>CM065053.1:188848569-190048569 GCA_032883995.1 Coronaproctus castanopsis
ATATATATATATATATATATATATATATATATATATATATATATATATATATATATATATATATATATATATATATATATATATATATATATATATATATATATATATATATATATATATATATATATATATATATATATATATATATATATATATATATATATATATATATATATATATATATATATATATATATATATTATATATATATATATATATATTATATATATATATATATATATATATATATATATATATATATATATATATATTATATATATATATATATATATATATATATATATATATATATATATATATATATATATATATATATATATATATATATATATATATATATTATATATATATATATATATAATAATATATATATATATATATAATATATATATATATATATATATATATATATATATAATATATATATAATTATATATATATATATATATATATATATATATATATATATATATATATATATATATATATATATATATATATATATATATATATATATATATATATATATATATATATATTATATATATATATATATATATATATATATATATATATATATATATATAATATATATATATATATATATATATATTATATATATATATATATATATATATATATATGAACGTCATTATGGATATTATTCAAGAACGATGTTATCTTTCTCAGAGATGATGTGAATTTGCCATTAAGATAGGTAGATTTTTTTCTTATGGGGGTTTCCTAAAATCGCAGATTCATGCTAATTACCCACAATCGATGAATACGCTTAAAGTCCTTCCATTTCAACATCTACTCGACACATCCTTATTAAAAAACCATTAATTATAAACTATTCAATTTACATTTAAATGTAATCGAATTTACAATAAAATAAATAATCTATATTCTTTAATCAACCTTGTGACCTCATTTCATGACACCTATTATACTAATTCAATAAAATAAATAATTGCATCATCACATTATTTCAAAAATCATCAAACTTTATTCCTAATTTTTTGGTTCATGAATTTATCGATGACAATTATATAGATATTATGTTCTTTTTGTTGTTCACAATATATACTGTCCTCCTGTATGATTTCTTAACACAGTGTATGGACGTATTTAAAATAAAATAACAAAACAAAATAAAATCGAAGTTAATCACTAAAATTTTTTTTTTATTATATAAGCGAAGCTTTTCGACTATAGTCATTATCATGTAACGTTTTTGGTAATAGCTTGAAGCTTCGCTTATATAATAAAAAAAAATTTGTAGTGATTAACTTCGATTTTATTTTGTTTTGTTAACTCATAAAATCACTACTCTCCAATACATCAACATTAAATTAAAATAGTTTATTGGTAATTAAATTATACACACACACATATATATTATATATATATATATATATATATATATATATATATATATAAATGGTAGTATATACAAATATCAATATACAAATGTATAACAAATAACATTAATGTTCATAATACGTATGCTAAATTTTTAAATTCAAAATTCATTACCGTTCATATTTAACCTTCCTAATTTATAGGGTAAATCTGAAAATGTGACACATTTCTGATCATTCAATACGTCTGTTATAGCATTTCTGCGTCCGGTACGACCCGTTGATAAAAAATCTTTGGATACATCCCTATTTTTTTCGGGATTCTCTTCAGTCATCGCTATTACCATTTTTACACCTGCGTTGATAATAATTTAGATTAGTATTTAAGTGATAATTAGGGTACTAAATCAGGATTGATGTAAATAAGCTTGACATATTTACTCAAATAGATAGCTAATGTGGGGAATTATATTTTTCGTTCTAGAATACACAGAATAAAATAACTTAATGTAAACATCTCATAGTAATGTAAGCTATTATTTTAAGTTGATATATACGTATCTTATATAATAAGTGAGAGATAAAAAGTCTTTTGATCGAAAACTTGATTCTGCTACACAATTATTTACAGCTTGATTTAAGAGACCTCATATTAGCTGAATCTAGGTTGAACAATAATTTTTAAACATTTTTGACAATTAATACGGTCCACCAACCATAATACAATAAATTGTTTAAACTATTTATAGTGAATAAATGTAGCTAGTTATCCAAAAATGACATTTATGAAAATACAACTTGATAATAACGTAAACTATCAATAAAGAACTATCAAGTGAAAACAGAATATTTAAAGTTGATACCGTAGTCTAACAAAACTGACTGTGAATAGTATTATAATTTTATCCGTCATAATACTAATTTACTGTCTTAGTAATAATTTTTTCCTTTTTAAAACAAAAAACTATAACTAACCTTCAAGGGCTATCAGCCCATTCTATACTATATTCCCCCAACAACCTATAAAGACCCCCATTTCAAGTATTAAACACGGCCTTCAAATACTTCATGCATCACAACTGGCAACCATAACTATGTTGGCATGTGGAAATCATCTGCCAATTTGTCTCGTTCCAACTATATAGCACTCAGCAGGATCCGTCTTGGTCACATCACTCTCTCATGACCATCTACTCCAACGTACATATTTTACTATACTGCTCTACACTACATACCTATCGACCCCATATAGACACAGTATTTATGTCCCCACTATCATGAACAGAATGTAATTACGCGTCAGAATTTAAACTGAACCAAATTCTATTATTTAATAAGTAACATAAGTTATGTATCAAAAGCATGTCATAATTATAGAAAATTCTCTTATCCTTAAAAAATTATTAATTTTGAAACATCAGGAAGTACGAACTTTCATATACATACAGAACCAGGACCAGCAACATTAAAAAAAAAAAAAAACAGTTATAAAAATATCTAAGTACAACTTAACATAATGTAATTTAATATCGTAATCAATTCCTCCAAGTGAACTATTTCCAATCGGAAACTTTAATCAAATGTATATAATGTTAAAAAAAAAATTAAATTACAAGCAATACGAGACATAACCGTAAATGAATACACATAATAAACACGTCAAAATATATTTCTTAAAAAGACACTTTGTACCGAGCTTCAAACGAAATGCGTACCTTTTTCAGTCATAGAACGAACAGCTTAAACGTTTTAACAGTTTTCTCACAACAGACCTTTTTGAATTCATTCTGGGTAAAAAATATATTAAGATAAATTTTAATATAAGAACAATCAAAAAATCCTGTGAAAAAAAATACACTTGCCATTAAAACAAAGAAATCGACATTACTAACTTCATAATAGTACAATATTATAAGGACAAATTGAACTAAAACATATTTCAAACAAGATCTATAATAAATAATCATTATTCGCAATAATATTATATTAATCTTCGCATAGTTACATATATTACAAGTATTATGTTTAAATTACTATGTGCGAATAATATTGAATCATGTTTGTTATATAACTTACAGTAATAAATGAATAACAATGTACTTAAAGACTGAAATTTTTAAACAAAGTAATAAATTTGTTATTCGAACTAACAACACTTTCTAACAAATAAAAAAAAAATATTAAAGTACACCATCATGATGTGAACAACAATTCAAAACAAAATCAGGCATTGCCATCAGTGTACTAACATTACAAATCGTAATATTGCATACAGCATATCCAGAAAAAAAAGTGATAATTCCAGTTAATTAAATCATACCTCAATTTAAAACAACGAGGATAATGAATATAAAAATGAATTTAGAAAGAAATGCATCTTAACGAACGCAACGAATATATAAGAAATGAATTAATAAAGATTAATTACATTTAAAAATTTTCATTTTGCTGACAATTCGTTATATAAAAGTCAATAAATAACGTTTTCGGAAATTAAAACATTTCCTGTTTTCAATTACCGAAACAACTGAATATAAAAAACTTAAAGATTTAGTGATTTTAATATTTTTAATGTGTAATCACTTAAAATCCGAGGTAACCGTCTATATGATATTACTTTCATCTATCATTTTATAAACCCAATTGAAACGATTATTATATATTAATTCATAATGGATAAATTTTAAATTAAGAAAAGTAGTTTTATGTGCAGTACATATACATAGTATTTTCTTACCAGTTGAAGTTCAATGTTAGACACGTTCAAATTTTTTTTTTATAAATAACTGCCTTCCTGCCTTTTAGGAAGGCAGTTACACTACTACAATCTTAACCTATAGGTTAAAACTTTGATAATTTAACATGTTGTGTACACTGATCCAGTGATCAGTTTCCACTAACATTAACTACATATTAATTATGAATATGGGGTTCAATAGAAATATAATTAATTAATTATTATTTAACTACAAACTAGGGGCAATGGTTGTGTTCGCTTAAGGCGTTTCACATTTGCTGTGTCCAGTAACCGTGTAACTTCTTTATTAGTGTGACCATACATGATCAAATGAATGTAAGCTAAAACCCAGAATATTTCAATTTGGAATCAGACTGAAGATGGCTAACTTTATTGATCTAGGCTTAAGTACAAGTATGTTTACAGAAAGAGTCGGAGATATTAATTTAAATACTATTTTTTAACAGAGTATCTGGAACATTTGATGTTTTTAATGTATTTTTTTAAATATATATACAAACTATTTTTTAATCGTTGAGGTCAGCCAGGTACTAAACGCTAGTTGTACGATCTCAACAGATATGGTTAAAAAAAGATTTGTGGATTATTATAAAATATATTTCAGGATTTCATTTTGTAATTTTATTATACACACGTTTAAAATTAAAAAAATAATGTTATCTTGTAGGTCTTACAAGCATTCAGAATACTGCATAGAGCCAGAAAACAAGTTTTTAATGAAGATATAAAAATGTTGGAAAGTACGTAATCAAATTAATTTAAAAGCACATTGTATAAATTCCTTCTAATACATATAACAACACATGATTCTTTTAAAACATAATGAAAACAAATATTTGAGATAATAATATACCAATTAAAATATAGTCGCAAAATAAAAACTTATGACATCTTATTCGAAGTGTAAAAGCTTAAAAAAAAATACGAATGGCTTTCTTCCATTTCTTTAACAGTTTTATAACATTTACACACGAATTTTATTATTTTCTTATTTCACGAAGTTAGAAAGTTTATTATTTGTATCAGTGGCGAAGCGTGGTTCATTATAATTTGTTTCCGGTAGACCTTTCCCTTATACAAACACATTTACAAAAATTAACGCAAATATTATATTTTATATCGAAAATTATGTGGGGTAATGTGCCCTGGTCTAACAAATAAAATTGTCAATATTATATGTCGATTAAATTAAAGAAATTATATACAAAAATTGACTATGAAATAACTTAAAGAATACTTTTCAAAATCCAAAAGCGACAAAAATTCAAGTTTATCAATATCAGAAAACTTGTCAATAATCTGCCCTTTTAAAGCGTCGATTATCTCACAAAAGAAACGCTTGTACGATGATTTTTTATCGAGGACAACCGTGTCATTTGTCCGGATTCTTTTCGAACACGATGCTTCTTCTAAATTATCCAATTTTTCCATTTTGCACTAAAATACATCGAAGTTTTTACGCATTTCATCTAAATAATTTAGAAAATCGTTGATTTGTTTTTTACAGTATCCGATATCACAAATCTTCTTCTGTAAAATATTAAATAAAATATCAGCCTTGGGAAGAATTAAGGAAAATTCTTCGAGCAAAAAATTGAATTCAAAGTTCATTAATTTCAATGATAACACTACACGACACGGTGCCTACTTAAGTACTTACTTATTGAATTGCTAGACAGGTTGGCCTCTAGTTACATTGGTACTGCGCATGCGCTGTATGTATCTGTTTCCGATACGCCAACAGGAAACAGTCCATTCTAATTAGCTGGTGTAGATTTTCATGTGTAGTGAACATGATAGCCGTATATACGTAACGATGTACATGTCACTCAAAAACATACAACAGGTATTATTTCCGAAATTGAAACCGGTACAAAACTAGCCAGCGTTAATTTACAGCTACCGATCTTTCACAACGAAGCGTAACAGCGCTATCTTTCGTAATAATTGGAGAAAAAATCTTCACCAAAAGATTGCGCCATTATCTGGCATAGAAAAATTATTATTTTTGATTTGTTTAATGAATTTTAAAAAGACAAACTTGTAACTAGTTCATACTCCATTTTTCCCATGTTTCCGCCGGAAACACCGGCAACATGGAGGATTCGCCACTGATTTGTATACTTGTAAGACAAAAAGGACACATGTTCTGTTAAACCAATTAGTGAATCGATGATCTACGGTCTCGTATTTTATTAGTCAGTCAGTCGTTTGACGCTCTAACAGCAATTCATTGAGATGTATAAACCAATTTGATCACGTTATTCACGTTTATTTTGCAGAATTCATTTCTACTCAGAATGACTAAGTGGTAATGTAATAGATTTGTCAGATTTCAAGGTTCGGATTATTAGAGTATTTATAAAAGAATTTATATTTCTTTTGCAATATTTATTAAGGATTAAAGTGTGGAATTAAATTAAGGGTTAATTAAAATGTAACGTATAAATGAAATGTACCAAGTGGTCATGCTGTACGTGTATAATTCAGCTCTCCCGGATTAACGGATAATTTATATGAGATAAAATTATTAATTCTAAGTACAAATTTATGGTGTTCTTTGATGAATTCGGGAAATGCGCATAGTTTTCCGTGTTTAACATAAGAAAAAAATCTGGAATTTTTTCTATGATTTATGAATGTCAAAATTACAGAAATTTATTCTCATGTTTTTTTATTTTTAATTTAGAGAAAAATCTGTTAGAAGTTCATAAATTTTCCTACCAATAGGGTCTACATGCTACCGTCTGTCACTTATTTATTATCAGTATATATTTTGAAACAATTAGGAAAAAAATTATTGTGGAAAATCTAGAAAATACTATATTTTCTAAAGAAAAATGAATAAAATAATGAATATCCGTGCACACATGCGCAAAAGAAAGAATATGAATACGTAAAAAATATTGTTTTACAATTTCTGTACGTATTTGTACATATATATGTAAACTGAATATACACGTATATGAGTACAGCATGCGGGAAAGAATTGAGAAGCCCGACTACACTGTGATAGTAGGCTTGCCTATGTGTATAAGCCTTTGGCTCGCTCGCTCGTTCTATGGGTTAACTTTCCATATACAGCGTGACAATAGAAGTTTTACTTTAAAAAAAAAAAAAACATACTAAAGACCTCATTCAGACATAATGAATGGATAACGTCTAACATTTATCAATAAAATTCAGCAGAAATATAAAACGTCAATTATTCACTAAAAACATATCTTCATTACGTTTGGAATACAGCTTAATGTCAGCTAATTTCTGCATTCAGGTAAAATTTGTAAACGTATATACTTTTAAAAAAATGTACAGAATAAATAAATTGTTGATTAAGAAACCAATCCTATTGTTACTTTTATCTGAAACAAATGTTTTATATTTTCCAAAATATGATTCAGCATGTCTCTGCCGAAAGAAAGTCTAAATTAATTCATAGATAATAAAATTAAAAGTTTGTCGATCTTATTTTGAAAGAAATGTGTGCAAATGCTAATTAAATCTTATTTCGGCAATAACTATCCCGATCCTGAGACCTTTCTTAACTTTTTAGAAAAATAATTTAAAATGAACTTTAAGATTTTTCTTCCTTGCGAAATTAATTTTTCCTTCACATTTAGTCATTTTTCATTTCGCCAGTCACTCACAGAAATCTTAAAGTTTAATCTGCGAAAACTTTGAAGATATAGGATTTAAAATTGTTAACTTGTTTATTCAACGTCAGACTTAGTTTGCGTTTATTGACATTGTAAACGAAAATAATGACATAATTATGTAAATTTGAAAGTAACTTTTTATCTTAAGTTGAGAGAAAAACTGATATTTTTGTGATTTTAGATCAAAATGTAATGATAACAGATTTAACTTATATTAGACGAGAAAATGATCAATGATGTTGCTTATCTTATAATTTATAAAATTTTGATTATTTTTATATTATTGGAATGGATAATGTTTAACAACAGGCTCCCTCTAATAATATATAAAATACGATTTAATAGAGATTTAAATAATTTACAGGTTGTCACTACAGTGAAATGAAGAAAAAAATAGAAAAGAAAATATTTTATATTTGAAGCAGTTTAATTAAAATTATTGATTACTATACTATGGTATATTATTTTTAATAATTATAATAGTTTAATTATTGTCGCGAAGGGAATAATTAGACTAATTAAAATAATCATTCGTGAGGGAGTGTTCTGTTAGAGAAAATAATTTGAAATCAAAATTATTAAAAATTAGTAATTAGTATGACTGGTAATTTCTTAATTTTTTGGGTTGATTGTATTAATAAACACCAGATATTCCCATTTAATACACAATTTGTTATCGCAATTAACAGTGTGTTTTTACTGCGGTGTTTGTTATCATGTATGCATTCTACTTGAAACAGAAATTTCAGGAGTTGGAGGAAATCCAGCATCACATATTTCTTCCATCAATCATGTGGATACCAATGTAAATCTTCATATTTCACAAAGTACCAGCCCCAAAAATAAAAAACCACCCCCATTTTTTATCTCAGGATTAAAATCTGAAGGATTTAAATCAGCTGTTAACTACCATTGACAATTTTAAATGAAAGCCCAGGGCCAGTGATGAGCTTAAACTCACTACAGTCTCATTAGATGACTATTGAAAGCTCCGAAATGCGTTAAAAACATCTCAAGCTTACCTGATGTAGACAAAAAACAACTTGGTCCTATCAAATTCCATACCTATCATTTACATGAGGATAAGCCATTCACTATTTTCATAAGAGGATTACACCATTCTACAGATTTGAATGAAATCGATCAGTTATTAGCAGTAGGTCACCATGTACTTAATTTAATTAATGTACATATCAAGAAAAAAGTTGCAAATGAAACAACTGTCATTATTTAAGGTGGAAGTAAAAACTAGTGCAAATAACCGTGAAATATTTGATATACAGACTCTCTGCCATTGTCATGTCTCAGTAGAAATCCCTAAAAAACTCCTAGCCTTCCTTAGTGTACTCGCTGTCAAGATTTGACCAAAAATTACTGCACAAAAACTCCTAAGTGTGTCAAATGTGGTGACAACCATGCTTCAAGCAACTGTCACTCCCACAACACAACTCTACCCAAATGTGCAAATTGTAAAGGTAATCATATCTGGGTAGATATTGGATTCTGGAAGGAGACTTCAATGCTAAAAATCCAGCATGGGGATCAATAATTTGCACTCTATGAGGCGAGTGTTGCATAAGGCAACAATTCATGCTAGCTGTCAGATTATTTCGCCACAGGAAGTCTTACTCACTGGCCCTCAGAAATCAACAAAATACCCACCATGGACTTCTTTCTTATCAAGGGTATGCCGGTACATCATTTTAAGGCTGAGTGCATAGCCGATCTTAGCTCCAAAAATTTACCCATACTGCTATCATACCTTACCTCACCAGTCAAAATCAATCATTCTCCACAGTTGGCAAATAAAAGTACTGACTGGGAAAGATTTCGAGAACTAATGGATCCCTAGATTAACTTCAGTATACAATATCATGTACCATCAGATATCGATGCAGCAGCTGAAAATTTCTCATCTCTGCTATCACACTGTGTGCAGTCTAGTACTCAGTATTTTGAACAATCCCCAGCTGAAGTCAGATATCCTAACTTCATCTTTCACTTGGTCCATCAAAGACGTCAAGCAAAGAAAGCCTGGCAAAGACACCATACCATTGAAAATATATCATTTTTCAATAAATTGCCTGAAGATACTACACATGCCATTCGTCAGTGGAGGAACAATTCATTTTCCAATTACCTATTGCCCCTTGGCCCTACTAAAGAAGCTAACTACTCATTATTGGCTGCAGATAGACGAATTTGCCATCCTACTCTACCTTGTCTTCCTTTGAGGAAGGAAGATAACTCATGGACTCTGAGCGATTCTGAGAAAGCACATGTCTTTGCTGAACATTTTGAACATGTTTTTGAGAACAATAGCATTCAATCCTCAATAGTTCCTGTCCTATTACATCTAATGGCAGAATTAAACCAACTTCTCCCCTCGAAGTAGCTAAGGTTATTGATATCCTAAAGTTTAACAAATCACTGGGTCATGATAGGCTTCTCTGGTTGTGTTCAAAGAATTGTCAAAGAGAGGGATTGTCTAACTGTCGACGATGATAAATGTCTGTATTCGTCTACAGCATGTACCTCAAACTTGGAAGATTGCGGAAATTTTCATGATTCACAAACTAAGGAAGCCGAGGATCCTGGATCTTACCGGCCCATTTCCCTACTACCTATCATTGCAAAAATCTTTGAAAACATTATTTCGCAGCGTCTTCGAACAGTTATTGTAAACAAACATTTGATAGCAGATGTTCAGTTTGGATTTCGTGAAAAGCACGCAACCGTTGAGCAAATTCACTGTGTTGTACATACTGCAACTCAAGCACTTGAGAACAAAGAATTTGCTACAGCAGTTTTTCTAAATGTCAGTGCTGCTTTTGATAAAGTATGATACCTTGGCTTAATTCATAAAATTAAAAGCTATTTTTCACCAGGCTTTTGCAGACTACTCATGTCATACTTAACTAATCGACAGTTCTATATACATCTTGGATCAGCTACTATGCACTACATTAGCATTTGTGATGGTGTTCCACAAGGCTCTGTACTTAGTCCTTTATCCTCTTCCTATTTTATACTATGGATATTCCTCAAACACCTGAGACAACAACAAGCCTTTTTGCCGACAACACTGCAATAAGTCCACAGCTGCATGTATCCTTCAAACAACTGTAGACAATATTTCAACTTGGGCTCATACGTAGAAAATTAAACTAAATGGCAACAAATCAGTACAATTAACATCGAGCTATGGCATAGAGGTCTGGGGAACTGCAGTCAAATCCAATCTCAAAATTCTTGAAAAATTTCAAAACAAGTTTATGTGCATGATTTCAAGAGCACCTTGGTTTGTCTCGAACGTCCAACTTTGCACTGATCTCAAAATCGATCCAGTTCTTGTTATCATTCACCAGAAGGCAAACAGCTACATTAATCGTCTTCACCTCCATCCAAACGTTGAAGCAGTTTTACTAGTTCTAATGACACCCATGAAATCCTCCTATAATTCGTTATGGTAAATGTAATTAGTTTTACAGTCCCAATAAAATCTTTATAAAAAAATGCAACTTTAGTTAAATAAGCAGTTTTGACACGTGGAAAGGTAGAAAAATCATCATCTGATGAAAAAATATTAAAACAATTAAATAATGTTCAAAATTTAAAATTAATGACAATAATTTATCAGCTTCTGTTTTTCTGTGTGTGCAAAAATAATAAATAATTTATTTTTTAGTTGCAAGAAACGACATTAATAACAATTTCAAACAGAATATAAACGAAAATGATTTTGAGAAAATAAAAGAGGTATGTAGTTTTACCTTTATATTCAAAGTTATTTTAGAATATTTATGTACATAAACACTAATACCAGTGTAAACGTTATTTTTATTCAAATAATATTAAAATTTATTCCAATTTTACTAATAGCTGATTAAGGTGGCATATGATGCAGAACAGTTCCTTAGAAAATCTGTTATTCAAGCAAAAAGGACAAATTCTGGAACATATAGTAAGTATTATGTACTTTTATTTATACACCAATAGAATTTTATATTTATATTCGTTTATTAAATCCATAGTTTCGGTTCTAATATACACGTATACACACTGAAACGATAAATATTGTTTATGGGATACACCAGGCTAGGTTATTGATTCAAAGATCAAATCCGACCTAAATCTTTCCAATGATAACTCAGGTAAAAATAAACTGAAACAAAATTTTTCTCTAAAGAATATTTTATCTCAATGCCCAACTTTTCTCTATGAATGGACTTAGTCAAAGCTAAACATATTGCAAATATTAACCAAACTCTCGCAGACTTTAAAATCTCTCCATCCAACTTATTACAAATATTAAGTGAAAAGCACTGAAAGGTTGATCAAACTCAGGCTCACCAAACTTGAACAAAAACACAAGGACATTATCAGTTTCTCCCCCTAATTTGCAAGTACAAATAAATCCGCTCTATTGTTTTTTGCCATTAACTATGTACAACAGTAATTGAGAAACCATACTCTCTTGGAACAGAAACAGCATTTTCAAATATTTTGAATACTTTAAAATTATCTCTCATCAGTACACCCCATCCACTCATATGTCTACAGGAAACTCATTTGAAGCAAACAATAACTTCAATATCTCAAATTATAATGTACTTTCGCTCTCATCTATCGGCTCAGTGCACATCCAGCGAGGTTATACAAGCGGTAAAATCAAATATTCATTCCTAGCAAATCCAAATTCAGACCAGCATAGAAATTGTTGCTGCAAAAGTATTTCTCTCTACACCGCTCACCATAGAACCTTTATTTACCTCCTAATGAATCGATCTCCACAACAAAAAACTGATTGGAATGCAAACAGACAGTTCAGACTCGGGCAATTATACGCAACTGCCCACAAATAAACTGGTTTCTTATCCTAACCTTCATTCTCACAAAGAAATCTGCTAATTTGTTCATGGTGGTCAGCTGAATGCACTTCTGCAATAAGGAAAAAGTGCAAAGCATTAAAACAACTAAATACACACCCCACACTGGAAAATCACAGTTTATGTGTGATAAAAATAGCCCAATGCAGTGATTATAGTGAAAATATTCGTAAATAACAGACAGACACTACAGTTTTATAAATTATTATAGATAAACAAAACAAAATCGTAACACAGTTTAATCAATATAAGTTTTTATCTGCGCAAAGCTTTTCGACAGTTACATATTTATCAAGAATACACGATAAAACGTTTATTATTGTGTATGCTTGATAATGACGTAATTGTCAAAAAGTTTTGCGCAAATAAAAAACTTTTACAGTGATTAAACTGTGTTGCGATTGTGTTTATCTAGAAATGATTTCTTAATTCGTGTTATTACAAATATTACATTTTATTATTATTAGGTTTTAAATAAAATTTGTTTTAAAAAAAATAAAACGAATTTAAAAACATAATAAATCCATTCATATCGCTCCTAACAAGACTAATCGACAATTACTACCATAAATGCTAGATAACGTTAAAACGGTCACTCAAAATTCCCTAGTGATAATGTTATGGAATGCGAATGGTATTTCAGGAAAGAAAAATAATTTGGAAATTTTTCTCAATCACAATGCAGTACACATTGCTCTAATTACTGAAACACATCTGATATATGAACGAAGTATGAAAATGAATGGATACATTTTGTACACTGCGCACCATCCTAATAGTACAGCTCATGGAGGTACCACGATCATGGTTAAAAATTCACACAGGCAGTATAAAAAATTTTCTACAAGTAAACATGCATATCAAATCATTGCAGTCACCATCGAGACAAATCGAGGTGATCTTACAGTAGCGGCAATTTACTGTCATCCTGGATTCTACATACCACAAATTGAATTTAATGTTATGTTCAAAGAGCTCGGTAAGATATTCATATGTTGGTGGAGACTACAATGCTGAGTCCCCAAAATGGAGTTCAAGAATAACTAACGAACCAGGACGAAGACTTCTTCCCGCTTTTTGTAACAACTCTCTCGATGTCCTCACTCCAATGTCTCCAACATATTGGCCAAACCATTCCAGCAGATTACCCGATATATTAGATTTTTTCATAATACGTGGACTACATCAATATAAAAAAATGGAATACTGTAATCGATCTCCCCTCTGATCATGTTCCAGTATTAGAAACTATCCTATAAACAACAACATCTTAGCAACAGACACACGGACTGGAACTCCTTCTCTAGTATAGTTGAAAATAACATAAATCTGAAAACTAGACTAAAGTGTGGAGATGATGTTGACCTGGCGATTCAGAGTCTGACAGAGATTATCCAAAACGCGTGTAGAAGTTCCACACAGACAAATGACCAAAAACAGCAAGAAAACCTCTACATTCCCTTAAAAATAAGAAAATTAATAAAAGAAACACTATGCTAGGAAAAAATGGCAACATAATCGTTTTCCGTCTTTCAAGGATGTATACTACCAACTACAAAGTAAATTAAAAAAAGAAATTATTGCCTATAAAAATGACTTGCTCGATTGTCAACTACAGTTACTGAATGAAAACAGAAAATCCTCTTCTGTTTTCATTCAGTAACTGTAGTTGACAATCGAGCAAGTCATTTTTATAGGCAATAATTTCTTTTTTTAATTTACTTTGTAGTTGGTAGTATACATCCTTGAAAGACGGAAAACGATTACGTTGCCATTTTTTCCTAGCATAGTGTTTCTTTTATTAATTTTCTTATTTTTAAGGGAATGTAGAGGTTTTCTTGCTGTTTTTGGTCATTTGTCTGTGTGGAACTTCTACACGCGTTTTGGATAATCTCTGTCAGACTCTGAATCGCCAGGTCAACATCATCTCCACACTTTAGTCTAGTTTTCAGATTTATGTTATTTTCAACTATACTAGAGAAGGAGTTCCAGTCCGTGTGTCTGTTGCTAAGATGTTGTTGTTTATAGGATAGTTTCTAATACTGGAACACGATCAGAGGGGAGATCGATTACAGTATTCCATTTTTTTATATTGATGTAGTCCACGTATTATGAAAAAATCTAATATATCGGGTAATCTGCTGGAATGGTTTGGCCAATATGTTGGAGACATTGGAGTGAGGACATCGAGAGAGTTGTTACAAAAAGCGGGAAGAAATCTTCGTCCTGGTTCGTTAGTTATTCTTGAACTCCATTTTGGGGACTCAGCATTGTAGTCTCCACCAACATATGAATATCTTACCGAGCTCTTTGAACATAACATTAAATTCAATTTGTGGTATGTAGAATCCAGGATGACAGTAAATTGCCGCTACTGTAAGATCACCTCGATTTGTCTCGATGGTGACTGCAATGATTTGATATGCATGTTTACTTGTAGAAAATTTTTTATACTGCCTGTGTGAATTTTTAACCATGATCGTGGTACCTCCATGAGCTGTACTATTAGGATGGTGCGCAGTGTACAAAATGTATCCATTCATTTTCATACTTCGTTCATATATCAGATGTGTTTCAGTAATTAGAGCAATGTGTACTGCATTGTGATTGAGAAAAATTTCCATAAAGGAAAAAGTTACTGGTGCCAAACTCCTGAGCCATTGAATATAAAATTAAATAACGGTTGTTGGGCAAAACCTGATAAGCAGACAGCTGACGCTTTTGCCCAATATCTTAGCAACACGTTCAAACCGAATCCTGAAACAAACAGAGACTATTCAAGATTTGTGAAAGACACCTTACACAAACCTTTAGAATTTCAAAGTATCATAAAACACATCACACCGAAAGCAGTATTACATTGCATACAGACAACTCCCAAAAAGAAGACTCTAGGACTTGATGATATAACTGGAGAAATCCTTTCTCACTTACCAAAAAAAGCACTTACATTCATATACTAAGACTCGGATACTTTCCAAAGAATTGGAGAACATCATGATACACAAGTCTCGAAAACCGCAGACTGACACATCTTTATATCGACCGATCAGTCTCCTTCCTTCACTATCAAAAATTCTACAAAGATTAATATTATATCGTGTGGAACCATTAATTCAAAAAATTAATTTAATACCAAATCATCAGTTTGGTTTCCGCACAGAGCGCTCAATGGTGCAACAGTGTCATAGACTAGTAGATAGGATCTCATCAGCATTCGAAAAAAAGAAATATGTTGTGCAACCTTCTTAGATTTGCCCCAGGCGTTCGACAGGGTTTGTCACCCGGGTGTGCCCTTCAAACTACGTCAGTTTCTTCCTAAAAATCTCTATGAGCTCTTTCGGTCGTACTTGTCTGGTCGATCGTTTATAGTAAGGGTAAACGACATACTCTCAGATGAATTTAGCATCACTTCATCTGTACCTCAGGTTGGTATAGTTCGACCATTGCTATACTCAATCTACACTGCCGACATACCCACATCGAATCAAACGGTCCTGGCGACATTTGCCGATAACATATCCATCCTTGCTGCTTATAGTAATCCGCACTATGCTAGCTTAGCAGTACAGAATCATGTAGATAGAATAGTGAAATGGGCACAAAACCGGCGTATAAAATTCAACCCGATAAAAAGTCAACACATTACGTTTACTACAAAACAAGTTACATGCCCTAGGCTAAAATTGCACGATACTGTAATACCGCAAACGGACTCATGAACGATACTGTAATACCGCAAACGGACTCAGTCAAATACCTTGGAATGTACATGGATAGACGGCTGACGTGGCGTTTTCATATAGCTCAAACTAGGAAAAATATAATAGTGCGTACTAGACTACTGTATCCATTATTTTCTGCAAAATCGCCATTAAACTTAAAATCTAAAAGAAATATCTATATCTCAATCGTGGCGCCAATTTGGAAATACGGTATAGAATTATATGGAAGCACAAGTAAAAGTAATCTACGTATTCAGCAACAACAGTCGAAGATATTGCGTACCATCGCATTTGCTCCGAAATATGTCTCAAACCTATCGCTTCATTCCGATTTACAAATGCCGTTATGTACACGATGTGTATGTACAGCAGTATCAAAACTTTTTCAATAAACTACAGTTTAGCTCAAATCCAAATATCAATCAAATGTATACACTTAGTCTACCGGACAACCCTCCCAAGCGATTCAAGTGGTGCCGTCATGCCTTGCCGATCACTTGAAGAAATAGTAAATTTTTGCCAAACAGCACTACTTATTTATCAATTTAATTTCATTTAAATGCAATAGAGCTATTATACTTTTTTTTTCTTAACCTCATCCTCGATCTATCTTACCTCACTGGAGATGTTAGTCGCATATATTTCTTCCTTTTCCCTTCCTTCCTTGCCTCTTCTTTATCTTTCCTACTTCTTCTATTCATCGCCGTTGGTTGTTGTATATAATTGTCAGTACAACGTAGAAAAAAAATCGTTACATTTTGTAATTTAAAAATATATATATAAAATTCGATTATTTTATTCATTTTTAATAAAATATGTTAGTTTTATACATGTACTTTTTTAATTTACGAGCACCACGGTAATGAGTAAGTACTTGAGTTAATACGCTTTTGATTGTGTGTATGCAATTAATATAATCGTTATAATGTATAGAAATGGTATTATATCACATGGTCTCGTTTAATATTTGTAATATCAAAATAATTCTTGAAATAAAATATGTAAAATGGTTTTTCATATTTTAACATATTTAGCTACACACTCTTCATATTGATTTTAAAATTTGGAAAAAACGTCTCATTTACATACGTTTTAATTTTATTTTGTTTCAGAACTGAAAATAACAGACAAACACTTGAGCGATTGAACAATGAATGGCCTAAATTAATTTTAGCATGGATGAACTATTTAAACGTGTAATACCTTCAAATATATGTATAAAATTCTAATAAATAAATATAAAAATGTCGAATCGGGTGTAAATACTACTGGTAAGGTTAGTGGGGGTGGACATGAAGCTAACGGATCCATAGTGCTGGTCAACAGTAGCATTATTACTCCTTCAATGCTGGCGAGAATAACATCAGCTAAGGCTTGACTGAGATACAGGCGAAATTACATATTAAGCTATGATGCTGTGATCGAACAGATAGTGGAAAGCAAACTTCACATTGTAGAGAAGAACTTACTAAAGAAAATATTTAGATATGCGGTTTACCGGATACACATTGGAATGATTCAATATAATATGCGCTTCTGGATCGGTTAATAACTCACATTGTGGTGTTGCAATTGTCATAAATAAAAACATAACAAAATATGTTAAGAACAGGAAACCATAAATGGCCAAATAATTAAAATGAGGGTGAATTGTATGCCATCTAATCTGTATATTATACAAATATATATAACCGTATTATGAAATAATTAAAATATACAGATAACTTGAAGTAATAATAAGGAAGATAGCAAATTTAATGTACGTTAATAGATCTATAGGGTGAATAAAAAATAAGAATATTCCTAATTTAACCTTTGAGGTGACCCAATGATCAGCTAGATTATTGCCATAGATACCACTGTGCCCAGTGATCCAAACAAATTTAATCGTCACTTCGAGCGAGCTTAATTAGCATATACAATTAGAAATTTTATAAATAATTGAGAATAAACGAGAACTGACCTGGTAGTGCTGTAATACCAACAAACAACTCTTAGAATTAGAGAGAATTAGAATATTCATAGAAGGGCGATTGATAGAAATGTATCGAAGAGAGTGCAGAATAGCAGTAGCCTCTACAGAAAAATGGAACGTATAATGTAAAATTTTTGGAGATATTGAGGGCGGGGATGAAGAATGCAACTCCGACTGAAAAAGCGTATTTCGAGCAATCTATGAAAATTAGGAGAATTACGTTATAGTAGTTGTGTGTACTTACAGGTTGATCGATTGTTTCGGTAGTATCCATCTAATAGAAAATCAAACACAATGTTGTTTTAAAATAATAGAACTATTATAAGAAATACTTTTTAAAGATGCGATATTTTCATTGTAATGTAATGTTAAAAGTAAAAAACATATATGATGTATATTATCAATTAAAAGAAGAAATTGGAAATAGCGGGATTGGTTAATAAAAAAAAGCGGGAAAATTAATAACGAACGTTTAGAATACACACAAACAAATAACTGGAGACTGAAATAAGAAAAAGCGGGACTAAATAAAAAAAAAAAAAACGGGAAAATTAGTACCGATTAAAATACAAAATTAAAAACTTTTTTTGAATTAGATCAGTTTAAAATGTTTAACTTTTTGAAGTACATTAGTTTAACTGTAATTAATATATATAATACTATTATAAATGTAGTTTATATATATAATATATATATATAAGATTGCATATTTAATCAGTATGTGAATATATTTGGTATTTAAGTATTAATCATCAATATAGATTTGTTTAAACGCGCGCACAAACATACAATTTTAAAGACCAAAAAAATGTGTAAAAAATCTTATTAAAAGTATAATTAGTTTTGAAATTAATTGGAAGACATAAAAAAGATGTGAATTTATATTGCCTATAAGAGCAACTTTTAATATATATATATATATACACCTTTTTGTAATTTGAAATAATCAAGTATGTATTTAATTTTTCGCATTTATGTACATTAACATTGTATAATTTCTATTTCTCTATCATAATTTTTGTTGTTTTTTTTACACCTTGTACTTTTCAAAATTCATAAAATTTTATTTACTCTAATTGTTACGAAGAATCATAAAATTTTATTTACTCTAATTGTTACGAAGAATCCGATAATGACGAAAATTATTAATATGCTTCAGATTAGTAGTTTTTTAAAAACAAAATATTTTAAAAACTGCTCTTATTGGCAATATAAATTCACACCTTTTTTATGTTTTCCAATTAATTTTCATTAGGATGAAAGAAATTAAGCTATTGTTTGGTAAAATGGTTACACAGTGCTTAATGGGGATGGGACATTCAAGTTTCGTAAGAGCCACGTGTAAGTCAGGAGTTGAGATATCAAAAGCTTTATTTGCGTTCAAAAATAAGCTATTAAATACTTCTTAGAAATTAAATATTTATATATATCATCCAGTAAATTCGTCACACAGTTTAAAAAGCTGACGTTACTATGGAAACTGTACATTCCAGATGGGAATAGATGATGATGTTCCAACCATCAGATTAATCTGTTTTTGAGAATCTTTAAAAAAATTTTCTTAGGCAAGAACCGAGTGATATGGAGTAGTAACATGATGAATCAGAGAAAAAGATTTTGCGCATAAGGAATATTGGAAACATCTGTGGTGTGATCTTTTTACAGGAAGGAAGGTTCGGTGTTTTATTACTACCATTTGTCGACTACCGACTCGGCAGTAGTGGCCTTCCCGCTTTGCTAGATAAGTTGAAACTTGTTAATTCTCCTAATTGTTCACATCCTATGGATACCCACTTAGTAGCCAATGCGGACCATGTTATCCTCGAATGTTCCCATTATAATAATTTTCGTGTTGCTTTTTATTAAGCTATTTAGAGTCTTAATGTCCCCTTTCCTATAAATATTGCATTTCTCTTAGCTCTTCAAAATACCCACGTATATGATGATCCTTTATTCCTATATTTTAAATTCCGGTATCAGTATTTAATTTTACTCATTTCTGCACTTCTTTTTAGTCTGCATATATTATAAATAGTCCCTTTCCTTTCTGATTCATTTTATAATATCTAATACTATATAAATATAGGTAAACTGGAAGTCCAATAACGAAAAATGATGCCAAATAAAGAAAGGGTGATTATAATAGAAAATTTTAACGCAAAAATAGATTCTGCCGATAATGTGGAAAATGTTAGAAAATTTGGACTAGGGGATAACAATTGCAAGAGAGAAGTTATGTTATTGGTTATAAGCAACACAATGTTTATACATCATAAAAGGATTGTTAACTTGGACTACACCTAGTGGTACCTATAAAAACCAAATTAACTATATGCTACTTTCAAATAGGTAGCGTACATCAGTAAATAATGTGGTCGCAAGACCAGGAGCAGAATGCGAACTAAATCATAAACTAGTAAAGCATTTATAAAACTCAAATTTACATAATAGAAGACTGTCTACTAGTTTAACATCACTCAATGACAAAGTATTACAGAAAAACATAAAACAACTAAAACCACCTGATACTGATTATACAGGTGTAAACCAAGCTTGACAAGAAATAAAGAAATTTATATAATACTAAATTAAACGACTAAAATTAAAGGAAGAAAGAAAACGAATAAAACGAATTACTCCGGAATTACAGTAACAAAAATAAATCGAAAAAGTAATCAAGATATCGTCCATAAAAAAATTGAAAATAATTATATCAACAACAATATTTATACGGAAATACTAAAACATGTACAAAACAATGAATGTAAAAACGGTCTGTATGAAAAAAATCAATCTACCTGCTCAGCAATTTCAATTAAAAAAACCAGCCGATACAAAATGTCGCTAGAACCATTATAAATGCTCCAATTATGATTACGGAAGTTTGCTTAAAATATTGCGAATAGATATATTTACAGGTCAAAAACAAATACAACGTTATAGATAATGATGCTGATAATATAAATCATGAACCACCGATATTGACGATAGAAGTCCAAAAGACAATCGCGGTAAAATAAAAACCGGCAAAACTGCAAGACCTGACGGCATTATAATTGAAATAATAAAAACCATAGGCCAGAATGATAATTGATACGACGTACAAGATATGTTGTAAATTATGAGAAACAGGAAAATGAGCGGATGAATGGCTTCTTAGCTCACTGATATCAATAAACGAGAAATGATGTGTATTAAAGTGCAGCAATTACAGACTAATCGCGCTAATGTTTCATTCCTGCAAGATCATGCTATCAATTATTAACAGCAGGCTGAAATCGTATTTACTAAAAGAAATCTCACCACAACAGGCAGGATGCTAAAGAACAGATTATTAATACAAGACAATAGACAAATCTCGTGAGTTTAACGTAACAATGTACATGAGACTTCTACACTTCTACAATGCGTTTGATTCGGTTAATTGTAGGATAAATGTATATACTGGAAAATGTAGCTTATATATTTAATAAAAGAATTATATAATAGGAGCTGGAAGTTGTGAACAACATAAATACAACTAACTTTAAACTAGGAAAGGGTATGAGATGGCCACTGTTGTTCAACATATATATACGAAGTATATATTATGCGACAATCGCTGGATAGGTGGAACGATATCAGTAGATAGTAAAAGAATTAATAATCTACAATATTCCGACGGCATTATTACACTAAGTAATTCTGAGGGGAAAAAAAGGTTAAATTGACGGAAAGATTGGAAAATCATTATGGGTTACTAATTAACAAAACTAGGACTAAAATCGTGATAATAGATAAAAATGACAAGGTCGAGCAAAATAATATATGCGGATTAGAAGTCGTGGATAATTAATTTTGTGTATCCTTATATCTTTTATCAATATTAACAAATAGTGGAAACCACCCTATGGGACATCAAACGCAAATTACCTGGCCTTTGGTCACTCGGATTTAAACGTACGCATAACTTGAAAATATTTTTCATAACTAATGGACCTCGTAATTATATTGAGCAAAATTTACGTCATTTGTATCTAACAAAAATAAATATGACTATTTTTTATTTAAAAAAAAAAAAAATACTATATAAAAGCAATTTATAAAAAAAATATTTATATATATTTCGATAACAACTCTCGGTTAATCTGTGAAATTAAAACGTGTCTTACGCACTAGAGAGATCTTTTAAATAATTCAAAATAAAAATGTAGTTTTCAAACGTACATTTTATAAGATTAAAAACACGGAACTTAAATTTCAATGATAACGATAAATTCTCCGACGATTCTTTAGCTCGTTACAATTACACTCATTAATTCAAGAGAACTATTAAATTTTCCTTAAATAACAGAATAGTTACACAATCCGTTAGAATTTTTCAAGTGTCACATCTTGCTGTTTACTACGAATTATTAGAATTAACTTCCAGACGAGGAAAAATTGTCATACCAACTGTGCTCTACAATAGCTGTAAATTTAAAACGAAAAAATTTTCACCGTTAGAATTAAACCATATCAATCGATAAAACTATTAATTATAATAAAAATACACTTATTTTATTTACTTTTCCCGGTTCCTCGCAATCAAGTTTAATTTTTTTTTTTATCAGGGCTTGATCAAATTTAATTAAAACATATACACACGCGCATTATGCATACGTTAATATAACCGTCTATTTCCGACGAAATAGGCACTCCACGCATACGTTTCAAAAAGGTAAAACAAATTGTAAAAAGAAAACTAATTAAAATATTCACCGAACGAAGAGTACGAAAATTGATGCTATTAATATTAATAATCACAGTATTCGATAAATCAATTCCTGCCTATCGTGACGTTTATTACAGCGCGTACGCATCGACTTCTTTTTCACGGATGTTATATATTGCATTAATAATCTGCAGGATAATCTTACAAAAAAGAACCAATTTCCCTTTATGAATAAAACACTGAATAAGCTTCTAATAAACATTGATAAGTAACAGAATCCCCAGAAATGAAAACACGTAAATATAGAATGTGAATATCGTTGAATACTAAATATAAATTACATTTCATAGAACATAGTATTTTTGATAAACTGTAAAATATTGATCTAATCTAAGCTTTGCATAAGAAAATATTTCAGGGTAAAAATATACGACAATATCTATATATGAAAAAAAAAAAATGTTGGGCAAGGTAATTTAACATTTCGAAAATACGAATGAAATTCTGAATAGGGAGCAGTTAAGTTGCGACAAAAATTATTTTTAAAAATACTTTACTTCGTATTTTTGTTATCTTCTTGTTCATATTTTCGCAAATTGTTATTTGTTATGATTTTGCCACGCTCGAATAACGAACATTATATATTAATCTATACTGTATGTTTTACGTCTCGTTTGGTTTTCAGCTTCATTTTTTCTTAAATAAAAATGATCATTTTTCCATCGTGATATGTACTATATATATGCAAAAATACAATTAAGCGCTGAAAACTTTTTCATATAATAAGAGAAATATTGAATTATTACTTACACATTTATGTAAAAAAAAATGTTCAGTTACGACGTCTTCGAACTCTTGATATTCGCCAAGCGTTGGGTTCTTCGTACTTATTATAAAGCGGTTCCAATCGTTGATTCTTTTTGAATTTGCTCAATTTCGTAGGATCAGAAAATTTAAAGAAAGCTGGAGCGAACTCGACCAACCACTTCGGATCGATCGAAGTTACTTCTCTCATATATTCTTTAGTCGTCTGCACTAATTCATGATATACAACCCTATTAAATAAAAGAACGCTCGTTAGAAATTATAAAAAACGTTCGCACTAATTACACGTGATCTAGCCACTATCTCAGTAATTTCACGCGTTAATTTGAATCATTAAACACCAAATATAATCACATTAACTTTCATTCTCATTGATTAGCACAATTTATTATTTACATTATATATATATATATATATTTATTTACATATTCGTGTAGACATCTAATATACATGGTTTTTACTGAGACCAATTTTCTAATTATATGCGTCATGCCAAACTAAAATCCTATAAGTTTGAGTTTTTAGTCAGATCAATTGTGAGACATGTTAAACAAAATCAAAAGCTCATAATTTCAATAAAATAAGTCATCCTCGATGAGAATGTAACTCGGAAGATGCCAAAGCCGTGAAATAAACGCATAAGTCATTAGAAAACCACGAATGAATTTTAAAAGGATCTATCACTGATGTTTTTCTAAAAAACGGACACATTTCTTTTAACGTTTAAAATGACATTTACGATATGACATACACCGAGAACGTAAAAATTCCAATGGTCATCGATGAAATTACGACACACAAAAAAATGGACAAACGCACTAATGTTAATGTCATACAGCTTCCGGACAACTTTGAGGATTTAAGACGGACTTAGTGAAGTAATAAATAAGTCGGAGTCATTTCGTTGGAAGTGTAACTCTTTACATGCGCTATCAACTTCATCATGCTAATGTCAACTTAAAGGGAAAAAACGCAGAACACATTCAATCTCCTAATTACTACTACAGGCATAAAATATGTACACATACAACGATCAAATCCATGTATGACCACAGTTATTTATTTAATATTGTGTACGAAAATATAAAAGGAAAATATATTTGAGAAAAATATATGTAATTCTTTCGATGTAATATAATGCGTACACGCAATTTGTTATGAACAAAAATATGTTACATTTTACCCTTCAACGCAAAAGTATTAAACTCATACAACACGTACATCTAGCTGTTTTCCAACTGTGTATTGTTATATCTAATTGTATCATTCTTCACTATCATTTTAAAGTAATCTTGCAATATATCTGCATATTCCTGTAATAACTTTAATATAAATAAAGTATTTGTTGGAATTTGGATATAAAAATTGGTTCCAATTTAAATCAGAAGTACCGATAATCACTACACCACAACGGATTGCGGACAAAATGCAATGTTCTTGATTTTAAACAATTATAAACGAAAACAATTCACTTTGAAATTATTTAAAAACGCTCGCGCTATTCGATTGTATTCTTTTTCTATTATTATTATTATTATTATTTTTGAACCTTATATCTGTTACAATATTAACTTGATGTTAAGTACTGTTTTAATAACCAGCTGTGGAGTAACCTAACAATTAAATCTTAAATATAATTATCGTTTACTAGACAAGATCTTGCGGTTTACTATACTTAAGATGACTAATATATAAACGAATTTCTAGATTGACATGTTGGAAAAGAGGTTTCTCACGTTTTTCAGCGAATTTTTTTATGATAGATTACAGCGAATATCATCTTTACGTGAAAACTTATATATATATTAACTATATATAAAAAGTCAAAAATTATTTCTTTCATTTTTAACATTTTCTACATACCATTCGGGTTGGCGATTAAATAAAGCGCTACTCGGATGTATGTACACAACCTGACTATCGACCAACGTACGATATCCTTCTTGAGGATCTTTTTTAGCGGCGTTTCGGAAGAATCCCGAACAAATAGCTTTTTGAATACGGGCAGTATTTTTTGCGGCAGATACAACGTCCAACTTGTGTCTGTCAACATGAAAAAATTGATAAATCAGCCATCCGAATATATGTTGAAGAATATGAAATGTAGTGATTTTTTAAAAAGTAGACAATTCACAATAAGATTTAAAGAATATTTAAATTCATATGTAAATAATGATGAAAAATCATTATATCGAAAACATTGTACAGAATTAAAACGCAAAATAAATAATATTGATCGAAATTATAAAATTTTACATAAAGAAAAACATTTTAAAAAGAAAAACTACTAGAAAAAATGGAAATGAAAGAGATCAAAATAATTTATTAGATTCAACGGTAAATTTTTATGAAGAATTCATTCTAAAAAGTATATTGCAAATTTAATTTTTATATTGAACAATTATTTTTCAATTTTTTCTTTTACCGGCTTTTTTTTGTTTATTTATAAATTTTATACCGGACAACTGTTTTTTAATTATTTTTTATTTTACTGACTATTTTTTAATTATGTTGAAGAATGTGGAATAAAGCGATTTTTTATTAAAATAAACTACAAAAACAAGTTAAAATCAATGAAATTGTTTACGAAAAATCGCAAAGCTTTTCATGTCTTAGGCCATTATCGAGTAAATATTTAAAGAGAAAAAAAATCTAAAATAATATTTATAAAACAATCCTACAGTGAATGTGTTAAATTTTTACTTCTTTTAAACAATTTATTAATTCTATATTATTTTTAATGCTAAAAATTTATCTTCAAATTCATAATTTTCTTTTTAAAATTTTACTATACTTCTTGGAATTTTATAAGTTGGTGTATTGATACAGTTTACTAATAGTCTAGTGGGTTTATTTTCTTCGTGTAATTTTATTAAGCCTGTTAAAATTGATGCTTCTGGATTCATTCAGATTTTTGCGGAATAAACGTGTGCTTAAATTATGATTTGTTTTATGATCATTTTTTTGGTTAATATTAGATTCTATTCGATCGATAGATTTTAATTCTTTTTCGATCATTTCATTAAATCTAAATGTTGAATTTTTTATTTTCTTTAAATCGCTATTATTTATGAAATTATTAAATATTCATCTTTATTTATGATTATAACTCATTGCCAGCTTTGAATATCATTAAATTATTAATTTTTATGATCCGTACAATGACGAGAATAGAATTCAAATGTAAGTAGTATCGTCAATCTACTGGGGGAATTTTGAAGATACACATTGTAAAATAGTCAACCTGGACGGTTTTTAAGTTAGTCTAGTCGATATAACAGTCTCGTCAATATTACGCAAAGATAAAATTATAAGGACTCTCAATTATTCGGTTAACAATAATGTATAATTTAAAAAAAAAAATAGTACAGAAGTCGGCACGATACTGAAATTTAGAATTTCGCGAATAAGATACACCTCCGTCCGCCAGCATCACCACCATTCCTGCCTGCGGTACAGGTCGTACTTTATCTATATTTAATACGTACGCGTATGTTTTGAACCACACTTTTTTTATATATATATATAAATTTTATTCATGTTTTTTCAGTATATGTGTATAAATAAATGTATTATTTATTTGTTTGATGTATTTTTTTTTATTCGATGTTTTATTTTAATAAAAGAATAGCCAACAAAAACGTAAATTAATATTAATGTACGGCAATTTCAGTAGTTGGCCCCTTTACACGTGATCGTGGATAACATTTATTAAAAAATAAAAAAGTTTAATTTTAATACTACTCGGGATACGTTGCAAATTTCGCGACCGTGACGAGATAAAAATAATAATACTCCCCACCTTCTGATCGTTTTAAAATGGATATACACGACGAGATTGAGTTCGAAGTAGTAATACTCTACGTTCAGAAGCACCAAGTAATACTCTACGTTCAGAAGCACCAAGTAATACCATATCTTGGCGACCGCGACGAGATCGAAGTACCAAGTAACCATCTACCCTCTGATCGTTATATGTATACGTATGCATGTATAAAATTATTACTGCGCAGCATAAATCTGTTTGTCGGTTAATTAAAGGAGTCAGATTAATTGGGTTTTTTCGGCTGTTTTACTTCTTGTTACTCCGTATGTCTTCCATTACGTGCTCCATAAATCTTCTCGTCGGTCTGCCTTTTGCACGTTTACCTTCTAGTTTTCAATAACTCATTAAGTCTTAATGATCGATTCACTCGTGTGTGCGTTATATATATATTTTTAATTAATATACGGTTATAAACGTCTTCATTTGTGGCTTTAAACACTCTTCTTCAAATCCTGTTTTCAACAGAACTATTAATACGTCAAAAGAGAAAAGTTGTTGTAAACCTTTTTTTTTTTTTTTTTTTGTTTACAAATAAAAAGAGTCGATGAATTTTTGTTGAAAAATTGAAATTTAAAAATTTGATAATTGAAAAGGAAAAATTTTTATTTTTTTCACAGTAATTAAAATTGTACTCGATCGCGATTTTTCCAATAAATGTAAGCGATAATATTAATTGCCGTCAACATTATATAGTTCCGATAATTATTAATATATAATCGATCACTTAAAAAATATACCTGTCCATAATCCCGAGCAACTGTTTGCGTACATCTTGCGCTCTTTTTAACGTGCGAATTTGAACGAAATTCTCGTAACACCAAGCGTTACTGAATTTATTATTTTTCCACGAATTATATACAGCTAATAACGTTAAATGATCACCCTCCGGTTGATTGAATTTGGCCTTTTTCTGATCGGCTAACGCCTGTTTATCCTTCGGCCTGCATAATACACGTACAAATTTTCGTACAAACTCGTCGGTATGTCACAAACGCCGCAGCAAAATTGATCATTTAAATACTATTCGTAAAGTTAAATATATATATATATATATTAATAATAATAGTACAAAACAGAAAACGTACCTATAGAAAACATTCTGAACAGAGAGCATAGAGACGATGGTCAATACTTCGTCCGAACATTGTAACTGCACAGACATTATTAACATCTTGGATAAGTTTGGTTCCAACGGAAACTCCGCCATCTATAATTATAATTATAATAAATACGCGCTAAGATATCTCGATAATAAATTTCCAAATCGATATAAATAACGCGAAAGGAAAAATTAAACAGTCGGAATCAAGATTTATCGTACGATCGCGCGACGACAAAAATAATCATTAACAAAAAACGATCGTAACTTACTCTGCGTCCGAGACGTGTCAGCAAACCTTCGTTATCTAACGCGCTTAAGGAATGCAGCTGCTCTAAAGCCATCAATAAACTTTCAACGGGAGGAGCATCCATAAAGTCGAAATGTAACAGATCGTTTATACCCATGGTTTTCATTTGTAAAACCTTGATAAAACGACGATTATAACAGTTAATTTTTTAACAAATAAATCAATATATCATATATACGACGAGAGAGAGAGAGGCAAAGGGATTAGCTGATCAACGTTTTCACTTCGTCGTTATGTTGAACGTCGTTACTTTCAATTAAAATTCCTTCAAATCCACGAAAACGTTTTTCTCGCGAAAATTCAACGCATCGTTATTACAGACGATAAAATTAAAAATAAGTTGCAACTTTTTTTTTGCATATACAAGTATAATTTATTTCAAGAATTATGACTAGTACGAATTTGTACGATTAAATAAAACTATCATCGAATAGTCAAAATTCAAACAATTCGAAACAAATTCATTATGCTTAATATTAATTACAAACTCGTCTCTCATGAATTTACCGAGGCACTTAGATTGGTTCCAAAGTTGTTTCCTAGTATGCATTCAAATATCACTTAATTAATCTTCATCATCATCATCATCATGTCGCGTCTTTGATTTCCAAACATTGCATACACCATCTATATTAAAGCGAATATCTCCTCCTATAATCGTCCGCTTTACCGAACAGAAAATCTAAAATTTCACGAAACGACCTAGCTACTAGTTGGAAATCGTTAAAAAAAAAAAAAAAAAACGAAAATCTTTCGATTGCGAAATTTATAAAAGAAGCTCCGAAAGAATGATTAAAATGTAGAAAATCTCCAACCACTGGTCAAGGTATACCTGCTTGGAAGGAATAACGAACTAACGAATAGAAGTCGTGAACGTAAATACTCAGGCCCGAACTGTACCTTAACATCATACGATGTAATTCGAAAATTTGAATAAAACACATTTTTATATATACTTTACAGAAAAGAGTGGTAACTTTTTAACAGAATTCGAACAGATCGTACCCAGTAAAGACTAAACGCACGTGTTAACGAATACATGTGACGACGTTATCGAACAGAATGCAAAATTATTTTTAATAATTGAGCCTGTAGTGGGTGTTTATTTATAAATGACATAGTAGGGAATTACACGTACAAGTTTTCAAATTAAAATATAAACGTTAAGAAACGCGAACGAATTAAACGCGCGCTATTATGATGTAGAGTTGGCACTATTTTTGTGTAAAAATTTATTTTTGTATATAAATACACGTAAAAGTATTAGTTTAAATATTTATAACATTAAACATAGGCAAATTTATGATCAGTATGCAGTTTTTGTTGGTGGTTTTTCCTTTATTTTTTGTTTTAGCTAAAGCAGCTACTGGGCATATCCTAAATTAGTATACGTATAGTAAGAACTGTGTTCAGAACGTGTTAAATGCACTTTCTATCTATCTATCTAGTTTATATATATATATATATATATATATATATATATATATATATATATATATATATATATATATATATATATATATATATATACTGAATAAAAATAAAATTAAGTCGTTCTTTATACAGCATCATAATTATTTATATTTATAGAAAAATAATTGCGATATTGTATAAAGCGTTTTTATATTTATTTTTTTCTTCGAAACATTATTTCGACACGTAACTGATGATCAAAAGTGAAATTTTGTTCTTTATTCTGAAATGAAATTTATGAAGAAATATATTATTTTTTAATACAAATGTATCAATTTTTGAAATTAATGAAATAATTACTTTATTGGGGGGGGGATGCATTTTATTGTTTGTAAAAATTTGTTGTTTTTTTTAACCTCTTCTTAATTTAAAACAACTATTACGCACTAAAAAAATATATAAATTAAAGTAGATTCGTTCTTTATGCGATCATTATATGTATCGTAAAAGACTATAACACGCGGTTTCTAATCAAATTTTGTTTCTGTTCCCATTAAAAAAAAAAAATATGTAATACTATATTCAAGCGATTGATGCGGTATAGTAAATAACATTTAAAATATTTTCTTACGGTAGTGGCCAAATTAGTTCGTTGAATTTCGGGCACGGGAGTTGCCAACATTTCATCACGGTACGCTCTCTCAGTATACAATCGGTAACATTTTCCCGGACCCGTTCTACCAGCCCGACCGGCACGTTGTTTCGCTTGTGCCTGTTGAAATAAAATACACTAATCGTGAATATCCGATAATAGGAAAAACCCGGGCTTTAGTTTCTCTATACAAATGAGATTTATTTTTATTTTGAACCATACACAGTACTAGTTATTTTAAACCTTACTACTTGCGCACAAATTGTTTTAAAAATTAAAAAATATATCTGAAACACATCAGACTATTCACAAGTATCGCCATCACATTATTATAATTATAAAGTTGTTGTTCCCTGAAATTTTCTGTTATAATTTAAGAAATTATGCCGGTAATCGCACTGCAGCGATCTCTAATATAATCTAAAACGTACACAGACAATTCTTGCATTTTTTTTTTCTATTCTAAGATTAATGCAATCTTAACTACCAGTTAAATAAGTATCATCTACCGTAAAATCAAAATTCCGAAATGCAATTAGCAACATTTAAATTAATTATAAGACTGTCTTATTACTTTACGTACTAAAACGTCTAAGATATAATTCAATGATCTATAACTCTACCTCGCATTAATATGAATCTTGTTTCGGTTACATAAACTATTCGCTTAATAAAATATTATACTATGGTCCGCTGGTACAGCAGATGAGAAATCAGTACGATGGAAAAGCGTTTTGTTTAATCTGCGTAGATTTACATCGATTCTCGCATTTAATCAGCGGTATTATCGCTTTCTCCTAAGTATGCATTACGTTAAGATTTCGAAATATGTATAACACATGCAAGGACGCAGCTTCGTTTAGCATAATTTTTCACCTTGATGTTTATGAAAACACACGAACGTTGTAGATTTCTGTTTGCCTTCAACTGTGATTTTATCACCGAGAAAGTGTCTGAATCATCAGCAAATGTGGCTGCCCGATCATCATTTAACAAACTAGTTATTTACATGGGATACAGAACAAGTTCAAGAAATTATGCTGTGACTCTTGTTTATTCAGGTCGGAATGATAATTTTAGATCTTCCTGCGTTATACAGAAAGTTACTTATTCTACGTATGTCTTCATGTCGGACTTTATCCGAAGCCTGAACTACATCTAGGAAACCGAGAACCAAAAATTTTTTTTATCTTAAATGATTTTCAATAATTAATTTCACTCTACAGACTTGATTAACGGTTCAATATGATTGCTGAAGCTAAACTGATGATTAGAAATGTTTATAAATTATTTTAATAGTTTTAGTATGTTTCTCAAATAATTTTGAAATTGATGATTAGAGCATAAATCTCAGCTGATTTATCAGGTTTTTGATCAAAATAATATCAGCTGCTTTGAAATAGATTGGAATATGTGCAAATCCGATGTGAACATTAATGATAAAAATTACAATAGCTCTTTTGTGATATCGCAACAGTTCGAGCGACTTTTGGAATTTTTCGCCTAATACTTTCTACTTTGCACAAGAGAAATAAAAGATACGTCAACGATCGGTTAGAATATAGTCACACTATTTTCTATATGATACAAAATATCACAAAACATGTTGTCTACCTGTAATTGTCGCATGTAAGTGGTTTTTTTTTTAATAGAAATATACATTATAGTCCTATGAGCTATATTAAAATTATTGTTCACCAATCTACAAGATCATAACATACACACGTACCTGTGAAATTGGCGTTACTACTAGAGAATCCATGCCACTTTTGGAATTATAAACTTTTTGTTTTACAAATCCCGGGTCCACTACATAGTAAATACCATCAATCGTTAACGACGTTTCTGCAATATTTGTAGCTATAACAACCTAAAATGATAAAATAATAATATAACGTACAAACATTAATAGCGACAAAAACAACAGGAAAAAAGTAGAATTCTCAAACTCGGGGAAATTTTTGAAACGTTATTGAAAAACGTATTCCTAGAATTTTTTAATAATCTCGCTCACAAATGCATTGTGCAAAGTACTCGAAAGAATAGTAAAAATATACTACACCAGCAACTAATAACATCGAAACTTATAGACACATTATAATTTGTTTTTCGAAAATATCGAAGTATTCAAAATGCATCAATTAAATTCACCAAAAAAAAAAAAAGCAATAACCTAGAAAAAACATTCGATGAAATGTTTAGATTAAAAATTGTTATAACAGTTACACAACTCGGATTTCACGGTGATTTTATGGTAAATTTTCTAAACAAACAAATTTTTCATATAAAAACTTGAGAAAATGTACAACCAACGATTACTTAGTCCCATGGGATTTATAATAGCATTAACAAGTATTGCGGAAACAATTTCTCCACCCACACACAATATTATGTGCAGACGATAAATCATTTGTACCCGCCTCATAAAATAAAGTAAACGTTTGCTACAAAACTTCAATAAACGACTTGAATAAATAGACTCGGGTAAAAAATTAGCTTTAATCTACCGAAAATGTAAACGTTAAAGTTTCTAATTTTTGAATAGAAGCAATTAAATTGAGAAAATTAAATATTTTGGCGATATGTTCGAGAAAAAATGTTAACCTTCAAACCGTCATTATTTATACGATGGTCATATTTTAAAATTTTAACTACATCCATCCATCTATACATTTATCTCTCAAGGAACGTTCTTTTCATATATATATATATATATATATATATATATATATTATAGTACCATTTCGCAATTAAATTTTAAGGTGGTTTGAAAACTTTCGAAAGACAGACTCTAAGATTAAAGTTATTCTTTGTTGTTCTTCTATCAGCTGAATGTAGCGGAATATCAAATATATATATATATATATATATATATATATATATATATATATGTGTGTGTGTGTGTATAACCTTGGATAATATATGAAATTTTAAATCTAATGGAATTGAGAAGACTACTCAAAATTAAAGGTAAAAAAACGAAGAATAAAATAACAAAATATGAAAAGTACAAGATAAAAATTGATAAAACTGTGGTGGGGGAAAATGTAGAGGAATAAATAAGGATTTTAAAAAAGGATGTACAGAAAAGCTTTTAAAAAAATTAAGAAACAGTTCGCAAATAAAAGTAAAAAAGTTGGAAACATAAAAAACGCCAATGGTAAAATAATTAGGAAATACAAAATGAGTGGAAAAAATATATCGAAATGACAAACCACTACATCCTTAATCCAAAAATTGCCCTAGACTTACTAGATGATAGATTGGCTGAGGAATGTATGTATAAACGAAATGTTGTATTATACATATATATATGGACAGATGTATATTACCTTTCTCGATCCAGGAGGTGCAGGTTCAAAAATTCTTGTTTGCATTTCACTGGGTAAAGCTGAATACACGGGAAGAATGATTAATTCTGGAACATCAGGGCCCAATGATTTCATCCTCTCGTAAAGCGTTTCACAAGCAGTATCAATTTCTTCCTGACCTAGTTCAAACGTAAGAACAATATAATAGTATATTAAAATGATCAATAACAAAATCACGTAAATAATAAAAGTGGAATGATAACACGGTGAATCAATACCATATAAATATTCGGCGGAGTATTATGTAGTGAATATACAATTCGTTATAAATTAATTTAATTCTAACATACGTTACACTAATTTATTTATTGCGATAATTACCATTATAATGTTTTACGATCTCGTTCACTGCTAATTAAGAATAAGAATAATGAAGTCGGTAACATAATAAAAATATTGCACTCATCAATATCTGCATGAAAATACTATATGAATTGGGTATATTTATTCGTTACAAATAAAAATGATATACTTCGTTTAAAAAAAAAATACGTGTTTCACATTTAATAATATAAACTTATAAGTCAACTTGTTTCGCCGCCTATAGCGTCAAAAAATTCGAAAAAAGATTCATTTTTAAAATTTCAAGGGAATCAATAACCTGTTTTTTATGGAAACATGTAAGATTTGAAAATCATTAAGAAATGTTCATTGTGTATAGAGTAGTCAATTGTAAATATTATTTATTTTATTTTTCAATAACGCAGTATACATTAAAACTGGAAAGTCTTTCGCTGGAACAATAATGAATCTTAAAAAGAAAATATTTTTAAAACGTTTAAATATGGAACACACGCATAAAAGAGAAACTAGCACCCGCGTGAAAGTACACTCTATGCAGAGCACTAAATATAATTCGCAATGATACAGAGAGAATAATATATGACAAACAATTATCAGTGCAATTACGGTACATTACCGAATATAACAAGCGCATATTTAGGTATAAATTATTCAAAATATTTGAAATAAATTAAGTAAACTAAAATATTGTCGAGAAAATGATAAAACTTCTAAAATTTTGAATGACTAAGACCATTTAGTAATAATAATAATAATATTAATAAACACTAACCTTTTGCAATAGCAATAATTAAAATCATAACAATATGATTTATTTTTTACTACATCAATATGGAGTGTTTTCTCTTTATAACGTATTATAAAGTTGAATCTAAATACGAACCTGTCAAAAATAATAACACATCCCCCGGTGGTTCTCTTAAATGTATCTGCATCACCGTTATTAAAGAAGCATCCAAATAATCCGTTTCAGCTTCTTTGGTATACAGCACCTCCACGGGAAACGTTCTGCCTGGTATAGTGAATATTGGAGCTTCGAAAAAGTACTGGGAAAATTTAACAGCATCCAACGTTGCCGATGTTACTATCAGTTTTAACTCGGGCCGTTTTATAACGGCCTGTTTTAATAGTCCTATTAATATAGAGACAAACTATGATTCCGATTTTATATATTTATTATTCGTAAAGTCACAAATATACTAGGATGCTCTTAAATTAACAAAATAAAGGTCTAAGTTATAAATACTTAAAAATATCATCATTGTACTTCTCTGTCTGTAAATGGAAGTTAAGGTTAGTATGACTACAAAGAACAATAAGAACCGTAATAATGAAAGCTACAATGGTTAATGAGTTGTGATCTCTACCTCGCAAACATTCGGTAATAATAAATACTAATAATACCGAAGTTATACCAAAGCAAATTCTCAATACAAATAAATCAGAAATACAAGATACACGCAGTTTAGATGAATAGATAACATTGTACAGACTTAATAATACATTAAAATACGTTCATAACACAGCGAAGAATAAAGTTTATGTACAGTATACCCTCTCAATGTTATTATAAAAGAAGTGCATACAGGCCTCACAACAACACATTCTGTTATAAATCTTGTTACAACGCCGAAAACCCGTCATAATAATAATAATGTAAAATAAAATAATATGCTAGAACTTTAGCAGCCAAACTGAACTACAATGTGGTACATCGAGTAACCAGAGAAACAGATATGTAGATAATAATAACGTTATAACAATGCTAAGAGATTGAAAAAGATATCGTGAATAGAACATTAAATCAATATTCGAAAAATTAACAAAATAAATTAAATAGACGAAGCTTATGATCGTTTTAGTTAAAATAGAAGAAATGATCATATCCAACGATAAATTTATATAAAGTTATAAATATATATATATATATATATATATATATATATATATATATATATATATATATATAATTTACCAAAAAGCACATCCGTGTGTATAGTTCTTTCATGAGCTTCATCTAACATAATGACTGAATAACCGGCTAAATCAAGATCAACTAAGCATTCTCTTAGCAACATACCATCTGTCATGTATCTAAAATATTATATTAATTTATGTTAGATAATAACGGGTCAAGTTTTAATTCATAAACAAGAATATATTTGTCAATTCACATATTTTCACTTTTTTAAAAGTTAGTTACAAATATGTATCAAATAAGAACACTAGCGCGCACAATAAACGAGAGTTGTTACTGATACATTTGAAAATGAATAAATTTTAAAAATTATTCTTAGTTTTAAAAAGATATTAATAAATCTTAAAGGTCCTTAAATCAGCGCTTGAACTAATAATAACATATTTTCATGCTTTGAAAATATTTTCTATCATAAATTGAACGTACATATCATAAAGCGTCAAAACGTCGATTAATCATTTATATCATTTCATTATTGATATATTATGGTACACGAGAATTTAAATTATATTCCAAACATTTTATAACTATAAAAAAATTAACAATTCGCCATGATAATTCCTGAGCCTAAGCGTTAATAATGTTAATCTCGATGCCCTATATCTAGGTTGATGACTTTAGATGATGGTTCACAACACTTACTGAAACTGTCGCGTGTTTTGGATTTATGAGATATCTAATTTTGACATACAACGATAATTCATATTTTATCAGAAAATTATGAATTAAAAGTGAAAAGCATATCCCGCAAAAGTAAACGAATGCGTTTCGAGGTAGTAATAAGCATATGGCGTACATTGTACATGTTTAATATGTGTTGTATGGTAATCTACAAGAAGCATAAATGCGACATCATCTCGAGTGATGAGTTGGCGATCCTGCGTTGTACATTACAAACATCAGAGATCTTGGCCGATTAACCAGGTAGATTTCTGACGGAGAAATCTGTTTGATACAATCAGTGATAATAAGTTTCGTACGCATAAATAGCTATTGGGAAAACTGGACCGACTAGCAAATTTAACTTTGTATTCAGTGCTATATCCTTACAGATCTGTTTGTCTAATTGTAACACTGTCCGCTAATATTAGTCCGCGCTTTAGGTTGTTTTAACTATTAATTAACATACACAAAATAATCCACGACTTCAAATCCATTATTTTACTTGACCTTTGCACTTTTATTTATTATCGTAATTTTAGTCTTACTTTTAATTAACCCATAGTCCCTACATTGATTTTCCAACCTCTTCATTCATTTAATCGTGTTATTTTTTTTTCAAGATAAGCACGTCATCGGCACATTGTACATTAGTATACTAATAAACGCATTCAATCTCAAGAATAGTTCTAAAATTTATACTTTAAATAAAATTCTAAAGAAAAAGTTACGCTATACTTTATAACGGTTTCAGAACTGGTACAATCTTCGAATCGTATCGTATAACCGACTTCCTGTCCTAATCGGCAACCAAATTCTTCTGCTACTCTCTTCGCAACTGACATTGCAGCTACTCTTCTCGGTTGAGTACATCCTATTTTCCCACGAGATGTGAAACCAGTTTCAGCTAAATATTGCGTTATTTGCGTAGTCTTACCGGAACCGGTTTCACCGATAACTATCAATATTTGGTTTTCCGTAACGGCCTAAAAATAAGAGTACTGAAAAATAATTGTTCCTTTCTCTAAAAATAAACTAAATAGCAATATTTAATGTGCTATAAAAATTATTGAAGAATTAATACAGTATTCGATTATAAATTTGTACTTAAAAAACAAGAAATAATGATAAATCATTAACTCGGTCCTAAGTAAAGAGCCGGTTTACAAATCGAGTACCAATTATTACAATAATTAGAAATATAAATGATAGATATAACTTAATATCCGGTAATAAAAAGTTATATCTGCTTTCTAAGATAACCATAATACAGATAAACAAGCGTCATTGGAAATATTCATGATTATATATATATATATATATATATATATATATATATATATATATATATATATATATATAAAGTAATTTAATATATTATATATCATGTATACATTCTTCGGAAAAATGAAAATATAATAAATAGCAAACTGGAAATGAAAGTAGTTTCTAGGATTCCTTGAGTCAAGAACCGGAAAGAAAATTATTTAATAAGAACGATAATATAATCTTATATTTATAATATAAGGAGAGCAGAAAATTATATTTCCAGACGTATACTTCTAAAAATGTAATATGACCGAACAGTACGTACTATAATTTTCCATTATGAATAATAGTTACAAATTATCAATAAAAATTACATACTTTTATAAGTTCATCTTTTAATTTATAAATCGGTAAACTTTGTCTCTGTTCCAACAAAGTCATATTCGTCTTCATACCGTAAGAACTCTTTTTACCGCCAATAACATGCTTCTTCCATTCAGGCAAATCCTGAACAGAAAGACCAACGCCTCGATTGTAACTTGCTTGTTGAACTTTATTATCCGCTAAAATAACGATTTAATTAAGGTAAATATTTGTTACTTACAATGATAATCGTATAAAACTAAATTCAATTTGCATCGCCGTCTTTCTGTTAGTTTATTTTATCGAATAACCGCTGAATAATACTTGGTAATTTATAAAAATAAAGCGTGGTTTTTTTATTAATAGCGTACAAGTTTCGTGGTACATTTTAAAAAGATTACATAACTATATAACAATTGTTTTATTAATCTGAATAAAGAACTTTTACATAAACACTATTTTAAAAATTGCTTCGTTTACTGAAGACTATATTATCGTTTCAACGATTCTATATACTTACAGTCCGGCATAGGATCGAACCAATTTTTATTGGTCATAGGAGCTGTCGAATCGACTTCCTGCTCTCCACGCTGTAACATTTTTTGTTCACGACGTTCCTTCGAAAGTGCACTTTGCATCATAGCTGCTTGAGCTAACGATCCGTCGGGATTTTTTACAATTCGTACCTACGTATAATAATTTAAAAAAAAAATAATAATAATTAATACTGCTAAAAAATAAGTTGATAATTTAAAAATATTAAAATTTAAAATAAAAAGCGATAATTAAAATATAAAATATTACCGGACTAATATCGTGCAAATTCCTTCCATGTCCGGCTAAAAATGGTGGTTCGTCTTCCACTAGTTCTATTTCCACGTCTTCTTCCTCGCAATCTTCTTTGGGTAATAAACCGGTTTCCTCGTCGAAATCGGGAAATTCGCTCTTATCTATACAATTAGCTGCGATCATCTATTTTTATGGGTAAAAAATTAAATTAACGAAAAAATACTTCGATAAAAATTTCAAGCACGACAGTCTAAACTATAAAATAAAATGTACATTATACCTGATTAATTTCCCATCTTTCCGGCGATGATATTCTATTAAGCTTTTTAAGATTATTTGGTTGATCATCAATATTGGCCAGCTGCGTATCCAAAATTGACTTACGCGCTTGATTTTCATGAAAGCAACTGCTGAAATAAGGAAAATATTAATTCTATGTATTGTCTTTGGATTAGGTTAATAAAATTTCATTCGGCAAAATAGCTTTTAAAAAAAAAATGGTTATTAGAAGACAGGAAACATCATGTCGAACTCTACAAAAAATGGCAACACTGAATTAAAATTCGTCGATTTCGACTAGCAAGTTGTGCGGAACTGATTATTTTTTTTAAAAATTGTTTCTTATTCTTTCTAAATAGTTCTCGATTTCTGGCCATATCTGTCATTTTTCTAATTTTATAAATTCCCGTCCATCATTTTATATTATCTATCCATCCCATCCTTGTACTACCTCGTCTCCACTCCTTTTGTATTCTTTCTTATATTATCAGGTATGTAGTAATTCGTGTTTACCGCCTCTAATAATATGTCCCATTATTTAACGTTTTCTAATAATTGTTATTAATTCATGTTCTTTTCGCAAACCTTGCAAAGTAACCTTGTTATTTACTTTATCTGTCCAGTTTGTATTCAATAAACATCTATAATAATTTTCTTCGTGTTTCTAGTACATCGTTCGTATTTCTCGTGTTCACGGTTCGCGTAATTGTGTAGTAATCGTTCGTGTTTCACGTGCTCACGGTAGAAACTGGTTGTATAAATCTTTTTCTTTTATTTTTATTTTACATTATTTCTAAATTATTATATTACTTACTTCAGGTATATTATTTAAATATAGTGCTTATCCACACGTATTTCTGATATGCAGATAGATAGTCCAGGGGATAAAGACCCCCCCCCCGGATCGAATAAATGACAGCTTGAACAACAGTGTTGGTTGTAATAGTAGTAGTATTAATAATAGTGTTAGTAGTGGTAATAATAATGTTGGCAGTAACCTTCACAGCAGCGGTAATAGTGGTAGTAATAATGATGATAACAGTAAGATCGATAATGAATTTATTAAGAATAATAATTTTAGTAGTGATGCCTTTAATAATAGTAATAATTCTATCGATAATATTCGCAGCACTGTTAATGAAAAAATTCCCTATACTCGCCTTCGATACATTCTGGTCCTTATGTGGTTTTGATAGAGGCTAAAGATCAAAATATAGGCAATTTCAATCCCTTGGCCATTTGCAAATTACTAGAGCATCCTCCGATGGTCTCAGCTATTTCACCCGAAGTGGTCGCAACCGAATTAAAGCTACTTTTTCCACATGTTCTGCTGCGAATTCATTTCTTTTAAATATCAACGGTAAACATAATTTAAATGCGTTTATTCCTAACAGTCTGTTATATCGTTTCGGAGTTATTTTTACGAGACAAGAACTTTGACATTTTACTTATGTCTGAAACGTGGTTATCTCCATCCACAGGTTTTTCCATCCCCGGATTTTCAATTTACAGACAGGATAGGGTCGACGGTTATGGCGGTACCGCCGTGCTGGTTAAGCAACGCATTCCACATCATCTTCTTCCCGACCATTTCGTTAACTACTCAAATCAGTTGCATAACATCAACTCAATAGCAATCGCCGTTACTATCAATAATACTACAGTCAATATACTGTCCATCTACGTGCCTCCCCTACACAGAATCAATGTGCGAGCTTTCGGAGCAGCCATTGAGTCTTTAGCCTCGACACATCTCATTATTGGGGGCGATTTTAACGCTCACCACCCCAGCTGGGGCTGTAGTTCATTTAATTTTAATGGTACAGCCGTTTTGCAAATTGCCGATCAATATTCACTGAATATTCTAAACAACGGGACTCACACCACGCTTCCTACTCCTCAATTTTCATCCAGTGCCATTGATCTCACCCTCTGTTCTCCCATCTTATCTTTTTCATGCATCTGGTCGGTCATCCCCTTCTATCTGGGTAGTGATCATCTGCCAGTTTGTATTTACCTCCAACACCCCGGCGGGGATACTACTTCATCTTCTACCCCTTCCTCTATCCCGCACACCAAAAAAATAAATTATGATTTATTCTCTTCCATTGCTGACAATCTTTTCTTCAGCTTTGTCAAATCTCTCCTCCCCCGAAGTATATGATCTCTTTCTATCCATCATCCATGATTCAGTTTCCGCCTCCACTTGTAATAATTCCATTTACCTAGGTAAGAAACTTCCCGTCAGATGGTGGACGAAGCAATGTTCCTTCCAGATAAACAAAAGTAATCAGGCATTTCGCATCTTTCGGAAAAATAAAACCGAATCCAATTTTATCGAATTTAGGAAGATCAATGCCCAAACCCGCCGGTTATTAAATCAGACTAAACGGGATTCCTGGAGACGATTCTGCTCATCTTTTAACAGATCCACACCGTTATCCAAAATCTGGGAACAATGTAAAACGTTTAAACATCGAGCTCTTTCTGCTTCTACTCCTTCTACTGATCACGAACATTGATTTGACGAATTTGTCAACCGCGTTTCTCCTCCGTACGTACCTTCACTTCATCAAACCAACCCTTTCCATTTCACATCTGCTTCCCCTTCAAACATGTTGGATATGCCTATCACGATTAGAGAGCTCACACATATATTAGAAAATAAAAGGGATACTGCCCCAGGCCCTGATTTAATATCATATAAAATGCTTCAAGCTTTGTCAACCCGTTCTTTGAATTTCCTTTCCCAAATGTTCTCCAAATTTCTACAAGAAAACTTTATTCCTCAGGACTGGCTAACCTTCAATATTACCCCTGTTCACAAATCTTCAAAACCCAAACATTTGGCTACTTCGTACCGCCCCATTGCTCTAGCTTCCTGTGTTCGAAAACTTCTTGAATCTGTCATCCGCTATCGTTTAGAGTGGTGGTTGGAAAATAATAATATTCTCCCTAATTTTATTTATGGCTTCCGCCCCCAATATTCAACTGCTGATTGTCTCTCCTTTCTGACATCTAACATATACAAAACATATATAGATAAAGGTTTCTTGTTAGCCACATTTCTGGATCTCACTGCAGCTTTCGATAACGTCAACATCAGCTTACTGCACCAACGCCTCTTATCACTTAGTATTCCACATAATTCGCAACTTGTATTTGTAACCTATTTAAAATCAAAGATTTACACTTCCGGCACCCTACACTCCAACATCCGCTGCACCGCACTACTTACACTGGTCTCGCACAAGGTTCTGTTCTTAGTCCCATTTTATTTAATATCTATATTATGCACGATTTAAAACCTCCGCTTCCCCATTCATCCCATCTCATCTCCTATTCGGACGATCTGGTCCTCTTTCAACATAGCAATAATCTTGACCTTATTACACAATATTTAACACATGATATCATAACTTTAAGTAACCGTTTCAAATTTTCCGATCTTTCCATTAATCCCAGCAAATCTGCAGCTATCGTGTTTTCCCTCAATCGGCCTACCTATTCTCCTCAATATATTCCGTTTTATAATGACCGCATCGCTATAGTAACGCAATTCACCTACTTAGGACTGACTTTAGATCAAAAACTTACTTGGAAGCCGCATATAGACTTCCTTATTTCGGTCACCCTACAATCCTCTAATATCTTAAGATCCCTCTCCTCAACTGTATGGGGTGGAGATCCCGTTTCTCTCCGCATTCTATATATTTCCTTAATTCGTTCCAAAATTGACTACTGCTCCTTTCTGTATGGTAATGCCTCCCGTCACCACTTAACCAAATTGGATAAAATACAAAACCTCTGTATGCGCTTAATTTTAGGCTCTCTTTATTCTACTCCTATTTCATTTCTTTCCTCCGAGTCTCATATTGTTCCTTTCTCCCTCCGACGTAAAAATTTAGCCTTCCGATTTATCTCGAAATCTCTCAATAAACAAGTTAATTCCTTCACTTCCACTTTTTTAAAAATTTTCAGAAAATGGCGTTTCAATCGCTCCCGTATTCCACTACTCTCCACTGCAGCTTATAAATACCGGACGTACAAGTATCTTATCCTTCCATCTCGTCCCTCAATTTACTTTACTAATTCATATCATGTCAATCTTTTTAACATCTCCATTGACACCTCCTCGTTCTCCTCCATCATATCTTCCCATCCTGATCTTAATGCTTTCATACAAAATTACTGGCCTAATCATGTACATGTATTTTCAGATGGATCCAAATTTCCCGGTCGGTCCGTTACGGGAGCATTCTATATACCGCAATATAATATCTCCAAATCATTCATTTTTCCTCAGTTCAATTCAATTTTCACCGCCGAGGGCCTAAGCATCCTTAAAACTCTGCAATTCTTATCACGTTTAGATCACCATTCCTCCTCCCTATACTTAATCTTATCCGACTCCCTAAGTTTTCTCCTCGCATTGAAGCATTCCTACTTTCAACCTAATTCCAATTATCTTCCCTTGGCAGTGAGACAATTGACTTATTTACTATTCAACCGCAGCATCTTAATATCATACGTCTGGATTCCCGGTCATTCCGGAATTCATGGCAATGAGGTTGCCGACACTCTGGCCAAGGAAGCCATTTCCGTCGGCTCTCTGGTGCCGGCAATTTCCACCACAGACCTGATATCTCTTGCCAACATGGATATATCCTACGAGTGGTCATCGTGGCTAGTTAGTTCTTCCTCCCCTAGATATTATCTGGCCACATCACCTACTCCCTGATACTTCAATTTGTCCAACATACAATCTATACACCACATTTCAAAAGCTGGAATTTTCTTTAAAGCAGCTGCTATGAGTGTTCGCGTCTCTGTCACATATATTGTTTACAAGACGCGGTTTTAATTTATGTTCATATAATCACGTCATAGAATACTTCTAAACTCTAGAAACGCACTACGCGCTATTTCTTTCCCGCAGCTGACCTCTTTGTCCGAACTCGCATTTTCCGTTAGCCAGCTTTCTAGGTATTTGAAGAAGGATATCTACACCGTCCACATTTATTTTCATTACATTACTGTCGCTACCTTTGAGAGATATTTTCATATACTTCGTTTTTTTCATGTTAATTTTGATTCCCATTTCTTTCGCGTTTTATGTACATATCTCCGACTAACTTTTCGAGTGTTTGTTATGACACGTCATCAGTGAATCTGGTGTTATTTATTAAAATTGTTTATTATGTTTTCATAAAATTAAATCAGATTTTTTCACTGAAAATATTGAAAAGGTATATCAAAAAGTAAACCGAAACAAGTTAATCTTTACCTATTTTCGATATTCCTAACTTCGTGCTCACACTTTGACGGATTTAAATCTTCGCCGGTTTCTTGATTTACGTCTTTCATTGATAACGAAATTTTCGTGCCCATCATTGAAATTACCTTTACCTGTTATAGCATAAACGCAAAACATTAATAATCAGATAAACACGTATTTATGTATTTGCGAGTTTCTTACGTTGTGTGTGTGTGTGTCTGTGTATAGTGTACTTATTATTAAAAAATCAATTGAGAATTAGTTAAATCACTAATATTTATTTTATTAAAGAAAACACAAAGCTTTTCGGCATTTACGCCATTATCAAATGAAACATTTTAAAACATCATAATTTTAAAAATATAAATTAAATATAATTACTTAAAAATATGTGATGGTGATTGTGAAAATATGCTCCAAAAATACTGTCTGCTTCTGTTCTGTATATTTTTTGATTTGTTGAAATTTAATATCAATATAATTGTTTATTAATTTTGTTTTTTTATATTAATTTTTTCTTCAATACTATTTTCCGGATTCTGTAAAAGTTGTATACTAGTGGAATTTTAATTTTTCATTTATTGTTGCGATGTATGATGTCCAAAAGTAAAATATAAAATATAAAAATATACGAACACAAAATTTTTTAAGAAACACAATTTTACAAGTAAAATGAAAATAAATATTAAAAATCTGATAATGATTTACTTATTACTAACCCGACTTATGACATTACTTTTATGTTAAACTTTTTAAACTACTTTTTTCATTCCTTTTTTTTTCTTCAAATAAACATTTAATATACAAAAAATATCGTTATGAGTAATTTATGCTATATACCATAGTTATGCTTTACATTCGAAATTTTCCTCTGCAAATCAAGTTATTTCATCTAGGAAAAATATTTTGTTATCTGGTTTCTGTACAATGAAAAATATTTCTACTCATATTTGTCAAAACTGCAGTGACCAAGAATAGTACTTCTATTATCAGTCATCTCAGAGCATCAATTTATTTCAATATTGGCGTATTAAATACTTTGACATCTTATAGAATATGTATCATACATCTGCACTACACTATCAAATAATAAATCAATCAGCGTTTTGTATATTATAATGATCTAATTTTGACAAGAAAATTATATTAATTTTCCCAGTTTAATTAAACTGCGATAAAAAATATTATGAGTACATCAAATTCGAAATTCTATTAGGTTTTTAATTATTTCAGTAGTATGGTGTTGTTTCGTTCTGTACTCTTCACTAGTTACAAGAATTAATCCTAAGTATGTAATGTTACTAATTTATTATTCATAAAAAACTTCAACTTCATGATAGTATTAAGTTCATTAATCCTAACGAATACATAGTGTTAACGCGTGTAATATGCTAAAATTAACAAATGTATAGTTTATAGCGAATTAAATTTAACTCAATCGCATCGTTATTTAATGAGTAAAGGCGTAAAACATAGTTTAATAAAATAATTTAGTGAAATGAAAATGGTAAAATAAAAGTACTATATATTTTCTACATCTCCTTATTTTGTCCTTATTCCTGATTCGTGATAAATTAGTTCTAATTTCGGGATAAAATTTAATTTTAAATAAAAAAAAACGTTTACATATCAAATAATAATATTATTCACTCAGAAATTCGATTATTATATCTATTATATTTCGCATCAGAAGCTGTAGTATTTTATTTTAAACATCTCTGAGCAGTTATACCTGAAAAATATCGGCACTAGGATCATTATTATCGATAATAACAAAAATAAAATAACCTTGACTTTATTGCCGCGGGAAACCACGTCTGAAACGTTGGTCACTCTGCCCTTTGCTTTCAACTGAGAAATATGTACTAAACCTTCAACACGTTTAGACAAGCCTTCTAACTGAACGAAACAACCGAAATTTACAATATTAGCGACTTTTCCATCATATACTTTGCCAACCTCCGGATATTCCGGCTTGGTTGGTACCGTTCGTTTCCTATTACATAAAAATTCATTAGTAAACATTAATTACATTAAAAAAGAATTAACCATTTGGAATTTATGTCGTTATTATAAATAACATCTACGAGCTTATAACATAGAGTGACCCAGAGAAAACGGATGTTTTTTTTTTTTTAATAACTCAAAAACAACTCGACCAAAATTCTTGAATGAAATTTTACTTAAAAATAGGAAAACAGGAAATTAGCTTACAATCATTTGTGGAACACATCGTTCAGATGACCACCATTTGCAACAACACATTCAGTTTTTACAAAATTTTCGCAGACTTTTTCGAGCATAGATCGCTAAATTTAAGAATTTCTTTTAAAATCCGAGTTTTCAGGTCTTTAAGATCTCGTGGACGTGTTTCGTAAACTTAAGGTATCCCCACAAAAAAAATCGAGTAACTTTGAATTCTTTTCGAAACTCCCCGTGCACTGCCATGATCTATTCACGCTGAAGTAACGTTCCACAGAAAACGCGCGCTCCTTCCCGTTATAAGATGCCACAATAACTGAAACTGGACAAAGTTGAATCTCTCGTGTGTACACTCAACGTAAAAGCACGCATTTTTAGTTGTAGCAACCTGCATTATGTAGACATGTATCTTTCATCCAAAAATCAAGATATATTTATATTAACACGATGACTACACACACGTGTAGTTGTTCAAGATATAAACACTAAATAACGACTTATACAGTGTAAAAGATGCTAACTTTTCGTTCATTCCAACAACTACTGTCACTTATCCATTTAGATGTATAAAATGCGGAGTCAAACACGATACAAAATTGTGCACTATATCTCCAGAAATGAAGCCATCTGTGCACTATGCGACGATGAGCATCCAGCTCTAGTTGTTGGGATTGTCTTGAGTAAAAACGGGAAGTAAAAGAAAAATTTGTACAAACATTCTATGAGAACTATTAGTCTTAAGTATTTTGAAAGAAAGAAATCGCATAATCCTTAATATAATAAAAAAGTATAACTCAATAAGACAGACTAAAATTGCCACATTATCAGAAATCAATGACTGTTATGAAAATAATTTAAACTCGACGCAACAATTTTCTCTTCAAATCGCTTATGTCATAGATAAAATGTTAATCAAATCAATAATAAGCCCCAATATTTACAATACCAAATAAATTAATATAATGAACATCATGAATATTGTAATAACAAAAAATAACCTAGCAATTTTGAAACTGCAATGGTTTATCACATAGAAAACAAGAACTTGAATTATTCCTATAGAACTATAAAATAGATACCGCAAGATTGTGCGAAACACATCTCAAATTTAGTTTTAATATTAACGATTACATTGGCTATTATACTTCGCATTCCGACGGCAATATTTATGTTTATCATATATCGATCATTAAATTAAACAGCGTTCAATTACATTTTACCTCAGCGGTTATGTATGGTTGTCCAAACTTCATTATACCAAAGGAAATACTAACGAATATTTTAATTGAATTGGGTCCAAGAATATTAACAGGGCGTAATTTTAAAGCTAAACGTGGAGTGTGGAATTAGGTTAGAAGTAATTACAGAGGAAAAATAGTTGAAAATATAATCAATGAAAACAAATTAAGTTGATCTAAACATACAAATCATAATCCAGAAGTACTTGATTTCTTTATAGCAAAGAAAAAATGCATACATTCTACAACAGATCTTCATATACAGTATACACAAGAGTATTACAAACAGCGTTAACGATTTTTCAACTGCATATAAAAGAAAATAATATGAACAAGCTGAAATTGATCGATTTTTTCCTGAAAATCCTACAAGAAGACTGAAAAGAAAAAACAGTCAACACATGTTTTATGCCCTACTTAGCCATGTTACAAGTACTTCAACTTAAACCTGCTACAACTTATCTTATGGGTATGTGTAAACTGAATAATAAACAGTTGTTGTAGTATCACAGATCCAACAGTATATTTAGTATGAGTAAAGAAGAAAAAGTGCTATTTATAATCAATAATTTTAGTACCAGTGTTCTGGGAATAGACAGCGCAACAATCAATTGCTACAACATACGATAGCTGTGATAATAGTAGTCGTCGGACCGGAGTAGTAGCGCAAAGGAAAAAATAAACAAAAATAAGCATTTTTCCTTTGTCTATCCATAGGTAATAGTTGTATAAATATTTATCAAAAATATTTCACACGCATACCTTCGTTCTAGGAATATAGGATTAACGTTCAGCGAATTAAAGAATGACACCATTCGGCCAGCAGGTATAAAGAGTTGTGATCTTAATAGGAAAGCCTGGTATAATCTGAATTAAATCAGAAGGCCTGTTATTATTTAATGTATAAATGGAAGCTGTGAAAGTCGAAGGAATCAAGTGTTGCACTTCGTCGTTTACTTCACATATATTTTTAACCCTTTCAATCACGATGTCCACTATATGGCACATAAAATTTTTATGCTAACACGATTATATATTTTCTGGTTGACCATGAAATATCTCAATTCTAATAATGTTTATACAAAAACGCATTGAAAATAGTCTAGAGAGAAGCAGTGTTTTATCAAGTATAAAATTACTAATTTTTTCTCAATATTTCACGTGTGACTTGAAGGTTAATTCTCGACATATTTGAAGTATAAGGACACAGTTAATCCGGTAAATTAATAAATCTCCAAAATGAATCAATACGTAAAATAATCGCGTTTTTATAGTTGCATTTATAAAACGACTACTCCATATTAGCTAACAAAATTTTTCCTCTAATGTAAAACTTTAATCTAGGATATATAAACTAAAAATATGTGTCATATTTACAAATACATACACGCAAACCAAATATTTCAAATTTGTTTATTAAATATAAAAAAAAATTTACCGGTCTTTCCTGTTTTCACCGTCATCGAAATTATCTTTCTTTCTCGAACAGTGACTATTATCATCGTCGCTGATACTGCGACTTGCATATTTGCGATGATTTTCCCTTTCCCTACGAGCAGACTTCCTATCAGTCTTTGTACTACTTTTTCTGTGACTGTCGCGTCGAGAATGTCTGTCATTCCGTAATTCGCTTCTACTTCGGCTTCTACTTCGACTTCTACGTTTCTTTTGATGATGATAATTTCGCGTAGAGCTACGTGATCGACTTACACTACGATCGTCTTTTTCATTTCGACTACGATGTCGTTTCTTATCTCTGTGACGTCGTTCTTTACTTCTACTTCTACAATGTCTTCCGTTGATTTTTGATTTATCTTTATTCGTCTCGTTTTTCCTTTAAAAATTAAAAAATAAAATTACCAAAATCGGTATAAATCGATAAAAATTACGAGCAATTTCATTTAAAAATTTAAATATTACTCTTGTCTAGACGGAGCAAACGATTCTAAAAAGTTTAACGTATCCTCTAGATCATTAGAAGGAAAGCCGTTCTTTCTATTTTCACCATCACTGTCATCACTTCTTCCACTTTGGCTACTGCTGGAAAGCAATGCGTTTTTCTTATCGTTTGGTATGGCTAAACCCGGAAACAACACAGTTAATCGTTCTTTTTCATCATCGTCTACATTTTGTATTATGCTATTTGTATTGTCCTTCGGTTTCATATGCTGAATTATACGTAATAAATTAGATATAAATGAATCCTGAAAAAAAATCAACAGTTCTTCGTGTTAATTAATTTAAATTCTACAGTAAATTATACAACTATAACAAAACAAACTTCGTGAAATATATATATTTATATATACATATATATTAATTTTAAATAGTATATCAAATATTTAAGTTACGTTATTGATAAGAATCCAGTAATTCTATAAATCATTAGAATTGTATCTTTTAAAAACCTCATATGCAATACCAAAATCAATCAACATTTTAAGATGCTTATGAGAATATCGGACTAAATATTCAGTCATAGTGATAGGTAGACTAAAATAAGCAATTACACACACACACACACTATTTCTCTATCACATATATATATATATATATATATATATGGAATTTAGCTAAAAATGTATTTGATTCAAATACAATCAGATAATGTGAATATATCGACATCTTCTTAGATTAAAAAGTATATTTCAATTTGAAAGGTAATCATTAATATCTAAACGTTGAAATTTTAACAAAATTGATAGATTTTTTCCAAACATATATAAACTTATTAGTATATAAATGAATTAAGGTTTTTTGCTATTGTTTTCATAGTTTTATTTTTTTATTATTCATTTATAAAGCGAAGTAAACATATTTGTGTTTAATATTGCGGATAAATAAATTTTTAATGTAATAAAAATTCAAAGCGTTAGTGAATATAAAAATTATGCAACAAAAATATTACCGGAAATTCAGCGCCATTATTCAATAGAGCGTTTTTAAATTTTTCAAATGTATTATTTTCTTCAGCAAGATGAATTATAAATTCAGCTAAGAAAAAAAAAAGTTATTACACACAAATTACACAAAAATAAACTACAACAAATTTAACATTAAACTTATTTAGCTAAATTAAATTAGCTGAAAATTAATTACAACCCATATTTAAAATACTTAAAGTTGTACATCATGATCTAAAATACTAGACTATGAACAGATATACATTTCAACTATTAATTTTCATTTTTTATACAATTTTATATTACATTATCCTAAAATTTTAAATAATGCATAACTGTATTTACGATATTGCGATATTTAATGAAAAACCAAAAAACCATTTAGAATTGAAGCTTATGAATTAGTAAAGCCTTAGATCAAGAACTTATCCGTAAAAATATAACGAACTTAGAAACATATGCGACCCATTTGTGCATTAACAAATTAATTATAAAAATTGTCTTATTTCATTTTCCGCTACAGATATTATGCTATGAAAATATGAACAAATATTCCATACTGGTTTGAAATAAACTTTTATGTAACGTGAGATGCCACTAATAATAATCTAAAATAGTTAATTTTTAATCAAAAACATTAAAAACTGTAAATTTGTTTCAAAGGTTATACCACTAAGTCAAAGCGATAACGAATTTATTACCTACTATTTTACGAATTCGTATCGCTCTCAGTTTTTTACATTTTTCATTTTAAATTTTCATATTAAAGATTTTTATATGTAAAAAATAATTTGTGGGTTTTAAAGTTAAATATTTATATTTTATACACAGGTAAATTCTCACTCGGTAAAATTATAAATGTATTCAAATAAAACAAAACCACTGCATTTTTATTTCAAATATGACAATATAAATAAAATTACGAGAAGTTAGGTTAATTAAACAATTTTTGTCTGAACGAACTAATCTGTCCCATGCCATTAAAGTTTTCAATGAAAATACCAAACAAAATAACAGCTACTTAAAGTAAACAATAAATAGAAACGGCAATTAAACAGTTTATCAGCGCTCTATAATATAAAAATTAATTATAAACTAATATTTACCAACATCCTTATCGTTCAGATTGACATTATTTTCCAACTCGGTACATATTTTCGACACCAGCGATAGATGCTCTAGTTTTTCCAACTCATCCATTACAATAATTATAAGATAAAATTGTTGAAAAATTAGTTTACAATTATTTCTGAAGAAATAAGTTTATGTAAATATTGTTATATCGGTTACAGCATAAACTTATAGGTTGAATTCTCTAATCTATAGACAAAAATTAATATTTACCAATGTTTAAATTATTTAAATTATTTATTATCTCAAAATGTGCATAACAACTAAAACAGTTTAAATAATTATAATAAATCTACGAAAAGTAATGAATGAGTATAAATTCAATTTTCTTTTAATATGATAAATATGTTAACAAATAATGATAATATTTTCAAAGTTAAAAAATTATATATTTTTTGTTTATAATAATTAAACTAATATGCAAGAAATAAATACATTATATTGTGATATTTTTTGAAATTTTTATATTGTTTTTATTCGGTTCGGTATCATGTTAGAAATTTATTAATGGAAATCGGAATGTACGTATTAATTTTGTAGTATAAAACTATTGGATTAGTCTAACATATTTTAACATAAACAGTTAAGTCTACAAATATGACAAAAACAAAACACAAAATAAACTACATACAATATAATACATTAATCATTGATTAACTGCCGACAAATTTGTTTATACAACGTGTAATAGAAAACTACTACAGATGTTGTACAAAATGATTCACTCATTTTAAAATTTCATTTACTCTTAGAATTTGCATTATCATTTTAAATATGCAAATGAAACTTTTCAACTATTTAAAGTTCTAATTAAAGAATTGTTAAGATTTACATTTTCAGAATGTGAAACATAAGAAGAAAATAAATTGTGTACTTCTAATACTTTCTCCGGAGCTTAATAAAATATACTCCGAAAGAAAGTTTTCTTTTATTTACATGTTCTGTAGTTCAATTTATATCACATTCATACTAGTTTGCTCAAAATCAGTCCTCTTCAACATTTATCATTTTTTATTCTAACCGATGACAATAAACAGTATTCAATGTCAATTCTATTAAATAGAATAACAGTGAGTGCGCACACAGAGCTTTTAAAATCTCGCTAAGTCTAAAATAATTGAATGTTGTTTTACACTGGTACCGAGTATAGATGGTGTGTGAGTGTTACATAATATGCATTAGTCTGTGTATTTAAGTATGCTGGATTCTGTGTGAATGCATCGTTCTTTCTTCTTATACTTTCTAATTTATAACTAGCCGAAAGTGAGGCTATCTAATAAAACATATCGTAAAGTATATATATAATCACATGTGGGAGGAATATCCAATGATACATTTTTTCAAGAAGATTACAGGATTAAATTTCTCATTTTAGTTTGCTCTAGTTTTGATGGTGTTCTATGTGTGAAATTTCAGCTACCAGCTGAATTGGGTGGTTACTTTGTTGGACATGTACCATGGCATTCGGTAAATTCGGCGCAGAACATCACTATTATTTATTGTGAATGGTATGAAAATATCTCTAAAAAATGATTTTAATATGTTCTCCGCATGTTATTTTTTCTGTCACTTATAAAAATAAAAATTTATTTCAAACTATTCACATAAATGGAATAATTTTTAAAAGTACTTGTAAGTATTAAAATTTTAGAGGACTTCCAAATTATTTCATACCTTTAGTATTCTCATAAAAATATTGCTGCAAATCTTAATATTATTTTATTTTTAGAGGAAAAATGTAACAAATGTGTAACTGAGACATACTGTATGTAAAGTTTTTGCCAATTAAATGACAAATAACTCATATATTATTAAGGAACTGAAATTTTTGAAATCATGATAGTTCAACTGCATACTAAACTATGAAGAGGATTTATCGAATTTTACACCGTAAAATTGCAATATATAAATTCAATAAATTTTTGCAGTAAACCAAAGTAAACACTGGATTTATATATATTTTTTAAATTATATATTTTTCAAATCTTTATTTGCTTACAACATTTTAAATGTCGCAATTAATATTAGAAATTAATAGAAGTTAACTTTGTGAAAAATTACTTTTTATTGTTTAACTCCGTTTTTAAAGAATAAAATAATTTAAGGTTGCTCCAAAAATAGTAAATTTAAGTGTAAACATTGAGCGGTAACAAATTTGTTAACCTTTAATTGGAGATATATGCTTCCTTGTTTATTAAAAATTATTTTAAAATTATTAATTCTTTAGGAATCATCTACTTTATCGTAAAATATTTTATTTTACAATTTAAATTAGAATTAAAAATCTAATCTTCAATTAAGTATTTATTACTATTAACGACAATTAAAAATAGGTTAAAAATTAAATGTAAATTATTAATATCTGCTTCATATCAACCAAAATTTAAAAGAAATATTTTAAACGTCGCTTTTTTAAATATGAATAAAGAAATTAACATAATTATTGTTTTCCATGCAATGAGAATGAAGAGAACGATTATAATTAGAAGTCGTTAAAAATAAAACAAAATAGTTAACATTTCAAAATTTTTCAATTTTCAAATAGTCCATAATATTGTATTTTTATTTATTTATTTTTTTAATTGGACATAATTTAGGTAACAAACAACACATTTGTAATTTAGTTTTTACATGGAAAAACAATTCACGAAATTTAAATTAAAAAAATTAATATATTTGATTTGATTTCGCTAGACGTTCGTTTCTCATTTATTTAAACGAAATGAACTTCCTAATAATCTACTGTTTCTTTCTGAACTTTTTGAACAGAAATACTTCAACTGTAAAGGTAGATTCTAATGATCGTACTCGTTTTTAAATGATCAATTAATTTAAATTCAATCACCTCCTGAGAATAATTTTTCAATTAAATTTATAAATTAAAATAATTTATTTTTTGTTATAAAAGTTTACGTTACATGACTGATTAGCCACAAGACACTGGTTATATCTAAAATAACGATCTCACATTCAACAAATAAATTATATATATATTCCGTAATATAAACATAAGTAACAAGTTATATAAGTTTGCCATTTATTTTAAAATGTTAAAGAAACTGCCAAACAATACAAACTACCGAATGACGTGTTGAAATACAATCTTAAAGAAGTACAATGTGTTTTTAAAAAAGCATCAACTTATACAAGAATAAATTTGTAATACACTGAACTATTTTTCAGGCTTATATTTCCCGAAGGAAACAAAAATAACAAGCCCATTATTTAAATATAATTAAAATAAAAGTCAACACACATATTCACGTCACCATTCAAAAACTATGAACCGTGATTTTTAAACTGTTTCACAAAAACGATTGTTTCCACCGTTTGTTGGGAGTCCGAGACCATTATATAATTGTCCACAATATTTTGAATCATCGATTATGCCTTCAAAATATAAATCTCTAATTTTAAAAAATGCCAGTCCAGTTAACAACGCATCACTTCCAGCTTGATGCTGGGGACCAACTCGAGTAAGATCCAATTGATCAGCAATTTCTTGTAAACCACTTTTTAAATTTTTACAACTCTTCATCAAATATTTAATGTCATAAACTTTCGGGAAAATACAAATGTAAATACTCGAAAAATTCGTTTTCTTCCGTCGGAAGAGGCATATTTGTGAGCATTTTAAGCATGTAACCAAAATCAAAAGTACTGTGAAATGTTACCCAATGTACTTCTTCACTTAACACCATACTAGAAGAAATTAACAGTACAGCAAATTCAAATGGATCAATTCCGTCTTCTTCATGCAGTTTAAATTGTATCTTGGAGTTGGTCAATAATTCAATACTATCTTGTGCATACATATCTTCGGTAAGATTAAACTTAAAATTAAACTGCCACGCGGTGTATTCTCCTTCAGGTAAACGACCTTCATTATTGAACAGTGTAATATGTATAACGCGCAACAAATCCACGTTGAACTTTAACAAATTATACAAATAATCGCTGGTAGTCTCAAATATACCTATTGGTTTAGCAACACCTGGAAATTCTGTATCCAGAGATATATAATTGTAGTTTTTCCTTATCAAGCCTCGTATTTTTTTCATCTCTTCCCACATATTATGGGCCCAAACATCTAGAATACGTACATTAGTATTAGCATTATTAGACGGCATAACATCATTACCCTCATCGGTAATTCTTATATTTTCGTTAGTACCCATAAAAGAATTTGTTGTCCGACGGGTACTAGGTAATGTATTAGAATTTTGTTCAAACGCTTCTACTGTCTGATTTACCCATGATTCATTATTGTTCAAATTTGGTTGAGACCGCATTTCAAAAAATTAGATATCACTCAATAATAAAGAACCTACAAAACGACAAAACTGAGATATAATTAAAACACTTCGCGTTAAGAACATTAAAGTTAAATCGGAATTTTTATATAAATTGCTTGTTGATGGAAATCTGAAAAATAATTTTTCAAATATATAGATTTAAAAAATAATTAGTATCACAAAAATAATTATTAAATACTCAAATCATTTATTGTCAACATGAATATATGAAATAGAGCTACATATTAAAATTAATTTTTAATACATTCAGCATAGCCATATTACAATATATACATGTTCTATTATTTAAAAATCATTATTTAATAAGAGAAATCATACTCCCTCAGTATCAAATGATTTAAAGAAATTAAACTCAATTTAAAATTACAAATTTGTTACACATGTTAAAAATATTTTTCAAACTTAAACTAATACAATATATAAATTAGTTAATTAATTTTAAAATTATACTTTTTTTTTTCACATCTCATAAAGTATTTAACAGAATTTGGAGCATAGAAAATGTGGTTAATAAGTTAGTAACGTAACAGTAAATAGTTTTAAAAATTAACAGCATATAATACCATCAGGATTTGATCTTTCTAACTTGCATACTGCCAAGTTCATAAATATAATTAATTACCCTGAAACGAAGGCACCAAAGTTATACTGTAATGAAAGATAAAAAAAAAAATAACGTAGCGAATATTACTGGTCCACAATACTTGAGAAAAGTATTTCAGTTTTTAAGTATTATAAAACCACTCTATTAAATTTAAATTTCAAATAAACACACAACTAACGTGGAACAAAACAAAACAAAACTAAACAATAAATTATGTAATCAGCAATTATAATTTATACTCTGTGGATCATGTTTTTTATTCTTGAAAAATACATTCTTCTAGAAAATATTAACGTTTTACATAAATGTTTTATTTACAGTAATGAAAATAATTGTCTAAATCAAATTTGTGTTAATTGTGATGTAGCACAAATTATAATATTTTGCTATAAACAGTTGAATGTTAAAAATGTAAAACGCGTATATTTGGCATTATATTAAAAAGTTATAATAATATTTAATAAATGTACCGGAACAAATGCCCTCTCCATTTATGAAAGTAAAAATTTTAATAATATAAACTGGTAAATAATAAATATGCAAGATGAAAATAGTATTGATGGAAAAATCAAACAAAAAAAAACCATCACAAATGAAAAGCGGTAATTTAAAAAATAATAAATATAAGTTTAATTATATAACGAACATGTAATATCATTTAAACGAAAGCAAACAAATTATGACGTTATGAGAATAATACATTATGTTTAATGCGTCGATGCTTATACTTAGTATATCTAATACTTAGTTCCCTGGAATCGTAATTTCCTATTGCTGGAAGTAAATTATTACGGTGCACACTACAACTGAGAAAAAATTTTTGGGATAGTTTGAGGATATAGTCTTTTACATATGGTATCTGCAGAGCACTATGCATATATGAAATTTTAGTGTATACGGGGACATTGAGGAAACATCTAAGACATCGATTTTGGACTAATTGCAGTCTATTAAAACTAGCATTTGAGACTGAAGACCAAACTGGACAAGAATATGTTAAAATAGGCCTAATGATTGACTTGTAGATTATTAATTTATTATTAATGTTTATGTGAAATTTACGTTTGAAAATGGGATAAATTGAACACATTGCTCTGTTTGTCTTCAATGATGCATGGTCAATATGCTTAGAAAACGTTAGTCTTTTGTCTAAAATGACACCAAGATAGCGTATCTGATCAGACCATTCTATATCAACGCCACTGACATGAAGTCTGGTCGGTAAAAATGGTCTTCGACGAGTGAAGAAAATTGCTTTCGTTTTGGGAGGATTAAAAGCAATTTGCCATTTAGAAAAATACTTAATTACACGATCAACACCGGATTGTAACCTATTGCTGATAGTACTTGGCCTGTAGGAACTGCAGTACAACGCTGTGTCATCAGCGTATAAGGCAACCTCAATGTTATTTATATGCGGGAAATCATGCATGAAAAATGTAAATAAGAATGGCCCCAGCACGCTGTCAGAACAGGATTTGCTACTTGATTTCGCATTATTTATAATGGTATAAAATGATCGATTACTTAAGTAACTATTAATCAGTTTAATTAGATAATTGGGAAACCTGGTAACAATCATTTTATAGATAATACCGTCGTGCCAGGTTGTGTCGAAAGCTTTTGCCACATCAAATAATACCATCCCAGTATGTTTATTGAAGTTAAAATTATCTGTGATAGAGTCGGCAACTCTTGCTATCTGTTGTGTTGTGGAATGCTTTGGTTGAAATCCAAATTGACTACTAGGTATTATATTATTAGAGTTAGTGAAGTCACATAATCTTTTCAGAATAATTTTTTCAGCGATTTTGCTAAGATTACTAAGCAAGCTGATTGGACGGATATTGTCTATCTGAGAGCAATCTTTACCGTGTTTTGGTACTGGAATTATTTTAGCCACTTTCCAACTAGAAGGGAAGTACCCAAATTTAAACATTGCGTTAATCAAATTAGTTAACTGGACGATGGCTTTTTGAGGTAGCATTTTAATGACAGTAGATTGGATACCATCGTGACCTACCGAGTTTCTCTTCTTTGTTGATTTTACATGTGTAAAAACTTCTTTTGGGAGAAGTTAATTTAATATTAGTTGTTATCTGAGGTGATGCGATAAATCTGCTGACAACTTTATGTACTTTGTTTTTTTCTGATAGCTTGAAGCTAATTTCTGCTGTGAACCTCAAGGTAGCGTGCAGCAAGCAATTCTGCTTTATGGGTATTATTATATGCATATGTGTTAGTATGAGGGTCATGAATTGGGGGAAGTGCTTCATGGTGTTGTGTATATTGTTTACATACCTTCCAAAGGCTATTATTTTTAACAGAAAGATTAGAAATTATTTTACTAAATTTTTCGTTATTATGTTTATTTAGTAAATATCGAACTAAAATCGAAAGTTGATTCAATAATTTCTTAATATTTTGTGAATCAGTACGTGAACGACTTTTAGTATAGGATCTTCTAACAATATTTTTGATTTTAATTATGGAAGTTATACACGAAGGGGTCGAAGATATAGGGGAAACATTCTGGTTAATAGGAACAGAAAGGGCAATAGCTTCATGAATCAAGTTCGTTAGAGTGGTGAGACAGTGGTCAATGTTGTCAGTATCAGAAATAGGTAGGTTTAAGTTTATATTATCAGAAATATGACGCTTAAAGAAATTCCAGTTCGCATTTTTAAAATTAAATGTTTTACGTACTGGTTGCTGCAGTATGTTGCCAGTTTTGACGATTATAAAAATCACAGTAGACTTAGCAATTAAATAGGAATTTTTATTTTTAACAAGAAAGCATAAAAATTGAGAGTAAATAGTTATTATTTTGGTTTAAATCTTATAATTTGATATAAATAAAATTAGAACTAAAGCTCAGACAATTACAAATCACTATATTTTATTAGATTTTTTTTCCCTAAAAATGCAACGTACATATTTTAATTCTGGATCGAATACAATGAGGAAAATAATGTATTAATATGAAAGAATGATCGAGACAGGTTTAAAATTATAAAAAACGATTAATTATACATGAATGTATGAATTTGCTTTTTCATGTACTACATACATTTAGTGTGTTAGTAACAGTTTAATAAAAACAAAAAATTGCGAAATAAAACAATGTTCAAAGAAAAAATATTTTATTCTATATTAGTAGGTATATATTATTAAACATTCAATCAAATAGGAAAAAAGTACATTTGGAAAATGAAATTTATTATTTTACACATAACAAATGTTAAAAAATAATTTTCAATTTTTCGAACATACAGGAGAATGAATCAAAAATCATTTTTAAAGGTATTCGCATTAAGTGGAGGTTATTGATTAGTTGAATAATACAATACAAACTTAAAACTTTGTACTCAAAGAAGCTACGACCTTATTACTCTGAGAATAAAGCATTTACCTCGTAAAGAAATACCATTAATTTATATATATATAAAAATTAATGTTCAGAGTGTGGTACTTCCCATCTCAATGAATGTTCGCACAAATTAATCTTGATACTCAAACGGGACAAACTGTCAGAAAAAACTAAATAATATAAATCAGTATCAATATTACCTGTTTTTACAAATATGTTTGAAAAATTATTTCATAAAAGACGTTCATCTATTGTTATTCTATAGCATTCAGATTTAGAAATTGGCATGGTACTGTACAACAGGTGCATCATATTCACGTATTGCCAGCAAGACAGAAAACAGTCTTGAAGAAAAGAAAACCTGTGCTGCCGTGTTCTTGAATGTAGGGAAACATTCAATATTGTGTGGTACCATGGCCTGATTCACAAATTGAATAAAATTTGTACACTGTTAACATCATACTTACAACATTAAACATTCAAATTAAACATGGAAAGTCCTTATCTACAAAATGCAAAATACGTGCTGTTGTACAAAGCAGCGTGTTGGGGTCGTTGATGTACCTCTTGTATACGTCGTATACTCCAGAAATAAATTATGTCGATATGGTCACATTTGCAGATAACATAGCGCTATTACTCTGATAACAATACTCAAGAATAATGTAAAATTGCAACATGCGCTTAAAAAAATTGAACCATGGTTCGATAAGTGGCGAGTGCAAAAAATCACCGCATAGTTTTTATAAATAGCAAAAACCGGGCATATTAAAGGTGTTTGGTATCACCGGCACTAAATACATTCAACATCTTTGAAATACCATATCACCAGATGATCCTAGAGACAAGAAGTATCAACACACCTAAAACTAACATGTTCAGCGAACATCATAAATTCCTATCGCGAGTCCAAAAGTAGAGAGAATCTATCGCAACGCACATCGTCTCGACTCTACAGAAGCTTGCGTTAACCAATGAATGGATCTGTCCTCAATCAACATGTAAGAAACAATTTATTTCTATTATTTTAAGAACTCAATTAATTCGTGGGCTATATGACTCAGATATTCGTGAACGTTTATTACAAAGCTTGTAGAACTTGCTCAATCTATCGAATTATCAAAATCTGAGAATAAGGAAGTTTATAAAACGTATCAATTACTATCTAAGCAAACAAATTACACGCTACTAGGTTAAAGAAGAAATCGAAGCAGTCAGAGCACGATATGCAGAAAGACTACAAAATCACTGTAACCAGTTGGCGCACGGGCTTATCAAGAACGGTTCAGGTGACTGAAACGATCGAATATAATAGACTAACGAATATTGTATCAAAAACAAGGAATGACGACCATTGAGAAGCATTCCATTAATTTGTATGTAAATTAATTATTAACACTGCCACTTATTGTCTTCAGTTGGGCAGATTGTGTGAAAAATTTATTTAAAAAAAAAAAAACTAAATCAAATTTTGGTTCTAAAAATAAACGGTCTGACGCAAGTCACAGGTGCAGCAGATCAACAACTAGAAATCCAGCGCCATGTAGTCAACGATCAAAGTTTAGAATTCGAATCGATTTTAAATCATTGGGCATTGATGAATGTTGCTGACTAGTGTTGGCTAAAGAATGAATGACTGGATTCACTGAATCAATTCCTTATGAACATAGAATGAATTAATTCTTTCTTAAAAAGACTCATTGATTCATCGAGTCTTTTCATCACAAGGAATCGTCTAGTGAATTGTATTTTGTACGATGATTACTGATTCGTAACTTATGAAGGTGATTCAAAAAATAATTATCTAATAAACCGTGGTTTTTGTAATGAATGACTATGTCAAAATGGATTCTAATTCGAAAAAGAATTATAAGTAGGATTCAAATAACTATAGACTAAAAAAAATATTAGACAATACATATTTATTATGTAGGTATTTAAGACATCGTAACATATTATATACCTGACAAAGATAATTAATAAACTGAAGTTTATAGGTTCATGAACCAAATTGAAATTATGAACATTTGTGTTATATAAATTATTAAATTCCCAAAAACCGGTTCTTTTTTAATCTAATAAAAACTTATATAAAATACGAATCTTTTAATATTTATTGAAATATCTCTGTCTGTGTTTATGTTTTGAGCAAATACAAATAATTAATACAATTTGAATCGTTAATTCACGCAGTATAAATAAGATACGAGTTTGCTTGTATTTTATACGATTTTGATTTAAATATCCATAAATTTGAACAAATATGTTTATCGAATGAATTATTGAAACTTACTGTATACTTTTAAAATCAAATATGAAATAAATATACAAAGTTTCTTTTATTATAATGAAATTTAAATTATATACCATAAGAAAAACTGTGTATTATTTTCAAACATATGAACATATTATATTTTAACACATAATTTCTTAATAGCCCGAAATAATATAATATAAATAATTATATATATTATATTATGTAATACAAATTATATTTAATCAAAGTCACTCCTATGCATTAGATATTTACGTACATACAAATTTTTCACACACTGATCTAATTCATAGAATGAATTTATAATTTTTAAAAAACTCAAAGACTCAAAGAATCAATTCAGTGACTCAATTCACTCTGAAAGAATGAATTAGATGAATCAATTCACCCAACTGACTCAAATTTTCCAACACTATTGCTGACCCTGTAGGTATCAAAATCATTTGATCAAAGTCTGCCGAAATCCAAGCGACAAATTCGGATGCAATTCCCGTGGTCGTACATGGCATGTTGATAAAGTTTTGTATTTCGAAATTGATAAAAACCCGCAGAATCACCCTAATTCTAAAAATTCCGTCGCTCATCTCTGCTATTAGAAAATCCAAGAAAGTAATCAAACTGATGACGATAGTAATAAAATTAAAAATCAATAACGTTGCTTGTGAATTAGAATGTGATTCTGGTAGTAAAAAACCTGTCGTTTCACTTGAATTTTTCGGAAATTTAAACCTATCGTGTAGCTGTCACGCGACAATGTTTTATTTCACGATTATCAACATAATTATTTTCGACCTTTTGGGGTTCGTCACTGTTATAGTCGAATATGGCAGTCGAAAATTAATGGTAAAATGTATATCAAAATCGTCGGTTATTGGACGGCAATGGCTCATTTCGCTCGACATTTAAATCACAACCAACATCAAATGGTAAAACATCATCACAAATAGTTTTTGGCAAAACCATTCGAAACCGTTTTGATCTACTCAAACCAAGTCAAGTTACTAAGGCTAGTAACCCAAAACCTTTGGTCTACAAATTTGAATTAGGTGAACGAGTTCAAAATATAAATTATAAATCATCTAATCTATGGAAGTATGGAACTGTTGTCGAACGGTTAGGCAACCTCCATTAATTAATTGAAATTGATGATGGGTACGTCATCAAACCTCATTCAAATCAACTTTGCTCCACTGATATGGAATATCAACGACCTGCAAGGCATGTAACATTGCTCCAATTATACCAGTTAAAACAAACCAACCAGTAAAATCAACACCTTCATTGACTCCTTCAGTATCCAGTATTCCATCGACATCAAGTCTACCAGTAGTTGAGCAAACCAGTCAATCAATCTCAACCATCAGCTCAACAACCATTGAGGCATTTCACTCGTACAATCAAACCAGTTTCGCGTTTAAATTTATAAAATCATTTTCTACCAAAAATCTTATTTTTTTTCTAATTTTATATATTTATCTATTTTTGTCAAATCCCTTCTTTTGATTTTTTTTTTTTTAAGTGAGGGAGAATTGTAGTGTAATACAGGCTTTATTTAATGCACGTCTTATCATTACATCGTGTAATGCTGAAGTTTTACGATCAACGAGTTTTCGAGTATTATTATTACAATGTATTCGTTCGATAATAATCTAAAGTTTATTAAAAAAGTCATTATCAATATTTTCAAACATAACAGATGTCTACAAAGAAAAAGTCTTTGACTTCATTCAATAAATGTAAAATAATATCATCAATAGGATAAAACTTTATATTTTTTAAATATTTTTCCGCATATACAATTTATACATTAATTGAAACTTAATACTTATATTTTAATTTTATTTTTGGCGATTGATATAAAGCAAAGAAAATGTTACATTTTTCATATATGGTTCTGTTTAAAAACGGGGTTCTCTGTACTCAACTTTCGTAGTTGTAATTTATATTATCAAACTACACTACTCATTTCCTCCTTCATTGGGACTAATTTCCACCTTTACTTCATATATAAAGTTTATAATTTACATATATATATATATCTGAAGTTAATATGATTAAGTCCTAACCATTTTTGGGGGTATTAAGTGTGTTGTTACCATTTACACAAATTTACATTCAGATCTGAGTTAATTATGTAATAACAGCTCGCATTTAAATAACTTATTTTTTTAAGCCGTATATAATAATAAGTTTAAAATAGGGGTAGAAAATGGAAACAGCCTTACACGGAATAAGTATAATATACCAAGCCATAATAACACAGTTGTTAAATCAGAGTGTTCATATACAACTAAATTTCAGAAACTTAATGATATAGGAAAGGTTGAAGTATTAACACAGCCAGATATGTCTAATTATCTCCATTAAATGATATATGTGTCTATGATATATGCATAATGTTATGTTTTAGTACTCTTTTTATTTATATGCATGGTAATAACACAATCTATATTAATCTAGTTAATAAAAACAAAATTAAAAACTATAGTGTGACAAAATAATATTAAAAATACAAATATATATATATATATATATATATATATAATTCAAAAATTGGTGATAACAAAACAAATTCTACATAAATACTAAAAAAAAATAATGATATTGAAATAAATATGTTACCCTCGACACTTTTTTAACTAGTATTACAAGATTTATTGCATTCTTTTTTAACATTGCGAGCAAATCGGATTATCACACTTTATATATTTGTATGCAGTATTTCTATTCTGTTTGTAAGGGCACATGCTGCATTTTCGTTTCTTTTCTAATCTGTCACTTTTGGTAATTATATCATTGCTGTTCTAATTCACATGGATCTTTCTTTCCTTTTACAATGGTGGATATGAATGTTTTTAAACTTGGATGAATATATATAGTACTTGTAGTCTATCTTCCATATGTGATCTCATGACTAATTTTTTAACAAAAATGTATCAGGGCATATCCTGGTTATCTTCGATGTACAGCGTGTGAGAATTCACTGACGAAATATTTATAAGTGTATAATAGGTGAGGGCCAACGACGGCTTCTTCTACTGTTTGAATAGTTTGTGCATTTTTGGTCTATAGATCTATACCTCTTTTGGTGTTATTGTAAAAAATTACAATTTCTGTCTTCTTACATTCCTTATTGAAAGTCTTCGAATGATGCATGCTGGATAACATCACAATAGCTTGATATGTCACCATGATTATTTTCAGTGTTCCTACATATGTCAAACCACGTTTTTGTAATTCTTCTACTAGTTCAGTAGAAGAGAATCAGTTCTAGCTTTTGATGTTTCTATTTGTAGTTTTGATTGGATTAGTAAGTCTAATAACAGATTGAGTCGGAATTTTTAGTGATTTTTGTTCTTCTGATAGACCAAATCCATCGCTTCTTCAAATAGGCATTTAACAAGTAATTTCCATCAGTCAGTAAGACATATTATTTTCAAACCATATTTGGCAAATCTCTTTGAATCATACACTTTGAACTTGCACCGTCCACAAAATGGAATTATCATTTCATTGATGTATGTATATTCACCAAGTGAATATAATTTTTGACTGTTGGAAATAAATTTATGTGATAATTCTGAAACTGCTGCTGTGGAATCATTCTTTTTTTCGCTCTCCTCTTGTTTCTGGATCATCAAAACGAAGGCACCAGAGAAGAATTTGAAGACAGCGTCCGGACATACAGCTTTAAATATTGGACACTCTATAGAATCATTTGAAAAAAGAGAAAGAGGTTGCACTAAACATAAGTCAATGAATGCCCTCATCTCGTTATACTCTACCGCTCTGTAATGAGATTTATTTTGATTTTTTGGTTAATGTTCTCTCCAGTTTTAAATTCGTTCATCTAATCATAAAAAAATAACCCATACATCCTGAAATTTAGGATTTACATTTCTAATCATCCTTGTCATACCAAGTCATTTTATTTTATCATGACTCAAGACCCCTCCTTGCTGTAGGTGGCTCTACTGAGTTCCAATGAAATCCATCCTTTCGATAATAAGTAACCGGAATTGCTTATGTAGTAGGTATGTTTATATTCGGTTGAAAAGCGGTAACAGAAACGAAACTGCATCCGCAGATTCCTCTTCACTGCCTGGCTCTTCGTCACATGTAAGCAGTTCAACTACAAAGTCTGAATCCGCATCCGAACCATCAATAGAAATGTCAGAAGGATTATCATCGGAATCATATAATATTCCTGTTACTTTATCTATAAAATCAGAATCGGTTGGTTTGATAGGTTTATCTAATTTATACCTTTTCGAGCTCCTAGGTTTATCCATGTTAATACTTACAATAAGTAACATATAAATAATGAAAATACAAAAACGAATGCTCGCTTATTACAAGTGTATACCTACGTAATTTTCATACCTAAAAAAGTAATAATGTTACCAAAATAAAAATATTAATACTTACCATAATTTCATCCTCGCTAATATGACCGACGTGTTCCACATATACTCAATAATTATTACATTACTTGACACGAGTGTTTCACAGATATTAATTAATGCATTATTTGATATGTGTGCTTCTTATACACTGTGATTTTGACAACTATTTATCAATAATAAACAACCCAAAATTTTGCGTGCACCATTCGATTCGTAACAAAATGTTAGGAAGCTACTGAATTACTGATAAGACAGACCGGTATAGTGCATCAGTGTTGCCACACCCGATGAAACAAATTTTCTACGTGCCTGAGGCATACATGTATGGTTAAGGATTAAACAAAATTAATAAATTATCAAATAGTGAAAAACCACGGAAAAGATTCAAAAATGAGTGATACCAGACTAACAAAAGGAATTTTTCAACACTCTGATAGATTACAAAACATCCCGAAGTAGATAAAAAAAAAAAATAAATTATAGACAAATCGAACGTTTAGAAATCATAACAAAAAAATGGCGTAATTAAAGAATCAAAATAAAAAGATTATAATTTTTATCGTAGATTTGCTAGTATTCTCGTAGCTCAACTTTTTCTTTATAAAAATATGTTATTATATTAGGTTATAAGCAAGATGTAGATAAATTTTTGATAGTATGCCAGGGGAAAATAGACTGGTGATCGGTAGAAAAAAAAGAACGAAATAATGAAGAAATACTAGAAACTAAGTAAAAGGAAATGTTTGTTGTTTCCACGATGTCTAAATTTGAGAAAAATAAATAAATTCAATGGGACGTGAGAGACAAATATGTATATATAGTTCATAAGAATTTCATGAATTTTAAGTTTTTTCCCAACCTATGAACGTGATGGTGATAAAAAGGAATCTAATCGTCGCTGATTGTACCTTATTTCATACTTAAAATTTCATTAATGTCACAAAAAGCTCGTTTTGTTGTTTTCATATATATATATACGCTCTATAGATCGTAATCATAATATTACTTATTATTAACTTTAATTACAAAAATCAGTTAAAATCGCTAAAACTTTATTTTCTTGATCATTAAGTAGTTGTTATCATCTACTCGTTGAAAATCTTACGTTCGGGACACTATTCATTTTTATATATTTTTATCTTATTAAAAAAAAAAATTAATTTTCACATTCTAAGGGCAAAAATTACAACGGATTATGTTATCGTATTGGCATCAATTCATCACGTTCCTTCTTTCGTACGACATTCCGCATTACACAGATTTACTTATTCAGCGTGTACACGGGAGGATGTAACATATATGTTTATATACATAAATGTATGTTTATATTAATTTTCTCTGTATATTTTTTAAATTATCAGATTCTTAAATATATTTATACTTCTTTGAAGATTTTAATAGAAAATTATTACAATAAAACTTTTACCAAATTAGTTTTCGAAATTATTGTATAAAATAATTTTTATAGCGATTAACTTTGTTTTTTTTTTTTTTTTTGTTAATTCATAAAGTCACTATTCTCCAGTTTAATAAAATAATTTTGATAGTGATTAACTTTGTTTTTATTTTGTTTTGTAAATTAGGTAAAGTGGTATGATTTTTTTTTTATGGGAATTCCTCAGGAAATGAAGCAGAGTTTAAAAAATAGTTGAAGCAAGTATGGCAGAAGTTGGCAAATTATTTGATATTTGAAAGGTGATCCCATCAATACCAGGGCAGGATCTTTTATTACGAGATAAAGTGTGTTGGATTTCTGTTAGGGTAATGGGAAAGGAAGGAAAGTGGTTGTCCGGGTGGCTATTTATACAATGTGGATTGTATGCAAGTTCTGTAATATCTGGGACGTACGATGGTGAAATGGTGTTGACAAAATTATAATAATTTTCAGTATCCATATCAACTGAAGAAGGATTACAGTATGCAGAGTTCACAAATGATTTGGCTTTTTTCCATATGTGAGGAGCAGGTTGCGTACGATTGATAGAAGTAACGAATTTTTTCCAACTCTCCCTTTTACTGGTTAGTAATACTTGCCTAGTAATTGCTTCCAGGTGTTTATAAGATAAGTAATCGGATATGGTTTTGCTTCTACGAAATTGTTTCGCTACACTTAATTTATTATAGTTCCACCAATACGGTACATTCAGGTTACCTGAGTGATAAAATCTTTTACAAGCATAACGACTTAACGATAACTGCAATAGACTGATAAACTCTTTATATATCGGAATATTAAATGCAGGACTACTTAAAAGCGGCTGGCACAAGAATTCGAGAAAACTAGCGAAATCTAAGCCTCTACTAGTAGGAAGAATCCAGATAAATCGTTCTAGATGTTTATAATTAAATATGGTTGCAGTTGGGTCACCGAGAACAATTTCCGTAGGCAAATGATCACTTCCTAACGGAATATCCAAAACATCCCATTTACTGAAAAGTAGAAGATTGTTTGAGACGAGAGATAAATCGAGGTTATTAGAAGAGAAATGTAAGGAGGGTATAGTTGTATGCCGGCCATCATTGATAAGAGCAAGGTTTGTAGAGGAAATAATATTTAACAAGCTACGTCCCATTTCATTCACATTATAGGAGCCCCACAGCGGATGGTGTCCGTTAAAATACCCAGCAATTATTACAAAGGACGAAGTTTGGAGGGAGTTTATAAAATTGATGAAAAGGTTAACTTGGAAAATATTGTTGGGGACAGTAGAATGCGAAAATATATGTATTCCTACTTAAAAACTTAGTACAAATACAAACCGCATTACAGTTGCTATTAAGAAGAATTAAGTCAAGGGAATGAGTACAATATCACATATTATCTCTAATTAAAATGGCTGCACCACCATAACCATATTCCCTGTCGTCCCGGAAACAACGATAACCGGGTAATGAAAAAATTGTATCAGTTGATAACCAGGTTTCAGAGATTAAGATAATATCATACGGATTGGAGACTAAAAAACATTGGAGATTCAATTTGTTTTTCTGGATGCTGCGGCTATTCCACTGTAGTATTGTTAAGGATGACATATCAATAATGTATTAAAATTAAAATATAGTGAAAGTGGATGGATACAGAAACAAACAAAAAAATAAAAAATAAAAAATTAGCAGATAAGGTGCTTCTTACCAGATGACACGAAAAACAGTTATGACCAATACGTAATGTAGATGCGCGATACAGGAATAAAAATGTAAGGCAAAAAGGATAAAGACGGAACTGCATAGGGAATAATACATAAGAAAAACCATGTAGTGTAGGACACGAAAAGAAACCAAAAAATAGGAGAAAAAAAATGGGAAATACGATACGAATTTAAGATAATGAGGTATTAGAGGAGGAAAGTTTTGATAAGACGAGAAGAGAAATATAATTACTGGTAGTTTAATTATAAGAAGGAATATTGTGGGGGAGTTATTTAATATTGTTTTGTAATTTAGTTTTACGCGTATCTGAACGAGTGTTATTATTAGAAGAATTTGGAAAAACGAATTTGTTAGATTCTTTTGCTTTAGATTGAGATTTATGGTTAGCAGAAGATGAGGATTGAGGAGTAGATGGAATAGAAGCTTTTTTAATGGGGGTGACTTTGTATCATCAGAAGGTGGGTCATCAGTAACAATATTTTGGGTAGTAACTGTTAGGGATGGCGATGACGATGTTCTACCGGAAGGAAATGAAAGTAAGTGATTATAATTTGGATAGGAGGGTGCCACAGGCTGTGGAGGACCTGTATGATTTGGAAGAGATTTACGAAAGAAGTATGACTGAGGGGAAGAATAACGTACTTGACGAGTTTCTGTATTGGGGTGGACGGTATTGGAGCATACCGTTGATTAGAAGAAGATGGGCGTTTTGCTATGTCTGAAAAGGAGAAAGCATCACTAATGTGTCCTGATTTATTCTTACGAATTGCTTCCGATAATAATATGTTATCATAAGACATAATTTGTTGGATTTGAAAACGTTCTTTGTATATAGGACAAGATTTGTCAGTGGCCATATGAGCTCCCATACAGTTAAAGCATGAAGGGGCAGGCAACTGGAGGATAAATGGCTCTCATGGCAAAATGAGCACTTAGGTTTGGATCGACATTGTTGAGCAGTGTGTGAGAACTGCAAGCAATTCGCACACTGTCTTGGTGGCCGAATACTTGGATCTACCTTAAAGCGCAACCGATATAGTGCAACATACTCTGGTAGAGAGTTACCAAGGAATTTAATTTCAACCGTCTGCGTTGGGATTAACGACCCTTCCGCGCGACGGTGGATACGTCTGATACTTACAACTTGGACAGAGCTTTCTATATTTCAAACATTTCTGTGTCTGAAATATTAGTGGGAATACAATCACGCCAAATCTATACAAAAGAGAACTTTGAATAAAAGCTGATTATTTTCATTATTGACCTGCTCAACAAAAATATTAGCATGTTCCAGACTATTAAATACTGCTTTAATTTTATTAATACCGTTACGTTGGAAATATTCAACGCCGGGATATTTTGCTAATAATATGCATATGGCCAAAGGATGGTAATTGCCAAGATTACTATTTGCAACTCGAGAAGACGATATAATAGCTATATAAGGGCCCGAATGAACGTTTTTCACATATAGTGAACTAATAATCGAGTTATTAATATTGAAATTATTATTACCATTATTATTTGAGATGATCATACTATTACCATCATTATCATTACTACTACTATGATTATCATTATTAACAAGTTCAATAAATTCCATTCACGAATACAGGCTATATATGCAGGAGCCACGCTATTTAATTCGCTACCTCGTGTGGTAAAGGAATCGATTAAAAATTATAAACGACGACGAAAGTATTTGGTAGCGTATGTTTTAAATAAGTAACCTACTTAAAATATAATTAAATAGTTTAGAACTGAATTGTTTCCTTTGTAACATTTTAATTGCCAGGATATGCGGGCGTGTGTGTGTGTGTGTGTTGTGTGTATGTGGTTAAAGTATAGTGTGAACCATATGTGTTTATATTTACGTATATTGGGAATATCTGTGTGTAATGTACATAGTGTGTGAGAGCGAGTGAATTCGGATGAATTGGATGTAAATGGTTAGAGTTTTAAAGGATATTTTAAGTGAATATTACGAAAAAGTTTATTCTTGTTTATGTGTATACGTGGTTGTACATGTGTATATATTACTATTATTATTTTCGCGTTATAGCAATTCGGTTTTCGTCTTTATATATATATATTTTTTAAATGTATTATATTATTTTCAAACAAAATCCGCTGCTCGCGCAACTTATGCGCATTAACGGGCACTTTGAAATATGATTAATGTGTGTATATTGTGTAAATATTTATGTATATTTTATGTACACGTGAATACACACGTTTATGGATTCTATGTTTACACTACGGTAGTGTATGAAAAGAGTCGGAAGTACGGACCAGTGTATCGTTTATTTATAATTATTTCTTCTACTTCCATTTTCTTATTATTGTATTTATTTCATTATGATTTACCGGGTGAATACTTTATTGCTATAAAATAAAATTTGATTTGATTTGGTTATCACCACTACCAATACTACTACTACCGCTAATACTAATATTACCATTATTACTACGACTATTGGGCTTATTATTAATAGTATTATCGCCATCGCCATTATTACTATTATGATAAAATTCTTTATTTAAACTATCGGAACTGACGAACGAGTTATCTATACTTACGGACGGGGGCAGACCCCCGTCGCTCGAGTCATTCATCAGCTGGCAAAAAAAAATGAAAATGCGAGGATAAGAAAAAGAAATAAAAAAAAGAGAAAGAAATCGACACGTGTTTAAATAAGAACTATTTACGATTAACAAGCAACACAATAAACACGACCGATCGAAATTAGTCGGTTATATTTATTAAGCAGATTCTGCATCAAACGTAAATGACAAAAAACTGTTGACGGCTCACCATTGACGATAAAAATGATTTTTAAGACACGGCAACATTTATTTAAGAGTAAAAGGGCAAAAAAATATCGATGTTTGAAATTCTCGATATATCGAACATCGATACTTCTCTACTGTTGTTAATTTCGATGTTTTCTTAACATCGCTCATTCCTAGCTTAACACGTACGAAATAATAATGGTCAAAGTAGTTCTTCAACATACGACGATACTTCGTTCGTATGGCTGTTTTAGTTCATTACCTCAAATCGATAGAATAACACTCGAAACATGTTTTACATACGTATGGTACATGATCGGTAATAGTCGCAATTTAACTTTCATCTCAACGCTCATATTTAGAATTAACCATATATAGCCCACGGGCAGAGCGCGTTGAGTACGACAGCTTTCCGTCTAATTGCCGAAGTTAAGCAACGGTACTTGGATGGGTGACCGCCGGCTCAGTGTGTTGTATGTTGTTGGTGTCTCCCAATTTGTCCGGCCCGCACGGGAGATTAGGCTATTTTCTCCCCAATTTATTGATTGGCGAGACCTACGCCCAGCAGTGGACCGATATAGGTAATATATATATATATACACGTAACTCGTGATATAAACAAAAATAGATTCAGAAATAAAAATTCGGCATATTTTTAAGAGAATACAATTTATTTAATTAAATACGTAAGACGTAAAATAACAAAATAACAATGATTAGGTAGTGATACAATCGCAGGTATGTATTCAATAGTAAGCAAGTTTTGACGTGCAAAATTAATAAAAATTTCAATCTTTCAGGAACGATAATTACAAACGATACAATCTACGATAAACACTATTGTTATCGGAATTTTTACATACAACAACAAAAAATATAGAAAATTTCACGATTATTAAATATATTGTGTATTATATTTTTCATAAATTAAATGTTTTAAACATTTTTTTTGTTGTTGAAAGATATATCTATTTTGGTAACTATATACGTAATCTTACGAATTTCTACGAAACAAGTAAACGATTTTCGGTTTTAAAAATTAAATAAATATTTAGTTTTAGAATATTCAGATTACACATTAATGAATTATATTAGTATTAATTAATCGATAATAAAAATTGGTAATAACTATGTTATACGAATAATCTAAATTTTTTTTCATTATTTTTAACACTATATATGAGAACATATAGAAATATAAACAGACGGTTAGTTTGTGGGGGGTTACAATAAGTTTATGAAATATTAAATTACAGCTAAAATAAAGGAATATAAAAATTATCTTAATTTCGCAACAACAGAAATATTACGTACACATATATATAGGCGTAAATAATACTTATTATTTGAAAATATAATAAACGTTAATAGATTGTCATTGTTGTGCGTAACAAAATGACTAGCACAGGCTGGTTCATATAAATTAACACGTACGATACTATATTTTAGGACATCGTTTACTTATTAAGTTTCTGAATCTGTAATTAAAAAGACATTTTTTACGTATCACTTAATAGAACTTCGTGTAAAGATTAAAACGTTCCATATTTTTTACGACAAAAATATATAATTAGAGATAATATGAAAAGTTCATCAATTCTTACGAAAAAAAATTATAAATTAAAATTTAACATTTATTTTTAGATTATTTTGTTGAAAAATCGTATTTCTATTTATGTTGCTTGTCGAATCATTCGTAAAATAAATGGCTATTAGCGCGGCGATTCTGAGCTAGTGCGATGAAATGGACTGTATTTATGAGAATTGTACAATCAAATTCTTCACAGAAAACATGCACTTGATGTATCATAAACGCAACGAAAAAACCCGTCCATTTTGATTTTTATACTGTCCACTAAACAGCATTAATTTATTTCGAGCATGATTTGTTTACATTTATGTGTACCTTATAGATTAATTATTGTGATCAGATATATTGTTCGAGGAATACTGTTTAAAACTGGTTTACTAATAATAAGTTTGATAAGATTTTGTGTGATCTTTATTTAGGATTATTTCATAAAAAAGTCAAAATACATTAATTCTTAGTGTAATTGATTATATGTAATATAAACATCTGTTAAGTTGTTCCCATCTTTTAAATTCAAACCACATATGCTTCGAACTTAAATGATTAAACTTGTACCTCAAAATATATGCTCAATTTCAAATATGCAAACTAGAACAAAGCCAGGAATAACTAATGACCTTTTAAATTTATAATCCTCCACAATACTGCATCGCCAAGTCTAAAGGCCAAGAGTCCAAGAACATCGTAATAATATTTTGAATAATAAATCTAAACCATCAGCTCCTGGCATATTACTAAAAATTTATCTACATCTTACCTATAGTAGTAAGATAACATATTTTTATGAAGAAAACTTTAAGCTACTAAGAATACTACCACATCTACGATAAAAATTATATTATAATCTCTTTCAAATAAAAGAAATGCTATGATTAAGAGTATGTTTAATAAAATTGTAGTTTACGCCATAAATCTTATAATTGTCCGGGGTTTTTTTTTTTTTTGGAAATTTTGGAACGTGAGAAGGACTTGGTAATATTAGATAGATAATAAGTAAATTATACGAATATAACATCTTGGCCAATATTATTTTTTTTTTCATCGTTAAAACATTATTTAGGAAATTCTCATAATAACTGAATGATCAAAGCGCATTTAGACAGTAAAAATGCTGATTACGCAAGAATAGAAGAGAAAGTTGCAAATTTTTTAGCACGAAAGAGCTATATAGGACTGTATATGCGATTTAATTTATGCAGCAAATAAATAGCGCACAGGGTATTTAGATAATTGGTCGACGGTAAAGTATTAATAATGGAAAAGTGTGCTCTGTATGGATGAAACTACTAAATAAGCCGATAAATAAACTGTTAACCATACAGAAAAGTTGTAGTTAAGCACGAAATACATTATGCAAAATGCGCAATAATTAATCGGGCATATTTTCAGCGGAGGTTTACCGTTATAAAAACGAAATTCATCACAAACAATAACCAAAACTAAATAAATAAAAAACCAACCAAATATTAAATTTGTTAAGAAAATGCTGATAAATTTTCAATAAATAATACCGTAATAAAAAATCACCGTTCCTAAGAAAACTAGATGAAACACACACATACACAAAAAAAGCTTATTTTACACAATAATAAAAAAGACAATGTTTAAACTTTTTGTTTTATAACGCGGCAGATTGGCGTAGAAAAACGACAAGTAGTATACAAGAAAAGAAAGACATATATAATAAAAACACCCAATTCCGTTCAGTTATATATAAAATGATATTATTATTTTTATTATAATTTATATACAGTAATTAGATTTTTGTATAACGTGATAAATAATCAAATATTAAAAATGTCATATCATTATGAAACTAAATTCAGACCACTCGACGATAAACAGACACGTACTTAGTAACGAATAAAAAATTAGTTCTTAAATTACTATATTTAAATAACATAATGTTGAAATATATTAAGAATTAATTAAATAAGATAAATTCGTCGTACTCACCACTTGAAATGAATATAATAAAACATTAAATTGGCATTTCAAAATTGATGTCTAACTTAGCAGAACGCGCCAGGCCAATTATGTTTGATAACTTCACAACCAAGCGGGCAGCTTCATCTAAATTATCTACTGGTAAAATTTTCATAGCTGCTGAAGCAATTAGAACCTTCGCGTCATCTACATTCGTACCCTGTTGAATGTATCATATGTAGGATTACCGATTAAAACGTAAATGTAAATTCGAATTTTTATTTTAAGCATTACCCCAGCATCAATATGAAAAAACTAAATACCTTTCTGTCCGTTTAAATCGTTGCAAATTCTGAAAATAGTCAGCATCAAATGCGATAAAGTTGAATACATTTGGTTAAGTTACGAAAGAAATTTTAACTTCGATTATTATTTTGTCAATGTCGGTTGTAATTTTCCCTTCAATTCATGTAAATTCTGCTGAATCGTTTTATTAATTTCTTAAGTGACCCGATAGGAAATAATCAACAGGGGAAGAATCAATGTTTCGGGGTGGCTACAAAAGATTATGGACGAGATAGTCGCGAACGAACTCCAGTTCTGGTAGCAGTGTGCGCTGTTCCACTGCCTTGATAAAATATGTAGTAAAAATAAAGTTCATTATAATATGAACGTCAGCATTAATTGCAGAGCTAAAAAAAATGTTCAAATTACGACTCGATGTGAAACAGCGCACGGCTTTAATTTTTTCAACATACAAACTCATTTCAACGTAAGACGTTTCTGTAGATAAAATTACGAGATGTAATAAATCCGTTCAAACGAAGGAGTGCCTCATTTTCCCATCTGTCAAGTGCAGAAGCCATCAACTGAAATCAAAGCGTTGCAACTTCGACCGGTTTCAGTTCACGCTGTAAAGAAATACGACATCGGTGTAACTTTAATTCCTTTAATATACTATGCGTAGATGTTAGATTAGCTTAAAAAAATATTTGTGTCTTCTCACTAATAAGTGAATTTTTTTTTTTTAATTTTCCGATTTATCGGCAACGCAGCCTGTTAATCGAAATTTAGAGGTTAACCGCGAGAATACTAATAAGCGGAGCGATATTCGAGTAACGTGTTTTAAATTGATCACGAACACACGCATACGATTGGGTAATAAAAGAATGTTGTACGGTGTAAACCGGCTGTTCTGCGAACTTCCATCTTTGATTTCATCACATGATACATTGACTAAATCACTATAATTAAGACCTACTGTCACCAATTGTTTCAATCGTTGATCGTCCATGTACGAAGACATCTATCTTTGTCTAGCCATTGGACTTCTTTTAACTAACCACATATTGATATGATTTGCTTTTTAAATGAGACACCCAAGCATAAGAAATAAACTAATCAACGATATGTAGAAAGTATATGTGTTCGAAAATTGTATCCCTAGAGGTACAAAAACATACTTAAAATAGTTAAATTAGAAAAAATTTACGCAAGCTTTTAACAAAATACCATTAATATTCTAAACATTAAAAAATTATTTCTAAAATAAAAAAATATACTTTTGTCTAAATGTTAATTAGGTTCAATATAAGTAAGTTTCAACATCATATTGAATATCACAGAATTACATTACACGTTAAGGTAACGAAAATGTATTCGAAAAATAATTAAAATTTTTTGCTCATATATCTCGCTCAATGAGTAATTTAATAATAACCTAAAATTTCAAAACTTTATTGATAATTAATGTGTTTTTACCCAATATGAAAAAAAAAAAAAAAAAAAAAGTATAAAGTGGCTGATTTTTTTGTGCAAGTTTTAAGTTTATAATTTAAATATCCAAAATTATTCACAGAACATATTATGTAATAATTCCCATTTCCTTAAAAAGCACCTAGCGGTACCTTAAATCAGACACACTGGTTTATAAAAGTTGAATCTTTACTAAATATCATTTGTTTAGAAGAGACAGTAGTGTATATCGTGTGTATTGAACAATTATTTTATTATAACCATAAAAATATTCATAACTATCTGATTCAGAAAGATTTGGTCCTATCTGTTCTAAATTATTTTACATCTCATACAATATGCAATTTTCTTCATTCTGTGTTTGTTTTTCTCGATAACAATGCTCAAGTCCCCTGTAATGTAATTTCTTTTTATTTACGAGATCTAACACACACACACATCATCATGTAGTTATCAGTCCTAAGACTGGTTTGTTAATTTCTTTCATAACTGACGGTTTTCTGTTTTCCTCTTCATATTCGTATTCGTATATCCTGTGTTACCAGTGTCTTCTATTAGTTGCTGTGTATATTGATTTCTTGGTCTTCCCTTTCCGCGTTTCCCATTCATCCGTCCTTCTATAATTATCTAAGCTTTCATGTCTTAAAATGTGACCGATCATATTAGTTCTTCGTTTTATTTTTTTCCATAATGTTCTTCCTTCGACAATTTTTTCTAACACCTCTTCATTTGTTAATTTATCGGTCCATCTTATTTTCAGCATTCTCCTATAGCACCATATTTCGAAGGCTTCTATGTTTTTTCACCTGCCATCTCTGGTGATTTTACTACCCAAGTAATGAAATTCATTCACTTCTTGTATTTTAACACCTTCAATATCTGCACTTATTTTCTTTTGACTGTTATTTTTTTCGCATATCATAATTTTTGTTTTATTTCTATTTATTTGCATTACATATTTCTTAAATACATCTTCCATTACTTTTAATGTTTCCTTCAATTGATTTTGATTTTCTGCTAGAACAGCTATATCATCAGCAAATTGTAATGTGCATATTATTTCACCTTGTATTTTTACACCATTTTTCTTTGTTTTTTTCTTTAATTTCTTTCATTATTTCTTCTATATACAGGTTGAATAATATCGGCGATAAAGCAACTCCTTTCAATATTTTAACTTCTTTGTTCACATTGCCAATCTGTATCATTGCTTTCTGATTTTCGTATAATTTATATATTAATTTAATATCCTTGTTTATTTCCGTTTTCTGTAATATTGTAAACAATGTGTTCCAATTGACATTATCAAAGGCTTTTTGTGTATCTATGAATGCAATATAAAGTGAATTTTCGATTCTAAATCTTTGTTCGATTAACAGTCTTAGTGCCAGAATTGCTTCGCGAGTACCTACACGTCTCCTAAATCCGAACTGAGCATCCCCCAATACAGTTTCTACTTTATTTACTATTCTTGTATACAATATTCTTACCAATATCTTTGATGTATGACTTATTAAGTTTAATGTTCTAAAATTTTCACATTTATCTGAGTTCGTTCTTTTTCGTATTGCAATTATTTTTCCTGTTATAAAATCCATCGGTATTGTCTCATTCTTATATATCTTTCTTATCAGCTCGTATAGAAAATTATTTGCATGATATTCGTCCTGCTTTTATTAGCTCAATCGGAAAATTATCAATACCTGTTGACTTATTATTCCTTATTTCTTTTACAGCTTTATCGTATTCGCTTCTTAGTATTTCATTCTCTTCATCTTGACTCACATTGTTATATTTTAACTGCACAAGTTCTCCATTTGAATTATATAATTCTTCCAAATATTCTTTCCAGCTTCGAGCTTTTTCATGATCCTCTATTAATAACTGACCGTTTATATCTGTAATATTTGTTGATTTATATCTGAATTTATACATAATTTGTTTTAATAATTTATAACCCATATAAATTCTTCCTTCATTGATTTATTTTTTTATTTCATAACATTTTCTATTTAACTAATCTTCTTTCGCTAGCTTACACAATCGGTTTATTTAATTTCTTATCGCATTATACTTTATTTATACTTTATTTTATGCCCTTGCGATTTACTATTTTTGTATTTCCGTCTTTTATCAATTTTTTGTATTATTTCTTCAGAAATCCAGGGCTTCCTTGCGTTTTTTCTATCTTTTCCCAGCTTATTTTCCGCGGTTTTCAATATTTCCATTTTAAAAGCACTCCAGTTGCCTCCAATATCTTCATTTCTTATTAACTTATGCAGATTTAGTTGCACAGTTCCTTTCTTCCTCAACGTTTTCCATTTCAACTTACACTTCATCATTACCAAATTGTGGTCAGAATCCATGTCAGCTCCAGGATAAGCTCTGCAATCTTTAACCTGATTTTTAAATCTTTGTTAAACTATTATATAATCTAACTCCAGTATCACCAGGATTTTCCAAGTGTAAATGTAAATGTAAAACGCGTATATTTGGCATTATATTAAAAAGTTATAATAATGTTTAATAAATCCCTCCCCATTTATGAAAGTAAAAATCCTAATAATATAAACTGGTAAATAATAAATATACAAGATGAAAATAGTATTGATGGAAAAATCAGACAAAAAACCATCACAAATGAAAAACGGTAATTTAAAAAATAATAAATATAAGTTTAATTATATAACGAATATGTAATATCATTTATAAGTAATGGAAACGAAAGCAAACAAATTATGACGTTATGAGAATAATACATTATGTTTAATGCGTCGATGCTTATACTTAGTATATCTAATACTTAGTTCCATGGAATCGTAATTTTCTATTGCTGGAAGTAAATTGTTACGGTGCACACTACAACTGAGAAAAAATTTTTGGGATAGTTTGAGGATATAGTCTTTTACATATGGTATCTGCAGAGCACTATGCATATATGAAATTTTAGTGTATACGGGGACATTGAGGATACATCTAAGACATCGATTTTGGACTAATTGCAGTCTATTAAAACTAGCATTTGAGACTGAAGACCAAACTGGACAAAATTTTAGTGTATACGGGGACATTGAGGATACATCTAAGACATCGATTTTGGACTAATTGCAGTCTATTAAAACTAGCATTTGAGACTGAAGACCAAACTGGACAAGAATATGTTAAAATAGGCCTAATGATTGACTTGTAGATTATTAATTTATTATTAATATTTAAGCGAGATTTACGTTTGAAAATGGGATAAATTGAACAGATTGCACTGTTTGTCTTCAATGATGCTTGGTCAATATGCTTAGAAAACGTTAGTCTCTTGTCTAAAATGACACCAAGATAGCGTATCTGGTCAGATCATTCTATATCAACGCCACTGACATGAAGTCTAGTCGGTAAAAACGGTCTTCGTCGAGTGAAGAAAATTGCTTTCGTTTTGGAAGGATTAAGAGCAATTTGCCATTTAGAAAAATACTTAATTACACGATCAACACCGGATTGTAACCTATTGCTGATAGTACTTGGCCTGTAGGAACTGCAGTACAACGCTGTGTCATCAGCGTATAAGGCAACCTCAATGTTATTTATATGCGGGAAATCATGCATGAAAAATGTAAATAAGAATGGCCCCAGCACGCTACCTTGAGGCACGCCGTCAGAACAGGATTTGCTACTTGATTTCGCATTATTTATAATGGTATAAAATGATCGATTACTTAAGTAACTATTAATCAGTTTAATTAGATAATTGGGAAACCTGGTAACAATCATTTTATAGATAATACCATCGTGCCAGGTTGTGTCGAAAGCTTTTGCCACATCAAATAATACCATCCCAGTATGTTTATTGAAGTTAAAATTATCTGTGATACAGTCGGCAACTCTTGCTATCTGTTGTGTTGTTGAATGCTTTGGTTGAAATCCAAATTGACTACTAGGTATTATATTATTAGAGTTAGTGAAGTCACATAATCTTTTCAGAATAATTTTTTCAGCGATTTTGCTAAGATTACTAAGCAAGCTGATTCGACGGATATTGTCTTTACCGTGTTTTGGTACTGGAATTATTTAAGCCACTTTCCAACTAGAAGGGAAGTACCCAAATTTAAACATTACGTTAATCAAATTAGTTAACTGGACGATGGCTTTTTGAGGTAGCATTTTAATGACAATAGATTGGATACCATCGTGACCTACCGAGTTTCTCTTCTTTGTTGATTTTACATGTGTAAAAACTTCTTTGGGAGAAGTTAATTTAATATTAGTTGTTATCTGAGGTGATGTGATAAATCTGCTGACAACTTTATGTACTTTGTTCTTCTGGTAGCTTGAAGCTAAATGGATATTTCTGCTGTGAACCTCAAGGTAGCGTGCAGCAAGCAATTCTGCTTTATGGGTATTATTATATGCATATGTGTTAGTATGAGGGTCATGAATTGGGGGAAGTGCTTCATGGTGTTGTGTATATTGTTTACATACCTTCCAAAGGCTATTATTTTTAACAGAAAGATTAGAAATTATTTTACTAAATTTTTCGTTATTATGTTTATTTAGTAAATATCGAACTAAAATCGAAAGTTGATTCAATAATTTCTTAATATTTTGTGAATCAGTACGTGAACGACTTTTAGTATAGGATCTTCTAACAATATTTTTGATTTTAATTATGGAAGTTATACACGAAGGGGTCGAAGATATAGGGGAAACATTCTGGTTAATAGGAACAGAAAGGGCAATAGCTTCATGAATCAAGTTCGTCAGAGTGGTGAGACAGTGGTCAATGTTGTCAGTATCAGAAATAGGTAGGTTTAAGTTTATATTATCAGAAATATAATCTTCTTCTTCTGTGGTGTTCAAAGCAAGTATTTGTTAATAACAGCTTGTTTTTCACAGAATTCTAATAATCTTTCCCCTCTGTTATTTCTATCACCTAGCCCATAATTTCCCATTGCTTTACTGTTAGATGTTTCCTCTCCTACTACCGCGTTCCAATCTCCTAACAAAATTAGATTTTCAACGCCTTTCATTTTAGGTTTTGTGTTAATTCTAATCAATATTATTATTTCATTGTACAACATATATATATATATATATATATTTCGTGTTTATAGTCTTGATAGTTATATGGGATAGAAATATGAAAAAAAAAAAAAAGTATCATCAAAATTAAAATAGGAACTAACCTGTAATCTACACACAATAGGAACTTTTAAATTAAGTTCTTTAGCAGCAGCAATAATTCCTTCGGCAATAACATCACAACGCATAATTCCACCAAAAATATTTACTAATATAGCACAAACCTGTAAATCCAATATAGTAGTAATTTAAATAAAACAAACTTAACATTTTTAGTGTGAAAATCATCTACAAAAAAACACAGAATATTAAATTATTTTAAAACAAAAGAGCAATTCAAGAAATTATATTTATTAATGAAATAAACTTATTAAAATGCTTTGATGAACTGAATATTGTTATAGCATTTTAAAAAATAAATCACTTTTGCAAGCACCTTTAAAAACACTATAACACATAGTGACATTAAATTTTTTTCAAAAATTCATCAAAAGTTGTCCAAAATTCTACAAGAAATAGTATTACATTAATATTTAAATAATTTTAGATAAATTATAATTATAATAATTGTAGAATAAAAACTACGAAAGAAAAAGTGTGGACGCAATATTTACTGAACTATAAATTACAAGTATTTCCACTAAAAACCTAAAGACAAAATATTTAAAAATTCACTTCGCCAGAATATACAAATCTCACTTAATATGAAAAAGAACTAGAAATATTAAGTAACTTGAAATAAACTTAGATATCAGTTTGAATAAGAATCCACTTCATCTAAAGACATTTTTAAGGAACTCTTTCAACAAAATGATGATCCAGTTGCTTCATTTAGAACCAATTTTACATTGTATTATGAAAAATAAACATATAAACAAAATTTTATATTGGAGCAATATAATACTATCATACGATAAATAATTTTGAATATTATAAGACTAATTTGTGTCATGAATCAACAACGTAATTTGCATTCGTTCAATATTGCCTATGTGAAAGTTAGGTAAAACATAAACATAAGATTTGACATAACATACCCTAGGATCAGATGTGATGATTTTGAATGCTTCTTTAACTTGTTGAGCAGTTGCTCCACCGCCTACGTCTAAAAAATTAGCCGGTTCTCCACCATGTAATTTAATAATATCCATTGTGGCCATAGCGAGGCCAGCTCCATTCACTAAACACCCTATGTCACCTATATAAATTTGAAATTTGTTTGATTTTTATAATTTTGATCAATATAATTTCTATGCACAATTGAAAATGTAAACCACGCAACTCGATTATTATATTTCCTAAATACAATTTCTTACTATTTATTTTTCGAAAAATAGTTTGAATCTTATTTTTGTTTATTTATTTTTGTAGATACTGCACTAAAATATTATGTTTAGTTTACTAAACAACTCCAGATATAAATTTTTGTCTTCAAATTTTCAAAAACGAATGTAATTTTCTGTTTGACTTTAAAGAACGTCCTTGCTCTAAAAGAGAAAACGGTTCAACTATAGATTTTCATCAAATGTTACTTGAATATTAACCAACTTTTAACCAAAATTCAATAAATAAAAGTGATCTATTTCTTATGACTCGTGCTCATGTTGGATATTGAAATATTTAAATTTTAATGATATAATTACCTAAATAATAAAAAAACTAGTTCAGGAATACATTTAAATAGAATTTTATAACAGTTTAATTTTAAATCGAAAAATTATTTAAACGTACCCCTTGCTTACTTCTGTCGACACAGTAAACAAGTCTGATCAATTAACTGAAATGTTAGTCCAGATGATTTCCAGTTTAATAATCAAATAAGGAAGAAAAATAGTCAGTTTTGATATTATCGCAGAATTTTTCCATTACTTAAACAAAAAATTATGGAATATTTTATAAATCGACACACAAAAATTCATGACAACACTGGTAAACGACTGCAAAAGAATAATATATAGAACCATAACATTGTAAAATTACGAACACATAGTAAATTAGTTTCAATGGGACGATATGGCAATAATAAGAACATATTTTGTGATACATAAAACGTCGAACTTATGTGGTGATAACGGAATAAACAAGCAATACGCTTTCTCGTAGTCAGATTTTAGTTAGCATGGGTGTAAAGCGATAAGGCTGAACACACAATGCATAGGATGAAGAAAGGAAAATATTGGAAAGCTCTTTGAACGAAAATTAACCGAAAGGGTGGTTGGATCTTTATTTTTTTTTTATAAATCCCTAATTTCAAGCTGCATTTTTTTTTTTTGTAAAATTGAAATACTGAATAAAATTATTGTCATGAAGTAGAAATAAGGCAATGGATAAAACATTTCGATACAACCGAAACCAATTTATTCATCTCCACGCCAAATTTATACAATAGTAACTGTACTTCAAATCTAATACGTTATATACGCATATTACCATCTAAAGCGATATAATTCAATGATTCTTTAGCCGCATGTACTTCTTTTTCATCTTCTTGCGACCAATCCCTTAAGGCGTGCAATTCTTTTTGCCTAAATTGTGCATTATCATCGAATCTCATTTTCGCGTCCAAACAGTAAACTGAAAAAAGTTAAAAAAATTTCACACATATTTTACATTTCATTTTATTAAAAATACTTTTAAAATTAATCCGATAATATAAATTATCGCGTAATAAATACTAAAATTCTATACCTAATGAACTGAATTATTTATATAAACATTCATGAAATTCAAATTCTATGGATTCAAAATCCAATTAACGATTTCAAGGAATACAGAAATCTCAATTTTATATTAAATTATCTGGGACTCTTTATTTTTTGCGTATGATACAAATCAAAAGGTGCATATTATAAATATAACTAAAAACGTCACAATATATTAAAATCGCAATCCGATGTATTTAACTATTTTTATAATGAACTATCAAAGTTATTTTTAATTTTCTCACACGGGCATAGATATATAAATGTTATTTGACAAATTAATGTCGACAGAATGACGGAGGGCTACATATATTTATAATATTACTGACGATTCATTTAAAATTAGTCCTCAAAATTGATTTGTACTTATTTATTACTCTGTAAATAATAATTTAACAACTTACAATTTCCGGATGCATCTTCTGCATATGGATTTACTTCGATTAACAAAGCGTCTTTTGTCATAAATAAATCGTATAATTTTAAAAGCATATCGCATGTTTGATCGATTTTATCAGAAAGACCCACTGTTTTTACAACTTTGATCGTTTGTTCCTTCGTTAAGCCTGTGAAACAGATAAATTTCTCATTAAAACGCAATTTACTAATTTGGGTAAAATATGTTTCTAAAAGGCATATGTAATGCAATTAATGACGCATGTTCCTTGATAAGTCCTCTATCTTTTCCTTTACCTTTGTGAAATGCGACTATAGAAGATTGAGCAACTAACATTGTATTTGTTATTTTCGAAATGAATAACGAACAATGACGATGATAATTATGATTATTTAATGATCTATTATTTGTATTAATAAATTATTTCACCTTTTGTTATGTCAATAGGCTCGTATATTATCGCTTGAGGGTTATCAGCGGCTACTTCTTCAATATTAACACCGCCTTGGGAAGAAGCGATAACCACAGGTCCCTATTAAAAACACATAAAAATCAACAATTAACAGATAAGATAACCCTAAAGATTTTACACAAAAATACATGCAAATATGTAAAGAATTTAAATGAGTTTCATACGGAAGAAATGACAACGTAATTATACATCCAACTTTTAATTATTTAAACATATAATTACTATTTTTTGGATGAATGAAACATAACCGATATATTACGCGCATTTTTTATACAAAAAAAAAGGATATTATCACAATATGTTAAAAAATATTAACGTCAGATATACAATCAAAAATGAAGCGTATTTTAAAGAAATCTATAAATAACGAACGAGTTTTAATTTATTATACTGTGACAAAAGATACGTCATATTCCAGAAATAAACATTTTCTCTTTTTTACATTTGATTTTTTCAATGGTAAACGAAAAATTAAAATGATGTAAAATACCTTTCACAATTAGGAATAAATCGCTTAAAATAGAACCGGAGTACTACTTAATGGAAACGTGTTGCACATCAATGTCACTTCGACATTTTCGAAACAAAGAAATACTATAATTAGTAACGAGTATGAAGTTAAAGAGATTAAACGATAAGTGGATATAGTTTACTTAGGCAATAATGTAAAACACGGATAATAATGTTGTCCAAGTACATTATGGGCAATGAAAAAATATTGTGACAAATCAATGACATATGCGAAAAAATTAAGAAAGTAATCCTTCATGTCTTAGAACATAGAAAATTTAGTTTAAATATATTTTTTGCATCGAGTCTACTAATGTTGTTTTCTTTATATATATATATATATATATATTTTACGATAACGATGTATTAATTATAATATATATATATATATATATATATATATATATATATATATATATATATATATATATATATACTTTTCACGATAACGATGTATTAATTATAAGAATATATATCATACCGAGAACTGACGTTCCATCATAATTGCAAAATAATACTCCTTACGAGGGAACTTTCTCGCAGCTACCATGACGCTGTTACATATTCTACCCTTTTCACCAGTCTGTTTTGTAACTAAATAATCACCGATCATTTGGCTACTGATGTTTTCTGCTTCTTCTGGACTTAAATATAAATATTACATCGTTAAAATGTAGTTTACGCTCTAATTCAAAACTGAGTTGTAGATGTTAATTTTTAAAATAAAGTTATTACAGGGTTGGTGTAGGTACGAAGTTTTAAAAAGTCTACAGGTAAATGAGTATACCAAAAAATATATTTAATATACAGATCGATTGTATTTTGGGACAATAATTGTTAAAACTAAAAACATTTAATACATCTTCATACCTAAACACCATTCTAACGCCTCCTTTTAATCCACCCTTGAAATATCCTTTTCCTCTTCCACCCGCAAGAACCTGTGCTTTGAGTACAATGTCCTTTACGCCAAGTTTAAGTGCTATTTCTCCAGCTTCTTCTTTGGATTTTGCAACTCCAAATTCAGGAACCGAAATTCCAGCACTTTTCAGAAGTGTATAGCTTACATGTTCATGTACATTTAAATTTCGTTTCTGATTGTAATTGAAAAAGGAAGGTGCAGAAGCTATAAACAACTAAAGGACAGACGGTTGATCATAGTAGTATAACAATGTTCCACACATGGAAATTATATGGAAATTAATTGAATTTTAAACAATATATGTGGGTATTTAGTATGTTTTAATTTATGAAAATGACGTTTTAATATTTATTATAAATTGTTTTCTTCTTTCAAAATCTAGTATTTGTGTATGAAAAATTTCTTATTTTTAAACATAATTCTCGTATAATGATTCACACCTCTTTCGGAAAACATCAAATCAGAAAAAAGAACAAAACGTATTACTGCTGTAATATAATCAATAAAATATTGAAATAATGAATAACCATTCTAGAAAAACATTGAAAATTTATTTTGTGATCCGTACGCACTTCAATAATTTTTAAAAATATTTTACTGATGAATGTAGTTTGAATGTCATCATTTCAAAGCAATATCAAAGTATAAAATAATTGTTTTTTGATGTTCATACTCACTTTAATATGATTTTTTTTATTTAATATTTCATTCACGAATGTACAGCCCTTGGATACTAACATTTTTAAGAAACAAAAACAGCAATAAAGCGAAACCACTAAAAAATAATGTTCTATCTACTCAAGTACTCACTTGACAAAAAAAGAACTAAAAAAAGGACAAAGTTCTTCAACTAACGTTTGAGTTAAAATAAATGTTATTGGATATTGGTTGTATAAAAACAGGGCAGCCGTAATAATAATATGTAGTATTGTTATCTCTATACGTTTTAATTTCAATTATTTTAATAAAATATTAAAAGATTAATGAAATAGTAACTACCGCCGTATTTGATTATGGTTAATGTTCACAGTCGTTTAAAGTGATCATAATAACGTATTTTTTTTATTAATGTTTTGTATATGCACAGGACAGTTTATAACTTTGTTATTCGTAATATAAAATTGATATAAGTTTTTTTCTTCAATTTTGTGCAAATATCGTTTTATTCCATGAAATTTATTACATCAACCTTCATTTATACTTCGTATGGTACAAATTATGTGAAACAACTTTTTTCATATTTGTACAAGAGAGTCAACAATCATGTCAACTACAAAAACGAAAGCAAAAATTTCAACACAACCAAAAAATCTTCAGAAACAATAGTAATTACTTCAGAAATAACCCCAAACATTTTAGTAACAGCAATACCAGAATTATGCGAACAACTACAAAAGTTTTGGAAACAACAAAGTTAGAATATGATCAGTGAGATTACCAAATAAAAATGTAATTTGAGGTAAACCGAGAATTGTGTTAATAAGAATAAGTTGCAACAGAAAACAATAAGTATAACAATAGGAACCATCCTCAAGCGAATCATCTTAGCAATATAAATAACATTATGATGTCGAACTTTAATAATATCAGTAAATTATACATACTTGCATTTCCAAAAGGTGTTGTTATAAAACAACAAAAATAGCTTCAATATTATCGCAGTTAAATCGTTTTCTTCTTGAAGACCCAAATCAGGTAATTTGTTGGAATTGTCTGATTAATATATATTTTCATTCATTCCATTTTTCTCTAATTTTCTCTCAGTTTGCCTTCATTGTTTCTTTTTCATGATAGCTATTGTTTATGACAGTGAACCGTCGATATTAAATCTGGGTAATATGATTTATTTTTTAGTTTTATTATATCTTGTAGTAAATAATTTCGTTTGAATTACATTATATATTTAGCGCAACAGAAGAATACTGCCTAAGATTTATAGGAAAATGCTGAAATTCTTTGAGCCAACAACATTGAGAATATGCTGGAATGTATACACAACAAATGGTTCAGCCCACAACAAGATTTATAAAACAATAGATATCCAAATTATTTGTGAAATTATATGCGAAGTTAGAATAGAGATAGCATGATGAAAAATTTTCTTTAATGTCCAAAAATAGTCCATGATAATCTTTAAATCAACTAGCATGCTCTATATTTTTAGATTGTTCACAACATCCTATATAACAATAACTACACAAGTATACCTAAAGATATGACAACAGAAAATATTATTATTGTGAGAATATATACCTTCTTTATTTAGTTAACATCGTAATGGCACAAATTAAACATAGAATTTGTACATTTTAACACACATCCGAATATAATCCAACAAACACATCTTGATATATATATCTAATTTGATTAGACAAACACTCATACGCAAGTTAGTCATTTGCATCTAGATAGTTTTGGAATTATCAATGAATTCTAATGTGTGAGATAAGGTCTATTTTGTATTTGCAGATGGATATACATACTGGAAGCTGTTATTAGTTACATTCCAATCACATTTTGCTAGCTTTCTACAACTGTTTTCAGTTTAATTATACAGTTACTGATTTAATATATTTGCCCCTTGTAGCGAAATAAAATTTGCTATAATTTTTTCACTGAACCTGAGTTAATATTTTGGTTTTAGATACTAATGTCCAGTCCAAGTGATTGTTTACACAAACAACTGTATTTGAGGATCAGTGGTTTTTATCAACTAACTAATTTAAAGCAATCAAAAACTAGTCAATGAAAATTGCTTTGCAGAGGTTTTTATGACTAACAGTAAACTTAAAATTTTAAATATACTATTGCAATGTCATTTGACATGATAAGAGCTTTGGATAATGTCAACATATTCAAATTATTAAAGCATTTTCAGACTCTACAATTGATCTTGTTGGCTGTTGTAGTTTTTTACATATTAATGATCAGGATATGATTCTACATAATAGGAGTAGTATGTCTCAAGGCTTAGTTCTGGGTCCACTAACCTTTAATTCACATCCAATTCATATAATTTATATCTTTTATGCAGATCACATTTTATTGGGTGCTAGTTACAGTAACATTTAATACTTGCAGAGTAGAATGAACAAAGCTATTTAATTTCTATACTTGAAATTAAGGAATCTTACCCCATTGATCATATTTAATAACAGACAAAAAGTTTTTTTCCAGGTGTATTTTAATTTGCATGGAATGGATACAGGTATGTGTCACCACTAGTAAACTAATGACATTCGTCATAGGCCGCAACATCCGCCAGTAAAGCCATATTTCCAAGGTATTCAGTTTATTTATCATAGATTTTTTAATTGTCCAGGCTTCTACTACATACAACGGTATGACCATACATAACATTTAACCAGCCGCCATTTTGTAGTCCATTAAGCATTTATAAATACGTTTCCCATTTTCAAGAATATGTCCTTGCTTGCTCAATTCTGTTCCTTATTTCATAATCAGGATCTCACGCACTAATGCTACAGCCTAAGTATTTAAATGTATTAGTTTGATGAATAATTTTATTTTTAATTTTTATTTATACTTACTGGGTTTCAGCCTCTAACTACCATGACTTTATTTTTCTTACAATTTATCAATATATCCATTTTAACTGATTCTGCAGTAACCCTATTCACCATCCATTTTCAAGTTAACATTTGTTGCCTTCAATTAAGACGGTGTAATCGGCATAATGTAAACTGTTAATGACATAACCATTCACATTTACACCACCTAGTGCCTTCTGGAATATCGTTTGAGAGTACAGGTATGATAATAAAAATTGTATATTATAAATATTAATTCTTATATCCATCAAGTTTTAAACTATATAAAAGTTTCAAAATTTTATATGTATTACTAATACTTTCATTATTTTTTATCAGCAAAGGTAGGTTAGTAAAAACTCATACCACATTAATTTGAATATTAAATAAAGTTTTTACTCCCCTTTAGCTGCTTTCTGTTCATTTTGTGAGGAAAAATTAAAATCTGCACGGTTTAAAAGAAAGTAGATAACACTTAAAAAATATAATATAATTATAGTTACTAAATTAAGTTCAAAATGCATGAGAAACAGATATAAATATGGAATTGGAAAACGGGACAAGAAAAATAAATAATACAATGCACTTCTATACAGTAAACAACAGATGAGAATACACCATGTCGTCACATAGACAATCCCAAACTTTGTGAAATTGCCCATAGGCAAAGAAAACGAAGCTAATGGTTGTAGTGTTGTGTCGCTTTTTATTTTCTGTGTGTAAGCTCCCCTCTTTTTGTTCCACGTACTAAAACAAGCAGAGCAGAGCTATGGTTCAATTGAGCTGAACCGTTAGAATGCTACAAAAAACTTTAATTGCATTTTTTCATCACGCTAACGTCACTTTCTGCAACTGGAAGATTAAACCATTCAGGTTCGAAATTCCGTCTTCTTCCAAAGTTGCTGTCTAAAATGTAAACCGACTTTTTTTGAAAATTACATTTTTAAAAACTAGTTTTTCTATAAAATGTTTTCCAAGAATACAAAATGTTTGATGATTTTTGTACCATATTAAGAGAATAAGATTATAATGTGCTTGCGTGTCACACTCGCACTGCACACTGTGTATTGTAATATATTTGTCTACTGGGAACTGTACTCATTCATTATCCAAAGAGTAAAAAAAGAGCTGGTCGTTCAAAATAAATGAGTGTGAGCACCCACTCCCTTAAAAGAGCGAGCACATTTGTGTGACTTGCTTTAGAGCGACACAACGCTATATGTAACAAAGGCAATAAACAAAGTTATTGTTTCTTAATAAATCTGGCTGTTACAAAGATATGGCGATAAAATCGTCAAACGAAAATATGTATGTACTTATGTAGAATGTAGAATGAACTTAGTGCAATAGTTTGAATTAAAAGCTTCAGAATCTGTAATATGATATTTTATAATTCTTGTCAAAATTCATGACTTTTGCATATTTTAGCCCCGATTAATTATCAACTTCAATTCAAATATCCTTTTTGTATACTTCATATATTATTGATTGGTTGTAGGTAACTTAATCTTATTAGTAGTGCTGCTTTTGAATAATTTTAATGTTGGTAAACATTAATTCAGATTTCGGAGTATTAATGTGTAATATCATTTTATATTACTAAAATGAATTTTTTACGCATTAGTCGCAGTTTTTCAAGATTTTCACATTTAAAAACCTGTAAAATACTTGGTATAGAAACTAGTTGTGATGATACGGGGTCTGCTGTGGTTGATAATAATAGAAACATTTTAGGCGAATCGTTGAGGTCTCATCAAGAGTTTATGTTACAGTAAGTGAAAATAAGTAGTTATGCTTTTTAATGTTTAATATTTTCCTAAAGTACATGTAAATTCAAATATATTGTATTTTTATTCACCGTTAATTGCAGAATTGTTATCACTGATACAGTAAAATGTGTTTGAAATACAAAAAACAGGGAATCACTAATTTCACGGAATGTAATGCTTATCAACGTTATATCAATTAAAATTATTAAAACGTTATGTAGAATTAGTTAAAACAATTCGCGTATGTGAAAACCACAGCAATTTTACAGGATAATGGAATATACAAAAAATGTTAAACATTGCCTTCAAAAATCGTTTATAACATTCTGAAATTGATCATTTAAATATTCTTGATATTTTAACCTGGTAGCGAGAAAATTTATATCCTGATTATAAGTATAATTTATTTTTCTTAGCGAACGGCGTGTTCCTTCTTTTTAATTTTAATCTTTTGTATGTATAATGTCATATGATGTTCTTATGGATTATAAATATTCATTTATTCGATAAAAATAGTGCATTTAAATTAATGTGCTTTTTATTACAGCAATTACATGCTTATTCATTAATCAACGTGTATATATGTAACAGCCTATAATATTAATTGAACATTCAGTAATAATGATTTTTTAGAAGTAAATAATGACAGTTATAATAATAACATTTTACTTATTGTGAAGTTACGCGAAGGAAAATATAAATAACTATTGCAAGTTGATGTTTTTATTGTGTTTCATTAAAACATTCGTTACTGCTAGTTTTAAAAATAATTAAAAACCAACTGAAAAGTGTACAGTTCTTTAACGTGAAACCAGAAAATTACATCAACTTATTGTAATCATACATTTAGTACAGATTTTTATTTTAATACATTGTAATATTTATGCATTTGCACTTTACAGACTGGGTGGTATTGTTCCAATGGTAGTGCAGGATTCACACACTATGTGCATACAAGACGTCGTAGAATGTTCTTTAGAAAACGCAAATATTAATCTCAATGATATCGATGCGATTGCTGTAACCGTAAAACCAGGTTTACATATATATTCATATTATTTTTATATTAAAATGTTATCTATTTATTATTTCATCTTCTATGTGTTTGTGTTACAAATAAGTGGGCTGACTTGAAAAAACTTTGGGTGGGTGGTAAAAAGAATATTTTTTTATTTTCCATAAACATAACTCATTAATAAAATTGTTTTCTTACATATAAAAATTATATATATATATATATATATATATATATATATATATATATATATATATTTAACGTGAATATATGCGGAAATAAGTATACATTTTTAGATTAAAGCTAAAATTTGTTAATGGGGCCTAGTTCCTTCGAACCTAATAATTATTTACCTGTTCTAACTATAAATTATCCATCAGTTTAATTTTAATAAGTTTAACAATATCATATTCATAAAAATGTAAAATAAAATTGGTTACTTAAACAGAAAAAATATTTATACACTGCACTATTCGCTTTCAACAATTAAGAATGTGAGAACCTGATTGATTTAAAAGGGAATGTGTAAATCACAAAGCAAAAAAAAAAAACAAAAAACAGAAAATCGTCAACTGTTTTCTGGGAATAGAACACCAGTCAATGAAAACAATTTGGAATAAATGCTGACAATAGCATCCTACCTCCAATATTACTTCCCCACTAACGTAAATTTGAAATGCAAAAAGGAAATAGTATCTACGAAATTATACACAAAATATAAATACAATAAGCAGACGAAACAAATTTTCATTTAAATTCTTTCTGTAATAAATAAAATTTATTTATATATTTTTATGTCTAACTTATGGTACTGAAAGGGCTATAGCTCTTGAATAATAAACATTGAAGGCTTAATTAATAACCGTTGAGAAGGTATGGTCCCGGTATAATAACTTTGAGGAGGCGGCAGCTCTCCGTAGTCGGCGCCAATGGTTACAAATTATTAATAATTCTAATTTATCAAAAGGTTTAGCTTTGTCATTGTTGGTTGGTGTAAATCATGCAAAAATGCTGGCAGGAAAGTTCCAAAAACCTTTAATTCCGATACATCACATGGAGGCTCATGCTTTAACGTCAAGACTTGTGGATGAAGTGAGTAGAAAAAGAGAAATAAACGAGTACAATTATTATTTATTATACACACTATAAACGTTAAATTAAATTTTATTATGTATTCTTAAGTTGGGCGTTATTTTTCAGAGTATTAATTACCCTTTTCTCGCATTATTAATATCAGGTGGTCATTGTATATTGACATTAGTTTTATCACCTGATAAATTTCTTCTTCTCGGTAAATGTTTAGACAACGGACCAGGAGAAACATTTGATAAAGTAAGTTATATTGAAACATTTTTATGTTCACGTGATTAAATATAATTTATTTGATACTAAAATTAAATCTTTGTAACATATCACGTACGTATACTAACATGCATAATACATGTATATATATTTGAATCATTAAAACAACATAGAAATATTTATTTATTTATTTAATGAAGCCACACAACAGCTAACAGCCAATTATAGTGTAGACTTATAAATAAAATAATACAATGAATAATTTTTTCTGAATTATAAAATTAAAAGTAAAAAAAAAATAAAATACAAGAAAAATACATTGAACACATTCACCAGCCTCACACCCATTAAACACACCAGAAAAACTACACGCATTCACAAGTGTCACACTCACTAAAACATACATCATTCACACCCCATTCACAAAACGGACGAATAATTTTCAACAAATTAATAAATACAATATATAAAATAAAGCTATGCAAATTAATGTCAACTGAATTATTGCAAAGTTTAAGAAAGTTTACGAAAGTATTGAAACATTTGTAACATATTGTTTTTCACATTATATTCGTTTTAATACGTTTTTTAAATACGCTCATATGTGTAAAACTATAAAATTATCTAACGTTTACAAACATTGTCAAATGATGTAACTGTACTACAATTATTAAAATTACCTTCACTGCTCAATTGAATATCTATTAAATTTTAATTCAATAATTTAATTTTCATATTTGCCACAAACGTACGTGATAATTTCAGATTTGCTTGAAAACATGCGCTTAATAATTCAAATTTACTTGAAACATATGTTACGCATCACATTAGTATTAAGTAAATAATTTTTTGATACCTACGACTTTGTTTTCTTGCAATCAAACAAAAAAAGAAAATTAACTTTTCGAATTATGCAGCTACAGTGATTTTTTTTATAAAATAACAGGTTGCAAGAAGATTAAAGTTACGTAATATTCCAGAATACAGAAATTGTAGTGGAGGAGTTGCAATCGAAATTGTCGCTAATAAAGGCAATCCATTGGCGTTCAAATATACTCCACCTTTAAGATTTTACAAAAATTGTAACTTTACTTTCTGCGGCATTAAAGAAGCAACATTCAGATACATTAACGACGAAGAAAAGAAATACGGTTTGTATTTATTTTGATACGTAGCAAGTAATATACTTTATTAACTTACACGATTATATAGGTATATATATATATTTTTTTTAAAGGTACGGAAGGCGATCAATTATTACCTACTATCAGTGATCTTTGTGCTAGTTTGCAATTTGCGGTTACGAAACATTTGTGTTGGAGGCTTCAAAGAGCATTTGATTACATACAACAAGAATCTTTGCTATCAGAAGATAACAGAACATTAGTACGTTTGTAATTTACTTAAATAAATTTCCAGCAAAATTATAATTTATCAAAATTAGATGTTTTTTCTGACTTTTGCGTGTATTCAACAACATATTTTCCTTTTACTTTTTAAGTCTGTGTGATTCTATTTTTACTTGATTTTATATGTAATATCGAAATATGCGTGGAGTTTTTCATATTTATTTTCATTTTACGCTCTTTAGTCATCGATTAGATTGTAGCTCATTAATGGCAAAATTCGCATCTTCTTTGGAGCTAATAATTATTGTATCATCTGCAAAATCATCCTTGGGTAAGTCTGTAGAGTTAACTGAATAAAATAATGATTTATTGCTATCAATCTATTTAGGGACATATTTCTGATTATTTACTGTCTTACCTAAACTACAGTCAAGTATGACTTTTTAATAATATATCGTATTTTCCGCTGTTCATTACTTTTATCTTAGACAATAAGTCATTGTTCTAGTCAAAATCAATACTCACATCGATAAATACTGCTTTATTGTATTTTTAATTCTTTATACTATAATATTAACTACTTGGAGAACTTGTTACAGAACTTCTTTTCTAAAGCCATGCTAATGTTGTGAAGCATTATTTTATTTATTCAGAGAAATAATAATATGTTTAACAGTTTAGCTGTAGCTCAAGAGATAGTAAAATAAAAAGTCAAGTATGACTTTTTAATAATATATCGTATTTTCCGCTGTTCATTACTTTTATCTTAGACAATAAGTCATTGTTCTAGTCAAAATCAATACTCACATCGATAAATACTGCTTTATTGTATTTTTAATTCTTTATACTATAATATTAACTACTTGGAGAACTTGTTACAGAACTTCTTTTCTAAAGCCATGCTAATGTTGTGAAGCATTATTTTATTTATTCAGAGAAATAATAATATGTTTAACAGTTTAGCTGTGGCTCAAGAGATAGTAAAATAAAATGCTATTTTTCATCTCATCAAAACATGTAAGAATATCACACGGAAAAATATGAACATAATGATAAACATGTATGTCAATAATAGACGTCTCTTTCTAATTATTATATTTTTGAAGCTATCATATCAAATGTCGGAGTTTTTTTGTTTCAATTGTACTTCTCTTAGCGAGATTGTTTGGATTTTATTATCACTTAAGTTTATTTGAAATTTTGGTAATTGTATCCGAATTACTTGTAGTTAATTCGCGCGACTTAAAGATTTCTATATGTGGCGAACATCTTGTCACATTTTTATTTTGACTATATTCAGTTTTGAAAAGCTGCTCATATTTTTTTATATTTTACTTTGATCAAGTATTGAACCGGATTCTTTGACAATGTAATTACTTTTATCTTGGATATATTAAATTTTAATCCAAATTCATAACTTTTACAATCATCTAACACGCGTTAAAGTACTTTACTATCTGCAATGATTAAGCAGTCATCCGCAAGCTTATTTAAAGTAAAACAGTTTATTTTCAATATCCCATTTTTTTCTAGTGCTTTTTGAGTTTCCATCTATATATTAAAAAGAGGAAAAAACATGACGCAGTCTTAACGTACTCATTCCTTAATGGCTGCTTCAGTTAATAGTGGATTTATCTACACAAATTTATGCTGCTTTATTGCACTAGAAACGACTAATTATCTTGATATCATTTTTGTCTAAAGATGTATTCTTTAATACCTTCATTTTTTTAATGATTTTTTGCATGTATATCGTCGGGTCTAATTGCTATTATATTTTTCTGATTTTCAGTGGCGTCTATCTATCTATCTATATATATAAATCTTGCGATTGGTGGATGAGTATCATATAGTACATTAGATCTGTCTACGAGAGCATACTTGTGCTTTTATAACAGCGTAACGTTCTTCATTTTTTATTTGGGCCATATATCCAGTTCGTGGTCTGCCTTTACTTCGTCTTCCGTTCATCATTCCTTCAATTAATGTTGTCATCCATTCCGAATGTCTGATGAAATGCCCGACCATTTAATTTCTTCTTTTTTATCGTATTTTCTGTTTCGCGTCGTTCGTTTTGTAAAACTTCGTTATTAGTTATTTTACTCGTCCATTATATTCTTAATATTTGACGTCAGCACCACATTTCAAACGCTATGAGCTTATCGTTTTCTCTTTTCCATGTCTCTGATTTATGCAACGCCATACTCTAGATAAAGTTTTTTACAATGGTATTAAATTATATATTTTTTGATACAAGAAACTGTTTTTTCAATAAACATATTTTTCGTCAAGTCTATTCTTCTCCTTATATCTTTCTTCATATTTCTACCATCGGAAGATATTATGCTTCCTAAGTAGGGGAACTCCGTTACTTGATCTAAGCTCTGTTGGTTTAGGACAATATTTAATCTTTGATTTCCGTTTTTTGAAGATACCATCGCTTTAGTTTTCGCAGTATTTATTTTCATTTTACATTTTTGTTGTAGTGCTTTGCTTAGCGCATTTAAGGATTCTTGTACCTCCTTCACCGTTTCTGCTATTGCTATATAATCTCCGTTGCTTCTTCAATATAACTGTTAAAAAGTAACGGAGAAAGGTTACAGCCTTGACATACTCATTTGCCTATCTTTGCATTTGGTTCACCTATGATTTGATTGGTTTCTATAGATTTGACACATTGGGTCGTCGATCTGTGTGGTCTATATCTTGTTTCTTTAAGGATCCAAACAATATATATTCCAATCTGCATAGTCGAAAGATTTCTCTATATCTACAAAAGCTATATGAACATTTTTTCCTACTTTAAAAGTTTTTTCAAATATGAAATGTAAGGAGAGTATAGTTTCTCTTGCGCTTTTGTTTCTCCGAAAACCGAATTGATCTACTTTCAGGTTGTTTTCAATTTTAGATTCTATTCCATATTCTCGTCAAAATTTTAAGAGCACGAGGTAGTATATTTAGTGTTCTGTCGTCTTTACATTCTTGAGCATGTAGCTTTTTTTTTGGTACAGTGATCAGTATACTCTGTTCGAAATCTTTAGGGATGATTCTTTCCATATATATTTTATTTAATAAATTAAAAATAGTATATCTTTCAATCTATCTCCTAATAATTTAGCAGTTCTCCAGGAATTTGATCACCTCTTACTGCTTTATTGGCTTTCAACTTATTTAGATCTCGCACGAATTCACTTTTTAATATAGGTGAATCTTTCTCATCGTCTTGTAGTTCGGCTAATTATTTTAAAATTGATAAGATTCTGCATATGCACCTGGGTAACTTTTACAGTTCACTTGATTGAGGTATCTATTGCGTACACTAGGATATAGTCAAATTGGTATCTTTCGATTCTTTAGGAGTTGTTCAAGTATATCTTCTTTGGCTGGTCAAATATTGTTAGTTATTATTAAATCATGACGGATGCAAAAATCTATGAGACGTTCTTCTCTTTTGTTCCGTTTTCTGAGTCCGAATTTACCTACTACCCCATTAATTCTTTTTCTCCAACTATCTCGTTCCAATTCATAAAATCACTAGGTTATCTTTATTAATATCCATTAATATTTCTTCGATTTATTGATGTATTTCTTCAATTTCTTCATCTGCATGTGCGCTCGTTAACAAGTACACATTTATTAGAATTAAATCTTTAGATTCCGATTCGATCTTCATTAAAATGATTCTTTCATTATATCCACTGTTGCTTTTGACTTTATCTGTGGATGTCTCCCGTTCCGGGTTAGAACTCCGGCCCGGAAGGTGCTATGTAGCCCCGGCGGGATATATATATTTCTTTGTGCTCATAATGCATATGAAATATTATTTGTACAGTATTCTATTAAATGAATTAAAATATATTTACAAAACATTGCATATGGATGAACTTAATAAAACTACCATGAGAAACTTATTAAAATATTAATTTTTGATTTATAGGTAGTATCGGGTGGTGTAGCATGTAACAGTTTTATTCAAGCTGGAATTTCAATTATTTGTCATGAGAAAGGATATAGACTGTGCGTTCCCCCTTTAAAATTTTGTACCGACAATGGTATTATGATCGCCTGGAACGGAGTAGAAAGATATATGAACAATATTGGAATTTACAGTCCAGATAGATTAGATGAAATAGACATATTTCCTAGGTAATGTTTTAAGTTAATTTATTTATTCTTTTTTTAAATAAAAGGACGTCATTATATAAAGTGCTTACATTACGTATAAATCTGTCAATAAAAAAAATCTTTTTATATTTTGATAATAAACTTCATAATTTTTTTCAATCTATAAATCAATGTCTGTTTAATTCAAGACATGTCTCAATTTTGAACAACTCAATAATTATTCGTATCAATTTGGTTTTAGATCGAAACATGCTACGATCAAAAAAGCATATCGTTGATTGTTTTCAAAACAGTAAATACTGTTCAGCTGCTCATGCTTTTTTAGACACCAGTCAAGCATTTGACCGCGTAGAGTACAAGAGTCTACTGTTTAAATTAAAATGTCTACTTTCACACCTGTTCTTTTATTCCATTCGCATTTAAGTGACAGATATTTCCAGATAAAGTATGGCGATGAAAAATCCGATGCTGGGATAACTCAAAAATCAGTCCTCTAGTCTCTTCCGTATCTAATTTATCAGTACAAAAAGCTGCGGAAGTAGTTGTAAGCAGACAATATAAGCGTCAAAGAAGTTTCAATCTGGCTTGGATATTTTTCAAATGCAAACTCTGTTCATGTTACTTTCACAACCAAACGACGAAGCCTGTTTACCAGTCAGACTTGATCGTATTTTGCCACAAGACATTACAGCTCGTTACCTTGGGATGTCGCTAGATCGACAGCTGTGTTGTAGAAGCACATTACTGAGAAAAATAAGTAACTAAAACTCGGATTTATTTATTTAAATACAAGAGAATATAAGTTTCACAATCGCGGATTTCTTAAGGAATAATTTAATTTCGCATTAACAAACTTTATGCGCGAATTAAATTATTAATGCCTGTTACTAATCACGTTACTGTTTTAATGCGCTAGGTTCTAAAAAAAAAATGCAAACGTTAACCATGTTTTTCTCGGAGGTCTTTTGCTAAATTCTTATAAAATCTTGTGCTCTAAATCGTCCCATTTAAACCGTAATTTTTCATATTACGTTATTACTTGAACTTTTCATTTAAGATATGTATTAACTTTAACGACGGTGTAGTTTATATTATACTAAAAATGAAAGTAACTAGAATTAACAAGTTCTTTTAAATAAATGATAATGATATAATGTATATGTCGCGGTGGCATAGTTGCTAGACTGTTGGACTGTGAACTCGACGGTCGAGGATTCGAAACCAATAGGCGACATAGAAAGTTTTTCATCATTATGTAATTCTTAATTATCACGGTGAAGTCAGTGATACCCCACTCCGTATAACAAACATCATATTCGCGCGCATATAAATAGTGCCTAGATTGCTAGTTCATTTTGTACTGAACAATGTAACTATGTCTAAAATGTCGAGTCGTAATTCAGTTAAACATTCGTAGAAAATAATTCTGTTTAGAAGCTTTCGGATTTTCGTTTATTCAGTTTTTCAGATTAAAAATCCTAATACATGATAATTTTAAAAAATTTAGCCGGATTAGAAAAAAGAATATACATATATATTTTTTAAATTCAAATTTTTCTGATCTGTTTTGTTCCTAAAACATACGTATTAAGAAACCAAATTTTTCTCTATACCTGTTTTTGTTTTTGATCTTTTAGAAATATTTCTTGTCTAATGTGTATTGTGCTTTAATAGGTGTACTCTAGGGGAGGACATTACGGAAGAAGTCGAAAAGAAACAGATCTCTTGTAAATGGATTCAGATCCATAAACTAATGGGATTGATGTAAATTTAAAAAAGCAAATGAGAACACTGTGTCATAATTATTACGTAAATGATTGTTAATTTTTTTAGACAATAATATTTTGTCTACGTTATTTTTTTATACTTGAAAATTAAAAAGTTTAGTACAACGACAGTGAAAACTTCGTTGCTACGTAATGTATAATGTCTGAAAAATTTGAATATTTTAAATTAAAGAAAATTAATAGGTGATGTTACTTGTAAATTTATATAGAGCTAGTGATGACACAAATTTAAAGACTCGAGATAAGTTCAATTTCAAACATAAAAAGTGCATTTATCGGTGTATCCTGCAGTATAGGTTATTTTATATGCAATTCATTTAGTGATAAAATTCATAATTGGCTGGTTCGTACTGAGTTTCAGATTGATCCAAAATATACAAGGACGGACTTGGACTGGTTTTGGAGTCTACGTATCATGGGGACTTTTTAAGAAGACATTTTCTTGGTTATAGGTAAACACATAATTCCGGCCTGCACTTATCCATTAAAAATCTAAGAAATCATGTTCAATATTAAACAAACAATCTAAACAGCATAATTCGCCTAGTTACAATTTTACATCTAATAACATTCTGCGGAAAATCAATTTCCATTTAAATAAACGAATAATAATATCAATTCCATCATTATTTGATACAACTATTTAAGTACACGCGCATAAAACTGACGATAAACTGGAGTTATTTATTTGTCATATTAAAGACAATGACAATATATTAATCACGCACGTAGGTGCATTCTCGCGACCAATCAAAAAATTTCCGATTTTCCTCCAAAATTAATGTTATAGCGTGAAGTATCTTAATAGATTCGCGATGTTGAATAAACAAACGAGGTATTTAGATATGTTTAGAAAATCTTCAAAAACTTAATTTTGTCTCGTAATAATTTGTTGTAATTATCATTATTATTAAAACACCTCTATTTACTTTTTGTTTATACTACAAGTATTGATGTTACATTTTTTATTTTTTTTTTTTTTTTGTGTGTGTAATAAAATTCGTATGCTTACCTACTTTTGTACTTATTATGAGCATATTGTTACTTTTCTATTATTATTATTATTTTGATAAAATTCGTTATTTTTATAATTTTTTTGAAAATAAAATTCGTTAATATTGTATTCTCTAAATAACATTTGTTACGTTTTGGATTTTTTTATTTTATTTAGAAGCCACGGAAATAGGCTGGATGTAGTCAATACACTTTCTAAAACCATCTAAAATCTAGCCTTGACCAAAAATAAATAAATCCGTACGCGCTTGGCGTACGTATAATTACAATACAATTAAAAATAATAATAAAAAAACCTACACCGAATAATCCAAAAAGTAAATGTATAAATAAGAATACATTAATCAGTTCAATATATGAAGTTAAAAATATAAAAGAACAACAATTTTTTGAATCAATGAAGTTGTTTGAAAACAATGTATGTCGTTGATGACATTTGTTCGACTGATAAAAAATTGACTGCGTTAAACTATTTGTCTATTTTAATTATAATGGTTGTTTAAATTATTTAATTTTATTAAAATAACTGTGTTATTAAATCAAGTAAAAATAATAGTACAACATTGATTACATACTGTAACTAGTTTTTTTTTTTTTTTTTGTATTGACCCATGACAAAGGTTTTACAAAAATTAGTTTAATACACTAACCGATCTATGCGAGATATTAAGCCGACAAGAAGTTGTTTTATTCCGTTCACACTAGAGTGATATTATATTTCAATATAACGTATGACGATGAAAAATTTAAATTTTTTAATGCTAGAGTGCTTCTGTATCTTAATTTACTTTTATGATAATCCAATATAAAAACACGATGAAGTAGTCGCGTTTACAGATGATATCGCATATCTCCAATGACATCGGAAAAGTCCTTCCTGGACTGAGTACACAAGTGGAGATTATGTTTATTTATAACGAGACGAATACCACCCTAATGATGTTTTACTACAATCAGCTAAAGCTCGTTATATTAAAATGTGGTTAAGGAATACATTAGTAAGAAAAAAAATAACTAAAAATTAGATTTACAAAATGTATTTACTTCCGGGCAGAAATTTCGAACAATCGTATATTATTATACAATAATACAAAATAAATTTCGACTTATCATTATGGGATAATATAAAAATCATACAACGCTTTAAATCGAATAAAATCGTCGATTAAAGTTATTCATAATAATAATAAAATTTGTCATGATTCGGTCGGAATTCAGAAATGTAGCAGATGGTACTGAAGGTTACTAGAGAAACGTTGTAATCCATCGGTCATCGATTTATTGGGCGAGATGTTAAGCGATTAAATCGATTAACCCCTCTTGATCTACCTGTTTAACTGACCGTTAAATTGTAGTTTGGGCTGTCATTAATGGGTGGTCACACTCTACGCGTAACAAATTTCTTCCATCACAATCGTCCAATAGTTTATTTAATTTCAGCAATGTAGAATTAGATTAAACGCAAACTGCATAGGCCATAAACTTAGTACACTTTATAAATAATTTTTAAGCGATGGAACAATTTAGTTTCAAACCTGTCATTGAAAAGTTTCTCAACTGCTTAGAATGTTGGGCGCAATTACTAATAATTTTAAAGAAATATTGACAAAAAAAGAATTTGACAGCAGTGCCTGGGATGTTACGCAATTTAAATATTCGTTAATTCTGATCAAATTAGCGAAATCTTATTTACAAAATTTTTTGTAACGCGATTATAACAGTTTTTTGCGCGACGGAAACCAACAAACGATAAAGTCAACACGCGTTTTAGCTTATCGTGTGATATTACTTCAAACGTGCGTTTGAAATACGTTAACCTATACTGCGATGATTTATACAACTGTATTTAATTATTCGGTTATTCTATTTTTTTAAAAAGATAATATGTAACGTACGAACGTAACACTCCTTGATTCTTATTCAAAACATATCTAAGTTATACTTCGGGGAGTATAGTGCTCATATAATAAGCGAAATAAGAATAACGAATATGTAATTTGTCATTTTTTAAAATTGCAACATAAAATAATGTTACTTAAACGTACTAAAGAAGCGTTGTAATCCATAGGACCTTAATTTATTAGATAATATCGAAGATGTGTTATAGACGATTAAATCGATTAAGCCGTCTTGATATTTTTTAACTGGTCACTAAATGATAATCTATGGTCACTCTAGGCACAACAAATTCCTTCTATTACAACCGCTTACTGGATTAAAAAAAAAAGAGTTCTTTGTTTCAATTCAGCAATGTGTAAGTTAAATGAGTATTCCGCGGATATAAAAAGGGAAAATTCGAATATATCAAATTAGTAAATTTATTCTAAGCGAGCAATTTGAAAATGACTCGAAGACGATAATATTTTCAGTTAAAAAAAAAAAACATTTTATTTATATACGATGAAAAATTTTATTTGAACTTTATTGTCCGAACAATGTTGATCGATAATGTCGGAATTACGTAATAAATGTTCGTAATGCATAAAAAAGTAAACGGAAAATGCCGTAAGAGAAATTACAAGAAAATTAGTAGGGATAAATCATTCAAAACTTTATAACCTGCAGCATATTATTTATTAGGTGGTAACACTGTCGTACACAGTTTCGTGATAAATGATTATTATTATTTGTTCGGCTACAAATATATGTTTATGTATCAGTAGCGGTGTACTTTAATCCAGATATTATATAACCGAAATACACAAATGAATCGATTACGTAACAATAATAGTAATAAACATGTATTTTCTCGCGTTTTTTTATTTACTACGCCGTTACTAACGTGAAAATGTTTTACATCTAAATCTAAAAATGAAAAAAATATGATAAAATATTAAATTAGAAGAGCGGCTAATTAATTTTCATAAAATATTCTGTTTAAAACAAATATTTTTTGACAGCCTGAAGAGGAAGGGTAGTGGTGAAAGATCAAAATGGACGAAAATAACTATGTACTAATCAGATTGCTAAAAAATATATCTACTTCTCAAATAACAAACGAACTCGGACAAGATAAAAAGTAGTAAGTTCGTTCGCTTTAACGTATACATACATATATATATATATATGTGTCACAGATTTTTCTTCGATAAGATATAAAAATATTTACCTATTATTAGGCCCATTTTGAACCTAATTCCGCGCCTTTTTTTTTAATTAAGTCGAACGCGTAATCTTCATAATCTTCGAAACCCTTTTCGGCATAAATATCGAGATAACTACGAGTTATCTCCTTAACCTGTTCGATATCTTTCGAACTCTTTTTCGCCGATATAGGTAATATGTAATCGAATGTTACCGTTTGATTAGATCGATATTCTTCCGGGAAATCTTCTAGAATATCTGCGAACGAATATTAAACAACACAGTATTGTATTATTTTTTGATTATATATAAAAGATATTTTTCATTTCAATTCAATCGTTTTTTTTACAAACTATAACGCATTATCAGTTTTACAGTTACGCAGGAATTTGTATGCACATTTGTCCGAGCATTGTATTTCCAAATTAATTACGCGTGATTCAAGTTGCGATCGACTTTCTTCATACATAAAACACCTCGCTCGTATAACAAAAAACAACACATTCACGTACGCATACATATGATAAAGGAATAGGTGTTCAATTCACACACACACAACTTTCGTCATGATCGCCAATTTGCAAAGAATTTATATATTTAACCGATTATACCGCTCGACCACCTATTATTATAAACAGAAGAGGGTAGTCGAATACCTAAACTAGCTAATGTAGTAGTGAGGCTACGGTACAATCAATTTGCAAAAATATATATTAAAAACTTTTAAGTTTCTTAATTATTGTTTTATTTTTTAATACACTTAACATTTATGTAAATTCGCAAATTTAAATATCGATATATATATATATCACGATATGACTATATCGACCCACTTAACGATTCCTGATTCCTATCGTGTACGGCTCGGATCCAATTGATTTCTGTCTATTTAATATCATTCCGCCACCTAGCCATAGGCATTGCGGACGCCGGCTGCCAATTGGCCACCACTGTAATATCCGTTTACACCATCTTTCATCTTCTTGTCTTGCCAAATGTCCGGCCCATTTCCATTTTAGCCTGGCGATCCGCTCCACTGCGTCTACCATTTCGTCTGTTCCCTAATCTATGTAACCGACTTCCGATCATCTTTGAGCTTATCTCTAAGAATAATCCACTCGTGAGCCGTTTGGGTTCCTCATTCTCTAGCTATTCCTTTAGTAGGGCTCCATGTTCATCTCCATAGTCGAGACTGACAACACACATTAATTATACAGCTTACTTTTAAGGCTAGTCGGTATTTCCTTATTTCTAAAAAGGTTTTTCTAATTTTCCAAATCACACTCACCCGAGCCATAATCTTCTTTTAGTTTCCAGGTGCATTATATTATTCTTGTTAATAATAATTTCTTGTCCCAGATATTCGTATCGACTTACGCTTTCAATTTTTTTGCCGTTTACAGTTATTGCCGTATCTTCCGCGGTATTCATCACTATTTTTTTTTTTTTTTTTTTTTTTGTATATTTGTTTTAAGTCAAATGCCATACATACATTTTTAGGTTATATTCTACACAATTTTGTATTAATGTTCTTATAATTAATACGTGGTCGTTTATACTAAACCTTTATCGAAATCCAGCCTGCTCCCTTGGTTGTTATAATCTATGATTCGTGATATCCCCGGTTCGTAATTATTCGAGTAAACAATTTATACATTTACGATAGCATACTGATGGGTCTGTAGTTCTTCAAGGAGAGTATATCTCCTTTCTTATAAATTAAAATAACTTCTATAGATCACATAATGTATGTACCAAAATATCTCCTCCATACTGCATTAAAAATATTCTGTCAAATGTGCCTTATTCTTCTTTATTGATTTCAGGACGTATCTGACTTCATCTTTATTTAGACCGGGAATGTCCTTATTACTTATTACGTAGCACATTTTGTAATAAACTCTTAGCATCAACGTCAAAGGGTTGCTGTGCGGTGTTTTTTTAGGTTGCCAGTTAAATTCTAATTTAGCTCGTTAATCTATGAACGCTACCCGTGTTAACGTTATTTATCACAGCTACATATTTGACTAAACAACTATACCGGTAATCTGGGCTTCTCCAAGTCCATTTAATTTTTAAATTTTTCTTGAAGAACGTATACATTACAAAAAGTTTATTTAATTCAAGAAAATTAACCAACACTCGGACTCTTTGATTTCTGGTACCACATCCGTGTTCACACACTAATTTCTCTTGATCATTTTGTCACGAACCAATAATTGCGTTGAAGTCTCCAATAATCATTGTCAACTTGCACCGATCTTTATCCAGTGAATCTTGTAGTGTTTCGTAGAATTCATCTACTAATTCATCTGGATACGCTCCTGTTGGCGAATATGACCTAAGGATTTGGTTCCCAGGTAACTGGATCATTATGTATGTTACTTTATCTGTTAAGCTGGCGAACTTCAGTATTTTATTACTCCATCGCTTATTAATTAAGAAACCTATTCCATTTAGGTTCTCTTTTTCTTGTCCGTTGTAATACAATATTATTTGTGACTGCAATCTCATAGTGTTCTTTCGGATACTTCGGCTTAAACCAAATATATTACAGTTTATTTTATTTATTTCTTCTTCGAGTTCCGCGAGTTTTCCTTACTTGTCAACGTCCGAACATTATATATGCCGATAAACATTAATATTTTTCCTTTTTTCATATTTCGATTAGTTTTGTTACATCCGGGTAGTTGTTTTAGCCGGTTGTCTCCTTTATTTATATTTTTATTACTTGGCTGCTATGGATGTCCGAGGGATGGTAGCCTAATCACCCGTGCTGGCTAGGTAAATTAGGTGATGCATTTTATCCCTACTGCCAGGTTTTATTTTCTGTCAGAGTTTATTCCTTTAGCCTTTGGGTAAAAACCCTACCCTCAAGGCAGCGGGTTGCTATTGAGGTAGCGGTGTGAGGTTTTGACAGCGACTAAACCTCGTTGAGGATGAGACGATTGCAGGACTTTACAGACTTTTAACAGGCAGTCCCTCAAGCTGCCTATCTGCATCTTATCATCTCATTGCCCTGCCACTAGTATAATCGTCTGCCTGAGATTTCCATCAGTATCCGCTCCTAGTACGCAACTGCTTAGTCGCAGCTGACAAACATATTTGTATAGGCCCTCCACTATCGGCCCCCCGTGGATGCGTCCAGTTCCGGTTAGAGCAAAGGATCCTTGAGAATACAAGCACGATGTCCAAGAACTCCCAAATAACAAAACACATTAACATGTAGAATATACAATGAAAAAATTAAATAATATAAAACATAATCCTAACAGTGCACAGCCGGAAGGAACTTATATTATCATTAACTTCAGTTATTTTCTCGAATAATTTGTATGAGACAAGTATATATATATATATATATATATATATATATATATATATATATATATATATATATATATATATATATATATGTATATAATCTTAATTAGTTTATTTCATTTTCTAATGTACCCCTATAAAAACATATTACATTTTCAAAATATTAAAATACAAAGATACAATTTTTCATTAGTTAATAAGTGCACGTTTCTAATACAAGCTATATTTCTATAAAATATACGAAACAGGATATTTTTTTTGTTTTGCCGGCTTTTAATGAGCACCACCAAGCAAATATTTAATTTATTGGCTTGCGACGCTTTTCCTAATTACCTATTTATTTCTTAAATCTATCGGTAACACATTTTAAAAATATCCAACCACATATACAGTTTGTATTCCAATGTGATAAGGTGCACTGTAAAAATTTAGTTTTGTTCCTAATTCACATTGTGTTCTAGGCCGTTATGATAACATCGCGCTTATATTTACAAAACAGGTATACAGGACTTTAGATAATTGACGGAAAAGTTCCAAATTCGAGTAACGATCATCAATAAAGACGCAGTACTTTCGACACGCGAATTATTCTACGATGCTTTTCATATTGTCAGAGATGTTGAGCGTTATTTTATAACCGAGTTGATATATTTATACAACTACTGTAAATCGTATACAGATTAAAAGTTGTATACATACATTTCATTTATATAATTATTATTCGAGTAAAGAATTATTATAAAATATGGAATCGCGGAAAAGTAATTTCAAGCAGTGTATAATTTCGTAAAGTTAATACGTAAATTATTATCAGTATTAGCAATTTTTTTTTTAATCAGCTGTTCTAATAAGATTGGTGCATCATTTTACATTTTCGAAAGCATAATTATCTAATTAGATAAATTATATATTTATTCGATTATAATCAGAAAAACAGATATTTATAATAAATTTAAAAAGTTGCAAACGCGTCCGTTCAAAATTAAAATAGAAATTTCAACTGATCGATATCGAAAATATTAGCAGTAATTTTTTGTATTGTAAAGTCTTACCGTTAAGATGTATTATTTTATCGCGAATTTCATCGTACTTTTTTTGTGCGCCTTCCAAATCCATTTTGTTAATCAGAAGTATAGCCGGTTTATACAATAAATAGTCTTTGTATAATTCCAACTCCTGAAATTGAATAATTTATGTTTATAACACAACAAAATATTGTTTAATTGTACACAGTGTACATCAAATTTGTAACAATGTATATGGGCTTTATTTCTATAAAGCATTTAAATGGGAGAAATTACGGCATATATTAAAGAAAAACCTGAACATCTTATATATCTCATAAGACAATTATATTATAATAGCTCGGCTGCTGTATGTGTAAACAGTGTAGAATTAAAAGAAAGACGTAAGGCAAATATGTGTGTTATCGCTATTACTGTTTTATTATGAGGCAATTGCTGAATGGTCGGAATAATGGTATCCTAGTTTGTTGAGAATGAGTCAACAATTTACCATACGCTGACGATATAAGCAGCTCTAAGAAAAATATGATAAACTTTATACAGAGACTTGAAAACCGATATACCGAGGATTACTAATTAATAGGTGTTACACTAGATAACAAACTAACTTTTACAAAGCATATAAATGAATGTATCTCTAGAGTAGACAAAAAAAAAAAAATTAATGTGCTATTTCCAATATTTAACAGGCGATCAACGTTAGCATCCATAAATAAGTTATTAATATACAAACGAGTAATCGCACCTAAAATGTTATACGCTTGCCCTGTTTGGTCTAACATCAGCCTGAGTAATATAAATAAACTACAACGATTGCAAAATCACCGCCTCAGAATTATACTTTGCATGACATTTTAAATTATCCTTATGTACAAGAAACAATTAAGAACAGTACTTAAAATTTTTTCGATACCTGCCGTATACTGATGAAAACTTTAATGAAATCGGTGACTACAATTATGATTTGCTATGACGAAAAATACAAGCATAACGAATAAAACATACTTTACTTCGATACGATAAAATATATATGTAAATTCCAGTAATTTATTTATATTAATACTTGCTAATATTTTTAACTCTATAAAACATTTTTACTTGAATTATATTTCTTAAGTTATTAATTAAAATTTTGTCGATGCAGGCTTTTTGTGGAATTTTTCCGGCGAAATAATAGCTAACTAATAAGTCGATCAGTTTTACGTATATTTAAGTTTGATTAAGTTTATCGGTTATGAAATTTATAATTTCGGAACTATTGTTAGCTGTTTCTGTGTAGAATTTTATTTTAACAATAAATTTTCCTTTCTTTATTTTATAATTTGAAATTAATTGTACAAATTTATTTTAAAACTCGTTTCGATCATCGAATTTATTGTTTAACGAAATATTTTCGGAACTACGAACTTAGCAAATCGCTTAATAATTTAATTACATTTATGTTATTATTATTATTTTTTATTTGATTCGATAGAAAAATATATCTTATAAAACAGGGAAAATATTTTTCGTTTGTCTTTTATCGATATATCTACATTGTTAGTTGTAAAAACAGCCGTCATTTTCCTATTTGTAAACTACTGACTGTCGACGGATTTTGTTAGATTTACTTTTATAGTCAATTTATTAAATTAATTTTGAAGTTCATTAAGAGATTTCTGAAAATTTAGAAATCTATACCAACCTCTCACATAATTGCATAATCAGTCGCGCATAAAATCTATTGCACGAATCCTAATACTGAATATATGAAAGAAACTATACCAGGACGATAATGTTTCAGATTGTGCTAGATTTTTCAAAAAACAACCAATTCGATTAAAAATTAATTTTTCAATAATTTGCCGCAAAAATAAAGATAGGCTTCAATGCGTATATTTTCGTCGTAAAGCGCTGCGGATATTAATTTAAACAACTTAGTATAAAAGTCTGGATTTCTATTATTATTATTTAATGATGTAATTGAAGTGAAGTCGATTTAATATAGGACAAATATCTTTATAATTTAATTATTTATATCAATTATATTTCATTTAAAAACACTGATCACGTAAACCCGGAAAATTAAAATTAGGCGTCCTATATATACGATTACGCTTTGGTTATAAAATTCATCGTAAAAAAAAAAAAAAAAGTTACACGGTTAGTTAGCATTCTGCTGGATTTTAAAATATTAATGAAAACTTATCGCAAAACTGGTTGAATGACCATGATATGCATTGATTATCTAAGTATAAACTTGAGATTTCAAAAGCAGTATCTTTAAAGATAGATGAAAAAATCCGTATTGATCGGTCGTCTACAATAAAGGAGACAAACTCAACGAGTTATTATTAATTTTTTTTTTTTTTAAGTAATCTGCTAAAGCTAGCATTAAACATCATGTATGGCAGGATATATATCAATTTGTTTAGTAGTAAGGTGTTCTCCAATGAGACTCAGCCTTAATTGTTACATTATATGTAATGGTATTTTTCTTTTTAATCTACGTGTCTGTTGAGGGTTATCATTAATTAAGCCTGTGTTGCTAGCGGATTCGGATGCGATCTTAGGCGCTGTGCATATGTTTCACTGTATATTCTAATTACATCTTTCACGGTTTCCATTTTTAGGTCTCTATATATGTCATCATTTCTGATGTACCAAGGTGCGTTGATTATAATACGTATAGATTTTGATTGAAATCTTTCAATACTGGCTTGAAGATAGTTTTGTACAATAGTAACTTATTCTGTATAGATAATGATGATCTTCTTCCAACAAGTCAGTAGTATTTACGAAATTGAATGTCCACTTGCTTTCTTTTAATGTTAATATGTCTTTTCCAAGTTAGCCGTTTATCTAGGTGCATTCCTAGGTATTTTACACAATCGGTGGCTTGCAGTTCTTTACCCTTCACAGTAATTGGTTTTGCATTATGTTTACATTTTGTAAATAGTATATAATGTGATTTTGTTTCATTGAGGCTTATCTGCCATTTTTTTGTCCATTTTTACATTCTGTTGTAGTAGTCGAGTTGCTTGTAAAGGATCCTTGCTTATGGAAAGTATAGCCGTATCATCAGCAAATGTAGTAGTGATAGTATCTTGACAGGTCGGCAAGTCAGCTGTAAACAGGAGGTACAGTACAGGACCCAGAACACTCCCTTGTGGCACACCCGATTCTATTTTGTGAAGCGATGTAACCTCTGCTTCATATCGCACTCTGAAGTGCCTTTCATGAAGGTATGATTTCATGAGAGTATACAGGTGGTATGGGAAGTGTTGTTTAAGTTTGTATAATAATCCTGTATGCCACACCTTATCGAACGCCTGACTGATGTCCAAGAACAGTGCAGCACAATAACTTTTTTCTTCAAATGTTTTGCTGATGGCATTGACTACTCTGTGGACTTGCTCTATCGTTGAGTGTTGTCTTCGAAAACCAAATTGGTGATCTGGGATAAGACATTTTTCTTCAATTATGTCAGTTATTATTAATAGTTTTAGATTTTACTTTAATTAGTCTTATTCTCAATTACTTTTATTGTTGAAGATAGTAATGTCTACTGGATAACTAGTTATCGATTTACATTACATTTTCATTTTTTCTTCATATGTACGAGATCATTAACTTGTGCAAAATAATCGATATTATTTTTTGATTGTTTGGTTATCCAGAGTTTTAAATTCAAAAGTAGTGTGTGCTCTACAACATTTTTAATATCATCGCAGTTTTTTTTTTCAGTTAATTTATAAATTTACAGATCACTCTGTAACGTTTTCTCAATCCTATTATATGGTTGTAGAGATAAGTTTTATTCTTTAAAGCATTTCTGTGTAGCCGAGGGTTAAAATTATTGGAAAATGACTAGATCATATTTAATATTTAATTTATCGATATAAAAACTATGTCAACAATTATTTTCTAGTTGTTTATATTTTAATGGTCTGGTTTTCAAGTACACAACTAGTTATTTTTAAGTCATATTCTAATCGCTACTTGTAAAAAATATGGATAGCGAATTTAGATTAGTTACATCAGTTATTTTGTTTTATAAGGATTCGCAACTATCACTACTGTTAACTTGCTTGTACACATGTCAATGCAAATTCGGAGCAAGTACTTTTTGAAATGATTCAGCTCAAAATCGATTTTCTCAATATTGAGGAATCATTTATTTTGTTTGACGGGTATGTACACGCGTGAGTGCTTAATGTGTATATTGAATAAATTTCTAAGATATTTGTAAAAATATTGTACAAATGGAATATATTATTTTTCAATTTTTATTAATACTTCTGAATCATCTGATGCTTCTTGCTTTATTTTAGATCTTTCATAGAAAATAAATGTATATTTAAAATTTTGATGAAAAGTAGTATAATATGTGAGTTTTCAGAATTATTAAACAATGTAATTAAAAACAAGAAATCGCTGTTTTCTACCTTTACCTACAGTGTCGAGGTTGTAGGAAAATTTGATTGTTAAATAGCTTTTTTTTTTTTAACGTAATTACATAGTGCTACTTGAATTTATCAGTCATTTTATGAAGAAAATAAAATTTATCGGAATTTTATTTAAAAATTATTAGGTCTGGTATTACTTAAATGGACAATATGAAAGAATTTCGGTACCTTATTTAATAAAATTATAGTCTCCAAACAAGTTCTGTGTTCGTACTGTTTGTTCAGTTGGAAACCTTCAATGTCAACTATCCACAGCATTAATTTGGTCCTCTCGACGTGCCGTAAAAATTGATAACCCATTCCGACATTTCGATGAGCTCCTTCGACAATTCCTGGTAAATCGGCTATTGATATAGTTCTTAAATCGGGATACTCAATTATACCAATATTTGGATTAATAGTGGTAACTGAAATTACAATTAATAACATTTTAACGTATATTTTTTTTGCCAATCATCATTATTCGTTGACAATTATAATCTAAAATCATATTTTTATGATCAAAAATTTTTTAAACGAGATTACCGAAAGTACATATTTAAAATGAAAAACGAAGAATTGGAAAAAATATGTAAACACAGACAGAAAAAAAAAACCAAGTTTATTTAAAATGAAAATAAACAACAAAACTAATAACAAAATAAGGAAGGAGCGCTAATATTTAATTTGAGAGTAGTAAACATATTGGACGTTTACATAAAATAAAAGGAACATACAAAGAAAATTTCAGGCGTTTGGTTGAACGGTGTTTGAGTAATAACATTTCACGTTTTTTTGTTGATTTTGCCAGTGTATTTTATTGAAACCAGCAAATATGAAATAAAGATTTTAAAAACTTGCGATTGTATAAACTAGGGGTTAAAATTGTATATTTAACCGGCTACGCAAGTAGGAAATCTGTATACTTAAAAAAAAAGATCATTATACAATATGAGTGGTAACAGCATATGCGCGCGATAATATATATATATATATATATATATATATATATATATATATATATATATAATGCTTGGTAACTGCAAGTGCCCGTCAATATTATATATATCACTAATATATTTTACAAATGTTTACATACTTTCCTATCCAATGAACCATTTTTGTTATGAGATTTTATAGGATAAAACTACCATCCTAAAAATGACGTCATATAAGCTGTTGTGATACATGCGTTGTAATAGATAACATTGCAGCGCCACATATGTACACACACACACGCATATATATATATATATATATATATATATATATATATATATATATACACGTCAATATAATATACATAAGCTAATACCCATAATCACATTTGAAAATTAATTTTCAGAAAACTCTGCTCTTACAGTATGCGTGTGTATATTGGAATTTTTGAATGTTAAGCTACCATCACAATAAACATTTTTCGTTTGATACAATATACAGCTTTTTGTCCGCAGAAGATGATGTTATAGGAGAGTTTTGGAAGGTGCTCGAGGTTACAACTTTATTCTTCCTAAAAACATTGAAAAATTATAATATCTGGCGGTGCTAACCAAACTTATTCATCGTTAAATGATCTTCAATTTGAAGTTTACTACTATTTTTACGAACTGATATTAATTTAGTAGAGCTCGTGGAACTGTATAAAAAAATTTTATGTCAGAGTTGGTAAATTCCGAACAAAATATAATATATTTTTTTGTTAAGTGTAAATTTGGGACTAACTTAGTTTTAGAATTGATATTTATTGAACAGTTCGCAAGAACAATAAACAAATTGAAACTGAAGTAACATCACCTAAAAATCGAGAAATCTGATCACCACCGTTTGGTTACCTGCCTAATGTGATGATTATATCATATCATTTTAAGAACCTTCCACGACCCGACTATATCAACTGATGTAGACAAAAAGTTACATTCATATTGAACCAAAGATGTTTAAAACTGGGTATGTCTATTATATACTATAAAACTTTGACTAAAACGTAAATTAAAATTTTATTGTAAATATATTTGGGTCGTTTTGTAATCTATTTGGGACTACAGGACCCGCGTAGCTATAAATTTTAAAATATAAGATTTACGAACTAAAATTGTATCGATGAACAACTAAATATTATAAGGAAATTATAAAGTTATGATTAAAAATTATTGCACACTTGTTTACATGTTGTACTTTTTTAAAAAAAAATAAAATATACACTTACAAGGGTATTTAGCAATTTTCGGTTTAGCATTAGTGATGGCTTTTAGAAAAGTTGATTTTCCTGCATTTGGAAATCCTACAAGAGCAACGTCCGCTAATAATTTTAAATCTAGACGTATGCAGTGATGTTCTCCTTTAACTCCACTATAACCGGTTTCTTCGCAACCACCAGGACCACCTTTAGCCACTATTAATTTTTGTCCTACTGAATTTAATTCACCTATTTAACGAGACAAAGTAATTACTTGTTCACAACAACATTCATGCACAGACATATCATAATAATAAATGTAACCTTTTTAAATGTAGATATTTAAAAATATACATTTGTTTTACCAAATATATGAAGACCTGTAGTACACGATGAAAGAAACGCATTTTTAGAATTTAATTCGGGAATGTTTTATTTAGAAATATTTTTATATTACACTAAGTTATGTATAGTTCAATTAACTATTATGGAGATAAACTAATATAATGGTCAGGAACTGAAAAGTTATTTTTGGTACATGATTCTAAACAACGCGGTTTATTTCATTCAGGACGTTGGAAGCAGGACACCAACTCAGATCTGTGCTTTATTACTGCTGGCCAAGATGGTAGATCTACATTTCAAATTTCATGTAAAATCTCCGGGAAGTTCCCAAGGAGTCAGCACAGACCGGCACTCCGGCACTGATAAACATAAGTTTCGAGTTACCACAAACAAGGTCAGTAGAAAAAGCTTGTTGGAATTTTAAAAAACTAAACTGGGAAGACTTTACAGAGACATTGGATGATAGTGTAAGGTAGATCTCGTCCACAGTTTACAACTACTACCGTTTCACGAAACTGATTATAAGCATTGCCAAAAAATATATTACAAGAGGTTTTTTGTAAAACATACATACCAGGATGGAATGACACTTGTGAACACTTAAAAATACAAAGAGACCGAAGATACCGAAATAACAAATAATCTCGTGAACTTATTAAACGAATCCAGACGTAACAGGTGGATAAAACCTATTTAAAAACTCGATTTCCGTAAATCAAGCACATCCTTGTGCAAAAACTATGCGGAGAAAACGCTAAAAGCAAAACCAATGCCCAAATGAAATCGCCAAACAAATCATAAAGACCTAAAGCTCCTTTAATGTAGACAGGAAATTCAGCAAAGAAATAAGGAGCAATAGAATTGATTTTTAAAAAATTGTTGAGGAACGATCATAGATTTATGTAGAACAACCAAGAAGGTTAAAAGTAATTCGTAGATCAGATTGAATCAGTGATGAGATTATCACTTAACACAAGAAAAGCATAAGTTATACAAACTGTTAAACATCTTCTCAAACTCATTCAAGACATAGGCAGAAGATATAAAATAGCATCCAAAAATGTACAAAAAGCAGTAAGGAAATCGAAGCAGGGGTATTACAATAATCTGTTAGATGCCTGTAAATATAAACAAAAAAATTATTGGGCTATTATAAACCGTGTAAGTGGTAGAACGAACGAAAAGGTGAAAGTACAAGGAAATGAAAAACTATTTAACGAATAATTCTATGACTCTATAATGAACCAACCGCAATTCTATTAGTGAAGTACAACCTACAAACATCACATCGGCGATTCATACAGCAACTAGCTTCTTTAGATTTGTGAAATTCTGGAATGATGACATATCACCTTCAATCCAATCACTACCAAATAAGTCTTTCTTCGGATTTGATAAAATATCCATTAATTTAATTGAACAGAACAAAAATTACTTCATACAACCACTCACATTTTTATTCAATTAATCAGTAACGACAGAAAAATGTTCAGAGGTATTAAAATTAGATATTATTACACCAATTCATAAAAGTGGTGATGAAATGTAACGTTACAAATCATAGTCCTTTTTGTATACTTTCTACAATTTCTAAAGATCATTTTAAACACCTGCAAAAGTTAAAATATTTCAGTGTAAATCAATATGGGTTCTTGCCCAAAAAGGGAACTGATAACGCAATTTTTCAACATGTAAAGTATAAAATGTTGAGAACGGCCACTTTGCTATTGCTGTTTATTTCGACTTCCGTAAAGCTTTTGACACTTTAGATCATGATATTTTGTTGAGGAAATTATATGCTTGTGGAATAAGAGGAAATAGGTGCAACTGGTTCAAAACTTATTTAGTAAATAGGCGCTATTATCACAAAAGTGAAATATATTCAGTGTGAAAATGTAACCCAAACTTTCGGGTTATCACAGGGGAGCGTGTTAGGTCCCAATCTATTTTCAATATATATAAATAACTTGTGTGATGCCGAGGTTAATGGGAAAATATTTAGTTATGCCGATGACAAGGTGTTGGTGGTTACTTCTCGTTATTCGAATATAACTTCAGAATCTGACACAAACTGATATTAATATAATTGCAGAATGGTTGAGGCAAAATTGACTAATCGTAAATGAAAAACAAAAAAAAAGTATCTAATATATGGTTATCAGTTTCCTACTTTGTGGGATGACACAAAACTTACACTTAATAATGTAACTGAGATAAATAGAGTTTGTGAAGTGAAATATTTAGGAATAATACAGTTTGACTACAAGTTGACATGGAACAAACATCTTTTATACCTGGATAAAAAATTAAGAAAGCTGAATTATCTTTTTTATTATTTTATTACCTAAAACAATAATTAAACGTTTATATTGCGCTTTGTATCAATGAAATAATGAATTGGGAAGGGGCTATTAAGCAAAATAACAGACCTCTTCAAGTATTACAAAACTTATTGTTTAAATTTGCCTTTAAAGTAAAAACATCAGTATCGCATGAACATTTTTTGTATGTTCGAGAACTGTATCACTTGTAGTTACTGGAATATATATTTAAGAATAAACAATGTGCCGAATTAAACCCCACAGGCCATTTTACTAGATGCGAAGGACAAGGTCTACTGCAAGAGCTAAAACTCAATCAAAGTAAGGGTGTTAAATCTCTAGTAGTAAAAAATAACTTACAGAATTTTAATAGAAACAAGCAAGCAAATATTACACTGCCTTAGGAGAATACACAATATCTTGTAGATGTGTGAGTTCTTGCCGGTTTCCTCTGTAATTTATTATAATAAAATTATGAGGAAATCCCGTTTGGTTAGACGTGTGCATTGTCAAAGACGTTATACATTTCATTGCCTGTGTGTTTATATGTAGGTGTGTAACATACATTGTGTATATAGACATGTGTGTGTATTACGAGTGTTAACCACAAGTTTATAGTCAGCATAGATGGAAAGACTAGCTGAACAAGAGTACTCAAAAACGGAATACAATACCTCAGAGCTCCGTGCTTTCTCCGTTACTGTATAATCTATACATTTCAAAATTACTAATAACTAGATCCAGAAAGTTTATATACGCAGATGATCTGGCGCTAGCTAACCAGAATAATATAATTGAAATCATAGAAAATGTTTTTGCGGAGTATTTAAAAGTATTAATTTAATATTTTAATAAATGGAGACCAAAACCGAATAAGAAAAAAACTATGGTGTCATGCTTCCATTTGGCCACCAATCCCGTTAAAAAGAAACTAAACATAGCAATTGATGGGTGTAGATTATTCCATGAAAAAACTCCTAAATACGTGGGTGTCGTATTGGACAGACAACTTACTTACCCGAAGAATATAGAAAGTACCGCCGCTAAAATATGAACAAGAACAAATATCGTACATAAGTTGGCAGGAACAATGTGGGGAATGTTTACATCAACACTACGGACGTCGACTTTAGTTTTGGCATACTCTGCCACGGAATACACAGCTTCAGATTGGTATAATAGCGTTGATGTTAAGAAAATTGATGTGAAATTTAACAGGGTGATGAGAGCAATATCTGATACTGTAAAGTCCAATCGTTACATCGCTACCAATTCCAAGCAATATATTGTGCCTCCTGATATCCGAAAAAAATCTGCAGTAAAAGAATAGGAAAAATATATCGGCAACAAAACCGTTATGATACGTCTAGATACAAACGTAGTAGATCGCCTCAAATAAAGACCGGTATATAAAAGTTCGGCACAATTGATCGAGGATAAATTCGACGTAATTCAGGCTTGGGGACGTAGATAGGCGACCGAAAATCTGGGTAAACGTAATGTTATTTGAGAATCATACAATGATCCACCCGATCTTGATTTACCAAGAAATTCTGGTCGAGACCTAATCTCATCAGGACGGAACATGGAAGTGTTGAGCGTTACTAAATAAATGGGGGGATCAAAAATGACGCAAACGCGACTATGGGGAAGATCAAAATATCACATATTGACAAATGTTGAACGCGCACTTTAAACAATGGCTGGCAGCAGATCGCGAAGCTAACTGACCGAACAAAAGATTTGATCGAGAAGCTGAATTTTGGTTTATAACATCTGAAATGTAGTTAATAATTAATTGTAATTTGTATCCGAAAATATAGGAAATAATAATAATATTAATTACCTAGCACACGATTATAATCATCAATAACAGTAATTCCAACAGGTACACGAATAACGTGATCATCCCCCTTTTTAGCATAAATACAACGCGTGGTACTATTATTGCCAGTGGAAGCTCGGATTCGTTTGTGAGGATATCTTTGTTTAACACGACGTAGAGTTATTCCTGCAAAAATAATTGTTACCAAACATGTATAATCGTATATATTAAAATATTTTATAACCAATTTTTCAAAATATTATTTGCAAAAAAAGAAACATAATTTCAAAGTAAAGTTACCTTCACGAGCCTCTAAAATAACATTACCACCTGACCCACCAATTCCTCCATATTTTGGCAAACCCATGCCACCGGGACCTCCTTGTGTATATATTCTTAATGAATCCATAAATCTACTAAATAAAAATCGTCGTTTCCGCTACAATCAAATAAACGTGTATGATATATTATATTCGTATTTAATCATAACGGTATTTTTATTTTAAAGACGTTGATACAACATAGTTTTTTTTTTACACCACTCTGGTCTGACGACCACTATTGGTGCCGATAACATATGACGTAACTGTTTTCTATATTGCCCATCCCCAATAGGACAAACAACACCGATGATAGAACTACAACATAGTTGGTGTACATCAATGATCATTATTAACTAGCGCCAACAAGTGACACCACGATCTTGATTGTTTTTATCAGTTACATGCTTACTTAACAGCTAAAGCACGTTGAGGTAACTTTAACATGGTTAAGTAAAGCCTAAAATATCTCTCGACTGATTTTTCTTCTGGAAGCCCTGGTCGATGGATATCGGCTATGTTAACATTTTCGTTTTCTTTGGTATCGTTAAAAAATCATATATAACGATGTTTGTAATATTCCTGTACATACGGTACCCGAAAATCGGTATGTCGAGTCCGGTTTGACAAGTAATACGGAGCATCTGTTATTATCCTGAGAACTTTTGACTGCAGCTGTTGCACTCGCTTTATATTACTGTTGGATGCTGCTTCATATATTACAACATAAAGTTGAAATATTACTTTACAAATTACAATCATCTAAGCGTGTAACACATCGGCAATTGAAAACATATGCACTTTATATAAAAATACGATTTGCTACTGTAAACGGCGTGGAATATAATTACTAGAAATAAAGTATTAATATGAACGTATTCCTAAATAATAAGAATAAAAAAATCAATATTTAATATTCAATTTGTTTTACACGAACGACAGTAAATTGGAAATTATTATAATTTATACTGATGTGCTATTTCAAAAAGCAATTTATTACAAATAATTTGAAAAACGGTACAAAAAATAATAAGGTATAGAAAACAGTTTAATTATTGCATTTATTATATACTCACTTTAGTATCTATATAAGCAGATCTCAAAATAACATTTAACTGAACCATTTTTTGAGACTTCTAAAAACTGATAAATAATGTTTTAAACAAGTTTAAAATTTAATTTTTTATTGGATTACACGGTTCAAAAAATTGTGGTTTGTAAAGAATAAGTCACACCAATCATATATGACGCAATTATTCATAATTTAATAATGTATATATAGTATTTATATTTTTAAAGTTTTGTTTAAATCAGTTTTTAATTATTGTCAAGCAGTATTTTAAAAATTATAATTCATACCAATTAACAGATGGCGAATCTATTTTAATCTACTGTTGATTTAAACAAAATTTTCACACATCAAAATTCACAATTTTGTTTAAAATTGATAACACTTAACTAAAATAGTTAAACTGGAAATTTATATATCAGTATATTAAAATGTAAAGTATCAAAGTGTTAGGAAATATAATTATCACAAGCTACGTCATATTTTACTGTCTAAATCTAAATAAAACAGCGGAAGGTAAGATAAAATCTAATAGAAAAAGAACGAAATACAAAATAAATACTGTAAAACACAGTGACGGTGTACTAGTTTGTAGCATATACCTTTCTTTTAAAAATATAAATAAAACATTAATTTTTGTTATGTATCTCCGTAACGTGATAGTAGATATAAATAGTTGTATGACGTGCAATATAGAATAACAACGTGAGGAAACTAAATCTTGAAAGTAAGGTAGACTATGCCTATATGTGTATAACACTTTAAGCCTAATGTCGCCATATATGGAGACAGTGTTCGTTACTAAAATCATGCTAATTACTTGTTGAAAAAGTAGGAAAAAATGATGATATATAACTTTTTTGTCAAAGCTTATATATGATTTACATATATGTTTAGAAATTATATTACCGTTTATTATAGATCTGTTGTCTCAAAAAATCATTACACACACACACACACACATATATATATATATACATACATATATATATATATATATATATATATATATATATATATATATATATATATATACATGAGAGGACTCAACACATGTCTGTTAAATCCGAAATGAAAATATAAAGATAACATAAAAAATGAGTAATAATGAGTTAATATTTTACTTTTTACTTAACTATTATTTACAAATTTACAATATAATACAGATATTTGCAATAAAAATTAACATTAAGATATCTGAATTATTTATGTATTATCTCTATAATTCAAGTGTGTGGTTCGAACTCTTGCTTTTTCTAGATATGTGCAAAGAATTTCAATACTCTATTTTGTTACCACGTAATATACTTTTAGACCAATAATTTCGTAAATTCGGACGAGGATATAATCACATCCATCGAATAGTAACTAAACATACTTTTATTTGCTGATTCGAAACATCTGGTGTTCATTGTTAAGTAGCATACCTATTAGTCATTTAAACTATTCAGTTCTCATTCGCTAACATAAAAGTAGTTTGGGGCGGTTAATTGTATATTTTTAATAAATACGGATTAGCTTTCATACATAACTTTTTGGTGTTTGGAATACTGTGTACAACTAGAAAAATCTTCCCACGTAGTTGACAAATTTTCACTACTTACATTTGGTTCAGTAACACTGTTTTCTTCTATAATAGAAAGAATTGAGATCGATTATTCCAACAATACCATCCAATAAATTTTATATCAAAGTGAACAATATAAATGCAGTAAAAATATATTAATATATTACTATTTATTATTTTAGATTGATATCCTTTTTTAACTACAAAAACTATTAAAATAAATATTAAAAATATGAATGTTTCTAGAATATTCTTAGCAGTAATCTGCGAAACGTGTATATCATAAAATTAGTAACACAGTTCTAAATATATAGAAATATAAATACACCACTTTCTTCAAAATCGTTCCTTATTCCATCAACTGATCGTAATAACAAAATCCTACTTATTGTTTAAATATATAACAAGTAAAATACAGGCAAAAAATATAAAATATGGTTTAAAGAATATATATATATATACTAAAAGTTACCCACGGCTTCGCCTGTGTAGTTATTTTTTTAAAATGCAATATTGCTCTCTCTTTCTTTTAACTATATATATATATATATATATATAAAGTCCGTCATTTCGACCACGCCCCTAATGTAACAAAAAGTGGTTTGTATTGCTGGGGTTGGTAGTGAAGGTACATTCGAACTGGAAAACGTGTCAAGTTTCAAACTAATTCACAGAGATATAGCGCTGTATCCTACTTTTTAAAACTTTAAATTATTGTAGTTTCAGTCCTATTTGCGATATCAACGCGAAACAAAGTTTATAACGAAATCGATAATATAGGCTATAAGCTTTGCGAATTACAGACAGACAGACAAAAATTAAAAAAAAAATTCTGTTTATGTGCGATAAAAATAGCTCAACGCAGTGACTATAATGAAAATATTTGCAAATCACAGACAGGCACTACAGTTTCATATATTAGCATATAGATTAAAAGAACTAAAACACGATATTAACATAAGGTATGTTTAGATCGATACGCGGGAGTTAAATTAGATACATATTTTGGTGCAGATGTGATAATATGAAGTATTCCCAATAAGTTGCTTTTTCATGTAGTTTCACGCTTTTGCATGTAGGTTAATATAATTCAATTCCATATTTCCAGATTGAGGCTATCGTCTTCTTCTTGTTTTGCCTTATCCGCTTAGCGAACGTTGGCGACCAATGTGCTTAATAATCTTCTGTTGCGTGATGCGTCGGTTAAATCTCTTATATTTTTAATGCCTATCCAGCTTTTTATATTGTCTAACCAAGATATCCTGGGTCTGCCGCGCTTTCGTACTCCTTCTATTTTCCCTTGTAATATTAACTGTATTAGTTCGTATTTATCTTCCCCTCATCATATGACCCAGATACGTGATCTTCCCTTTTTTAAACAGTTCTTGGGGTTTTGTCGCAGCACCTTCGCGTTAGTTACTTTCTTCGTCCAGCTGATCTTCAAAAGCCGTCGATAAATCCACATTTCAAATGATTCAATTTTCTTCGACGTGGCTGTCGTGAGCGTCCATGTCTCAGCCGCATATGTTACAGCTGCCCATATATAACATCTCACCAGGCGCAATTTTAGTTCCATACTAATATTGTGACTGCACAATAGGTCCTTAAGTTTCACGAATGCCTTCCGTACTATCTCTATCCTACATCTAATTTCCATATCCGAATTTGTCCTTTAAGAAATCCAGCTTCCTAGGTATTTATATGATGATACTTTTTCTATAATTTTTCCATCAATTGTTAGATATATTCATATATTTTGTTTTACTAAAGTTGATATTAATTCCAAAATCATTTGCGCGTGTATGTATACCTTTAATTAGATTTGTTAGTCCTTCTCGGGAAACATCATCAGCAAATTTTACATTATTTATAAGTACTCCGTTTACACGAATTCCCTCCGCAGATTCACGGGTAATTGGTTCAAAAATATGTTCGGTGTATACATTGAACAGCATCGGTGACAATATGCACCCCTGTCTTATTCCCCGTTTAATATTTATCTCGCGTGTTTCTTCATTTTATATTCTAATTGTTGCTTTCTGTTGGCAGTATTCTGATACATCTTAAATCTTTTGTATCTATCATAGTTTTTGTCTCAAACATTTTATTGTGTTCCACCGTATCAAAGGCTTTTTCGAAATCTATGAAGCCGATATACATGTCTTGATGTTGATTGTAGCATTTTTGTGCCAACAACTGAACACAGAGGATTGCTTCTCGTGTACTCATGCCATTCCTGAATCCAAATTGTGTTTTCCCCATATAATTTTCCAGTTTTTGAATTATTCGTAAGAATATTTTCAACGTGCTGCTCATCAGGCTTATTAAACGGGATTTTTCTTCGATGTTGGCTTTCTAGGGATTGGTATGAACGTTGAACGAAACCAATCCATTGGAAAGTTGCCTGTTTCATAGATTTTATTAAATAATGGAAGTAATAATTCTACGAATTCTGTAGATAACGCCTTCATAATTTCTGATGGAATTCCATCCGGGCAAGGAGCTTTATGATTTTTAGCTTTTTGAAAAACATGTTGTATTTCCGATTTAATGATTGGTGGTCCACTTTCCCAATCTGCTTCATTTTCAATTTTTGTCATTTGGTTTGTGGTATTAAATAATTCTTTTACATGCTCTTCTCGTAGTGTTTTTCTCGATTCAATGTCCCCTATTATTCTATCGTAGTTAAAAAAAAATATTTTTTTTGACGTGAGGTTTAAAAATGATTTTCCGCCAAGAGGAATACAACAATTTCGATCGCGCAAGAATAGTTTTGCTAGTTTGACAATGTTATAATAGAAAACAACATACAAGTCGACTTTGTAAATTTTTGGTATATACCCATCGAATTATTTTATTACAAGCAGATCGTGGTTTTGAATGGATATCGTGTTCAATCTATTCGTAGCATATATGACAGGATCTAATTTTTTTCCTCGGATGGACATTTTTTTCATGATCTCTGTGTCTCGAATAAAGAGGTTGTTGCATCATAGCTTCTTGTTAACTTCTCATAGTAATATTTAGTGTTCATAGTCCAGTTCCTGTAGACACGGTAATTAAATTTACAGTAGTTATTTTATTTTATTTTTCCTTAATATATAGCGTGTTATTCGAATTAATTTCGTAATATACGATTTTTCAAATAATATGATGAAAAGTGGAAAATTACAAAATCCCCGATGTGATTAATTCATTCTCGATAAGAAAATCAACGGCTGTAACTTTAATTATGTAGTATAAATATATGTATATATTTTTTAGATATTTGTAAGAAGTATCGAGAGGCGCGGACTAAAAGAAATTTATAAAAAACGGGGGCTCTTATTTAAAGTGAAATTAAAAAACAGGGAAAGTGTGATTGATATCTCGTTAATACGGTTTCATTCGTAAAGATGACTAACATCAACCCACATATTAAAATAGAAATAATACGTTGTAGGCAGAATTTTCAGGCCTGAATTAAATCTCGTATTTTCCATTACAGTTTTTCCTTTATTTTGCCTATAATTCGTATGTTTTCTTCCTAATAAGTAAAGTTACACGCGAGTGACATTTATGTTTTGTCTTAGGGAAAAAAGTCAAAGAAATCCGAAGTAATAATGCGAAAAATTACTCGTTTAATTTTATTGTTTTAATTAAAATGTTATTTACGTTGTAATAAGTTAAAACATCCATACAATTCTTAAGAATTCCGTCCGTTTTCTTTTCATGATAACACTAAATTGAATGTGAACCAGTTTTTAAAGAAAGATTTGTACATAATTAACACGTGATTATACGGTAAGTAATATTTTAAATAGTTTCATCATGCGATAATAGTAAAGAAATCATGATTAAAATCATGTTTAGTATAAATACTAATATTAAATAGGTACATATTTCCAAAGTAGGCGATATTTATTTTATTTACGTATAATTTCGCTATATTCCACACTTTTAGCGGTAAATATTAGACGCGTTGATTAGTTTTAAAAATAGCGAGTTAATGTTATCAATAGTATAATTTATTAATAATTCGTTTGTAAATAATATTAAACAATATTATTACGTAATATGATCATTACCGCTATACCAGCTCTCTAAATATAGACTTCTAATTAAGTATACAGTTCGTGATTTAAACTATAATCTTAATTCGGAGGATATCAAAGTTCCCGGAAAGTGATTACAAATATTATTTTTTACTATAAAATATGTAATGTATATACCACATAAAGAAAACATATTACAAGAGTGTAGTGATTCCATATGTACATTGTCTGTGGCGTGTGTCTTACCGATACATATACAGTTTTGAATAATGTTTAATTCTCAGATATAGATATATATTCAATATTATATTCTACTACGTAATCTAAATGCATACTGCAGGTTGCTTAAGAATTAATAAAAACGTAACAAAGGGTATGTCGAATTTAAAAAAGTGATCTAGGCATTGAGACAAATACAGGCATACAATGAAAATATATTTAATACGAAAAGTAAAATTTAAAATTTTTGAGATTTCCTTTTTTACAAAATTATTATTCGTAAATGCCGTAATATTGTATTATTATATTTTTGTATTATTAACGTCAGCGTGATATTTTACATATTACTAAAAGACCTATTTGGCGAATTGAGTTTTTATTCTTTTGATCTAGTAATTAATTATTAACATCAGTGCGTGTGAACAATCTTGAATTCTTCACAATTTTAAAAAGAAAAAGTCGATTCGGGCTTTTATCATTTGCACGAAGTTTCTATTATTATAATATATATATATTTTTTTAAAAATAATTTACGAATTGATCGTGTAAAAATATTTTATTGAATCAAAAATTGCTCTGTGAACAATGAAAGCTGTTCCGAGACGAGATATTCCTTTGTTCATCGGATTTCCCCCCTTCTTACCTGTAAAGATTCTATATAACCTTCTGAATCTATTATGTCTTCATCCGTAAATCTTGTTTCTTATACATCCAGTATTTGAATTTTATTTTCTTCCACAATGTTAATTAATTATTTTAATACTCTCAATAACGAATTCACATTCAACGTACCAAAGAAATATTTCTTCTTAGTTTTTAATTTTTTGCTATTCCTAACACTGCATGTTGGTCCAGGCTCTCCAGAATATCATTACCCGGTAACATTGTTATTCACAGTGGAGGATTTTCCTTTCGGACTACCTCATGTAGTATGTATATGAGAATGATTTGCTATGAATCAGCGCTTGATTGTTAAGTAAATACCAATTGAGCGTTAAAACTGAGATTGTAAGTCCCAGAGTTTAAATTCAACCGCTCCTAATCTGGAGAACAGACGTTGACCAGATAGCCGCTCCATAGGAGGCAGACGCTTCTGGATTTAAGTTTTGTTTCCTGTCAGGGGTTACTCCCTTAGTCTTTGGATAAATATCCTAACCGCAAGGCAGCGGGTTGTTACTGAGGAGGTGACGAGGTTTAAAAACCAAAAAAGATGTATCAGAAATGAATATAAAAAGGGAGGACGTAAATAATAGAAATAAAAAAATCAACGCATTTAAAGGTTTTGCCGATAAAGACGAGCACTGATAGTAATGTGTAGACAGAAGAAAGGAAAGCGCAGCACAGCTTGGAGATGAAAGAGTACTGGAGAAGGAAAAAGAAAATCTCATGATCATTGTTTTTCCATAGTTGGCCAAAATAGAAAAAGTAAATTACGAATTACGCTTTCATAATTTTCAGATGATTACTTAAAATTAATAGGAAGAATTCTAATTGGGTAGTATTTTTTCTTGCTTTATTAATGCACGACGATAAAATGTAATAATGTCTTTCCATTCGACATCTGAAAAATTAAAAAATAGTCAGCGTGTTATTTTATTTATTGTAGCGTCAGGTGAAATGCACAAAAATATGAGTCATTGGAAATTTTCTTCACAATAAGGAAAATACAATTTTCCATGTGATGCTATCGCAAATATATTGATTTCGATATAAACAGCTATATAACGCACGGCAGGCATAAATATTAAATTCCACTATAACAATTTATATATATATATATACATGCCCTAGGAAAATTTATTTTAAAAACTAATAAGATTACAGTTATTAATTAGTAATCATATTTGAATAATCTTTAACGAAACTTTTTAGCATATATGGTCAGGTTATAAAATAAATAATAACAGACAAAAAAAAAAATTAAACGAATGTAATTAATAATTTTAAACAATTTTAACAAAATTACTTTATCCTCACCTGTCTGTTTACACTACTAAGTATTTAACAAGAATGTTGTGTCCAAATTTGTAAAGTTTAGCACAGAAAATTAATAATAGTATGTCCACCGTTTACTATAATTATTCTTTCAATGTCTTTCCGTTTTAGGCGTTGTACCTTAACAGACAGGATAAATGTATGCGCAAAATGGTAATAAAAAGGATAATTCACCTGACTGCAGTAGTGGTAGTTATGAAGAAGGTGAAGGGGAAGAAAATGAAGAAGAAGAAGAAGAAAATGTAGACGAACTTTATCGAGTAAAACATTCACTTCGTCTATTGCGGGTACCATCGCCGGATGAAGAGAAATTATCTTCATCAATCGGATCCTCTTTTACCGATATGGATATTCCAATCTTCAGACGCAGATTTGAGGATTTCGGCAATACGACATCGGTAATTTCGAGTATTAATCGTTAATATTCTTAAATGTACGCATTATTTATTTACTGATTTTTATCACTAGTTAAACTTATACTATCTTGTGTTATCTACTCGAAATTGTCTCTATTTGTTCTCTATTTGTTGTCACTCGTTTTAAATGTGTTTCTTCTAACATCGAGTTTTACTTTCTATAGTTTTATCATAATTTTTTCCTTTTTATTCATAACCTCCATGCATACATACATATTAATAATGATAATAATTATAATAAACAAAATCGCGTATGTACATGCAACGATTACGTTGTCTAAAGATGAAAAGAACAACATAATATATCAATGTTGTTCAGATATAGAAGTGTCAAGGAACTCGTGTGAGCGTAATAAAAATATGGAATGACTATATTAAGGAAAAGACGTATTAAAAAATCATTACATTCGAGGTCGCGTAAAATATTTAAAAATATTTTATTCGCAGGATTAGAAATATTCATTTTAAAATGAAATAAATATGGATTTTTCAATTCGTATTTTATAGAGAGATAAAGTAACCCTAATGTAAACGAGTTTATAAGTACCGAGAAATACGTAAAATTTGTATTACTTTTTTTTATTTTTTAATACGGTATAATATTTAAAAATATTAATTTTTATATATATTTTTAAACAAAGATCCAGTATATAATATTTAAAAATATTAATTTATAACGCGTTACCACGATCGCGACATAAAATCGTATTTAGCACCCCACTATAATACATGCATTTCGGGTTAATCGAACGCAGCAGTTAAAAATTATCGTTTGACTTTTTTTTAAATTTCAGCCATGGACGAAAATTCTAATTCTTTCTATTTTTGTCAGTGCCGCTGGTTCAGGATTTCCACATGGTTATAATACCGGTGTAATTAACGCTCCACAAGAAGTACGTTTTTAACTATATAAAAAAAATTATATATTACCTTGTTAAACACACACACAGAAGAAGGTGTGGGAGATAATATTAAAAAAAAAACACATTGAAGTAAAAATTAAATCGTACATTACATATCGACACATCATAAACAAACATCGGAAAATATTTGAAGATTCGCGTGGAGTGAAAATATTTTTTTCATGCATTTACGTACACACACAACGCTCACACACATACACATATATAATCATGTATAATTGCAAACTACCCCACATTGGTTTACCCAGGAAGCATCGTTTGACCGGTCCTTTATCAACCACCGATTAAAGAGGATCCGTTAGATGACGTCCCTTGCCATACTTCGAGTTGATGAGACTTTACTTACACACGTATATATATATATATATATATATATATATATATATATATATATATATATATATATATATATATTTTTGACAAGTTGAATATTGTTTTTTTTTTTTTTGTAGAAAATATGTTTTTGGCTGAGGCAAGTATTGGGAATTAAGGAGGAAGGCACCGTTACAATGGTCTGGTCCGTTATTGTATCTATTATGTGCATTGGCGGTATGATTGGTGGACTCGTTAGCGGATACATAATTTCAAATTTCGGTCCAAAAACTGGTTTATTATTGAACAACATATTGTTGGTGACAGCTGTAGTTTTCGAAGGTAAATCTGAAAACAGTAGTTAAATAAAAGTATCAGTGGTTCGGTTTAATCTGGAACTCTCCTATGATTGTGTATTGAAAGATCGTCTAAATAATAGTAGTAATAATAATAATCATCATCATTAAATCATAATCAAATCATAATAAAATTCAGTTTAATCCAATTCAATTAAATTTGGATTCGATTCAATTTATTTTCATATTTCATTAATAGGTTTATATAAATATACAACATGATACAACACAATGCGCGAATAAATAAACTCAACCAAAAAACCCAAAAATAAACAAAACTAATTAAACACACGCACAAAAATGAATTACATATAAAATTTTAATGTTATTATGAAGTTAAAATTACAAACTTTTACAAACGTGGCACTATAAACGAAATTTATAAATAAAATTTGTAAAATGCTTCCTAACGAATTTTTTCATCGTTTTCTGTAAAAATTAAATTAAAATTTAACAATGCGCGAAATAAATTAACGTAACTAAAAACCACAAAAAAGAAACAAAACTAATTCATCGATAAATACACGTTCAAAAATGAATACCTATAAATATAAAATGTTAATGTCAAATGTGGAAACGAAATTTACAAAATAAAAGTCATAAAATGCTCCTGCCCGAATAAATAAACATAACCAAATAATACAAAAAACAAATTTTGCTAATTATAGACAAATACCTATACATAAATGAATAATACAAAAATGTTAATGTTATTAATTAAATAATAGTAATAATCATCATAAAATTAAATTTATTCGTGACAATAAAAACGAGCCTATAATAATATGTAAAATTTAAAAATATAATAAATATTTTATTCATTTTTTTTTAATATTTGTGGTCGCAGAACCCGTTGCACGCACAGGTGTACTAGTATCGGGTGATTATTAATTTTAATTAAATAATTGTTTTCTAACGTACAGGAAAACAAAATACAAAATTTATACATAGAACTGCCGACCATGTACTAGTGCAAAAATTAACACAAAATAAAATATTCCAAATTGAAAACATTATGCGCACACACACATACATACACGTAAAATATAATAATAATAATAATAATAATAATAATAATAGTACTAGAGAGCGCAAAAGAGACATATGAACAGAATATTACGGAAATTTATATATTTTGAAAATCACATATTCCTTAAGTGGGGAAATATACTTCTTAATTGAATTTGTATATATATGTGCGCGCGTGTGTGTTATCGAAGAATATATGATTTTCATAGAAATTAATACGTTTTCAGAATTAATTAAGAATTAATTCTGAATTTTTCAAAAAATTCGTTTTGTAGATTAATTTTGAATACATAAAAATCTAGATTACACACAAATAAACTATGAAACCTTCGTAGATTAAAAATAAACCACATATAAAAATTGATTTAAACGTTCGCGTGATGTTGCTGTAACAGCATAAAGTGACTTTTATTTGCTAGTAAATATTGATGAAATTATTTTGAATAAAAAAATAATATTTACAGTAAATATTACTGAAATTATTTTAAATAAAAATAAATTTACGGATAAAGCGCTTTTTAAATGGGGAAATTCGCGTACTTTTCTAAGACTTTAGCATAAGTTAATTAATCATATAAGATGTTGAAGTTACATGTCGAGTAAAATGAACGAATAGAAAAACATAGTAAAATTTACGAACACTTTACATAATAATTATGACGAATTGTACATCATTGAATAGAGTTCTTTCTAACACATACAGTGTGCACATATATGTATATAACATATTTATACATGTATACACATATAAATTTACACACACATACATCATCGTCGTTAGTTTCTTCTTCTTGTCGTGTAGTATCGTCGTTATCATCATCATGGTCGTCGTAATCGTAATTAATCGATATTCTATTCGACTGAGAAGTATTATGAAGAAGCCGGAACAATTAATGATGAGTAGACGGTTGATTAGTTCAATTTTTGCATATGTATCAGAGATATGAAGATATCGGTATTATTGAAATTAGAATTAAGTAGCAGGCGATTCTGTTTGTTTTATGATTCGAGTTTTAGTTTAAATTTATTGTTGTTTCTACTGCAACAATTCGGTACTCGCTAGTTGCGGCATGCTGACGAGGATGTTTGAGGAGCCTATGTTTAGGACATTTTTACTTTGAATTGGATAAGTCTCTCCAGTTATGTGATTATTCCAGTAGGATAAACCGAGGAATGAAGGAAAATAAGTAATTTTTCACTTTGTTTATTGTAACGCATATAGCTCTTAGAACGAAATCTTAACTAAAGAGCAGTAGGTTGCTATTAGGTAATAGTTTTGCCGGATATTTGTGTCGATCTCAACTCAACTAGGGTGAGATATAGAATTTGCAGAAATTTATTAGACAAGTCCCGAACTTATCATTCTACGTACTTTTAGTGTTCTGTCACTACCAGAATCGTCAGCTTGAGATTTTCAGCCGATTGCCGCTCGTGCTGTATGACTACCTTATTCGCAATTAATCTAAATATTGGCCGTTCCTTTATCCGACATCTGTGGGCACGACTCTTTCTTGTTGAAAAGTCGAGTCTCCCACAAGTAAGTACCCTATGATAAGTGCAGCACTTTGAACCGATCTATAACCCATTATAATACTCGAGCCACACAATAGATAAATTTGTCTATAGTTACTAAGCTCAATTAAAAAATAATTTTAAAATCAGAACGGGGTGGCATATTTCTCCGATTATAAAAACAGCTATCATCATTCTTGTCATAAAACAAAGAAATTCGTCGTTTGAGAGCTCCCGTCTAGTGATACGACTCAGCTATTACACCATAGTATACATATATATATATATATATATATATATATATATATATATAGGGTGACCCAGAGGAGACGGACGGTTTTGTTGTTTTGTTAATAACTCATAAGCTACTCGACCAAAAGTTTTAAATGAAATTTTATTTAAAAATATGAAATCAAGATATTACAATTATTTGTAGAATACAATACCGTTCAGATGACGGCCATTTGCAACAATACATTCATTCAGTTTTTACAACATTTTGAAGACTTTTTCGAGCATAGGTCGCTGAATTTTTGAAATGTGTTTCTTTAGCGCGGTGAGGTATTCCACAAAAAAAAAATCGCGTAACTTTGAATTCTTTTCGAAACTCTCTTTACACTGTCGTGATCGATTCACGGCGAAAATAACGTTCCACGCAAAAAGCGCGTTTTTTTTCATTATAGGATGCCATGATCAATAAAACTAAACAAAATTGAATCTCTCGTGTGTAGATTGAACACGCGGTTTGCGTTGTAGCAGTATGACCAACTGCGCTATTCAAAAAACAAACCCGTTCGTCTTCTCTGACATATCCTGTAGTATCACCGCCTCATACGTTTAAATTATAATAATACTGTAATGAAGTTTCCGATGTTCTTATTCTAGACGCAGTTTTCTACAGTTTTTCAGTTCCTACTACGACTCCATCTGATTCAAATACAGCTTAAGAATATTCTCCCTGGTTAGCTCCTCGTTCACTACTTTGTCGTCACCTACAGTTTGGTACTTTTAATTACTTTCTTTGAATATGAATTATAGTTAATTTTTATTGTCGCTACATTCCGTTTACGTTCCAGTCAAATCGACTTTCAACGCATTATGTTTAAAATGGATGTTTCTGACGTTCTAAACTGTTCTCGTCTGTCTGACACCCTAATGTTCTTCAATTGTTACCATTATCAAACCGAGCAACCTTTTCGTTTACAATTCCTTAATTTCAATCGGTTATCGTCCTCCTTTTTCCATCGCACGATTAATTTTCTCCAATACTACTAGTTTTCTCACTCATAAACAAATTTCTAACTCCTATTAATATTTCTGCAATCACGTGTCGCTTTCTCCAGTTATTATTAAATTATTAAAAAAATACGTATATTAGCTTTTTACCCACGGTATTATTTTAATTTCAATTAGTTTAACGACGCCGTTGTTAACAGTATCGCACACATACACGTATACAACGCTACCGAACGCGTGAAATTTACGACACGTTATGTAACGTTAATATAGCTAAATATCAAATACCGGACGTAAAAAGTAGAGTAAAATATTCATATACTAGTAACTGCGGTCAAGCCAACAAAGTTTTACCGTGTACTATTTTTCGATGCCATCGTTTATAGTTGAGAAGATCAGTTTTTAGTTCTCTGGGTAAATTATTGAATACAACAGCTCCTTGCTAAATAGCCTTGAATCTGATATTAGTTTTATAGAGGCGTGGAATCATCGCCTGAGGTACTCCGGCTGATTCTTTCCGACACATATCGATATATTAAATTTATGATAATTTTTCACTACAAAAGTCAGAAGTTGCAGTTTTTATAGTTCAGATACAGTTAAGTATAATAATAATATTAATAGTAATGAACATTTTTAGGTCTGGCTAAGCCTAGCGGCTCGTATATCATGCTGATCTGTGGCCGACTAATCACCGGTATTAATTCCGGCATAAGTTCCGGAATATGTCCATTATATTTGCACGTTATTTCACGTATCGATATTAGAGGAACCGTAAAGAATTTATTGATATTTTCTATCGTTAATTTCGTTTCAATTTTAATTTATGTAATTATATAAGAAATGTTTATAACGTCATAAAAATATAATTTGTAAATGGAAGTATAAAAAAAAACAACAAAATCTAATTTGGAAGCATTTATATTACGTGAAACGTAAAATGGACAAATAGGTATTATTATCGTCATCATCATTATCTGTACCTAAATCGAATAATGAATAAAACTTTCTTTTTGAACGCACTGTGGTGGCGCCAGGTTTCATCAGCGTTAATAAGTACAATGGTTAAAAAAAAAGTACAGTGATAGTACATCAGTCTCCTAGCTTACTTCGTAGCAGAATACGTGTAGCTTTTATCCGGATTAATAGTGTGCATGTGGTAAGAAAGTGCACGTAGAGTCAAAAATAACTCTAAAGTGGCTTCCAGTTTTACGCGATACTTTTCTACCAAATATAAAGAGGGAAGAAATCGTGAAAAATGAATAGTAGAAGTATCGAACTGATTTATCTATAAATCAAGATACAAACGCATCCTAGAGGTTTAAAAGGAAATCAGCCTATTGAACAGCGCTAAACAGTCAACTGGAAAATGTATATTATACGGTTGAAGATAAATAGTCCAAACTTGAACCTAGAAAAAAAAACCAAGATCTTTATTACTATATCAGACCGTTGGGTTTAGATTTACTAAAGAAACAATGGGAAAAGATTGAACCGGTTCAGAAAATGGAAGGATTAAAAGAATGGACGCTTAAAGATCACTGCGGAATAACTAACAAAACAACGAATAATATTCTGGATCAGTGCTCAACGGGCAGCATGTGGCCGAGGTATGAACAAGAATCTCGGATATAGAATTATCGATACATAACTCCGGAGATGTACGCTTGAAAAATTAAATAAATAAAATTTAAAGTTTTATTCATTACGCGAATTTATAATATTCACAGAGGCGTATTTGTTATGGCCTCAGTTTCATCGATGCTTATCATTAATTATTTTTTTTTTAAATACTTGCGAAGCTCAGTTATTATGTCCAGCGCAGATGTCAACATTATTGCTAATTAATATAACGCGATCGACAAATTTCTAAACTACACGTTTTTTGGAATAATCATCGTTTAATGTTCTTTTAGAATATCACTAATTGAATTTAAAAAAAGGAGAACATATGAAAAAAAAATATTCGATTTGTTAAACATTTTTAGAAAACCGTCGATTTAAAGTAAACGACTAGAATCCCGAATAATAATAAATCATTATAGATAAGCGTTAATTTATAAGTAAAATAATCCGCATCTTAAGACATTATTACAGACAGCTTCAGCGTATCAGTTTTTCGTGACTTTTGGCATATTCGTATCACAAATAATGGCGCTGGACAACGTATTGGGAACTGCCGATAGCTGGCCGTATCTTTTTTGGATATTACTCGCGGTCGCTTTGTTTCAAACTATTGCTTTAGCATTCTGTCCGGAATCGCCTACCTATTTATACGCAAAAGGAAAAGAGGAATTAGCACGTCAAGGTGTATTAATCGTTATTATTATTTTTCTAATATATAAGGTTAAAGAAAACGAAGTTGATCGATGAATATCGATCAAATCAAACATGTTACAGAGTTAGATATGCGAGAAATAATGAATCGAACTTATGATCGAGATAGGTTTGTAACTTGCACTAAATAGTCTTGACATTTGGATTCGGATAACGATATGAAAGAATTACATATATATATATATATATATATATATATATATATATATATATATATATATATATATTATCATCATCATTTTCATTTTCTATTCAAGAGGTTGGACCAACACCTCATTTCACTACAGTTATCTGTCTCTGGCTTTTAGTGTCATTTCAGCAATAATATTGTTATTGTTAACTGGTGTGTACATTTCATGCGTTTCTAAATTTTCCCTTGTATCGCGATCGTAAACCGGTTTTCCTTTCGTATGTTATGACCGTACTTGTTTTTCGATATTTTTCAAGTTCGACTGATTTTGCATTTTCTTAATATACTTCAACATTGGATAATATTTCTTTTCCTTACACGATATTCGGTGCATTCTACTACAGTATCGCATATCAAAGATGGTGGTTTTTTTTGCTTATCTTCGATAACATCCAAGAGTTTCTGAAGCGCATCGCATTGTTGACCGCATGAAACAATGAAGAATTCCCATTTTCAGTTTTATAATATTTTTAATTCAAGCACTGGTTTTATGTGTCGTTAAATGCATTTCGTCCGCAGTTATTTTTCTTTATCATCATTCCTATTTTCCGTAATTAAGCTCCCCAAATAGTTGTACTCGCTATACTTCGGGCGATTAATTTAGTGTTTTAGTTACACTTATCACTTTCCGGTTTTAACATTTATTTTTATTATTATATTGTCTTCTAATGATATTTTATTCATTATTATCCGTAAATTTTTCTTTAGCTCGACAGCGTAGATTATATTTTTTCTACTGTCTCTATGTTAACTCAGAAGCTATTTACCATTTTGAGTATTTCTTCGCCGTACGCGTTTAACAGTCTACATGATAATGGATAGCCTTCCCTATCAGATATTTATACGACGTTCCTTATTAATTTTGAAAACTTTAAAAAAAAAACAAAAAAAAACACTATTCCTACTCCTTCTTTGTGTTCTACGCTATATCTGAACTTAAATTTCCCTACGCGATTTTGCGTGTACCTGTCCATCTTGTTTCGGATATTCTCGGTGCGTCAATATTTACTTTATCTGTCCCCCCAATATTACATTTTCGAGCTGGCACCGATGATATAAAGTTGTTAGATTCCAAGTGAAAATTTGACTTCTTCAAATTTCTCTTTACTTTCTTTATATGTTTCTCAATTTTTCACTGTAGTACAAATTCCTACGGTGTCGCGTTTTTCAAGTGTAGCTCGCAATTTTGACGCACGTTTGTTTTACCTGTAGAATTCTTGAACTAACGAGATCGCAAGGGAAATCGTGTCATCCCGCATTATACAGGTGATGGTACGGCAATCCTATGATTTCCTTGACGTGCGAAAGAATTTACAGTGGTGTTTTCCATTTTCTTAATCGAAAGCACACTGTTTTACCATCGATATCTTTTGAGCTCCGATTTGAACCCATCTTGCAGGACGCGGACGTACGAAATTCTCGTAGTTATTTAGTTTCTCTGCCAGTAGGACTAAACTAGCACCACCTGACGGTGGAGATTTACTACAGAAGCTGGCTCTGGTTACAACAACCTGTGCCCCGCCTAGCAACAAATAAATAAATATATATATATATATCAAATCCGCGTGTCATCTTATATTTTCTCCGTTTAATGAAAAAATGGAATGCTTCCGAAATGTTGTACCCTGTTAGTATACTCGATTCGTCCATTGCATTGAGCATCTTCATATAAATCAAATTCCTTTTACTTTGTTTTGAACGACGGTTCTTTCTACCGAGTTAGTTTTTCTCGCTATGTGACAAAAATATATTGCTTTCACTTACTTATTTGCAAATAATCTGGTTTTCAGTTGGTATAAAATTGACTTGTTAATTCTATATGCACTTTATGGTATCCGAATTTTTTTACTGTCTCGATCTTGAAGGCATTTATATATATATATATATATATATATATATATATATATATATATATAAAGAACAAAAAGAAAAATACCGATAAAAAGTTTTACTTTAATTTAATCAATAATTTTTGTGAATAATTAAGTAGTTTAATACCAGTAGATTTAGTGTAACTTTAATCTGATGTATTTTTAAGCGCTATCTTGCGGCTATGACTTGAACACATTATTGTTTTCGCAGTAAAATTCAAATATTATTTTCAATATTTTATACTTTACGAAAATACGATTATAAAATTTATTTTTAAGTTCGCGTTTAATTTAAACGGAGTATCTAAAGAATATCGTTGCTTTCTTCAGTCGGGATTATTTAAAATATCGTCCGACTCGATGTTAAAGTTGAAAGTCGTATAAATTTTCAAACGATTAATTCATCTTAATTACGTGTTTTCGTTTTTGGTGGGGAAAAAGTTTAGAGAATAAAATAAAAGCTGATAGATATAAATGGTTTGCGAACGAGATTAGTGTCGAATAAATATTAAGAAGTACACAATGCGTAGATAAAATTGATATTTAATATACATATATAGAAAATTTACTTACAGATAGCGAGAGTATGAATAGATCTGCGAATGAGGTGTAATGTCGATTAAGTACAATGAGAAATAGAAATGGCGGTGAGTGGATTTAGAAGAAATTGTAAATTTCTTACTGTTAGAATAAAAGAAAATAAAGTGTGAAGTACTATTAGAAAAAAATAATAATTTAGAATTATCTCTAATAAAAGATGGAAAAGTTTTTTTGGGGGGGAAAATTACAACAAAAACAGTACCCGGACTATCTTGAATTATAAAAGGATATTTAAAAAGATACGCTCTCCTGGACGAGTGTGAATTAAGGAATGCGCAAGCATCGAAGCAGTTACAAAGGAAAGCGTTAAAGATTGACATTACAAGTAAAGCTAGGAGTAGAGTGAATTAACCGGAGCGAAAGTAAAAATATGAGAATGTGCACGTTTCGAACGAGTTAAAAGTCGATTAGGAAAAATACTTTTTTATTATTAGCTGAAGGTAGATTAGGAGAAAATGGCCGAAAGTATAATTGAATATAATCGTAGAAGGTAACAAAATTATAAATATATATAAAGTAAAATATGAAAATATGTATTAGTTTATTTCAAGTGTATATAAAAACCAATTAGCGTCATTTTTTAAAGTTTAGTAGCTATATAAAATCATACCCCGTTCGAAAAATTTATTTCATTAAGCGGATTACGATTAAAAATTATTTATACGCTCATTTAACCGAAAATTATTTACTTATAATTTATTTTTTTGCGAGACCGCTTTCTTCTCTTTCTTTCCAACTCAATTTAATCAGCTTCTCGTATACTAACGTTCTTCTGTCCAGCATTAAACGTCGGTAGATATAGCAAAACCGATTAAATTTGCTTCTCCGATTAAGTTCTATGGATCCTATATTATGTAGTTATTGCTGGAAACAATTGCTTCGCTTATCTTGACGTCCTGTACAGGTTTTTCCATCCAAAAGAATAGTAAAACCGGTTAAATCTGTTCCTCATTACTCGTCTCTATGGATTGTAGATTATTCAAAGATTCCTCAAAGGACTAACTAATAATTCGGCGGTTATCGATTTAAAATTCCAAACACAACTGTATGCGATAACGGTTATTATCGTTCCACTTACAAATAAAAACGAGTATCCGATCAAAGAAGACGTACATGTTCAACGACAAAAATATCTGCTCTTCCACCGTTTATCGCATCGGTCAGCTTGTATTCCATTTTTCCAATATTTAACAATCTGAATTGCCTCGTCCGAGATTCCATTTATAATGGTCGTATCTTCCATCATGCATCGTAAAGGTAACAATGAGCAGGCTAGCAGATGCTCTGAATCTCTTACCAAAGCTGCATTCACACTAATTATCCGAGGCTATTTACTACCGGGAGGTAAGTGTTCATTTGGTTATTCCAATTGTTGCAATCGATTATATTTCATCCTTCCCTTACTAATTTCAGGTGTTCGTGTAAAAACATTTCCCAGATTTAAGGCGACTTATCGCCGCATCTTAGTTTTAAAGTCGTTCAACATCTACACGTGGCTATCTCCTTCGGAAGACTACAACTTCAGGCTCGCAAAATATTAATCGAAATAGTCGATTATTTCCAGTTTCATAAAGTCGCCAAAGTTTCACGTAATAATAATAATGGCATTCGTGTTTTCTACATACTCTTGGAGTATCATAAATTCGCACATCCTACAGATTTCTCACTTATGTATAAAATTTATCCTTTTTAAATTTAATTTTCTTTCCTACCCTATATAATATAAGAACCGAACATCCGCCGGTTTAAGTCCCTATGCGCGAAGTGTAAATTTAATAAAACTAAACATTTACGTCTAACAAATAACAGATTATAACAATGGACACCGTAATTTTAATTAACCTAGCGTTGGTGAAGCTTCGTCGTACCGAAGATATTCAGAAAGAATTCAGTCTTTTAAAAGAAGAAAGCGAGGAACAAACGAGTATCGATGTGGTGTCGTTAAAAGATATGTTCAACAGTCTGTACAGAAGACCGACCGTAATTATAATCGTCATCATGATTGCTCAGCAATTTTCCGGTATAAACGCGGTATGTAATTTATTTTCTTCCGTAACGATTAGCATTTTTTTGAACATAGTAGATTTAAGCGTAGATTTTTATAATTAATTTTAAAAGTCAATTATGCTATTTAAGTTATTATTACGACTGATTTCCATCATAGTGTTTCGTTCTTTTTTGTGGATTTTATGATTTGGTAGCACATCTCGGGTTTTTTATAATTGGGTGATACGATTTAAGATTAGCTTCACCGAGACTTTCAATATTTCGACTAGATAAAATATATGATGATAACCGTCAAAAACACAGCAAATCACCCGTGACGGAAAAATATGATTTTCTTATCAAATATAATGTATTCATTAACGTCGAGTAATAGGAATATAAAAGTGTTATAATTACTAACGAGAAAATTTTTAGAAAACTTGTTATATAAGCTTATTACTGATTTAAGTTATTATAAACTCTTAACATAAGTATACGTAAATGCGAAATAAAGTTATATATTTTAAGCGTTCTACAGATTTATTGATAGAATTTACCAGTTCGGGAGAGAAACAAGAAATGCAGAAGCGGGACGTCATTTATATATAAAATAAAAAAGTACGAGCCCAAGAAGCTTCTTCATTCTTTTTCCCTGTATCTTTATGATTTTCCAAACCCACCCAACACGCAAGTGGGAATATTTCCTGACGCCGCTGCGATATTCTGCAGCTTCTATAGACGTAGCACAATTCGTAATAGACTTCAGCATGAGATATCGCGGGTACTTAAATACTACAATAAATGGCAAATTAGCATAAACCCGAACAAAACCGAAGCTATTTTCTTCTCCCGTAGGAGACCAGCTCTACCTGACAATCTGATGGTACAAGGAAACACTTTAGAGTGGTGTGATAAGGTTCGTTATCTTGGTGTAATCCTCGACAATAGATGTCATTTCGCTAAACACATAAATAATATTACAATCAAGACAAACAATGCCTTATGTTCCTTGTACCCCATTATTAATCACAAGTCCTTGCTCAACATTAACAACAAGATAATCCTCTACAAAGCACTAATCCGTCTGATACTTTGCTACGCTTGTCCTTCCTGGAGCTCTATATCAAAAACCACAAGTCATTCAAAACAGATGCCTCAGATGTATTCTCAATGCACCTCGCTAAGCTACTGACCTGCACTATATTAGAGATTTTGTTCTAAAGCTATCAACTGACTTTTTTTATTAAATGTTCATACCAAAACAATGTACTTGTCTCCTCGATTGCCAATTACGATTCGAAGCAACTTCGTTTCATGTATTCCAAATACAAACAGACGACTTAAACGTAACATTATGTAGTAATTAATTATAATTTTATTTTATTAACCCCCTTTACTTAGCACCTTCAATACCCCGTCATTAATTTTTTTTTTTTTTTTTGTATACATAGTATTTATTTAAGAACTTACAACCTAAACATTATATTTTTGTAGCTTAGACTTAAGTTCCTATACTATCACGTATTACTTGTAATTAGAAAACTTGTTTATTTTGTATTTTATTTGCTTTTTTCCTGCAGCATTTAACGTTTTGTTTTATTCTTTATATTCTTACTGTGCTATTGTGGTATTCCCCAATACAGAATGTTTGTAACCCCCACGTGTTATATTTCCTTTTATGTTTATTACTTATGCAAATATACTTTTGTTTGTTGTTTGTTGTTGAGGGGGCCTAGCGGTGCTATATTTTTGACTAGATTTAACATTTTTAGACTGTACGTAAAACTGTTTATTAAATAGGTTTCGATGAGCAGTATTAAGTAAAATCCATATTTGTTCAATTTAAATATAACGCCTTCGTGCCGAGTACAATCAAATGATTTTTCAGGTTTTATCAGTCCGGTATTTGTTTATTTAAATTAAAATATAAAGCAGCTCTAACTGCATTGTTGTACCATAAGCTTGTTACGATTTTAATTATTACGCCATATAGTTTGTTAGTTCTTAAATTTTATTCGTTATTATTGTTCTAAATTTTATTTGATTCGGTCACACTCCTCTCTAGATACATTGCGGTCTGGAGCTTGCTATTGGCTGCATTTACATTTTGAATTCGCCTCGTGTATTATTTATTGATAAAGTTTTTTTTGCATGCTATTTGGCAACGCACAAAAACGCGTTTAAATAAGAATCATAATAAATACCGTATGTCAGATATAATGATTTAAACTTAGTCGAATTCGTCTAGTGCTACATTAACTATAAATGATCATTCTCGCTTAGAAGCATAGTGCAAATTTTTGAAAACTTCTATTTCGACGAAATCAGCTTGCCGATGACATTGTTAGGAGCTACCGCTTTCATATTTAATTTTCCATATTGATTCTCGTACGTTAACGGGTGGTCAATATTTGCTTTTAGTTATTCAGGATGTACGCAACCATTTACTGCGAAGGACTACATATCTAGTATACAAACAATACTGAAACCAGGATATAAATACAAGCCCACTAAAAATGAACACACGATCCGATTAATTCGGTAGAAGACTGCAAGATAAAACTGACCAAAACGATAATATTAAAAAAGTGTGACAGTAATGGAATGCAACGGTGGTAGAAACAGCGAAAGAATTGTTAAAGAGCCGGTGGATGACAGACGAAATAGTAGATCGGATGGATTCAATAAAAGATCGGAATAGTCAAAAACATCGAAAATTAAATAAAAAAATAAATAAAAAGGGCGGAAGAGTAAAAATTAATTGGTACGAAGAACAGTGCAAGGACGATCGACTATCTACAGGATTAAAGTAGACTCCAAAATTAAGTGGATGATGAAACAACTGAAGAAAAAAACGAACGAATAATGATAATAGAAGAATAAGGACAGAACTGTTCTCGAACAAGGAGGAAATTAGGAACACCTGTCGGCAAATTATATAAAGATAACGAACCGCCGCAGACAGTACCTAAAGCTGCTTATGGAAGTATAACTTCAGATATTGTAAGGTCGGAATTAGAATATGCAATATGAATGGCTAAAAGAACGTTTGGCGTAGACCTAATGCCGGTAGAATGAATAAAGTGCACGTTGAAATTCAGACATGATCTGATAAGCCATACTTTGAAACTGCTACTCACGATGATGATAATAAACCGAAGAATCGGAAAGAAAATTGACGCACAACTAGATGAAACACAGTTTAATAAAGGCACACGCGATGCTATCGCATTGTTCAAGATGATTGCTCGAAGAGCACTTGAAGTGACTATGTACGTGTGTTTCAAAAAACATCACGAGAAAATGATCCGAACCCTTCGCATATACGAGGTCGACAAAGTAAACATTAATATAATTAGAAATTTATATTGGCGACAAATATCGAATGTAACAATAGGTCGTACATAATAAGAGAAACGTGTAATTTAGAACGGGGCGTAGAACACGGATGTTCGTCAGCGCCCAGGCTGTTCAACCTCTACTCGGACGAGATGATAAAACATCGCGCTCTTACAAACGCAGGCTTCAAAGTTATGGCAGTATCACTTATGCAGATGACAAGGTGGTGAAAAGTCGTAACAGCTATAGAAAATAGCGGAAGCGCGGAATACGGGATGAAAATAAACTCGGCTAAAACAAAAGCCGTGGAAATAGCAACGATCACATCTAATGCGCTTGAAAAATGGCGTAAATGTAATCTAGGAATTCTTATTACGAACGACGGAAAAAGATGACGAAGAAATAAGATCAAGTTTAATCATGTCGAACGTGTATATTTGGTAACAAGAAAGGATGAACATGATGTACAGTTGAAAACACTAAAATGTGACGTACTATGCTTCGGAGACGCGGATAATGAATTCGCTAAAAAGAAAATAGTCGCTTTCGAAATGCGATGCTATCGTCGTCTATAACCTATCAAATGGGTAAAGAAAATTAACGATGATAAAGTGACTACGAGAAAAGAAGCTGTTGCCAATAATATTGGAGGGAAAAAAGAAATTTTTGGAAGATGAGATGAAATTCAAAGTGTTGTAGTACAATAGCTGGCAAGGTTCTAAGCGGACGGTACGGACTAACGACGACTGATTTAATTGGAGTCGGTTATTTAATATTATAGATGTGTAATAACATGTCAGTGCTGTAATGTTCTTACTACAGCTCTCAACAATCTTTATTATATAATCAAATTATATCTCTCAAAGTAGCATCGCCAATAAATATGTCTTAACTATTAATCGCATTTATGTATATTTAGCTATTTTTATATTGCATCAACTAATATTAATTAACATATTCATTTTAATAATTTTATACCAATCTGGGTGAAAAATCCTATGCCCATTATAATAATAAAAAAAAAAATACAGAAGCTAACAAAATAATAATAATAATACGGCTTATATTTCGATTGAGAATTCTTTAAATTGGACACTCGGGTTTGCATTATTATTATGTCCAATCGATATTAATGCCGCGTATCCAATATAGGGTTATCGATTTAAAAAAAAAATACGACAAAATTACTGGGAAAATTTATGATCTTATAATATTTTAAGTTGATTTTATCGCGAACTGTGTATAAATAATATAATTGCCGTTATCGAAAAATAAATAACGTCGACATTATCAAAACGGCGGTCCCTATTACTTTATAATTAGTATTTACCGTAGTTTATTACGGTAAAATGCGGTAAGTAAGCGCCGTATCGGAATCTATTTTTTTTTTTAATCGATTATTGTAGCTTATCAAAATATTACGCGTATCATTTTTTACTAAATTCCTAGTTTCTTTACAAAACAAGAAGACTGCGTTATTAACTTTTAGCTATTTATTATTATAGATTAAGTAACTACTTATTATTTGTAATGCGGTCGAGGTTGTTATATATGTACTGTATACATTTTTATATTATGTAAAATCAAATGCAAAAATATATATTTTATATTTATTTAGAAGAATTTAATTTATTCGAAACATTAGAATATTTATGTTATCGGTAGAATATATTTTAAAAGTTGAAATATAATAATTGAGGAATTTTAACATTTTACAGCTTTTTTTATATTATCGTTTTAATCTAGATAATGTACTTCTCGACGTCGATATTCAGATTATCCGGTTTGAATGAAGATCAGTCGCAGATAGCGACCATTTTTATAGGCTTGGTAAACGTATTAATGACGACAGTCTCAGTCATAATCGTCGACACGACCGGCAGAAAAGTATTACTATTAATCGGTTTTGCCGGAATGCTGGCTTGCTCGATATTACTTACAGCTGCATTGATATTTGCGGTGAGCTGTCGAAATGAAACGCCTATTTTAGTAACGTCTGTTTATAAATTTATTATATCGATAATTCGCTTCTATTATTTACTGTTCGTGTATTATTGTTGTATTTTCGGAGGTTTTAGCTCATCCGTAGTGAATTCCAAAAAAAAAGCTATACCATAATTTAAGTTGCGTTACAATTGGATTAAGGGTATACGTCGTGCGTTTCCATGTTGCGGGAAAATGTGCGAGTGGTAGATAACCAAATGGACGGGGAAGGATCAGAGTTGAAGAATATACGAGAATGGATCAGCTCGGTTCTCGTTAAAATATTTTATGTACGAAATTCCGATAGATATTTTTTATAGCAGACCGAACAAATCTAACTAATGCCGTTGCGTTATAGTCTCTAAGGGTAATTTTTTTTTACTTTACAGCTTGACACCGCCATCAATGTTCCTGCACGTTATATATATATATATATATATATATATATATATATATATATATATATATATATATATATATATCATCGTGAAAATTACTAAAATCAATATGTTCGGATTTTTTTTCCTCCGCTACATATTCCGAGTTCGACTGTATGCTACGGAAGTATTAAATCTAGTCTTAATATAATGTTATTATAAGCGGCAAAATCAACTAATGTTCGTTATAGCATCTTAGGATTAGAACATGTATATATCTGTTGACTTATTAAAAGTATCGGAGAATAAAGCGATACGAGTTGTTTATAGAATGTGTAACAAAGTGGAAAATGACCGACGGATCGATGTTAATAAATAAAAAAAAGAAGATTAGCTACTGAGAGTTTGATAACTATCGAACAGCGACGTTAATATCCGTTAAAAAATGCTCAGTATTCGATTTTTTAACGGAAAAGGGTTCACGAAACAGGCCAGTTTTACAACCGGCAGAAATATGAAGCATTAGACTGTTGAATATAACTAGAAAATGCAAATGAAGAAGTTATATTCTGCGGTTTGTAGATAATTATTAAGTTAGTTCAGCGGAGAAATTTGCCCCGTTATTTTTATGAGTGATTAGTCTCACATGAATTAAGAGATTGAAACTAGTTTGAGAATACGTGCTAGATTCGTATTAAAGGGGAAACCCCGATTCATGTTTAATTTCGTTTGTTGCAGGATCAGTCGGTCGCAATATCGTTTGGTTGCATCGCGTTAGTCACTTTATTTGTGATATTTTTCGCCGCCGGTACCGGTTCTATTCCTTGGTTTCTAGTTAGCGAGCTGTTTTATCCAAACGCTATACCGATTGCAACCAGTATCGGTATCTGCGTCAACTGGACCGCTAATACTATTGTAGGCTTATTTTTCTTACCGCTGAAAGTAAGAATAGAGAATAATAATTTTTGAACAAAATTAACTTGAAGTTACTTCAGTTCAGTACACGTAGCATCTCATTTGGTAGAATAGTAGACTTATTGTAATTTAAAATTATGGTCATGGTTCATTGTATTCTGCAATTTTTAACTATATATGCCATAATTACTTGTATATGTATTATACATTATATTATATATAAGAAATAAAAAGAAATAAAAAATGATAAATAAAAAAGTGCATATATGTATATAATTAGTTTAATTTATTATTTAAACAATACTTGGTAGATTTTCAATAAGTATAAGTATTAGATTTTTTTAATCAAATTAACTTGTCCATGTTTGTAAGTTCTGGAACCAAGATTATCTTCTTCGCCCAACTCTCCTTTTTCCTTCTACTTTCCCCCAATATTATATTCGGTAGTAGCGTGTATTTAGGCCCACGCATCACATGACCGAGATATTCCAATTTTTCCTTTTCTAACAATATCGAGTAGTTCTACTTTTTCCTTTTTCATTGTCTGCAGCACTTCAACATTTGTCATCTTTTTGTAGCACCAAAACTAGAAAGCTCCTAGTCTGTTGAGTGTTCTGGATGTCAGTGTCCACATTTCTACACGATAGCAGTTCAGAGTTCTGAATCTTAAATTAAGATCCAGGTCATGAGCTGTTGTGTGTGTGTATGTATATATACGTATACAGATGTGTGTATATATATATATATATATATATATATATATATACGTATATATATCCGCTCGCTCGTTCGTTTTGCGGGTTAACTCCCCATATATATCGCGCCAATAGAAGTTTCACTTTAAAGAATAGTGTTATAATATCGCTTTACGTTTTCATCTTTGGAAAACCCACCGCTTCTTAATAATAGAAATTACTGTCGCGATAAAGTTAACCATATTTCGTACGCTATAATTTATAATTTTTCTTTCAAAACTGATAATGTAACTTGACAGATTAAGTATAACATATATGAGATTTGTCGACTAAAAATTCGATATCTCGATTTTATTAATTAAGCGTAAAAAAATATATTTTCAGAATGCGATGAACGCGTACGTATTTTTGGTATTCGCGGCGTTACAACTGATATTTTTCATATTTATATGGAAAGAAGTTCCGGAGACTAAAGATAAAAATTTGGAACAAATATACGCTGAATTCAGACGACGTAAATATGGATCCAGATGAGAAAACATATAACAATCTAAGTCCGAATGAAATATTAAATTTGTTAAAAGTTTAATAGATGCCAATTTTTCTTCTGTCTTGCTTTTCACCTTTCATTTTTAACACTTTGAGCCCCGCGTCAGTCATGTATGACTGACGGCGTCTATTACCGTGGGCCCACATGAATTTTTTGTATAAATGTGATAACATGCTAATTTTTAATTTTTACCCCATATTAATCTATATCACTTTCGAATCATTGTGATTAACTTAAAATATTTATATTTCTTTTAGAAACGAGATAAATCCTCAAAAAAAGTGTCAGTCATTTATGACTTTTATGACTGACACTAAGCCTGTTATCACACATATATTATGTGAAATTTTTATCTGCAACTTTCATTATCAAAAAAATCTTATAAAAATGTAAGTTATAATAAATGACACACTTTTTTACATCACAAATAAACTACAAAACATTCTTTTCATGAGTTTCAAGACAAAAATTTAACAACTTGAACTGTATATATTTATGTATTTGTAAAATATTCACAAAACATTATTATAATATATATACTAAATTTAATGATAAAAATTAAATAATTATATTGTTTATTATATACAGATTTTTAGAACTATACACTAAACTAAAATAGACCATATTATTTGATAAAAACTAAGTTATATTATTTATATATGTTAAAATGTTAGGAATGCAATCGTTTGTAACAAGCAAAACATTGCGCAGGCATACCTGGACATCCTTCGCAATATGTGTTAACTTTTCGAACTTTTTTTCTTGCAATGTCTCTGGTTAAAATGGAACTTAAATGCTTATAACAAGCAGAGCACTGTTTACGTTTCGTTCCTTTTTGTAAAATGTGCTTTATTTTAATTTGCTTATAAGAGTATAATTAACTAACTGTAAAATTAATTGTTCCCTAAATTTTGTAATTGCTAACCTTTGGTTACATTTTATGCTTTTAAAAAGTATGAAAGCATTTACTACCGATATGTTTAAGAGAAATTCAAATGCAACTTTCCTATACCATTTTAAACCTTTTCTTTGGATACTTCCATATGACCCTAATTGGTCACTTAAATCAATACCAACTATTTTTGTTGTAATCAATAATTGCAGTCGGCTTTAAAACCTGTTGATTCCATTTATTTTTTATTATTTTCATATCTAAACTATGTTTTGAGGACATAAATAACACTGGTCTTTTATCATGCCATTTGTACACACAAATTCCATTATTTTCTTCCACAACCATCAGTTCTCCTCTTTTTATTTTTGTTGAGTACAATTTTCTTGCGATATGTCTCCTTCCTTTTCTAAGCGTACCCATAATGTGTGTCTGTCTGTTCAAAAGTTCATATGCTAATGGAATTGAGGTATAATAATTCTCGCAAAACACTGTATATCTAATACTTATCATATAATTTGATTACTATTTCATGTGAAATATTTTTTTTTAGTAATACATGTAGTCTTTCCATTATATATTATTGTGTCTAATACATAGCCATTCGATGTACATGCTTTAAATACTTTTATTCCATATCTATATCGCTTGCCAGGAATGTATTGTTTAAAAGCTAACCGCCTACGAAAAGGAATCATTGATTCATCGATAATAACCGATTTTCCTACCCCAATAGATTTACTATAATATTCATTTAATAATGAAATCAAACCAGAAATTTTATAAAGTCGATTACAGCTTGCATCTACAGCTTCATTGTCGCTAAAATGAATGTTTCTTAATATCTGCTCAAATCGATTTCGGGGCATGCATTTCATTAATTGACTGACATGTGTTTTTGTTATCACCAAGGTTCAAAATGTGGCTTGGGGCTCAAAGTGTTAAAATATGTATTTTGATTTTATGAAATTACGACATTTATTTTTCGCACTTCATTTTAGAGCGTAATCTAATAAAATGCAATTCAACGAACTTCCAGTAAATTCTATATATGCTACACATGTAATTATATTCGCTAAGAAATTAAAGCAACCAAATTTAACTTAACTCCACCTAACCCAATCTAAATACTTTAACATGATTTTCCTTTAAATTATTACGAAAACATAATCAAATAAAATGTGTACTTCAGTGAACTTCAAATGAATTACATATATGTTAAATAAATACTCTTATGCTAATTACATATTAAGTACATACGCGTCGGCGTACAATACATATATAATACATACATGTAAAAGTAGGCTAAATCAGTTCTATCAGTTTCACAGCTATACAATTGTAATTTCATGTAACAAAAAAAAAAACATTTATTTAACCGAAATATAAAATTAATTTTAGTTTATATATATGGTATATACGTAGTATTTATGTCACGATATTAATAAAAGGCACAAGACTATAACAGTAAAAATGGACGATTACTACGTTAGTACGGATAAAAGGATTTGAACAAATATTCGCTTGTATTACAGATGGAACATTTGTATTGAATAAAGATTTGTATTTTATTTTTTAAAAATAATAAATTATGTTATTTATAAGAATCGGCATGGAAATGATATCATCTGGACGTGTGTTTAACGATGTTAATATCGCGGTTACAATATAGGACGATACGTTCATTTAAATAAATTACTACAAATACATTTTATTAATCTCCGTTGATTTGTAAATTTTCTAAATTTCGCAAACTAACTGTTCTTGAAAAAATTCGTTGAGCACATACACTCATATATATATTAATAATCTAAATCAACGTGCTGTGTGTTAGTAAGAGTAGAGGCACGTGAGAAAGGAAGTTAAATCAAGGATTATGGACGAGACATGCATAAGAACATGATTAGGTTAGTTAGGGAGGAGTATTCATCTTTGAAGAGAACAGGGAGTGAGGAGGGAAGGTTGAGAACAACCCGAGTGAGGAGTATAAAGGACAGTCAATGAGGATATGGGAAACAGAATGTGTGACGCTACACGCGGTGCACTGAGGAGCCGGAGTTTGAAAGGGCGAGTCTTTTATAACCCAGCCGTAGTCTGCAGAGGAAAATGTCATCTCTTTGGAATCGAAGTCTTCCAAGGTAAAACGGAATTCTTGATTTGGCGAAGCTAATTTAATGAAGAGGTCGACTGATACTTTTGTTGGCAGGAAACGAAAAGTCTCGATTTGACATAATTATGTGCATCAATAGCTGGAACTTGGACGTTTGGGATTGGCAACAATGTACCAGCTCCCTTTGTTGCTCTATCTGCCAGTTCATTCTTCGGAATCCCGACACAAGCCGAATCCACGGGAACCAGACTAATTGGCTCGGTTTGAGTGATAATAGCCGTGTCACTTCTTTGGCTGTGGGATGCTGATCCTTGCTGAATACATCGCATAAGGAGTTGAGAGCTGAGAGAGAGTCGGAACATACAGCCGATTGTATGTTGGAACTTATTATGAAATCCATTGACTTTTTTACTGATATTTTTAGTTTGTAGACCCTCTTTCCCCAAACTAACGATTGAGAGATTCAGTTTCACTGCAGTTTCCATTCACTGTGGCAGCATAGCGATTGAATGTTTTAATACCTGTGGTTTTAAAATGCTTATTTCTGATAAGATGTTGTTAAAGATGGTTGTAATCGATTGGGGTTGTCTTGAAGAGGATAAGATAGCAGATGGAGATAATTTACGAAGTAATAATTCAAAAACTAACTGGATCATAAAGTTAGCTAGGAGCATACGAATATCGAGAGGTCAACAGATGTTGATAAATAGAATCATATAATAGTAAATAAGGAAGAGAAACTGTACACTTGGATAAAATATATACAGATTTCACGATGTCAGAGTACAAGCTAATAGTTTGAAAACTATGTTCGACCTCCAATAATAATCAATGAAATGAATAAGGCTATTAAAATTATGAACAACAGGAAGGCAACGGAACCAGATGAAATACTGGCAGATATACTTAAACTTATCGAGGATCATCTTTATGTCAGTAATTCGACAACGTATGTGACACAGGAAAGATTGGTTAAAATCAACCTTTGTAATGCAACCAAAGAAAAATGTGAAATCTATGAGACCGCTATTTTAATGAGTCACGTTTCATAAATCTTCTTAAGAATGTGAGACTATGTAAAAAAAAAAAAAGTAGAGGATTATTTCCAGTTTGGGTTTTGTAAAAATTTGGGCACAACAGATGTACTATTTAGCATACACAATTTAGTCCAAAAATGTAGAGATATTAACAGACCAATATATATGTGCTTTATAGATTATGAAAAATCATTCGACAAAGTAAAACATTATGACATGATCCATATAACGAACAGATATAATCAGGAAAGATGTGAGGATTATTACCAATCTACACTGTTGTCAGAAAGCGTCCGTCAGGATGGGACGAGACATGTTGGAATTAATATCTATACAAAAAAAAAAAGTATACGATAAGGGTGTATTTTATTACCACTATTATTTAACCTGTATTCAGGGGGAACACATTTAAGAAAATAAAGGCTAAATATAGAAAAGGTATTAAACGGTGTCATATATAATATACATCGACTAACAATATTCAAGAACTATAACAATTTCTTAATATATTACAGACTGAAATTAAATATCGCGAAAACAAAGTATACGGGACCCCATTAAAATCAAAGAAATCTCTCACAGTATATGGAAACAACTTAGAGTTAAAAATATTAAATACCGGGGTTGTTGTAATTTAAAAGAAAATTGAAACATAAGTATAGAAATAAAAATTCGTATTCAACAAGCCCGAGAAGCAATTTTTTAAACTGAAGAATGTATTGCGCAGCAGAAGCGTAAATCTAAATCTAAAAATAAGAATTATGTTTTTTAAATATTTTCGTATGGCGTTGAAAGCTCCGAAGCGATCGAGAAAAAACTAAATGCTTTCGAGATATGGCTGTACCGCAGAATACTTTGCATCAGTTGGATAGAAAAAATATGCAACACGGAAGTATTGAAACGAATGGAAAAAAAATAAATAGAAAAAATCATGAAAACAATAAAAACCAGAAAGTAAAAATATTTTCCTAACATACTACGACATCCAAAGCGCAATACAGTTTTCCGATATTAATGTTATAATGAAAAATAAACGGAAAAAGATCACCAGGAAGTAAAAGAAAGTGTTGGATGCAAGATTTAACGGACTGGTTTAATATTAATTAGACCGCTGACAGACGTTTTATTACCAACATATTAGCTAACGTTCGATAACGGACTGGTGATAATAATAAAGCATTTGATAATGTAATATGGGGAGTAAGCTATGGGTAATATCGGTTTTGAACATGTAGTCTGATAAAAAATCTATATTAACTTTGTCCGGATAGATCAAAGAATACAATGTCTGAATTTTACACTAAAAACGGTGCGAGGCATGTGTCCCGTCACCGAGTTTATTTAATGTACACGGAGTGTATATATTATGAGAGCAGTACTAGATGGATAGAACGTAAGACTAATGAAGAAGGTTCAGAATAGGAAGGGTCGTTGTGTTCTGATAAAACTTAGATAGAGAAAGATGGTTTTACTAATAGAAACGTTAAACTAAATTTAGTAGAGAATTCTCCATAGCACGCTGTATGGGGCAGAATCATGGATTTAAAATAAAACTAGCATGGTCCGATAATTAATAGTTTCAAAACACAGTGTTGGAGAAAATTCCTTCACGAATCGATATTCCGCGAGTTAAATATAACACAACGATTGGCTTATGTAGACTTCACATAATGAAATATTTCGGCTAAGTAATTTATAATAAACTAAAAGAGAATTAGAAATACTTGTAATACAAGCTAAGCTCCCAAGGAGCAAACCTGAAGGATGCTCTCCACAACGTTAGAAAAATCAATCTGGCAATCTGGAAGAACAATTATTTGCTACACGATCACGATACCCCACCGGGGCATAGAAAAAGAATATATATAAATTTTTGTATAGTAAGGAAACTACAATTATTCTCTTTTTTATTTTCTAGATTTATTTTTATATTATTAATCACCTTGCATTCAACTATCTTATATATACATATATACATATATATATATATATATATATATATATATATATATATATATATATATATATAAAGCTAAATGTTATTGTTAATTACCACGACGGTAGAAAATTTGATCTTGTCACATAAAAGTTTTCAGCCATCATGTATTTGGTAATGATCAGTGAGAAAGCGATATTACCCTCCATTTAAATACGCGCGCATCTTCCTGGCATATAATTATTGTCCGAATATTCGTTAAATATAAACATATATCTAAGAGGGGTCAAATCTAACATTTTATACGGGTGTTAAAGAAATGTTCGAACTCGGCCTTCCTACAAAAGAACTGCATAAACATTATCAATGACAAAAAAATACGAATAATTGTAATAATAACAGAAAAACCGATTTTTGATTTTTGAATTTACCAAATTCAAATTTTCGACTTGAAATACAGACAAATAAAAATTTAAACTGGTATTCGCACGGTCTTTATTTGGAAAACCGGTTTTTAGTAGAACACGATGAAATATATTTATATTTCTCCATTTTAAACAATTAAACTAAATTCTTGGCAATTGCGTACGTATGTCGTATAACGAAATACAATAAAATTCATTTTCGTATTTTTTAGCTCCAATGATTTGTATTAACTTAATTTCGACACTATAAAACTATTATTATTAATTAATTTCGACGATTCGAAATTTTAGAATAATCCAAAATTAAAAATATGAAAGACGCACGTCTGGACGTTGGTTAAATAATGGAAAAGTGTTGTTATTTCTATTTTGCTTGTCTATTAAAAGAGAAAGAAATTAAAAATATATATATATATAATCAAAACCGGTTTGTCTACCTTTCCTTTGACATCAAGGATGCTTTTTGACAAGTTCAGCTGGTCACTGATTCCATTTTGATTAGACACGAGGTTAATTATTTTATTATCGATATAATCATTAAATCCTTTAAAGACCGGGTTATTAAGCTCGGCAGTACTTTATGTTCTAGGAATGTGATGTTTCACACAGGGGGATCTGTGCTTGGCCCAATCCTGTGGAATGTTCTTTACTTCTCGGCACATTTTGAGGTGGAGGAATTCTGCAGTACTAAGTGCGTAAACTTATGTCATATGCAGATGATCTCTGCTATTCCAGCTTTATCGCTAGGTTTCTTGCATGCAATATTGCTGGTTGTCGTTTGTCATTCTCAGTCTGAAAATACTCTGTGTTTGTAACAAAGCATTAGCTGATGTGGTTAAGAATCTTCCACTTGTAAAATCTAATAAAATATACGAAAGAACTCGAGTACTTAGGTATAAAAATAGATGAAAAACTTTCATTAATCTTCCACTTTAATTATATCTCAACAAAGTGCGCTTTTTAAAAAACTTAGTGGGATATAAAAAAAAAAAAAATACACGATGTCTCGTTTTCAAAGAACGAGTCGTATATTCTGAACCTAGTCAATCGGTAACAACGTATATACCTTCTAAGTATGGGGTATCATTCTACAGGGCTACTCTTAATTCTGCGCTTTTATGTCATTTGTTGTGTCTTGCCACTGCACTTATATCTAGATTTTAGAGATGTCATATCTGAGTACATGTTTTATAAAGAATATTTTATTACGAAAAAGCGTAAATTATTGAATAACGCTTTTGATTTTCTATTATTCACAAGAGGCATGTCTCCGCTACAGTGATTAATGAGTGGCAGAAGAGTTGGGACACACTCACCACTGGTTGTAGCGAATTTTTTTCTAATATCGTAACGAGATTAGAAGAGCGTTATTCTATTTTACGTCTCTATATGTGTGTGCTCACCTATTAATTTATACATAGATAAACACATTTTATACAGTAATAATGTCTTGATTGTTAACAATAATTTTTTTTTTTATCTTTGTTTCCTGTATTGTTATTATTACGTTATTTAAATAAACTACTATTTATTATTTATATTATTATTATTTTTTAATGTGCAAACTTTAACACACGTATTGGTATTTAAGGGGACTAATCATCCCTCTTACCTCTCTAGTTGTAAGCTGCGCTTGCAGGGAACTATCACACACACACACATATTACGCTTTCTACATTTTTATATATGTTTTCCTTTTGTTTTACCTAAACAAGCATTTCTTTATATATGTTAAGTACACTAGTTCCTTGCACCGTTATACGCAATATCGATACATTTGCCGCATCGAGTAAAGTTCGGATTGGGGGAACTCGTTAATAAAAAAATATAGTGTAGTAATTTATGCTATTAATTATTAATTGAAAATAATTAGGAAATCAGCTAATTTTGAAATTCTGAGTAACACAAGAGTTACAAACCGTTAAGATTTAAATCACGGTAAACTGAGTAGGGAATCGCAAACCAGCCGATATAGAAAATGAAGCAAAACGACGAATTAAACTTTTTTTTAGACACTTCTATAGTATGGAGCGCTATATTACATACGTATTATGTATATATCTGACAACGCGGAATACGAGAGCAATGATGAGAAACAGGTAAATTAGAAAATGTAAAAAAAAAGTGAAATGTCAAGAAATAAAATATAGATATTTAGGACAATCAGAGACAAATGGTCTGCTGAATGAGAATTGAGAAGTATCCGCATTACACATTCCGGAACCAAAAACGGGCAAAGCATATCGCGCCAATGTAATTAGTGTGTTAATATAATAGAAAACAGACTTATAAATTTTGAAATGGAAATCATCAAATGACATGAGAAGAGCTCGAATAGATTACATGAAGAACGTTATAGATAACAACAAATAAAATTCCGTACATATATCTTGGTGCTGATACAGACCATATATACCACTAAAATTTACAACACGCATCAGTTTTAAACATCCGATTATAAAAAATAGATCAACTAAACGAAGCTAAAAAATAATACGAATAAGAAAGTGACTGTCAAGTTAAATGGCATCCGGTAGAAAATAAAACAGATATAAGCGAAGAAGCAAGGCGGAAGTGTTTATTATCATCTGATACATTTCGGAAATGATTATGGAACGTTCGGTGAATTTAATGGTAAAAATTGAAGGCAACGGATTGCGTGTAATCACATTCGCCGATGATCAAGTTTTATTAGCTGACAGTCACAAAAAACAACAAATTAAATGCAGTAATGAAAAAGTACGTAACGAAGATTAACTCTAACAAGACAAAAGTTATGGCAATTGGCAAGGTCTGGCCGTAAATAAAGGTAACGTTGGAAAATAAAGTAATAGGATAGGTAAAAACATTAAAAATCTTGAGGACAGACCATAATGCATAATATGGGTGGTACTCAATATATTAACGATCGTATAGCCATGTGGAAAAAGCTTTCAGCGGTAAGCACACACTTATTTACACTGATGATTATATATATATATATATATATGTATATGCTCACATACGTGTAGGTATACTGCATATATAAAACACGAGGATATATGTATATATAGTACACTTATTAGTTCATTTCGTGGATACATGCGAATATATAATATAAGTATATATATATAAAATATATCCTATATGGGTATATATATATAAAATATATCCTATATGAATATATATACATAAAATATATCCTATATAAGTGTGTATATATATATTTATAATATGCTATATTATATATATATATATATATAATATCATATATAAGTGTATATATATATATATATATATATATATATATATATACAATTTAGTATTATTTATGTAGTATGTATGGTGTATATATAAAATACGAGAATACACATATTATATATATTATATATATAAACACACACACACACGCCAATGACACAAGCCAGAGTTACTAAATGGATTGCGTCATACGTGTAGAAATGTAAAATGCAAAAACCATCGACCAGACAAAAAAGTAATTATTTCTAAACGAAATATCCATTTATAAATTCGAAACAAATAACCGAGAGCTTCCAAGATAATTTTTTAGTTATCGCCTAATTTATGGAGCTCCTTTAATCAGCATTTCGTTATTGTTATCGTTAATAATATCCTTATCATTATTACTATTATTGTTTCTTTTTTATTATTATCACTTGCTTTTTTTTTGTTTCTGAATTTTTTTTTGACGTGTCTCATGTTGTACGACATTTTCGACGTGTGAAACGACCATGTGGGGGTATGTTTAGAAAAATGGAAGGTCGCGGGGAAACCGCGACACCTTTCTTAATATGACGACACACCTTCCATTCACGCATTTATCCTGTCGGACGGGTCGTATATATTCACTCGCTGATTTCTAAGCAAAATACGTGATGCCGAACCGATCGTAGTTGGCTCGATCGCGATCCAACGTGACTAACGTATTTATAGCGTGCTTTTTAAAAGTTCGAATTTAAAGGTTCAGCTTTAATTTTTTCGGCTTTTATTGAAGTATACTTTCGTTGAAATTGGTTAATATTATACATATTTATATAAATAAATAAATATATATATATATATTAGTTTAATTAATTTCGTATCAAATAACTAATTTTAAAGTGTTTCGCACGTAGTTTCGCTGTTAAAATAATGCCGAAGGACATGATAATAAAAGAGCCGGAGAGCAAACAACGAAGTGTAAGTAATATAATTTTCTATTACTACTGTTATTACTCGTTACTTATATATTCATTATTATTATTTTTTTTTTTAAATGGGGATGCCATTTTTTTTTAACGGGGATGCCATTATAACTTACCGAACGTGATACGAATTAACTCATATTTCTAAAAATGTGGACAACAACTTCTCTAGAAATGTCGCTATAATTCGCAGGATGAAGAAGGAATAGAATACATTGAATGAAGAATCGTTACATAATAGGAGAAGTCATTTAAGATATAGCTCCGAACGTAATGTTATTAAAGGAGAATGCTCGAAGAAACTATTATCATTATTTGTATTGGACTAGAATTGTAAAGAAATTGGGATTTAATTATAAAATCGCCTGAATATTTTCTTTACTCATCGAAAATGATCTTTAATAATAATAATAATATTAATAATAATAATTTCATTTCTTTTCGTAGAACGAGACAAAGCGTCAGGTTACTTGTTAAACGCATTCGCTGCAAACGAATATGAGTAATTTGAATAATTTTCGATCGGTTCTGTTCCTCCCACGTTCGAATTAATAGCCTCTCTAAAATCTTCCCAACTGTACAAATGATTTTATTGGATCTCAATTCGTTCTTTAAAATTGATCCGGATCGAACAGCGGCCTTATTTAATATCGCGCTTCGTTATTTCCTTTATTATTCCGTAAACAGTACATTAATTTCACTATACTTATTTGAAATTAATACCAATCATCACAGTCGAATTCTTCATCGATGAATAATGCGACTAGTCTATTTTAGATTATTTTTACGTATAAAACGGGCTAGCATTCAACGCACTAACTATATGACATGCAGGTGCTCCGCGTATGATATTGAAACGGTGTGGTGCGGTTGTTTTCATCGTAATCATCAAGAATTACATTATGGAATAATTTTTTTTATGGCGCGAGCTTAGATGAAATGTTCGACCGTTATATATATATATATATTAATGTATATATGTAAATATATGTGCATATAAATATAGGCTACATGTATAAATATCTATATATTAATGTCTATTATTAAAGTAAATAAAACTGATTGTTTACTTTTCCTAAAATGTAGGACGTATTGTTTGCTGTGTACGTGTATGTGTATACATATATATATATATATATATACATATATATATTTATTATTATTTAAAATCATTTTCTTGCTAGTGCAGGGTCTCCTATTTTTATGAAACTCTTTCAGGAACTTACACATGCATATATATATATATATATATATATATATACATACATAAATATATATACATAAATATATATACATACATAAATATATATATACATACATAAATATATATACGTACATAAATATATATACACATACATAAATATACAGATACATACATAAATATATATATATATATATATTCCCTATATTTATAATTAGTCCATTCCGAGAGGATCGCTTTTTTTTTTTACTATGCTAAAGAAAACTTGTGATATATTCTTTTTTCGTAGACCATATCCGGTGTTGCTCCCGAAAATCCGTTTAAACGTTAGAATTCACGTTCTATAAATACACGCATACTCAAGTTCATACATACATACATATTATATATATATATATATATATATATATATATATATATTTAATGAACCATCATATACTACAAACAATTTCTATAATCGTAAACTTATTGCAAATAAATAAATTAATTAATTAATTAATGGGTTTTTATTAAAACGATGATCATGAAAATTCCAATACAAAGAAAATTAATCTTTGAATTTACGAACAGATGAAAATGAAGATAAGTCATAATAATAATAATAAACGTTGTGGTAACAGTTAACGCGAGAGTAGATTAAAAGCAATATTATAGTTTTCGATCGGAAAATATAGATGGATCGTTCAGAACTGGACTAATTCCGACTGAATGAAAAACTTAAAACGGAAGTGTATGTTAAATGCGAGGCTTTTCAATAGTGACGTCATTGCTAAGTACAAAACTGACGTCTTAATAAAGTACCAGAGAGAAACTGCTCCGTAATACTTTTACTGTTAAGACCTAAGTTTTAAGCTCGATAATGACGCAATTGTTGGAATACTTATCGAGCGGAATAACGTAAAATATATGAAGCACGTAAAAATCATAACGATATAAAATGAAAAAAAAGATCAATTAAATGTGAGAAAATACTTAAAAAATATCAAAGTGAAAAAACAGTTTTGATCGTAAAACATCGGATAGTTCTGTGTAAATAACGCAATCGACAAATCAGCGATATAAAATTTTTACACTGAATAATAAAATTTATTTTATTTTAGCAAAGCTTTTCGACTTTGTCATTTTCAAAATTTTTATTGATTAAGCTGTATTATTTGTTTGGTTTATAATTTTGTAAAATCGCTACTCTCCAATATATTCAAACAGCCGGGAAAATTAAAACTTCCGTCTAATATAAAAATTAATTAAATTTATAATATATTTCTTAAATATTATGTACATTGCTGATTGGTCGATTAACGAATAATCGCCATCGGATTAGTAATCATATCTGTTGCTTCATTTTGCTATTTTTCGTAATATGGTACATCCAAATTAAATATTTTATTATATTATTTTTATCATGTAATTCGTATATATATATATATATATATATATATATTTTATAAATATATTCAATATTTTGTACGTTCACTCGATAATGGATTAATAAAAAGTTTCGGGGGTCTTTTTATATTAAAAAAATTAATAAAAAATTTGAATTACTTTTTTGTCGTTCATTCATTTTTCAAAATCGCTACATTCCACATTAGTTCAATTTAAATTTATATTTTTCTTACAAAGTCGTTGCCGCGAAAATACTTCGAAATGATGATTGCCGTATTTGTAAAGTTTTTTGCCCGTATGAAATATTCGATTCGTACAGTTCGGTTAAACCGCGGATGAAGGACACCGTATAAATTGTGTAACGTTGACGGTTTAGCGGGGGATGTGATTATTATCGATAATAATACCTTCGTTGATTTCTTACTAGAATGTTCGTCCCATAGAATTATACTTAAAAAATAGAAAAAAAACAACGATTTTTCGATGAAAAATATTAAAAGGCACCGGATTTTATCGCCCGTAGAATGCGGGGATTCTCCTCCGTTTTAATAACTTCTTCTCCGTTCTCATGCTTCCGCCGGTAATAATTTTATTCTCGATGCTGATCACATTTTTCTAGAATATTCCTTCCGTAACATCTCCACTATTTTATACAATCGTCATATAACGCTTCAAGATCTCCTATCTCCTATCCGTTGGTAATGTACATATAAACATCATTATCGTGAAAGTAGCATCTCCCATTCGGAAGTGGTTGAACATCACCGATGATACATCGGCGTATCTGGCTAATACCAATAATTTGACGAAGTCCTTAATCCTCGTATTCGTTGTAGCTAATTCGATTCTTTTTTTTTTCTCTCTCTCTCTCTCTCTATATATATATATATATATGCCGACGGGCATAGCGTGTTGTGTACGACGGCTTTCCGTCTAATTGCCGAAGTTAAGCAACGATACTTGGATGCGTGACCGCCGACTCGGTGTGTTGTGTGTTGTTGGTATCTCCCAATTTGCCTGGCCCGCCCGGGAGATTAGGCTATTTGCTCCCTAATTTATTGATTGGGGAGACTTACGTCCAGCAGTGGACCGATATAGGTTTAAAATATATATATATATATATATATATATATATATATATATATATATATAAAATATTGTATTCTTTTTCGTATTAAGCGATAATATTCTAATTTAATGTAATTAATTATCACGTCACATTCTTCTTCTTCTTCTTGTATTTATAAAACTTTTGGAAGCACTTATACGAAAAGAAAAGTTTTTTGTCTTTTTAAAAAATAAACCGTAATTAATAACCTTCGCTCGTAAGGAACGTTTGTTCACCCCAGAAGGTAGTCGGATGTTCTTAGTAAAAAAGAAAAAAGTATTTCTGTAAGCGTATTTTTAAATGTTGTCGTAGATTTTTTATGCGTGTATTGGTGTGCGTTAGCTCATTAAAAGTTCTTCAAAACTTTTCGCTTGCGTAGATGTCGTCCTTCACATTTCCACGTTAATCGTCAGTTAACGTTGTAAATGCGAATTAACTATGTCGAAGCTTATCATCGCTGTCCTATAACCTTTGATTCCGTTTTCTTTTTTCCTCGGACACCACTTTACGTCCGGTTATTCGTCGTATTTTTAGATACCCGTTGAAATATTAATAACATTATTATTATTATTAATAACAATAATTAATAATTAATAATAACAATAATTAATAATAATAATAATGGCAATAACGCTCACTCGATATATGCCCTATTCGCGTTTAATTTCCCTTACGATAACGATAATAAACATTTAGTGAAAGTTTTGAAAATTCGCGGTAACTTGGCAATTGTTCTGGCATTTGTGCGAGAAATTTTTACCCATCCGAAAACTTCTCCCTCATCGTGTGATAAATTTTTCGACGTATTACGAAAATATTTAATCTTTCTTGCGAGATTCGATTTTTTAGAATCTAAATTAAATAAGACGACGTAATCCATTTTTTTAAAGATTGTGCAATAAAAAATTTCTTATAATGTACGAGTTTTATAAATAAACGGTTACCGAGTAGTAACAACTTTAACCGTTATTTTTTGTAATTCAGGAATTTTTGATGAAAAATTATGGTAAAAAATACTTAATTCGGAACAATCAAATGATAGTTTTCTAGGACATTTTAACTAAATTCAATGTAGAGTTTTTTTTTTAAATTTTTACCCGTGTTTATATATGTATATATATAAACGCATACACACACGTACGCACACACATACATATATATATATATATGTATATATGTATAAGAACAAACCTACCTATGCACATAACCCGACGCGCGTAAGTGTATAAAACGGAGTTTCAGGATGGGTGTTGTAGCGCGGTACATGCGAACGGGATATATATATATATATATATATATATATATATAATGGACCATAGGTTTCCTGAATCAATAAATTGAGAAGAAAAAGCATAATCTCCTGTGCGCGCCAGGCGAATTAGGAGATACCAACAACACACAACACACTGAGCCAGCGGTAACCTATTTAACTTTGGCGATTGTACTCAACGTGCTGTGCCCGTCGGCATATATATGACTTCATTAACACACCTAATGCAATAAAACGTGGTTTGATAGGCAGTGTTAGTGTATATATATACATATATATATATATCCATATGTTATTTCCCCTCGCTTGCTCCTTTTACAGGTTAACTCCCCATATATAACGCACCGATAGAAGTTTAACTTCAAAAAAACTATATTTTTTTAATATATGGGCATTAGTGATTCCACCTAGGGCTCTAAGAAATTGATATATCTTATTAAATATTTGCTTTTTTAAAACGTCCGCTCCTTTGTATAAGTGCCAAATGTTTATTTATTTATAAAGAATGTACATTCCCCTGCCGGCAATTATTATATTTTTCTTATTTTTTATATATATTACCTTCGAAAAAATCCCCAAAACTCTAATTCTACTGGCGATGTCCTCTCCTATACATATATGTATACACATATATATTATATTGTTAAATCTCATCTTTTTCCAAAAGTCTCACATTCACTGTGTCCAGCTGCAACCTATATGGTGTATATATGTATACACATATATACACGCTCATTCCTATCTCTCGTAATACGTTATTTAATATATTATTATTATTATTAATCTCACACATATGACGACTCATGTAATTTTGTACGACGCGGCTATAATACATCACAGATAAACTGATAACGTGCTGAAATAAAAACGAACGATTAATTTTTTAGTTGTAGTTGGTAATGGAACGAAATCAATTATTGAAAACGTGACAAAAATCACAGAACACCGCATTAACGATGACGACTTATGTAATTTTGTACGACGGCGCTAAAATACGTCACAGATAAACTAAACCGATAACGAATGAAAGACAAATCGATAACGTCTATAACATCTTTCCGGAAATCCGACGAAACGTGGAGCCTTTTCCTCTGATTCGTACGTCAAGCCGTCGTACACATTTTCCGGATAATATTAGTTTGATTACGGACCAAAAATTAATAAGTTATAATTTTAATTTCCCAGATGAAGATGTAGTTCTGGATATGTACTTTTTTCCAACGTATTAAACGGCTAATTTAGAAAAAATAATATCGATTTATTATTCCGAATCGAGAGTATTTTTTTTTTTTATCACAATTTTCTTTTTCATGAAAAGTTCCGAATTTTCTGAAAATTCTTAAAATTATTATATCTAGGTAACCCCGCTTATTTTCGGTCCTTGTGTTATTAACTTACCGCAATTTGTCCATACTAAAATATTTACCTATCTTCGTGAAACACCTTATATTCACACAACGCGCGAATGAATAAAATAAGCCTGAAGATAAATCGAGAAATAATAGTAAATTCCCTTGGATTGTAAAGTGATAGTCGCCGAAATAGACATAGGGATGCAAAAAATTCCGAACGAAATAACGTGAAAATTAATAAACAGAAGTGATGAAATTTGTTAGAAGTGACGACAGAGAAGTATACACGAATAAATAGCAACATACTTAGGAATTCTCATATAATTCACGATGACATGCACCTAAAAGATAGAAGAACGAGAATTGGCACTGCGAATAAAGCGTTTACTGATAGAGTACTCGTAAATCGAAAAATAAATCGAAAAAATACGGTGCTATGTTGGACCATGAGCGCTGAATGTGAAAAGAAGATATTCGTATATTTAAATTTTAGTGTTATCGAAATCTGTCAAAGATATCACGTGGGCCGATTAGATACCAAAATGGGGCAGTACACGCGCGAGTACGAGAAATAGAAACAGTACACGGCGCAGTCGTGTACAGCCTCAAAACCGATTAAAGGAAGACAATTAATAACAACTAATAAATCGGTCAACTCAACGTGTAATAGTCTAAAAGTGATTATAAGACAAGCCGGATATCGGAAAGTATAACAATAATAATAATAATAATAATAGTAATAATAATAATAATATATACATGTATATCTTCTATTCCGATCTTTTCATTTCAGAAATATAATGTGAAAATAAATAACAACTGTAAAGGTACGTAACCAAACAAAAAATAGGAAAGAAATAAACATAAAAATAGACGAAGAACAAAAAATGAAACAAGTGTAATGGAAGTAGTAAACAAGATGTAAAATTAGAGTTTAATACAAAACGAAGCTTATAGCGTAAAAAAATATCCAAATTGAAACGAAGAAAGGATTTATTAAAAGTATTCATACGAAGTATCACTGATGTATGGATAACAAACGTGGAATTTGAACAAAAAAAAAAATTACCAATCACCCGGAAGCGTTCGAAATCTGGTGCTGGAGATGAATGGAAAGGAGTCTTGGACGGAAAGGATGAGAAATGGAAAAATATTAAAAAGAATAGATGAAAAAATAAGTCTAAGAACACTTAAGGAGACTTAAATGGATTGGACATATTTAAAGAAACAACGAATACCTAGTACAAATAATAGAATGAAGTATGGAAGGGAAAAGGCCGAGGCATAAAATACATATAAAACAAATTCAAGATGCAAAAGCGGAAAACTATGGAAGTATGAAGAAAATGGTTCTATCCAGAAACTTTTAATCACGGTTGTCTAGCAATCTATCGATAGATTAAGGAATTAAGAAGATATATGTATTGTATGCAACGTTTTAATAAACGAAATACATCGTGCAATAAGATGAATACCGATCATTATAAAATATTACGTTTAACGTAGTACACGTTTCTTTTTTAATGTAAATAATTTTTCCAATCGTCCACTATAAAAATTTACCACTTCGTATATCTACAGTTTGCCGTATGCAAAAAAACGATTAGATAACATACGGTTGGAGGGACACATTGACACGGAACACGCGAGGAGTAAAAAAATGATAAACCTAGATAAAATATTATTTAGATAGACGACATAAAACAAAACAAAACAAAGTTGGCGCCAACACGCGACTCTGTTTAAAAATCGAATATTGTCACTAGAAAACAAAATATCTTCGGAAGCTCTATATATTATACATACGCACGCTGTAATACATGTTAATATATTATTCGATCGACATCGTCAGAAAAATTTCATTGAACAACCGCTGAATATGTCTCTAGGGGAAAACCAACCTAAACCGTATGGTTCTTTTGGAATCTATTTTTATAACGCCCGTGACTAAGGACACGTCTATAAATAATTCGTAACGTATTTCATACATAACTCATTTACACACTTACACACGTATACATTAAAAACGATTTGTATAACGACGTGTAGACAATTTCGATAAGGTATTTTTCGTTAGAATTACAAGTGTTTATACTGAAAACCAGGGGCGTATTACCCCCAATGCCAAGAATGCCATGGCATAGGGCGGCAAATTTTGGGAGGGCGGCATGTAGAACCAAAAATAAATTTTGTTAACAAAAAAAATTAATTTTTTTAGTTTTAAATCAGATATATTTATCACAAAAAATACAAGTAATTATTTTATAGTACAATTTTTCTTGACTTTCTTAAGGCGAATTCTTCCATCAAATTTTCAAAATTTTGTAGGTATAGAAACTTTAAAAATATATGACAATAAATTAATTGGACGGACATCATTAACTTTGCTAATAAACATCATGACTTTTTTCTATCAACTATAATTATTGAAACAGTGTAAAGTTTTCAAATGTAAATTATTTATTATACAGTAAATACAAAAATGGATTATTTTTAAAAAGTTTTTATTTTACTCATACCATAGACTTTAAATTTTTTATTTTTGTGTTTAAGAATAGTAAAACACTTTTCAGAAAATAAAATTTTGTAAAACATATTTGAGTAACAAAATTTTGGAAAATCGATGGCCTTACATGGGGCGGCACCACTTGTGTGGCGTAGGGGCGACAAAAGTTGAAATACGCCCCTGTATATATATATATATATATATATATATATATATATATATATATATATATATATATATATATATATATATATCGTAGATACACGCGATATATTTAAATGTCGGACCAAATATTACTCTAACATTCTTTATGAGCAAATTTAAGATCCGTATTTCAGGTAGATTCAACACATATTTGAGTAACAAAATTTTGGAAAATCGATGGCCTTACATGGGGCGGCACCACTTGTGTGGCGTAGGGGCGACAAAAGTTGAAATACGCCCCTGCTGAAAACTACAATACTGAAAAAAATATCGAATTGAATTCGAATTTAACGGAAAGAGAAGAAACTTTTTCTCGAGATTCGCTCGTCTTCTTGTTTTTCTCAGCTATTTTTCATTCATTGCCGGATGTTCGAAGTTCATTCCAAACTGTATTATCCTTTTCCCGCGAGTTTCAAACTCATTTTTCGATTTACGAGTACTCTAACGAAATTAGTAAACGCTTTCTTTGCCGTGCCTATTCTCGTTCTCATATATCTTTTCCTTATACTCCCAATTTGTAAGTCGTCTACTAATTGTTCCGTCTGTCATCACCGCATTCGGGTGTCTCGCAAACGGCCAGCTGCGATCTTCATGTTGACTCTTTCGCAATCTGCATTATTTTATTTCCATAATTTCCCCGCAACCGTTTTTTTCCAACCGATCGTTCTTTCAATTTTTCTTCTTTAACTCTATCGCTGCTTTGTTTCGTATCGATATCTAAATTAAAAATCTTCTAAAGACTTAGATGAATCTCCCTGCTGTAAAATGTTCCGAAGCTTATCAGAAAGGCTTAACTCTACGTCCTGTTCGCTGCCGTCTGTATTCAACCGTGTTTCGTCTATTCGGATAGAAATATTACGAATCAGTCGGAATTAAGAAAGTATCTAACGGATAGTCTGAACACAAATTATCTTAAACTGTCGGTTAAACGGTTGATAATTTCCCGAACAAATTTAGACGGATATTATTTTTAAAACGGCTATCGGATATGCGAAATTTTCATCGTTGTTTTTTTACGATGCCATGTTTAACGAGAAATTAAATTACCATACGGAGAACCTAAAACCATTAGAAAAAATATATGTACGAATTGACTTCTACCCCCGTACACTCGCATACATCTCCCAAGACGAGTATTAATCGAGTTATTATTATTTTTAAATTAAAGTAATTTTTTTTAAAAAAAAGTTATCAGGTGCTTTATTAGAAAAAGTTTTTGAAATACGATATATATGTATATATAATTAACTTTGAAACATCGTTGTCGAATGGACAGTATTTAATTAGCTAATTATTTTGTTTTGTCGAGCGTGTAGCAGCGTCGTTTTTAATAAAATCGTTATCGAATACGTTTTCGGCATTTTAGCGACGTACAAAAAAAGAATTATCTCGATATATTTCCTCTATAATTTTAAAGTTACGCGTTTAGGAAAAAATTAAATCAAAACCTGAACTAATTTAAACATTTTCCAAATATTCATTCATTAAGTATCGTCTCCGTATCGGAGGTAGGTGACTACTTATCTATACATATTTTGCTGTACAGTGTAAGTAGAGATGGCGTTAGCTTAGATAGATATACACACACTCACCACCCGGGAGAACTGATTGTAATCGGTTTGTTGTCAGGACAATAGTGCAGTCCAGCTGGTGTTTTTTTAGTGTATGATATTATTACTAGATGGTGTTGGGCGCGGTGATTTCCACTAGATAATGATATTTTAGGATTATTTATATTTGTATGATTTTACATCACCGATCGCATTCGAAGATCGAACTCGGTACCTTCTGCAGAGAGGTCCGTCTTTCTAGCCGTTAGCCTATCCGGCTAAGTATATATTTATCTGTAAAAATTAAGGGGTTCGGTTGAAATTACAGACATCTTGTTTTAAATTACGATCCCGCGACTAAATAATAATTAAAGATTTTGAATACTAATACCATCATTTATATTAATACTAATAACAATAGTAATTTGATCAATAATTACGAAATGCAATAAATAACTACATATATATATATATAAAGAGGTGCGAAATGCAATAAATAACTACATATATATATATATAAAGAGGTGCTCCATATATATAACTACTGATAAGGCTATCGGATATATTCGGACTTCGTATTGTGTTTTAGGAGGCAACTAGTATGCTTTAAATGAAATCGTTTAATTTAAATAAACTTTTCGAATGATACATTGTTTAAAACTTATTATTAACACATCGTTATCGTACGCGTTGAAGTATACATTACCAAAATGTGATAATATTAATCAGAAAAATCAGAACAAAAATTATTTGCTTAATGATCGAATAGATGGTGCGATATACGTAAATTATAACCTTGGTTACCTGATAGTTACTTGCGTTGTTTTTTCAGCGTCTTCTTGAATTCTGCATAATCATATATATATATATATATATATATATATATATATATATATATATATATAATTATTTATTTATATATAACTATAATTATTTAGATATATGTATATCTTAAAACTTTACCACAAACGTTTTTAATTAGTTCTTTCGGTCTTTATTTTCGGGAATCTAACCATCAGTTCCCTTTTTCCCCCCTTCAATTTACCAGCGCTAGAACTAGAATTAGATCATCACCGGTACTAGGACTAAATTTATATTCATGTCTCATTAACTGATTCTAAGTGTTTCTCACAGATGTTGCCCTGAACCGTATAATTGCTATTTTTCACGTACTCGATATAGCGCTGTTATAATACACTACTTAGACAAGGTTTTATTACATTTTCGGCATATTTACATAATACACGTGTTTATATAGAACACACCGTTCCTGTTATATTCTCGAACGTTTTATAAATAAAATTAAAGCTTTAAAAATAAATTATCGTATATAAAAATTCTTAATTAGCATCTCCTTTTTTTTTAATAAATTAATTTATAGGTAAGATACACATACGATGATTGTCTTTTTATATATATATATATGTGTATGTGAAGGGTCATGACGTCATATTTCCGTTTTTCTAACTACTTCTTCGGTTCGTAGAATAGGGTGAGTCTATCTTGTTCAATACACGCCACATATTGCGTCAGCCGTCTAAAACTAGGATCTATTTGGCTTTCCTTATCTTCGTTACAATCTATCCACTCTTGACATCCGGAGGTTTTAATATTGTAATTTATCGAATGTTTTTTTTTAGTATTCGGTATTGCAATTTTATTTCTGTTATTATCACTATATAAAAAAATCACACCTATAAATTGGGGTTAATTATCATCATTTTTTTGATTAATTATTTAAAAAATTTTATTTTAATCTACGTAATCGGTATTTATCGTCGTATTGGAAAACTTCCAGTACAAAAATTTCAATTTGCGAATTCGCATATTGGATAATCTCCACTAAAGTGTTCCACAAATTATATCGATTATAAAACAGATTATTTCTGGGATCCTGTCTCGTTAATGTGTATAATTATCTTCGATATGTGATTTGACGCTATAAATTAAGTCGAAATATTTTAAACATTCAATATCTATCTAGATGATATTAAATAATACCAGAGTATCTTCAATAATAATATGTTATACTTGCACACACACACACACACACACATATATATATATATATATATATATATATATATATATATATATATATATATATATATATATATATAAGATATAGGGTTTGAAAAGGTCTCGCTTAAATTATCCGAAATTCCTATGATGAACGGGGCAGCTGATTATATGAATATATAAAATTGGTGTATAAAAAGTTTAATCAACGACTGAGTACTCATCATACGTTATAATTGCTATGATTGCTGCTATATGGTTGTATATTTACATTTTAATCATGTACGTACATTTCTGTGCTTATGTATACGTTTGCTCATATAAGTTGAACATATTGCATATTTCCTGTTTAAATTTGTTTAGTACAGTTAATAGCTAAACACGGCTATTGCGTTTTTTTGGCCGTTTTTTCTTTCCTGCTTTAACATAGGTTTAAATTTTATTTTAGGTACTAACGATGAGGACAGATTTTTTACGCAAAATTTAGAGTGCTTGTATTGCGTAATATACACACGTATTATATATATATATATATATATATATATATATATATATATATATATATATATATATATATATATATAATTGTAATTACGTTTCAATTGGTAAAGTCGTTTCCTTCTATTTATATAAATATTCTTAACAGAAGTCTCTGTTGCGAGTACTTTCATTTAAGAGTGACCGGCTTACATTGCGAGTAGTACATCCATTTCAGAGACGTCTATACTGCAAAGTGTCGTACGATTTTTCGAAAAACAGCAAAACAACATCCAGACAGAATCGGAATATTTGTACTGCGTAATATGAACACACGTGTATATAATATATGTACTACTGTAAATATGCTTAGAACCAATCAATAAAGTTTTTCTTTTATTTCCTTAAATAATTCGAAGGGAGATGTCTGCATTGCGAGTACTTCCATTTCAGATACGTTTGCACTGCGAAGTATCTTACGATTTTACTAAAAATTACGTACATACAAACGGGGTACAATCGTTTACAGTTATAGTTGAAAATTAATAAAATCTGTTGATATGAGGCGACACGATGAAAAACGCGATAGAACTATAGGAAGACACTACCTGCATGATTGAAATCCATTATTAGCCTAACGGGATTAAATTTAGACGCGTGGAGCCGTCGAGTCAGCGATCGTAAACGTCGGAACGAATGCACCTGAAGAATTATGTATAATTTGAACTGGTGACAAGATTATTTACCGATTTACTCGGTTTACCTATAAAAACAATGTTTACATAATGACGCGACTAGAATTTGATTTTTCTAAATAACACCCGACTAAACTGCAACCAAACGAATCACACTATTATGTCAAGTAAAATGCGAGCACTGAATTGTAAATAATTCAATACAAGTATACAAGTGAATTAAATCATCAAAAATTTAAAAAATATATATATATTAAATTATTAGACTAATATAAAAAGGAAAACACTTCTCAATGTAAACGATCTTTAATCGTGTTTTATTCTTAAATTTCATTCCATCCATAAAGCCAGCCCAGAGGTGTATATTGTAAGAAGCTATTAGAGGGTTATTACGACATAAACGATAATAAAAATCGTCTAAATCTAAAATGTAAAAATATTTCAGAATTTTTCTAGAATGTATGAAAACTAGTTTACTAATGGATGACAAAGACGCGTGGCGACGTGTCATCAGTTGAAACCAGTTCGATGAGAAAGATTTCACATTAGATCCGTACTAGACCAGTTTTAGCGTCCGAATCATATTTGGTCGAAAATTATTATAATAAGTGAACCGAATTATCCAGTGGATGATGGACCAGTTTTTAGAACTTATCACCGGCTAATTAATGTATATGAAGAAAGTCGCGAGATTAAATAAACGGAAATTAATACATGATAGGGCGTTGTAAATTTAAATTTTATCCATTAATTACGTATTTATTTGATTAATTAAGAGCATTTGAAAATAAGATGAAAAAAATTGAATATATCGATTGAACGGTACACCACACGAATTTATTCGGCATAATAGTTGAAATCATCGATGTATAACTAATTCATTAAATAATACATATAATAATTCGACCTGTTTTACACACACTCGCTGATATATATATATATATATATATATATATATATATATATATATATATATATATATATATATATTAGCAGTTTGTTTTTGTGGGATAATACAGCAGTCATTTTTATTCTAATTTTTTATTTATTTATTTATTTATTTAACAGCAGTACTTATTGCCTTTAGGCTATGACCATTTAATTGACATTAATTAAATACAACGCATTAAATTTGTACAAATAAAATACGCGTACAGTTTACGTATTTATATCATCCCGGAGAACATCCTTCAAATCTTCTTTCGGTATATCATGCAACGTTCTGCAATTTTCGTATTGTTTGCATTTCAGTAATAGGTGATGTACAGTCACGGGTTCATCACAGATTTCGCACTCTGGAGGTTCGTCATCTCTGAAGATATTCGCACTCGTTAGCGGTGTATGTCCTATTCTGAGCCTAGCCAGTACTTTATGTTGTTTTTAACCGTCCTCAGTTTATTTATCGCATCGGGGTACTAATCTATGTTTCATTCAATTTCCGTAGTGCATAGTCCGTGGTGATCGAGCGGATCTTTAGAACGAATTACTTTAAAAATATTTCATCAACTCGTGAAAATTACCGTCAGATTATAATTTTTACCGTATGGAATGTTATATTAGATTAAGATATATTTAATATTGTACTATCGATATGTGTAATTCTGTAATGTGGAGACACTGCATCTCGTTAAGTATTTAGATAGTTTTTAAGACATGCACGTGTTGCTTATTATATTAGTACTAATAATACATTTTTATAATATTAATAACGTAACATGGCGCAGTCGATTATTTTAAATTGTAATTTATTAAATTAGTTTAATTTAAAATGGAGATGGGTTTTGCAACGCCAAAAGAACTTGTTGCAGATAAAAATATAAGCCAAAATTGGCTTAAGTTTAAGAATTCAATAAAAAAACTATTTAATTGCTACGGAAAAAGCAGAAAAGTCAGATTTAGTGAAAATTGCAATATTATTTTCCTGTATTGGTGATGAAGGTGAAAAGATATATAATTCGTTTCAGAATCTAAAAGTTTTGATACAATAATATCTAAATTTGATGATTACTGTATTCGAAAGAAGAACGTAGTACAGGAAATGATTTAGTTATAGCTGATACTTTAAGTAGAGATGTAAATAATACAAATAATACTGAAACATCTAATTTTTCTAATATTAAAGAAATTCATGGCATCGAATATGATAATTTACCTATGAGTGAAAATAAAGTAAAACAATTTCAGGATGCCATTAATAAAGATAATAGTTTGCAAACTATTATTAAATATATTAAAAAGGGCTGGCCTAATAAAAATAAAATTCCAGATAACATAAAAATTTATTATAAATTAAGAAATGATATCTATTATCATAATAATTTACTCTTTCTTAACGATAAGATTATAGTTCCTTATGAATTACGTAATTATATATTGAATGTGTTGCATGAACCTCGTATAGGTATTGATAAAACTAGGAATCGAGCTCGTGAAGCTGTATATTGGCCGGGTATAAATGAGGACATAGATTATATTAAACACTGTAAAATTTGTGAAAAATATCAAAGGCAGAATACTAGAGAAACATTACTTAATCACGATATTCCATTACGGGCCTTTTCAAAAATAGGTATTGATTTATGCGAAGTTTATAATAAAGTATATTTAATAATAATGGACTATTTTTCAAAATGGATTGAAATAATCCCAATAAAATCTAAAACAATCGAAGAAATAATTGATAACATAAAAATTGTTTCTGCTACTTTTGGCATTCCTAACGAAATTATATCAGATAATGTTCCGTTTAATAGTTATCAATATAAAATATTTGCTAAAGATTATGATTTTAAGTATACTTTCATAAGTCCCAAATATTCTCAGTCAAATGGGGATGGTAGAGAAAGGAGTGCAGGCTGCTAAATTATTAATTAAAAAATCGTTTGAGGATAAATCCGATTTAAATCTTAAACTTCTAGAATATCGTAATACTCCTATTCAGAGTTTAAAATTATCAATGTTTAATCGAAGATTACGTACTAAATTACCTATTCATAATAAATTACTAAATCCTGAGATATTTAAAGTAAAGAATGAAATTGAAGCACATCAGGCTAAGCAGTCGAAATATTATAACAGAAATGCTATAAATTTAAATCCTTTAAAACCTGGAGATAATGTAACGTATTTCAATCATTCCACCAAAAAGTGGCAACCAGGATTAATCGTCAATTTGGCTCATCAGCCTCGCATTTTGTTAAAAATGTATTTGGTAATATCATTAAGTGTAATCGTATACATTTAAGGAAATCATTTTTAGATTATAATAAATCAACTATGGGCACGTTTGATATAGAACTTCCTGTCGAAGATGTACCTAGCGGTAATAATACTATTGATGTATTTAATAATAACACAAATATTGTAAACAGTAATAATAGTAAAATCTCTACTAGAAGTGGAAGAATAGTTCGCCGTCCACAATATCTAAACGATTATATTTAAAAGGGGGAGATGTTATATTAGATTAAGATATATTTAATATTGTACTATCGATATGTGTAATTCTGTAACATGGAGACACTGTATCTCGTTGATGGGATCACGGATTTTTATATTTAGATAGTTTTTAAGACATGCACGTGTTTCTTGTTATTTTAGTACTAAGAATTAAGAATACATTTTTATAATATTAATAACGTAACATGGAAGCAGATATACGCGCACGCGTAAAAGAAAATAAGTAAAGGAAAATAAAGAAATATAAATAACGCAAAGATCGTTTAGACGGTGAGAAGGAAACTGAAGGATAGAATTTACTCAGAACCGAATTTAAAATAGATTTCTAGACGTGCGACTTGATTAAGAGATTGGTAAAGGGTGAAATAATTTATTTATGTAATAATATATATAAATGAAAAAGCGGACCTACGCATGATGCAGCTATATAAATTACGATACGTTCATACATCCGCAGAACGTAACATATGTTTATATATATATTATGATAAATAGTTACAGACGAGGCTATCGGATATATTCGTAAATAAATGATTCGTTTCATAATTATTATATGCTTTATACTAAAATCGTTTAATTTAAATTAAATACATTTCGAACGATACGTTATTTAAAACGTATTTTATTTCGTCTATTGTTATATTTACGCACGTGTTAAAATATCCGGACGATCGTCTTGTATGTTCGCGTCGTGATAACTGAATTTTAGTAATTCGGGAAATGCGGATTAATATTTAATATAATCGATATAATTAAAAAATATATAATAATTTATGTATTTAGTTAAAATAAAATATTCAATTGGACGCTTACTAGTGTACTAATCACGAATGTACGTACGTGTAGTTATAATAATAATAATTATAGTAAAAAACCAGATTTGAGATGAGTATAGTCATACAATAATAGTAGTTAAACTGAAACGAGCCTACGATCATAAGGTAAGTGAAAAAGAAAATGCTACTCGGTCGGCGTACAAAAGGGGACAGAAGATATTGGAGAGGTTGATAGTTAAAGGTTTTTCTAAAAAGGGCCGAAAAGTGAATCGAGAAGTCAGTTAGTCAAGAGTAGAGAAACAGCCATTGAAGAAGTCAGTGATGAGTTAGACTTTAGTAATCGGAGCAAACCGAAAAGAAAGATAGTCGGCGAGTTACAAACATCACGAATCTAGTTAGTTTGATATATATATATATCTGCGAGTATATGTATTCAGCATTGCCCTATATGGCTGCGAAACTTGGATAATGACGACAGACGAGAAGCGACGACTGATATGTTTTTAAAAATTGTAAAGTTTTTCGGCTATTAAGCTATTTCAAGTGAACGCAAAATAAAACATAAAAAATCAAATATATACGATATACAGTAACGCAACCAGAATTTTTTTATCGAGGGGCCTATAATTTCCAGTTGATTTAGAACCTACCTATTTTTAAGGGTCGTAAAGGAACTAAGTACAAAATTCAACCCTTTAATTTTAATGTTGATGTATTGGAGAGTAGTGATTTTATGAATTAACAAAACAAAATCGAAGTTAATCACTAAAAATTTTTTTTTATTATATAAGCAAAGTTTTCGACTATAAAGTCATTTTATTAGCAAAAACGTTATATAATAAAAATTTTTTTAAGTGATTAACTTCGATTTTATTTTGTTTTGTTAATTTTAATTTTATCTTATGTGTAACAATTCGGCTTAGTGTTAATACGAAAAATAAAAGAATGTGCGTATACTTTTGAAATCACTATATGACAAAATCCAGTCTTCGCGGATTGCGTGTTAGAATGTTCGATCACTGTTTTTGTGATTTTGGGAGGTGCATTAGCCCCTTAGCCGTCTACTTGATTGCGCCACTGACGATATATAAGAAATATAAATTGTAAATGTGTTAATTTATAATATACAATTTATAAAAAATTACAAAAAAAAAAAAATGAACAAAATAGTCTAATAGCGAACGTGGTAAACGATATTATCGGGAATGTAAAATGTAAAAGGACTAATTTAGAATAGACATTTTAAAAATCAAAATTAACAAAACGCAAAACCGGTATTTATAAAATAATCCCCAATATTGTGAATCTGTTAAACAGCTCAATCTGCAATCGACAATTCGAAATTAAATTATTTAATAAATACCGGTAAAAATTTCGTTAATTTTTATACGTCGTATATTCTGTATTTTTATTAGGTAAATTGTGTTGTTTGCACTATCGGAGTGTTTTTTTTTTCATTTTGTTAATTTTTTTTGATAAATTATAAATTCGAAATTAGGCTATTTTTACAATTTATATTTCTTATGTATTGTATATATTTACATTTTTTTTTTTTTTAATATATTTTATTTTACGTTCACTCGAAAAAGAGTTGGAAAAGTTTCGTGATTGTTTAGCTGAACTGATTTCTATTGTTTATAACGTTATATATATATATATATTTGAAGGCAATGTCGATCGCGTAAAAAATTTAATAAGAATTAACGAGAAATGCAAATATCGACGATCAACATTTAAGGTTCCTCCCCTCTATCCTTACGAAGAATGTTTCTGTCAGATAAATTTCTCCTAAAAGCATTCACTCATATCTTTGTATAATCTATACTTAGAAATTTTTCACAACTGACGTTTCTCTATACTTCGACGTCCTTTATTATGTCATTCCTCTGGTCATCTTTCCGGGTACAGTGATATTCTTCTTCCATCCTACCCGTCTTTCTATACGATTCCTTTCGAGTATAATACCGTTAGCCGTAATATCAACAGACAATTGTTTTCCTCATTTAAGAACAATGTTCTACCATTAGCCGCCAATTATAATGTTTACTCCTTGATTAATAGAAACTATCCTAACTCTCTTCTAATTTTCACTGATGGCTCGAAGTGCTCTTTTTCAGTCGGAGCTGCGTTCGTAATTCCCGTTCTCAACATTTCAAAAAAAATTTACCCTTAATAGATTATGTTCCATTTTTACTGTGGACAACTATTCTTCAATCTCTTTCATATCTATAAATCGCCCATCTACAAATATTCTGATCCTCTCCGATTCTAAAAGTTGTTTGCTGGCATTACAGCACTCACAGCTCAACTCTCGTTTACCATCAATTATTTACAAAATTTCTAATTACATATACCGATTAAACTCTCTCGGTGTAAGAGTTAAATTTGTTTGGATCCCCGGGAAATGCGATATCCGTGGCAATAATCTAGCTGATCATTTAATCACTTCAACGGTTACATTAGGGACTTTTTTTTTATTTTATACTCCTCCTATAGATCTCTTAGCGTGCATTAAATACGCGCATAAGGAATAAAAATCTGTGGTCCGATCCATTTATTGCAAAAGCATTATAAATCCATTCAACCCGACATACCTTCTAATCCGTGGTTCTACAATATTAAAGTTGAAACGATCAAATTGCGGGCGGGTTTTATTACTACCATTTGTCGACTGAGACTCGGCTGTAGTCGCCTTCCTGCTTCGTTACACAAGTTGAAACTTATTAGTTCTCCTAATTGCTCTCGTCCGATGGATACGTATTTAGTGGCCGATGCCGACCATGTTATCCTAGAGTATTCCCATCGTAGTAATTTTCGTGTTGCATTTTATCAAGCTCTTCAAAGCCTTAATATAAATATTGCGTTTCTCTTAGCTCTTCAAAATGCCGAAGTATATACGTCCCTATACTCCTATATTTTAGATTCCGGTTTCATTATTTAATTTTACACATCCCTACATTACTTCTTACTCTGCCTAATTTATAAGTAGCCCTTTCTTATTCATTCCATAATATACAGACATGGGTAAACTGTATGGAAGCCAAAAAAAAAAAAACCGAAAAAAAACATTTATACTATTGAAAGACGAAATGCTCTAAAATATTAAAATCGAAATCGGCGTCTGGTCGAATTTTCCCCCCGACATATTTTTAACTGCGTTCGACGCGAGTCGGATTATATGTTTCGGTTTTACTTCTAATTTAGGTTAACTTTTTACACTTATCAGCGGGTTATTATTATTTTTTTTTACACTATTTTTACTCAAAACCGTCAATAATTTGCATATTCGGTTGTAGAAGTGCGATAGGACGTGTACGATGATACGGTAAACAAGAATAAATTATCAATTTTTAAATTGTACGCGCCGCGCAGCTGACTATTGCGATAGAAATATATACGTTTCTTTTGTTATTTTCGTTATTTGAATAATATTCGACGTATTGAATGGTCTCGTTTTTTACCTAGGCTGGCGATGTATAATTTCCGCGGGAAAACGTATTGCTTTTAGAGTTAGAAAATTAAGTAAAATTATACAAAAAACCTGCGAAAAAAAAACAAGACGCAACACAGATATATGTGTAAATTTTTATTTGCCAATTTACACTTAGCCTAGTAGGCTATCAACGAACTCGTGTATGGGGAGCACACCCATTGGTGTGCGTGTGTGTGTGTGTTCTGCCCTATTTATTTACATTATTTCGAATATTGATCCTCTCGAGACGTTACCGGTTTCTTTAGGATCGCTCTAGCTCATTGGAGCATGGTGTGATTTTTCGATGAATCCTCAAATATCGTTGGATCAGTTGATTGGTGATGTGTTGTACCAATACGTGTATATCAATCTGAGGGCTTTGTTCTGAAACTGCTGGATAATCATCCGATTCGATTGTTTTGCGCGTCCGTTCACAGTGGTACAGCGTAGGTCCGTATTGGTTTTAGCATAGTATTATTAAAAGCTTGTTTCGTCAGCCGCGATTGATTATAGTATACGTTTCTCAGTTTAAGGTCCAATTCCTTCCTCTTTTGTTATATCTTGATTTTTTTTCACCTTTCAGTTTTACATAGATCGCAATACCCAAATTGCAGCATAAAAATATATAAACGAATATTTCAAGACGTTTTCTGCCTCTTTTCGTTTTTATAAGTTTTATATTAATTTTATTGTTCCCCCACCCCAGTTTTAACGCATTTTATAATTTACGCATAGTTCAAATGGGATGCTCACGTCGCACGTACAAATCGTATAGCGCACTCCCACGCAGAGAGCCCTTAAGGGCGGATTCGAGCAGGGTGGGTGTGCAGTGGCCTAGCCAGGGGTTGTTTTGGGGGTCTGAACCCCCCTTGGAGTCAATATATACTCCTTGTTAAATGCCGTTTTGCATTTGTTAAACCCATTTTGTTTTTTTTTCATTTATTTTATTTAAATTTCGTTGTTTGTGAAGTAAATAGTTTTGTAATATAGGAGGTACTAGAAGAATTTTGTAGAGAAACGCAAAGAATAGATTTTAAATTTTAAATTTAGTTATTACTACGTATTATTCCTTCAAAAAATATAAAATCATTATTTACCGTTTTTTTTTTCGCGGAATTTATTGTAACCATCTCCCTCTGTCCTCAATAACATACTATCAGTGTGTTCCAGTGACGTTAAATATTTCTGCCGTCTATTGCTTCTAATAAAAGTACATATTCGACGTTTAATAAGTATAAAAAATAACTCCGGTGAGTTGGATTGCTTAGGGCTTGGACCTACTTGAGTTTTGGTTATTTACCTAAAGTTCAATCTTGGGTTTACTGTTATAATTTACTTTTGTTTGAACCCCCCTCTTCAACCAAGTCTGTCTATGTGTAACTGGTTTACGAAATTTGGATGATGCGGATATTTAAGTTACCGGTAGACGTACGATATCATCCTCGTGTATGATTTTTCTTCGTTTAAAAATTTCGTGAATAATAAACGTGCATAGTATTCAAACTTCGGCATAGGCTACAATTTCCCTAATTTCACTATTCGTCTAATTGGTTACCTACCCGGTTCTTGGGCAAATTATGGAACCCGGAGGGGAAATAATGCGAATGTAATGCCCATATTCGCTTATTTTGTTGATCCTCTATCGATCTACAGGTTGATAAAAATCGTCGAATGATTTCTACGAATTTTTTCCGTTTAATGGAGGCGTATTTTGTGGAAACCGTTTTATGGTATTTAGGTTTGGACGAAATTTGTTTAGTAAATGAGACGCGATACGAGACTCATATCGTGTACGTATCTTATGGCACGTAACGCTAAATCGATCGAACGACAGTCAGAAACGAAATTAATTACGGCGTCATTCGCGGTAATAAAAGTAAAATTCCCCCTGACGATAATTTTCTAATTTCCTGCCGACATTAAATAATCGTCTTTGTTACATTGTAAATAACTGCAACAATAAATGAAATAACTCGGAATGAATCCGTCATGCGTGAAAATAAAACAGAGTAGCGGTTCCAGTATTAGGTTATGCCGCGACAAATCGGCTGATGAAAGAATTTGAATGGTCTTTCTCTATATACATAATAGATACAAAACACCCTATTTATATATAATATATATATATATATATAATATATATACATATACATAGATACGTGCGTTTGTGAAAATAAATAAATACGAGCCAATCAGGATGGACCAGTTACGTGCGGCGTTCGGTTAAAATTAAAGTTAAATTCACACCGTCCGCACATTGATTATTGTCGTTGTTTAAATTTAAATTATAACGAAATTATTGAAATTAAAACATTTGCCGATTTAAAATACAACAGGCAAAACATTCAAATTTAAGTCGATTTTTATTAAAATCTTTATTATATAATTTTGTTTACATTATAAAAAGCTATTAATGCCGAGTACATAAAATTTAAATTTACCTCGACAATAAATATTTTTTTTTTTTTTTATTACATTATGTATAATCTAATATTTAAACATTATCGGAAAAATTAAAAAAAAACAAAAAACATTATAACGAGTATATCTATTTTGTAGGCCATTATGTCTCGAATTAATTAATTGTTGCGCATTTTACACTTATCGTAGAATTGTTTCGAAAGTTTGAATGATAGTTCTATATAATAATTTCTGATTTGTGACCGTGATGATCTCCGATTGAATATAGGTGAAATTATTCGAATAGCTTTATGCGCATCATGTATGATGTGGCTGTTGAAAGATATGACTCCTAGATACTTAACTTATTTAGTGGCCAAATGGTATGTACAGCCAGGCCAAAAAAAAAAAAGAAAAAAAAAAAAAATTTTAGTCCATGTAATGTGATGTTTTTAATCCTGATACGTCTTACGACCGCTAGGGATCGTAATAAAAATCTAACTGATTTATGTAATCTTTTCAGCAATTACATCGTCTACTTTTACTATATGACGCAACATTTTAAACGAACAAAGATCTGCGTTTTTTTTTTATTTTCGTTTTATCACACACAGAAATATCGAGGCACCGATAGGACAGGCTACTCTAAAAAAATTACTACATTCTTTCTATTGATATATTATTCTTTTTTTAAAAATAATTTTGATCGCAATATATCGGGTTTTCAATCAAGTCCGCTCGGGTCTACGTTGAAGTAAAATAAAATAAACTGTTAAAAGTTGAATATATTGGAGAGTAGTGATTTTATTCATTAATTATAAACAAACAAAATATAACACAATCACTAAAAGTTTTTAATCGCGAAGCTTTTCGACAGTTACGTCATTTTCAAGCGCGAACTAAAATTATTACATCTTTTTTTTGTATATGAAAAACCAAAAATTTTTATATAACGACAACTTAAAATTTGATATACATATTTCACTAGCCAAAACATAATTTCAATTTTAGATTAATACATTAATTTACAATAAATTTCATTTATAAAACAGATTTTTAAAAAATTCTTCATCAAAACTGATAAATATCTCCCAAACCTGGTTCAGGTTCTATTAAAAGTTGAATATATTTTCATATACAAAAAAATATGTAATAATTTTAGTTCGCGCTAGTGATTGTGTTTTATTTTGTTTGTTTATAATTAAAAATAAACTGTGTATTGGGTATTAACGAAAATCTTTCATTCGAAATATCAATGTTTAACGAAAATCTTGGTATGGTGATTTGACATTTGTAATAGAGTAATAAATAACTAATTTCATACACTCCACCAAAGCAACGTCGACTCACCCTTATTAAAAAAAAAAGAAAATAAAAACGTTATATATACGAGTTAACGATGCAAAAAGAAACGGCCGATGTTAATGCAGCAGCCATCAAAATAGCCGAATCTAAAATATTAATTTTATATCAACAATATAACCACGTTGTAACGCATTAAGAAAAAAACTGCTCTAAACAATATGTGCTTATAAAAGACGGCAAGCTTTAAACCGATCATTAAAGAGCTCGCTGCTGTGATAGGTGTTTGCACTTTTGGAATTTCTTTTCTCGCCCGATCACCTGCTTTCTGAATTTCGAAAGCCAGTTAGCATCAGTTTTCATTATTATCGTGATTATTTATATTCATCCGGGAGCTATTATATCCGTTGTGCGATACCATATATCGGTTTTTTGATCGGCTACAGAGAATCTACTCTATCTACATCGTGTTACACGCGATTCACGGAGTTTACCAGTGACCGAAGCTACGTCACGTGTCTTATCATTTCTAATTCGATCAGATAACCCCGGGAATACAATGTGTTTGTCGTACCACGCGTATTTTCATCCTACGATGACCGTATTCATTGTTCTCAGTGATTAGCTCTAGCATTCTTCATCATATAAGCCGACTGACCGCAACACAGTACTACGATAGATTTTCGACTTCAGTCTAATGGGAACACGTTTATCGCATAACACCTCAAACTACGTCATTTTAAATATGTAATATACATACACGTACATACACACATAAATAAAACAAAATTATGACATGCGATAAAAATAACAGCCGAAAGAAAATAAGTGTAGATATTGAAGGTGTTAAAATACAAGAAGTGAATGAATTTGATTACTTGGGTAGTAAAATCACCAGCGATGGCGAGTGTAGCAAGGACATTAAAAAACGGATCAATCAAGCAAAGCGAGTTTTTTACGATCGGAAAAATATTTTAACCAACACGGCTATAAGTAAAAATTTTGAGGAAATTGTTTTTAACCCTATTTGCTTTGGAATGCAGCGTTGTACGGATGTGAAACATGATCGATTGATAAGACAGAGATAAAAACCCCAGAAGCCTTAGAAATATGGTGCTACAGGAGAATGCTGAAAATAAGATGGACCGATAAATTAACAAATGAAGAGATGTTAGAAAAAATTGGCGAAAGAAGAATATTATGGAAAAAAATTATAGATCGGTCACATTTTAAGACGTGAGAGCCTATTAAAGATAATTATAGAAGGACGGATGAATGGGAAACGCGGAAAGGGAAGACCAAGAAATCAATATAGAAGACACTGGTAGCACAGGATATACGGATATGAAGAGGAAAACGGAAACCCGTAAGTTGTGGAAGAAATTAACAAACCAGTCGTAGGACTGATGACTACATGATGATGGTGATATATATATATATATATATTATATATATATATATACATGAGGATTAGTTGGTTCGAGAAAATGAACAAAAAATTAGTACTAGAAAGATTAAATAAAAAAATAAGTATATTACAAAATATCTGCAAGGGGCGATTTAAGCGGCTAAGTCATGAATTACGTCGGGGTGCAGTAAAGTGTGTTATCGGCATCAACTCACTTTATAAAAACCCTGTATCACCTTTGACACCTTTTTGGCCCAGTAACTCATTTATAATACAGCGGCTCTTCGCCTGTATCTACTTGTATTTGAAACCCTACTACCATGCTTTTAAGTTTCTTATAGAACTACACTATGATTAATGCCCATGCGCAACCGATTATCGTTATATGCGGATATATATAAAACGACGACAATAACAGCCGTCAATAATAATTTTATATATATATATATATATATATATATATATATATATATATATATATATATATATATATGTATGTATATATATATATGTGTATATATATATATATATATATATATATGTATATATATATATATATAATGTTGATGTATTGGAGAGTAGTGATTTATGAATTTAACAAAACAAAATAAAATTGAAGATAATCATTAAAAAATTTTTTTATTACAAGAATATAAATTTAAAAAAAGAAAATTATTAGAAAAATTACAAATTATAAAACATAGAAGTAGTAATAATTTATTAAATAATATGATTAATTTTGATGAAGAATTAATTTTAAAATCGGTTTTATAACTACATATTATTGTAAAAAAATTTTTTATATCTGGCTATATATTTATAAAGTTTTTTAGTAATATCTTTAGTTTATTTGTAAAAATTTTTAACGAAAGCTTGAAAATGACTTAATAGTCGAAAAGCTTCGTATTCGTGTAATAAAAAAATTTTTTAGTGATTATCTTCAATTTTATTTTGTTTTGTTAAATATATATATATATATATGTATATATATATAAAACAAAATAAAAACAAATTTAGTTACAATAACAATTTTTATGAATGCAAAGCTTTTCGAAAATACGTCATATCAAACATATACAATTAGCAAATGTTTATAGTATATGCTTGGTAATGAGGTAATTATCGAAAAGCTTTGCATTAATGAAAAATTGTTATAATGATTAAATTTGTTTTTAGTTTGTTTTATTAATTCATAAAATATCACTACCGTCCGATAAATCAACATTAGATATGCACATATATGTATAACTCTCTTGATACCATAATATCCTGGTCGCATATAAACACATTGCGCTATATATAACACTGTATTATAACCATGACCAATTGCGGCAACGAATCCTAAATTAGCACTCGTTTACGATATTAATATAAATACGTAAGAATAATCAATTTTATATCAAATTTTATTTTTTCATTACGTAACGAAAATATATTTTTTCATAATAATAATATTAATGCTTATATTTACATTTCGTTTGTATCACGTAATAAGATATGTTCTGGGTTATGTGATAAGCTTTATAATATATTTATACTTATTTAACGTTAAGTTAAGATTGTAACAGGTAAATTTAAAGAAAAAAAAAATATATTTACATCGAAAAGTTGAAATTATACATACTGTAAAAAAGGAACGGTGAAGTTGGTTGTTTCGAAGAATACGTAATACACGCATACCTATATATAAATATATAACACAACTGTCAAATGCGCTATAGCCAGCGATTTAACTGTACCTGTCGATATAAGAACAACTCTGCTCTTTCACATCAGGATACGGTTGAGTTATGGCGCAATTGAGTTAACACACTAAACTGCGTTTGCACTACCGCGTTAGCGCAGATATTGTTACAGTGTTACCATCTTTAGCCACAATAAAAATAGCTTGAAGGATGTTATTGAATGCAAGATAATGGGAAAAAAACACGTGGAGATTACGAATGAAAGTCATCGACACAGTGCTAAAAGAAAGTGGAATAATGACTTATGCCGAATTAAAGATGAAAACTTGCGGCAGGATGGGATGAAAACGATTGGTACATGGTGCGAACCAGTCTACGGGCTGATACACTGATAATGATATATATATATATATATATATATATATATATATATATATATACTGTTGCAGCGTACGTGTTTTTGTCGACCTCGCATATTTCCAGCAGTAGCACGAGTATTTAAAATTAAAATTAATATAAAAATGAACGACATGATCGGAGTTATAAATAAATCTGGCGCGTTGTTTAAAAAAAAATGATAATTGACAAGCGGCCAAAAATTTAAAAATGTGGACATATTGTTAGAAAAAAATCTTCCCGTTGCTCGGCGTATAAAAATTCGTCGTGAAAAATTAAGCGAGAAATTTTCAAGAACAACGTAAAAATTTATTAATAGAATCGGTTGACCTATCGGTAAATTCCGTCCGTAACGATGAAATAAAAAGTTTCGTTAAAACCGAACGAAAAATGTGTCCCAATTTTTCTGTTCGACTTTAAAAATAATATTATTCTTAAGAAATGTACATTTTAATTAACTAAATAATTAAATAGAAGATAATTATTTTTTGAACTTCGTTTTCGTAATTATCGAAAGCTTCGCGACGTTCTTCGTAAGAACTAGGGTGTCGCGGGACGAAAGAGGTAATGCTCGTGATCGGCGTTCGAATTTTCAGTAATAGTGACTTAAAAGTATTTATTGAAAAAAAAAAAAGAAAAAAGGTCGAATAGTAAAATGGGGAAAATCCCCGAAAAAAAAATTGTATTTAATTGAACTTATAAAATAAATCGAGTTTAAAAAGTAAACATCGTTACCGGGTTGTATGAGAAAACGATTTACGTTTATCGACTTCATCCGGTGTTAACGCAAATTCGCCAAAAACGATTTTATAAAAAAATGTCGATATCCGCGGGTATTCGGATTATTTAATCGGAATTTTATATTTCGATAAACTCGTTATAATGAATTACAACGGACCATAATAATAATAATAATAATTAATAATGATAACGATGACGATAACAGTAATAATAATTAGACATTAATGATAACGATTATATAATTAATATTAATAATGAAAGAATACTACTACTACTAATGATAATAACAAAACATAGTAATGATAAATAATATTTATAAATAATAATAACAATACTCGTAATGATGAATAATGTTATTAAATTAGTCGAATTTTTATATCAATTTCGTTTGCGAATATATCCACATTTAAATGTTGCACGGTATATAAAATACGCGATTATATAACGGGTCAAGCAAGAGTGGGAAATTTTAAGTCTGGCGAGAATGATATTTTTCTTCTCAAACCGAATATGAAGAGATTTCAGAAATAGGATAAGGTGAAATAGTAATGAAAATAGCGCTTTTTAGTCTCGTTACAAGGATTTAATTATAGGGCATTTCAAGGAAGAATTTCACATCGTTGTAGACGAGAAAATACGAATATACAGATATGAGCAAGGAAACGTCGTGTTAGTTGTTCAGTCGACGGCCTCGTTACCGGGGGACCGATACCATTAGGAATCTAAAAAATGAAGTTCATCACGAAGAAGCAGTATGCATTGTACGATTACATTATCTAGATGACATGGCCTCGGTAGCGCAGTAGGTAGCGCGTAAGTCTCATTATCTGGATAAAACCTATATAAAGATATAACACTTGACAGAACCTGTAAACGATAAGATAAAAAGGAAATAAGACGGATCGGAAGAAAGGAATTCAAGACACCTGAAGATAGCGAAGGATTCGACCCTGTCGGACCACGGAAATAAGACATTTCAACATGACTCGGCCCTATACGAAAAAGGACATTTTAGACGTTTCGAGTCATCCATAAAGCAGTATATTTAGTCGGGATATTTTGCAGTTTCCAGAGGGATGAGTCGATGAAGTATGTATTCTATCTATGTACGGGAATTCTTTTATGTGGATTAAGTTCAGATTGATATATATGGTGCCTCATATGGAAGATTAGTATACGCTACTTAGTTGTGATGTATATATATATATATATATATATATATATATATATATATATATATATATATATATATATATATATATATATATATATATATACTTTTTTGTGCTTAATTATAATATACGAATTAATTAACTAAATTAAATCGATCTACCGGAGGAGTACAAAATTCATATCGTAGACGGACAATTTGTGGGTTGAAATGACAATTAAGAAAGTCGTTGTGTTACAAAAAACGCAAGACGAATACTATTAATAATAATTGAAGAGTTATATATATATATATGTGTGTGTGAAACAACGCGATATTACTGGGAACTCGTTTAACGAATTAGATTAATATTAATTGAAAGTAATACCGTGAACGAAATCTGTACGTAAATAAGCGGTCAAAGGCGGAGAGGAACAGGATTTTATTAAGATACGGGTAGTATAATAAACATTGTAAATATTGCGTATGCGTGTGTGTGCGTTTGTGTAAATATATTATACGTTACGTTACAGGCGTAGAAAATTTAGTAAGAAGGTGTCTAGCGTATATGATGAAGTTTAAAAGTTGATATTTTGTGCTTCATTCAGTCTGTATTAATGAAACATTTTTCGTTAATTTCGCTAATTTCGACTTGATTAATTATTTCCGTTTGTTTTAATCCGTACATCCGGATGCCGTTTAAAATTCTTCGCGTAGCTTGGTTTTTAATGTTTAAATTAGGAAATTAAATTTACATTATTACTATTATTCTGAATAAACAGTAAGGAAAAAAACAAATAATAATTTCATTGTTTTTCTTAAATATTCGTCCTGATATATATATATATATATATATATATATATATATATATATATATATATATATATATATATATATATATATATATAATATACATATTCTCGACATTGGTCTCGGATGCCTGTTGGTATAATGCAATAAATCAAAATGAGTTGACGTTTTATCAAATTTTTCACTCGATAATGATAATTGGAGTAATGGTCTCTCATTCTGATTTTGATCCAACTTAAATGTCGACTTCAAACCTTGCATCCATCTATCTATCTTGTCAAGGTGTTTCTGAAGTACATCTATTTGGATGTCTCTGGTTACCATGATGACAGTATCATCTGCATAAGTAGCGGTAAAAATCCCATCTGAGGTTGGGATGTTAGCTGTATATAGTGTGTACAACACAGAACCAAGGACTTTCTCGTGGTACACCAGCATAAGTTGAAAATTTGAATTCGCTTCTTCATATATATTACTCTGCAGCGCCTATTTTCTAAGTATGACTTCAGCAGGAGGCAGAAGTTTTCTGGCAGCATTGTGCTTAATTTGTGCAACAAACCTTTATGCCATACTCGGTCGAATGCCTGTGTCACATCTAGGAATACAGCGGCACAGTACTTTTTTCTTCGACAACTCGATGCACTTGATGGATTGTTGAATGATAGCTTACGAAAACCAAACTGATGGTCACTGGGCTTCCATCAGTGACTTAATTATTTTCAAAATAAGTTTTTCAATTAATTTCGATAGAACAGGCAAAAGTGATATTGGCCGATAAGACTTCGTATCTTCTGCTGGATCTCAGGTAGAGGTTTTAAAAAGAGCCGGTATTAACTGAAGTCCGAGACAGGCATTAAAAATATATATAATTAATACAACCGTTTTTTTTTTTGGTATTTCCTGTATTATTGATGGTGAGATTTTATCAATCCCAGGAGCTTTTTTTCGATTGATATTAATCTCAATAGCTATTTTCATTGGTGTAATATATCGAATTTGTTGGCTAAATTGACATTCCATTGTCGTGTCAATGTTTGATGAGATTTCATACGGCTGAAATATAGTTTTAAGTTAAGCTATTGTTACTTCAATTAACTTCTTTTTAATTATTTTAAATATTATCGTTGTTATTATTAACTTCAGCGCAATCCGAAAAATGAAGATTTTAATTATATTAATTTCTGGATAATTCGTACCGAATTTTCTAAATACGCTTTCTTATCTTCAATCCTATTTCTCGATTTCAAAGGTCAAAAGTTCGACAACTGATAATTCTCATTAATATGCGTTACGAATATGTTCCGTATAGAATTAAATAATTCGTACATTTTATTTCTCTCTCACTCTCGTACACAGCCATTATTTGAACGTTTTACGTTGACTAAGGCCAAGCGCGGTCCAATGTTCAAACCACTATTTTCGACGAATAACGGGTTTGTATTAGAACTCGTCCAATTTGAAATGTACCGTAATAATGTTAGGAGGACGTTTCGCAATATTGCCAATTTTCGCACGTATCGAGGTGATATGGCATTCACACCCAGATCGTTATAAGGAAAATATATATTTACTATTTAGCCATGTACTCTAATATTAATGTCAGTATCAGATTATTTTATAATCGAATCTTTTTTTTTCACTTTTCTAATTTTTATAACATTGCGCGTTTAAATTACGTCGAAATTAAATTTTATTTTTTGTTTTTATATTTTTTATAAACTGAATATTTGTTATATTTTATTCCTTGATATTTTTTTAAATAAAAATTTAGTTCTACTTTTTTATCATTTATTTATAGTCTAATATTTATTCGTTTATCCGTTTCTTTATTTATTACTACCGTAACGTTTTATCTCCGGTACGCGAATCAACGGACGCGCATAGGAAAGGAGAGGATTTTAGCGACGTACGTTAGAACTCCACTATTATAAGTTATTAACCGATTGATGGAACGAAATATATGCGTATTTTACAATTTCGTAATTTCATAAATTGCTCATAAAATAAATTCTAATAATATTCGCATATCCAGTTCCGATGGTGTGCTCATACCGTGGGTTACGTATTATTTAATTCGCTGTATGTATGGCGCCAGTGTTCACTACAGCAAATGGTCAGACGCGCCCAGGACAGGGATAGATGGCGATCAATTACACAGAACAATTAAAGTGAATCTTAATATCACGATGCTCGGACCGAGTCCAACGACTATGATGATGAGGTACAGGGTTACAGTAGATAATAATTTGTTTATGTACGGGGGAAAAAATTACAACTAAAACATTAACGAGTCATTTCCGTTATATATTACAGAATTGAACACGTGCGAATTTTCCATGTATACACGTTTGTACGTGTACATTATCTCTTTTGAATCTTTTCCTAGTAGGATAACTGCTTTCATTACTCATATTTCAGGCGCATGGTGTACGAACATAATTAGTACGACGTTTATTTATGAAATTACAAACATCGCGAGAAACACCGGTCGTGAGCAAGACAGTAGTCGTGAGCAAAATAGAGTAGTTTGTGAGCAAAGTCATGAACAACACAGTAGTAGTGAGCGGCCGTCGTGCTCCGAATAGGCACAGTTCTCTTTCCACGAATCCCAGAATTTGTCGACCACCGCTTTCTTACTTATTGGTTGCAGTTTTTTTTTTTAGAATTTTTTTTTGGCTCCATCGGGGCGTTCTTTAGGTCATCGGCCAGTACGTGTTTGTACTGTAACTTCGATCTTCGGTCGTAACAACAGCCACTCCGATATATAGACCTCGAGTCATTTGATCAATTGTTTGAGCACAATTCACGGAAAGGGATCTAAAAAATGCTCCCGATTTATTTTTAAGAAATATTTTTATTCTTATTTTCTTGAGGTAGCGTTCTAATTTTTTTCGATGTATATTCACTTTCATATGACGTAGTTGGAAGTTGTAGGACTTTGAGATATATTTGGTGTTAGTTGAGAGATCTTTGTTAAGAAATATACGGCTCGATACATTTTAACGTGCGCCAGATTTGTATATTCTCTAATCAATGGCGTCATTATGGTACTTTTACTAATATTACCCGGTTTTAAATACATCCTTGTTACTTACTTTTTCTCCGTCCAAGCCGAAGCCCGATATATCTTTCGCCATCTGTATAATTTCTGTTCGTACGTTTATTTCGATTAAATTGGTCAGTTTCCAATTAATATTAAACGGGGGGAGAATTTAGAGATGAATTCTCGCAACTTAAGAAATAAACACACTCGGAATATAAATAAAAAAACGAGCCAAATAAAGAATAAGTTTTACGTTTAATTTTTAGATTATTAAATAAAAGCATGGACAAAATTCAATATTTTTCTGCATATTTTCAACTTTACATAAACACGCATATTTAACACACACACACATACATACATATATATATATATATATATATATATATATATATATATATATATATATATTATAAACAACAAAAAAGGAATTAAAATCACATAAATTTTCTTTATGGAAAATAACAAAGTTCTTTGGCTGTTAAGCCACTATTAAGTAAATGTAAAAAAAAAATATATAAAAATATAAACAATTTATAAAAATATAAAATTTAAAAAACATTAATTTAGATATGCGATTTATAAAAATTAGCAGATTGAAAAAAAAGTATTTATAAATTAAACTGACAGCGAATATCAATTCATTCGCAATCAGACATTCGCTATCACATTAATTTATAAGTACTGCTTTTTCATTTTTTCTAATTGTTGTAAATTGTATATCCTAATTAATATTTGTTACACTTTGTATTTTTATTAATTGTTCATATTTTTATTATTTTATTTTTTATGTTCACTTGATAATGGCTTAACAGTCGAAAAGCTTTGTGATTTTTCGTAAAGAAAATTTGAGTGATTTTAACTACTTTTTTGTTTTTTATTATATATATATATATATATATATATATATATATATATATATATATATATATATATATATATATATATATATATATAAATCCTTATATATAAACTGGTTTAGTAATTACTCGAGTAAATATCGTTAAACAATTTATTTGGTCTTTTAAAGTTAATGAATGAAATTACAGTACAACATACTCGCTACCAATTACGGAACCAACACTGGTTTTTCTTATTCCGTTTGTATGTCGACTTTACATCGCATCCGGTATTCCGTATTGACCTCGACAAAAATACGCATAATTATAAATTCGTTCTAAAATTAAAGAAAGTAAACGTTAATCGATAAAGCTTTTTAATTTGTAACGTAATTCCTTCTTTATAGAGCAGCGACTAATTATATAGCAACCGATCGGTGTATCAGCAGTTGGACTGGTCATCCAAGTGCTCTATTTATCCCGTTCCGCTGTGTACCTTTTCAGTTTAATGTAGTTCTTGATGCTCGCTTCTTTCTTCATTATGCCTATCTTGGTTTTTCTTTCAGCCTGCGCATGAGTATTTCTCCTTCCGTAATATCTTTCTCATTAGACTATTTTGTCTTAACACGTGTCCTATCCATTTCTTTTTTATTTCGTTTTTAAGATTGTCTTTCTTCTTGTATTCTGTTAATACCTTTTTCATTTGGAATTTTATCAATTCGCGAAATTTTTAACGTGCCTCGTTAGTATTATATTTCAAAAGTTTCAATTTTCTGTAAATCTCTTCTGTTTAAAGTTCACGCGAGTACAGTACCCGACGACTTGATAATGCGTTTTCGTGATGCTACAGAGCGCGTATTCCGCGTTATTATATGAATGTTTCTTTGAAACGCTTCTTTAGAACTCTTCACTAGATCTCATATTTGAAGGAATCAACTTGTTTTAGCTTCTTTATATTGATTAATATATTCATTTCTTCTGCCGTTTTAATAAATTACCTTTGGTTTTTTTTTAATATTTATTTTCATTCCTTATTTATCTGCTCCATGCTGTTTAATTATTGCGCTATTGTTACTAATCCTTTCTCGTTGTCCGCAATTAATACTCGGTCGTCTGCGAATTTCATAATTTTAATACATCGTCCTCTTATTTTTCACCTTCTTGAATTTCTTCTAACGATTTGTTTATTACGAATTTCGAATAAATACCGAATAGCACCGGCGATAACCGACATCTTCAAAGCACTCATTTGAAAGTTTTTTATACTTTTAGATGATTTTTAAATACCGCCTTTAAATTTGTTGAAAGCTTATTTTGTCATTTAAAATTTTCTTTTAATCTCTAGCATCATTTTTCTAATAAGAGGTCTCGAATAACTGAATTCTGACGCACACTGCATTTCATCTTTATTTTACAATATTTTTTGGGGTTTAGAGGGTGTAAATTTTATCACTTTAGTTTTCCTAAAATTAGTCACCGTAATTCAAGTCAGCTGTATTTTTTTTGCCTACCATTTCTCGAATTTCTTCTTTTAAACTCAAATCATTTCTTCGAGAGTTTACGTAATTTCTTCCGCGTAAATATTGAACAGCATCGTAGACAAGGAACACTCTTTCAACTCTTCTTTGTATATTGCGCGTTAGGTTTGAGTATTTTTTGCTTCACATTTAATATTTGCGCTTTGCTCTTATAATCGAATTTCTTCTTTTAAACTCAAATCATTTCTTCGAGAGTTTTCGTAATTTCTTCCGCGTAAATATTGAACAGCATCGTAGACAAGGAACACTCTGTTCAACTCTTCTTAATATATTGCGCGTTAGGTTTGAGTATTTTTTGCTTCACATTTAATATTTGCGCTTTGCTCTTATAAACATTATTCGGTCAAAAACGACTGTAGAACGAACCGTGGCTTGTTACGACGTCTCTGGTATGCCACGAATCCAAATTGAGTGTCTTTTATATTTGAATTGAGCTTCTACTGTATCCTCGAATTTACTATTAACAACGATAAATAATTTTAGAGAATGGTTGACGAGTTGTCCTGTATTCGAAACATTTTTTTTTAGTAATTAACTTTGTTTTTATTTTGTTTATTAATATATATGCACGTGTATATATATTTATGTGTGTGTCATTTTTTGTTTAAATTTCTTACAGTCTTTCAGCTTTTCTGCGCATATTGATCCTTTATAAATAACCCGATCACAAATATTGGAAATAACGCTACCACCCCATTTTTCCTTTGGACTATAGATTCTCGTTTCATCCGAATGATTGATATACGTTTCATTCGAAATTCTTTTTCTTAGAACTTCGTAGTATATAAATTACGAAAACTAGCTTTCCCCTTTCCTTACAATTCTCAGAAAAGACGGGCATTATTAATTTCGATAATTCTTCAATTTTACCAGAAAACCTTTAAGGTAATAAACCACAGTATCGACGAATGTTTTTGTCCTATCAAACGGTTAATTTCTCGAAGGAGATTAGTCGATTTTAATTATTTTCGTAATGGTGAAAAAGATAATAAAGATTTTAGCGAGTTACACGCATCAACATACGCCAATGTTTAAACTGGTTTTCTGGTTTAGCCTCTCTTAATATCGCCTATCCTGTAAAGTCTGAGAAAGTCTAGAGAGGTTAATAGAGGTGACAAACGAGGAATTACTACAGGTATATAGAGCTATTTTACATTTACTCGCGTCATCTGGCGAGTTCTAAAAAAAAAAAAACAAACGGACAATTGCGGAAAGCCAAAGAAAAGTTGTAACGAAAACGAAAAAGAAACTTTATTACAAGTTAATTTTAAAATTACGAAATTATTTTAATTTTCTTTCTACGCAGTTTTTTTTTTCTTTAAATTTAATATTCTTTTAGAAGTATATTTCATTTTATTTTTTCCCAAGTTTTGATTCGTAGTTTTTATTATAATTATTTCTCACTTCACCTATTAAGTAATTTCCTAAGTCTATCCTCAGTTTGGAGTAAGTGTATTTGTAATAGTTATTATAGTTTATTAGTGCAGGTAGTTAGCTTAAATATTTATGGGACATCGTTGAAATTAATAAATGTTTTATTTATCTAACCGAAAATGAATAAATTAAATTTTATCTTATTTTTAATTTTAATTAAGTTGGCTGATGCGGGCAAAACCTCCTAGAAAACTAATGGATTAAGAGATAGACGATATTATTGCGCGTACCGAAGTCTAGAAAATGTTTTTGGCGATGGTTAAGCTATTCGCGAAAAGGTCTATATCGCTTGCTTCGAAGTCTGCAAGACGGAATGCGAAGTAAAAAAATGACGGAACACGTTTAACTGTAAAAGAAAATGAATATATAAATTTTAACTGATAAAATATGAAAAATAATGACGAAATATTGACTATATTTTGATCGATCGATTTTACTATTAACGTGTCATGTACTACTTCTAAGATAGGAGAACATTCAGATCACGTTGAAGAGGCTAGTATGGTGCAAGAAACGAAGAACTTGGAGGTACGTGTTGCCGTTCGAGTTTAGCAGTCATCTAATTGTTGTTGGTAATGCTAGTTGGGAACGTTGAGAGATGAAAGTAGTGCACCCTAGAAGATGTTTGACGGTAATTTCCTGATGGTCCGGAGGAACAACTGACAAGAGATTCAACAAACGTCCATATGTCATTCATGTCTGGCCGAATGGAATCCGTCTCAAAATTACTTCCGCGTTTCTGAATAAATTAGGAATGCGAGTTGTATCCGATTTTATTAACTTGTTCGAGTTAGGTGCGGACATTCGCGTAGATTTCCATTTACTTTTTAGCTTAGTGGCGACGATATTGTATGCATCTTCACGAGGGATGGATAAATTGTGGCAAGGATACATAGAGAATGTCTCTTTTTACGCTAATCCATTTTCTGGAAATAGCGAATGACCCGGAATCCAGACAAACATTGAGGCTATATTTTGAAATTTTAAAAGAATCGATAAATATTCGATCGTATTATGTGGCGATAGTGTTCGACAAACTCGTCACACCGTTTTGTTTCCGCGATTTTACAAAATATTTTTATTTCATTTTGAATTATTTTATTTTCGATACATACATTAAAAATCTTCAATTTACTTATTGGAAAAATTAATAACGTTTATTTCACTTTTGTCACGAAATCGTAGTTAATAACATACGCTGCTCATCTGTAATTCGATACGTTGCCGAATTTAAAGATTATTTAGATATACACGTACTACTTTTTTGAAAAATCTTAAATTACAGTTGTCAAAAATCTGATAATAGTTTATTTTATCACTAACACGATTCCGACGTTATAGAACATAACGTTCCGAGTTGGCATGTTGGCAACAGTTATTTATTTCGATCTATATAGAAGAAGGTAGATGTAAATTAGAATACACGTCTAATGTGATATAATAATAAAAAAAATTAAGATTATTAAACGATATTGACAACGATGATAAAGACAACTGTACGTTTTGTTTTTTGTATTTATTGTTTTTATTTTTTGTTTAAAAAAAAAACAAAAACTGGTTTTACCTGTCTGCGACCGTCATTTCGGAACCGGTTCGAACCTACCTGGATTAAATAAGATTGTAGGTGTGTATCTTGCGTTGGTAGGGAAATAGAACGATTTAAATTTGGGACTGGTTTTCCGTTCTATTGAACTTGATGTATTATTATAATTCAACGTCTCCCTTTGATATTTAATAAAGCCTCATGTCTCGTACAAGTTCGCGACATTGACCCTGAAAACCCACGCTAAGATAAATTCGTGAACACGTCACCCTAGATCACAAATAAATATTATAGATATTAACTGAAATATCGTACGATTTTTATATCTTATATTCGCAGAAATACCGAACGAATTTTTCCCGAACCATTTTAAAACACATTTTATTATTTATTTTTGGTTCTTGTTTTAATATACATACATACACATTATATATATATATATATATATATATATATATATATATATATATATGTATATATATATATATATGTATATATATATATGTATATATATCAGTGATGGTGATAAATAAAAACCGATAAATTAGTCGGTTTTTTTAGTTTGTAGAGTTTGCTTTATTTTAAACACGGTATAGCAAATGAAAATATCCCTAAATGATAGTAAGTCATATGACGAATAACATATCTAAAATAAAGTAAGTGTATTTAAAATAAAGTTCAAAAATATATTTCAGTTGTAACGGATAATCTTTGTGAATTAAATCAAATAATCATACAGATTTTAGAAGTCTATTAGTAAATTGAATGTATTTTAATATATACAACACGAGTGTACATATATAGTCAGTGTTTTACAAAGTCAGTAATTTATCCTCGTAAATATATAACTAAAACTCACCGTTTTTAAAATCCGACTAATCTTCAATCGGTTCTAGTAAAATCTGTCCTAATATCGATATTTTCTTCGTTCCATATCATTGTATTATAATTGCTAATTTTTAAACTCTTATTATTAAATCCGAAGTAAACTTTAATAAAAAACACGCAAAAAATATCTCAGCATAAACGAATTAAATACAGTAATGGAAAAGTATGGAATGAAGATTAACACTAATAAGACAAAAGTCACGGCAGTTGGCAAGGCCTGTCCGCGAATAAAGATAGAATTGGAAAACGAAATAATAATAGAAGAACAGAAAATTAATCGGGCAGAATGAACAACAAGCTAGCACTACAAAGACCAAATGAAAAAAGAAGTATATTACAAAATATCCGCAAGAGGAACTAGGTCATATGCATTACTCCAAAATGAAGCTATCCCGAAGGATGTTGTCGAAGGCAAGATAATGGGAAAAAGCCACGTGGAAGACTACAAACAATACTCATCGATATAGTGTTAAAAGAAGGTCGACTTATCCGGAATTAGAGGAGAAAACTTGCGACAAGCTCGGATGGAAGCTATCGGTAGATGATGGGAACTCGCTTACGGACTCCGATGATACACTGATGATGATGATGATGATATATATTATATATAAAAATAAAGTTTAGATTGTGGAATGTAGTGATTTTTTATTACTTTAATTACAAAAATCGGTTAAAATCACTAAAACTTTATTTTCTTGAAATTCAGAAAGCTTTTCCGGGCAATTACGCCATTATCAAGCGATATTTATATTTAGATAAAAATAAAGATTTAAAAAATAAAAACACAAAATATAAATTTAAATATAAGTTCATAAATTTATAAATATAAAATGAAGAATAGACACTTAAAACAATCTGACAGTCAATCATTTTATATTTATAAATTTTGCGAAATTGTATTTAAATTTATATTTTGTGTTTCTATTTTTATATCTTTATTTTTGTATCTAAATTTAAATATCGCTTGATAATGGCGTAATTGCCCGGAAAAGCTTTGTGAATTTCAAGAAAATAAAGTTTTAGTGATTTTAACTGATTTTTGTAATTAAAGTATATTTTATATATATATATATATATATATAATTGATTATTATTGTTATTTATAACGTGAAAACGGTGTAATTGTCAAAAAGCTTTGTTGTATGTAATTATTTAACATTTTATTTATGATTTTACACATAGACGAACTTAAATAATTTTTATAGAAAATTTTCGTCGACGAAATAATCGTTTATTTTTTGGAAAGAAAATCGGAAAATATCGTAACAAATACTAAATGAACAAAAAAAAAAAAAACGGAAAACTAAAACAACCTAGGAATGATAATGATCAGTGTTGCCACCAGTAGCAACGCTATATATTATTCGAAAATTTAAAGATATTTTCATACTAATAGTTCGTGGAAAAATATGCTCGAAAGTCGAAAGTACAAGACCGGCCGCCAGTGTGGCGCTCTCTTTTCTCTCTCTCGACGTGTAACTTTCTGAGAGAAGGAGATGCAAAAAAAAAAAAAATAAAACGATGAAATTAACGTTATAACTGGACGTTTTTAGATTGATTAGTTGTTTTTTTTTAAATGTTATTAACGCGCGAAAAAAACTGTTATATAATTCGAGAAAGTAAATTTATTGCGGGTCGTAAATTTCCACATCCGAATAGGAAGATAAATTTCGCGACCTCTATTCATTTTTTTCGCGAGTAATTTATCTCATCGGGAAAATTTTCTTTTCAATGTCGGACAATATTCGCCTTATTCGCATCGTGTAAAATTTCCCAGCTTATTTTTTTTCCTAGTATAAAAATAATAAATTTATTCGTTCACACGTTAAAATAACGAGGTGAGAAGTCAAAAAAATCATGTAAAATCTTATCGAATATTCGTTTTAAATGTTTTCCTTCCTTCCGAAGAAATAAATAAAAATAAAATAAAATTCGAAAGCGATTTCTATTTATTATTTATTATTCCGTTTAATTTTCTCGTCTTATTTATTGTAACGGTGCCACAACCGCTAAAAAGCTAAATTATAGTGTAGGCTTATAATAATTACGAAATAGTACGGTGAATAATTAAAAGATAAAAGAAGATAAAACTGTTCACAAGTCTCGCCCGTATTATTTACCTCTCGGTTACATAATCCTATTCCGAATATACAGCGCGGCTGATTAATAAACACATTATAAACTTGTACTTACACATCGGGTGTACATCGACAAAGGATCACACACGCGCAAAACAGCTAAACACACCCGTCACATAATACAATTCCACGCGGGCAGTCGAAAATGTAATTTGAAGAATATTAAATTAAAAATTAAACTAAATTAAAAAAAATAGAACTACGAAGTTCAGAACACCTTGAATATTTTAAACGAAGACAAAAACTCGTTAAGTGAAATATTATAACAGAAATAACGTATCATTCACAGAGAGGGAAACGTGTTTAAATGTGAATTACAGGAACGAAAAAACAGATGACGATAGAACTTCTAGAAAACGTAAAGGTTTGCTCGTGCACGCGGTTTGCTAAAACATCGATTCGATCGTCTTCTCGGTACTATGTAGGAGAAGCGGTACAATAAGATACATTAGAGAGTGGTGTGATACGTTACCTTGATGCGATGCTCGACGATTAAACATATAAATAATGTCGCGATCGAGACAAATAATGTCTAATCGATTATACGTTCTTTTCGTATCGATTAAAACTTATCGATATTAAACGCATTTCGATCGTGGGTTAACCGTTTCGGTCACGATGTCCGCTATATGGTACGTGAAAATTTTAACGCTAATAAAATTGTCCAGTTTGCGGTCGACGCGAAATGTCTAAAATTTCAAAAGTATTCGTAGAAATGCATTTTACAAAATTATCTACAGTTCATCATTAACAAGTAGTATTGTATAATAAACGTATCTGTATATAAAATTTATAATTTTGATTTGGTAATTTTACTCGGATCGAGAGTATACCTGCTAGTTATATCGCGAAGTTAATGAACTTTTTTTTTAATGTTAACAAAAAATAGTCTGTTTTCGTAGTAATCATAATAATAATAATAATAATAATAATAATAATAATAATAATAATAATAATAATAATAACAGTAATAATAATAATAATAATAATAATAATGATAATGATAAAAAATATATAGACTTTTCGAATAATATAAATAATGAGGGCTCTTGTAGCAACTGTGTTTACGATATCATTAAAAAAGATAGCCATAATAATGAAATAGATTTTAACAATAAGGATAGTATAAGCGCTGCTGTACAAAGGATTGATCACGCTGTTCATGATCGGAATTGCCCGATCTATCAAAAAAATTACAATTATCTAATTTCGCAAACCAACTATGGTAATACAAATTCTTTATCTTAATGTTGATAATTGTAGTGCTGAGCAACTTTTATTGAGGCGGTTATATCATTCAAACTATGATATCTGTGTTATTTGTGAACCATACATAAAAGATAACAAATTCTACACTAAAAATAATCGTTATTCTTCGTTTTTGTTAATGGTAGAATTGCCTTAGTAGTTAGTAATAATCTCCTGCACAAGCTAATATTTTCTTCCGAGAATATAATTGCAATTTCCTTTAGTAACTATTTGCTCATATCCCCTAATCGGGACAGACTACCATATTTGCTAAAACTCGATATATTAATAAAAAATAATCGTCATTTATATTTATAGCTGGTGAATATTCGCATTCCTTCATCAGAAAATAAAATCAGAACTAATAAGAATCTTTGGCGTTCTATGATCTGGTCTTTAATAATAACTTAATAATTATGAACAATACAACTCCTACTTTTCAAAATCATAATGGTAATAGTATAATTGATTATTTCATGGTCTCCTGTAAAGTCCATAGATTGTTCAAATACAAAGATTGAGCATGCTGACGTCACAGCGCATAGGCTTTTCTCCATTGCACTATATGACACTTTTAAAACTGAGACTAACCCATTATACTATAAAGTTGATCAAACTAAATTATTTGAGATCATCGATAAAAACACTATAGATAACTTTTTGCATTGCATCGAGGCAAGTTATGATTCTTATACGCTGGATGTAAATATCCGAAGTTTAAATAATTATCTTACTGACAGAGTTGCAGGTTGTATGTATGCATACAATCCTCCACTAAACGATTGGTGGAAGTCTGAATTGGATCAGATTAAGTGTAAAATAAACCACATAAGGAAAAAAAAATGCAAAACTAAGAATATACTTAAGCTTTTTATAATAAACCAGGTGTTTAAAATTTTAAATCTGAAATATAAAAAATTAATCATTAAAACTAAAATAAAACACTGGAAACGTTTTATAACAGAATCAAATGCCTGGGGTAAACCTTATAAATTTTTAATAAAAAAACGGGTGGCCCCCACAATTCCTGATATTAGGTTCATCGTACAGATAATGAGAAATGTATTGCATTTCTAGAATATTTCTTTCCTAACAAAATAGATGACTCCGTCGATCTAATGAACTCTGTCGATAAAATTCATGTTAGTAACGAAACAATTAATAATATCATTAGGAAACTTAACAATAGAAAAGCGTCTAACAATGATAAAATAACTAATAAAATTGTCAAAAAAATAAACATCAATTTTCCCGGTTTCTTTCGTCTAATTATTAATAAATGTCTTCAATTTGAAAGTTTTCCTTCAATCTGGAAAGTTGCCGATGTAATCTTAATCTCAAAACCTGAACAACTCCTTACTGAAATAACAGCTTACAGACCTATTTCCGTACTTAACTCCTGTGGGAAAGTATATGAAAAAGTTATTAATATATTTCTTACCGATGACATGGTAAATAAAAATCTTCTGCACCCAAATCAGTTTGGCTTCCGCGTTGCACATTCTGCTGAAGGTGCTGCATATAAACTTATATCTATTATTAAAAATAACCATGATAGGGAATCATCCATTTTTGTAGTTTTCTTTGATATAAAGGGTGATTTCGATAACTGTAGCTGGTCATCAATTATTAGGATTCTTCAAAATAAATCTATTAATCCATCTCTTATTAACATTATTATTAAATACCTTAAAAATAGGTCTGCTCGTTTGAAGATAAATAATTCGCTTAATTCAAAGAAAATTTGTTGTGGGGTTCCACAGGGCTCTGTACTTGGGCCAACCCTGTGGAACGTGGCATACTCGAGGGTACATTATGAAATGGAGGACTTCTGTAAAATGTTAAATTTAGATACCCAATTAATTTCATATGCTGACGACTTATGCGTGACTTTTAAAATTACAAAATATACTAATCTAATAAAGTTGAAATTATTTGTAAAAAAACTTGAAGAAATTATTCTATTGCTAAATGCGAGTCTATCCTATTTGGGAATCAAAAAATACACGAAAATGTTAACTAAAAATTATCTCTGATAGGCCAATTGAATTATGCTCTAAAATTAAATACCTTGGATTAATAATCGATCGCAGACTTACTTTCCTTGACCACCTTGAGGTGGTAAATAGAAAATGTATTTATAATATATGACAAACTAAAAAGGATAATCCCTAATAATTATTGACTTCGGTTTAAAGAGTAATTCTCTATAAAGGTCTTATTCAGTCTACTTATGGATATGGTTGTTCTATTTATATTAATGATAAAAATCCTTAAAAGAGTAATTAAACAGCAACGAAAATTTCTACTTCATATTTCATCTTTATAGAGAACTGCCCCTTCTTCTGCAGCGTGTGTGTTAGCCAATCTCCTACCTCTTGATTTATTTTGAATCGAAAGAGCAATTACTTCTGAATACAGAATTACACGTAACTTTTTACAAACTAAATTGCTTAAATTTCTTGAGATAATTTTAATAATTCAGACATTGATGCAAATTTGCCCATTAAAGCAGTTAATAAAATGATTAGGTGCAAAATTATCAACTTGTGGCAATCACGTTGGGATATGGGCAACACTGAAGAATTACCCACTCATTCTTTCCAGATATTTTAGATAAAGTTAACTATAAAAATATGAATATAACCTTTTTCAATGCACAGGTTTTATCGGGTCATGGTAATTTTGGTGAATATCTGTACAGATTTAAAATCACTAATACTCCAAATTGTAAATGTTGCAACCTAAACACACCTGATACAATCCATCACTGCATTTTTGAGTGTCCATTCCTAAAGGATATTAGAAATAATTTCATAATTGATAAAACCTCTCCACTTGTAATAAACAAAAATAACCACACAACATGGCTACAATATTTTCACTTAATAATGAAAAAAAATTTGAAGAAACCAACAAAGGTCAAAAGATTGAAAAGAAGAACGATGATGGATTGGATATAGCCTATAGCCATTTCAAAATAAATTGAGACATTGCTAATAGGCATATTCTCAAGAAGTCAAGTGCGTTCTCAAGAGACAACATCCGGTTGATGACATAAAATTGTCAGTACCTGATAAGAAGAAGAAAAAAAAAAAAAAAAAGTTTGAAACAGGTGATCGATTCTTTAATATAGTTTTAGTAATACAAATGTCATCCCAACTTATTTTGTTTAACTTTCTTATCTATGTTCTTATTCTTATTTAATTACCAACACTGTTTCAAATATAACTTGTTAATTTATAATTGTATATAACTAAAATTAAGCAATATAATTGTTTTGTTTTTAAAATATTCTCTCGTATATATGAAATTCTTAAATGCAGTGGTGACTAAGTATAAACATCACCACTGCATATTACTCGATTAAATATTCGTCTCTTGTGTTAACTTGTTAGTACACATTGCACCTTACTCACATCACTCTAGTTTACAATTTGTAATGTAATATAATAAGCACACAACATGTCTTTTGTATACAAGTAACCTAATAAACTTGCCCCACCGGCTTTGTCGGACTGGGGTCAAAAAAAAAAAAAAATAATAATTCAAATTTATTTATTTAATAACACATAGAATGGAAAAATTTTATACATACGTATACATATACATACATTATACTCATATCACACATAGATATAAAACATACTCATACATATACATTCATATACACATATATACATGAAACATATATAATATGCCTATGTATGTACATAGACATTTTAGATACATACACACAAGTAATATGTAGATAATGAGCTTAATACTAATTATAATAATTCCATTACACCATAAATACAATACATAGATATAATATAATATCCGCTATGCGCATACCTGCGCGAGTAGCGGAAATTTCAATATGAATAGCTGCGTGCAAACTACCTTATGTAAATTAAAAATAGTAATATTAAATATAATAGTAACATACATTGTTAAGTGCTGAATCATTAGTGTAATAATAATAATAATAATAATAATAATGATGGTTAGGAATTTCCATACAAACCTGAAAAGCTGTTCCCGTACATTGTTAACGCAATCATTCGTACCGGTCATTATTTTATACGATAGAAACTTGTTGTCGTAATAGTAATATTACCCGGGGAAGTCATATAGGTCTGCTGTCAGTCTGTTTTAAAGCTTTTCGAAAAACAAAACCCGAGTGGAATAAACCCGGTTTTTCTAGAAAATAAAACAATATCCAATTTTGGAAATTTACATTCAGAAAGTAGCATTATACTACCGAATCGATACATATAGGGCAGTCATAATTCTCGCCTGTAATTTATAGAAAGCGCAACCATCGTCATTAGCCATTCTCACGTTATGTCGGTTTTACGATACAGGTGCAACTACATGTATGCACATTGCCTTTTATAGGTAGTAGTTCTTGGTAAGCCTACAAGCGTACTAACTTTATACATTAACTTTTAATATTTAACATGCACACACACACACACACATATATATATATGCATGTATAATATCTGCACTATAGATCAACTCAAAATTAATAAAAGTCATCTGACGATCCTCGTCAACTTTAAGTAGATTGAGGATCGGTCGTATCCGTTGTATATAAGTAGATTGATAGATACTGAAATAAACATAGGACGTGTATAGTATTTTCAAAAATTTTAATTTATACAATTTTGTTTTTTAACGAATAATTTTTTTTTAAAATATAATTTATTATTTTTCCTGTCTTTCGAATACACGCTGCGAACGCGTCTATGTCCTACAATGAAGTTACAATTTCGATGTACATTTTTTCCGCGTATATTACGCATCGCGATATAGATGTAACTCTACGCGTAAGTAATGGTTTCCAAATTAAACGAGCTCCTGTTTGATAATAAACATTTAAAAATAGTTACTAAGATTTCGGTGTAGAAAGCGATTATTAAACAAGCGAAATCTCGGTATCATACGAAGGACACAAATAAAAAATCTTGTTCAGCACAATAAACTAATCGACATTCTGCTAGCCTGTCGGTATTGATGACTATGATCTTAGGATAATTAAGAACCTATATTGGAATCAAACAGCTGAGCTCATTCTAGGAAAGGGTGAAAGTATTGACTTTGATGTGCAACGCGGAGTACGGCAAGGTGGCATTCTTTCACATCTGTTATTTAATCTGTATGCCGACCGTATGTTCAAATCAGCTATCGGTGACATGCTAATAGGAGTGCAGATAAATGGGAGAATTATTAATAATCTGCGATATGCAGACGATGTGTCGATTCTTACAAATAATGGAAAAGACCTTCTTAATAAACTGAACACAGTCGGTATATAATTTGAAGATAAATGTAAAAAAAACAAAATGGATGATAATAAGCAAACAGAATAACCTTAACACAGTTTCCATTAAAATTAGTAACAGGAAGATTGAAAGAGTGCAGAAATTCAAATACTTGGGCTGTTACATTACGAAGAATCTAGATCTAGATACAGAAATAAAAATGCGATTTAACTACACCCGAAGTTCTTTTGCCAGTATACGGGATCTCCTTTGCAATAGATCCTTATGTTTAAATATAGGTCAAAAAATGATGCAGTGCTACATATACCCAATTTTATTATATGGAATTGAGGCATCAACATTAAACAAAAGGCAAATAAATAGGTTGAAGTCTGTAGAGATGTGGCTACATAGAAGGATGTTGAAAATACCATGGATAGATATCAAATCGAAAAGTCCTAGAGATGGCCAAAACTGAGAGAAGCTTAATGAAATCGGTTATTCAAAGGAAAATAAAGTACTTCGGCCATGTAATTAGAGGAGATAAATATAAACTACTACAATTAATTATCCAAAGTGGATGGAAAAAGAAGTCGAGGAAGACGGAAAACATGCTGGTTGGATAACATCAAGGAATGGACGAACACATATACAAAAACTAATGCAAGAAGCCAGAGAAAAGAAGTTTTGATTGCTATGCATGATCGCTAACGCTCTTCGTAGAGTAGGGCATCAGAAGAAGACGAAGAAGAAGAAGAAGTAGACTTTTAACAACGATTTCTGCGACTACTTAAAACTAAATCTAGCGTGCATATTTAACACACACACACACACACATATATATATATATATTTAAGCGTAGAATTGTCCAGCGATGTTCTATCGAGAATATTACGATTTTCCGGACATATTATGTGAAGCGAGTACTTCATGCAACGATTATTAATTGAACGGAGTCCTCCTAATTACACATCAAATGGACGGACACGATCACAAAAGCACTTGCGAAGTCAATGGCTGATTGTAAACAAGAACCTGCAAATAGGATACCTGTAGTATGAAAATGGTTACGACAGCTCTTAGGGTGATTAGGACTGAAGATGATATATATATATATATTATTATATATGTGTGTACTGTAGATATGTATAAAGTCCTATCAATTCGAAATGAATAAGGCATGTCGTCTGACGATACAAATCAGCTTTTAAGTGGATAGGGGACCCCGATGACCCCATATATATTCGGAACGACTAATTTATATCATAGGACGATATTATATAAAAAAAAAAAAAAAAAAAAAAAAATTAAAACGATATTATATAAAACTGCGAAATTTTTCGAATTGTTAGCTACGACTCAATTTCGTACGCACGAAAGCAAACTTCGGGAAAAGAGGAATACTTATACAGAGAATGTGTGAAAAAATATCAGATACGGAGGAAGTAATGAAATTACTGAAATTAGGATATGACTGGAAACAAACGGCAAAGTGAAGACTAGACTGGAAAGCCGTCTGTATGAAAAACACCTGAAACGTGAAAATCGAAGTAAGCGTATAAACTTGGAAACTGCACCTTGCAGTTGCCCTACAAGCGAACGTCTTTGTCAAGCGCGTATTGGTCTTATCTCACGTCTTCGCGTTCGTAATTAATTTTTTTCCTTCAACCTGCGTTGGTAACTGCGCGAATAATTTAATTTTGACTACACCGAAGAAGAACCGTTCGGTTAGCAGACTTTTGCGCATTTCGAGGGATTTGAATCTTAAATAGGTAGACGAGATGATTTTTTGACTTCGCCGCCGAGCGCGAAAAGCGACTATAAAATCATTCGAATATCGATGTAAGCGATTAAAGCCGAACGATTTAGTTTTATAAACGGTACTCGCGTATATAAATAATAGAAATAGTTAATGAACTAATATTCTATACATGTTTAATTAGTAATTACTAATTAGACTGATTATGTAAACGTTATTCTAATACACATTTAAAAAATAAAAATATTTCCCTCTTTCTTTTTTGTGCATATGACTCTATACTCGGTTATAACTAATAATAATAATAATTATTATTGTTAGTATATACCGATATTTTTTTGAAGATAAGACAATATATATAAGTTATATAGAAGACTCTTTGGTTTATAATGTACATTGAAAGGGAAATTTTTGTGTTGTTGTCGTTTCAACCTGAAAAACCGGAGGGTCTTTTTTTCTGAAGGGATGTTATAGTTAAGAAATCAATAAGCAGACGACTAAAGGGGTTGGTTTGTAAGGACAACGAAGTCGTTAATTCGCACGGTATTTCACTACTACCGAGACTGCGGTAAATGCTGCGTGGTGTTTTCCCGAAACCTTATCGCTGTTCATTCGAGTCGTAGACACGTTGTCGGCCAAAAGCTATTACTTAATAGATTATTCATATTACATACATTGTTGACATTGTTTATTTAAATTATATATATATATATATATATATATATATATATATATATAATATAATCAATCATTATCCTGTATATACAGTAAAGATGATCGAATTGGAGACTGTTAAAAAAGAGAATAAAGTAAGTGCGTTGCTTTTCTTTTTATCTGTTTTTTTTTTTTTTATTACTGTCGTCTTATTACATACATCATTATTTACCGATTCACGATGAGAAATCAATCAATTTGAATATTTAAAATAAATTATTTTTTATATGCCGAACCTACAAATAGAGAATCAGAAATATCGAATTAAACCAGTTAGATTTATTTCGTCGTAAATCAGAATTATTATAATCTGAAGTTCTCAAAACTATCTTTCCAGTAAAATTATCAGACAGAACGGAAATATTCTACTATTTTCTATAGACGGATTTGGCGTAATATTGCTCTCTCTCTCTCTCTCTCTCTCTCTATATATATATATATATATATATATATATATATATATATATATATATATATATATATATATATATATATATATATATATATATATATATATTTAACCTTTCTAGTCGTAGTGTTCCCTATACTGTATATGAATTTTTAATGGTAGCAAAATTTTTATTTTAACAATGTATATACAACGTCTTAAATATAAAAATATTTGTATAACGCGTGAAAAATTATCTAAAATCATCTAAATGAAGTACTTATCTGCATGTATTTATTACACTATGTTACTTAGTCTTATTTTATTATTTACATGTTTTTTTGTTTTGAAATAACATTTGTAATATCAAATCAGTACGAAGTGTGCGGCATTCACTAATACAGAGTGTCTGTTTTTAAATTGGATACGAAAGTATCGAGGTTTTTTTTAGACTGCTTGAAAAATAAATTGTATCGCGAACATCTTATCGCGCAGTAATTCACGAAAGCCAACTTCGTCTATTCGAAAAATGTTTTTTCAAATCGGAGTTCTATTCGAAAAACTAGTACGAACGCGAAATATCGCTTTCCCGTTTTTTTTGAACGAATAATCAAGTTTAGAATAATTGTAACAATAGTATAAACAACCAGGGTAAATGCGCGGATGTGGATGAGAATTTTCTGATTATTAATTATGACAACCTCTCCTGATTAAACTCGCGCGAAAGGACAAATCCACTATCGGGAAAAAATCTGTAATTTAAGTAAGTAAGTATTTAATAATAAAAAAAAGAATATTATTAGTTCTTTTATCGGGTCTAAGAGCGTGCAGGTTCTTCGATCGAGCGATATTGTTATACAACCTTCAGCTATTAATACGACGCCCTATTACGTTTTTATTCCTTTGTTCTTTCCGTCACACTGACACTCGCGTACGAATAATGGAAACCTAAGAGATGCAGTCGTAACAAAACGCAGATTCAAAGGGATTAAATAAAAAGCGCTAAATCGATGGCTTGTTCGAAAACCAAATAATTATTTTTCTTAGACACTGCGGGTTAATGTATGCAAACTCTTGTCGTTAAATTGCAAAAACCAACCCCCCCATTCTAACTATCCGTAGCTGAAGCTGAGAGTTAATTGCCCTATTTACAAACAACGAATTAATCTTAAAATTTACTAAACAAACGTAAATGATAATGATACGTCTCAGCTTTTGGTGTACTTTAAGTAAAACAAAGTCTCATCATTAACTATAACAAAAAACCAACGGAAACTTTGATAATCGATTCTCTTCCGCTCGATATTAATTGAGAGTTTTAATTGAGAGTCGATCGAACGACGCATCCTGCGGTGTGAATGCAGTGTGATTTAACATCGCTTTTTTCAGATTCTTTACTTCCCCGGTAAGCTGATATTTATTTATTTTTTATAGAGCCGTGTTTAACTACCGAGGCTATTACGGCACTGGTGATTTAACAGTTAGATGTAGTAACTGAGGTTGGAGGAGGAAAGGAACTGTATAAGTAAGGGAATAGTAACTGTTGGAGAGGAAAGCAAGGGGGTTGGGAGTAAACAAAAGAGGCAAAAAAGTCGGGGGATTGGTACGTTGGAGAAGATGGTCATGAGAGAGTGATATGTGAATGTAATTGGAACAGGTTAAATTGGCAGGTGGTTACCAGAATCCTACATTGGATTTGATGGCGAGAAGGAAGTTATGGCGGTGTGAATTCCACTTCTGTTGCCAGTTGCGGTGGAAGAAGTATTTGAGGGCTGTGTTTAGTACAGGGGATGGCGGGGCTTTATAGGTATTTACCTACTAATTATTGGATGGATAGCTTTGCCGCTGGTCTAAAGAGAACGCGGAAGTAGAATACACCGTAAAAAAAAAGTAAAATAATTTTAAAATAAAATCCGCTTCGAAAATTTTATTTTAAAGCGACAAATCAAAATTTCGCTGTAGAACTTCTTGATTTTCATCCTAATCTTTATCCTTAACCTTGAATCGTCTACGAACAAGGCGAATATCGTTAACACACAACTTTCTCCTTCAACGCAATACATCAACTGACTTTTAATTCGTTCCGCCTTGACAATGGCATCCTTTTAGCGCTCCTAGCTTTAGTTATTCAACGTTCGTCTCTAAAATCCACTTCACTTCGCGCAATCGTTTAATATTCCTACTCAACTATCAACAATTTTAGAGTATTTATTATGGTAACTGGCCGCATATAACCATTTTCCGACGTTTTGCGACGCTAAAAGCGGTATTTTTAACTAAAATTTAAGAAACAATTTATTAAGCCGATTTTTCTTAAATCGGCACGTACTAAGCAACTACTACGTGTTCAGATTGTTATTTTCGATTTATTAATATATGACGATATTCAAAATATTTTTTTTTTCTTTTTAACGCAAAATATTTCAATTTTTTTTATTTTTGGAAAATCACCTAAGTGTATGCATTGTACGCACATTTTTCAATTTTTCGAACGCGTCAACTTTTGTAGTTGTACTAATCCAAAAACATTTGATGAAAATTATAGTTATAATTTATTTCTCTTTTTAAAATTATTTCACTCGATATCGACTTAATCTGTTTTATTATACAGAAATTACGATTTTGTCTCTATTTCGGTTTAGATATAAATTCGAAAATATTATATTTACGAAATGAATATTCACAATATCACGATATGCCTATATCAACCCACTGTTGGGTGTAGGCAGTCCCCCAAACTTTTCCAACGACTCCTATCTTGTGCGGCTCGGATCCAATTGATTCCTGTCAATTTAACAATATCATCTCGCTACCTAGCCATAGGTCTTCCTTGTGGACGCCGGCTGCCAATGGGCCACCACTGTAATACCAGTCCATTTTTCATCCGTTTGTCTTACTAAATGTCCGGCCCATTATTAATTATTAATAAATGGGCGGATATAAACAATTTTCGTTACTAGTACCACGGAAAATATAGCGGCGCTTTAATTAACGTTATATTCTGTTTACAGCCTTGGACGGGCGTTCTGCTATGGGCAGTTATCGCTAGCGCAGTTGGTTCCGGATTTCCGCACGGATATAACACCGGAGTTATAAATCCTCCGAAAGAGGTAAAAGTTTTTTTTTTTTTTTAAATTTACCCGTTAAAATCTTAACGTTAAATAAGTAACTCTGAAGCTTATCACGTAACACAGTTACGTATCTTATTACGCGATACAAACGTGTGTGAAGCAGTTAAACCAGAAAGCTTCATTAAGGTAAAAGTTTTAATTTGCATCAAAATTCGCCATCTACGAATAAATAATCTTCATTTAGTATAAATCGCGTGATTGTATTTATTACCTTGAAATAAGATTACCGAAAGAAAAAATTAATCATCTCGAGTTCAAAGGTCTCTCCGATAATATTTCTCATTTCCGTTTATTACGTACCGATTTGTATAGGGTGACCCGGAGAAGACGGACGGTTTTATTATTTTTTGAATAACTCAAAAAAATTTTGAACGAAATTTTATTTAATAATAGGAAAACGAGAGTTGTGGAATACAATATCGTTCATACATTCGTTCAGTCTGTATAAAATTTTCGAAAACCTTTTCGAGCGTAGGTAGCTGAATTTTTGAAATTTCTTCAGAAATCCGAGTTTTCAGGTCTTTCAGATCTCGTGGACGTATTTCGTAAACGCGACTATTTTAAGGTATCCCCCACACAAAATGAATTTTTTTCTCTTACTGTCGTGAGCCATTCACGCTGAAAATAACGTTCGCTCCTTCTCGTTATCGGATACGATGAAAACTGAAACTAGACGAGAATAAATCTATCGTGTGTACGCTAAATGTGGAGTACGCCGGTTTGCGTTGTTGTAGCGCGAATATTTAAAAAAACGAAATTGTCCGTCTTCTCTGGGTCACTTTATATTCTGTTTCTCAAGAATTTCTTAAAATCGTCGTTTAATCTCATCTCGTCTACGATCAGATTTATCCTTTTCTAATATACATAGATAACCGTCCAACGACCTTATTTCATATATGTGAAGAAAAACCATTAAAGCTTAAACAGTTTGTTCTTGTTTTAGATATTATAATTATAAATTTCAAACACAGCGTTATGAATATAACGGTATAGCTAGAAATGATTTCACAAATATAGAAAACAGACTTGAACACCAACTTTATTTAATGTACCGTTACTTTATTTATATAAGTATAAAATTGCACAGTCTGCAAATTGCGTGCCCTGTATACACTGATACTATTAATAAGCCTTATACTTGGCGGCTATAATTATAGTAGACTTCAGCGATACTTGATCAATTAGTAAGTAAACTATTTAAAATTTTTAACACTTTCTTCCGCGATTACTGAAATAAATCACCGTAAAAAAAAAGGATACATTCAGCTTAAAATTATTTCATATGTTAATCGAACTGGCTTTTACAAACTAATTATTAACCCTTTCAGTCGCACATGAAACTTTGACGGAAAACGATAAATTTTATATAGGCTGTTTATTGTACGATGACTCTTGATTACTTTCGATGTTTTTAGATAAATGTAATTAAAATTGAGACATTTCATGGTCAACCGTAGAATATATATAATTTTGTTAGTATTAAAATTTCATGTACCACGTAGCGGCGACTGAAAGGGTTAATATAATCTCAACTAGCTTAAATGATGTACGCAAATTAATATTATTATTATACACTGTAAAACAGTTTGTTCAAGGTCGCATAAACTTAAATTAATGGACGCTGAACAAACTGTTATTTGTACCCTTTGTATTATATACTTTAAATATATTAAAAAAAAGAAAAGAAACGGTGGTGGGGGAAATCCTGGTAAGCGTTCTACTAATCTCCTTTCGTTCGCTAGTTATCTCTGTATATCGTAACTCGCCAGTTTCACTTTAATTTACAGATCAATCGCACGAGATACTTATCGTCATGTATTTTTTCTTTTATCACTTTTACTTCAATATTATATATATATATATATATATATATATATATATATATATATATATATATATATATATGTATATATAATTTTTTTAGCCACTGATGGACTACGTTATCAACTGGTCTTGCCATTTGTCTTCATTTTTTTCCATACTGCTTTCATCCTTTCACTGTGTCTTTTTTTTGTTCTTCGGTCCACAAAAACCACGTCCTCCTTGCTTTTCCGCGAATTCTTTACAATTAAATAGTTTCTTCTTTAATATTAATCGCTGTTCTACATCTTCAGGCATAATATTCAGTTCCGTCATGTCGTTTTTAATCTCTGTGTACCGTGTACCATTCATTTTTAGTTTTCGCATGTACTTAAACCATCTTCCGGCGAGCCTGCTGGCCTCCATCCTTTGAATATGTCCATAAAATCGAATTAATCTTTTCCCGATCGCGGTAGTGATGTTGGTATATTTCTTGATTACTTCGTTTGATATATTTTTCACTTTGTTTTACTGGTCCTGTTATTCTTCTTACGATCTTCCTTTCTGCGATTTCAAGCTGTTCATTTAATCCTTTTTGGTTTATTTTTAGGCCCATATATACATATATTGAATTATTTAGTACGATTCATTCTAAGTTATTTCGGCATGTTCTCAGCACTTCATGGTGTTTTTATGCCAAAGACCATGTTTAAAAAATGAAAGCGAACAATTATTGAATATTTACGCTCTCGAGAGTTAACGATATTTTGTTGTTAAAAATTGACTTAATATTATCACCATATTATGGTCATTCGTAGTTGCGATTTCGAATTTGTTATAAGATTTAGTTAGGGAAATCTTTGTAATCCAATGTTTCTAAGTTTTAATGTATAATCGTTATTCTGGCTCGAACTCTCCATATCTTCGCTAACCTGTTGTAATATCGTGCGCACATCTGGACAAAGGATACGAAACGTTTCTATATCGACACTATTGTAATACGATGGTTTATGCCATCGTTTTCAGGTCGAATCGATTTTTAGTTTATCGAGAATATTTCGATAAACCCCAGACTATTTTTCGATATGGTTCTTCGAACAGACATATCTCGGCGTGTGTCCCTTATGTCTGCCGCGATATTAATACCAACTGCGGTCGTAGGAGACGGTCTAAACGAACGGTAGAAGTACAACAACCAGTTTTCAGCGTTGCGCCTGCTTTTTGTTAGCAAACGCGAACGTTTTACACGGCGCGATGTTGTTTGCTTTTTTTTGTAATCGGGATACGAGCGTTATGGTTACTTCGGACATCGCTTTTTTCAATCGTTGCTCTGATCACTTTTTTTTTCACTAGGTTGCTTCGTTGTGAAATCCTTCTTTAGAATTTGGTTTTCGCGTTTCTCGCAGTAGTAATATTTCTTAAAATTAAATCGTAATCATCAGGGGAAGTGTGAGATTAATCGCCACCACACCCATTTTCTGCCAACAATCCTCGTGTAAAACCATAGGGGGACTTCCGCGCTAGAAACATCGTCGACTAAAACATACCGATTTTTAATATAATTTTTTTTTTTATTTTGCGTATTTGTTTATTTAAATTAGTAAGTAATTTTTCAGCTTAATTGTACGCTATTAAATTTTCCTGCATTATTTCATCGTAGAATTAATTTTGCGTAATACAACGTGTTGTATGTTCATAATTTAAATAAATGAATTTTTTTTCCGAATATCCTTTGCACAGCGGAAACGATTGTTTTAAAATTTAACTAGTTAGAGTCACTTCGTACTTTGTTAATCTGTACGTTTCTTAGAAATTTAAAAGAAAAATCGTTTTTTTCCGTCTAAACTTATTTTCGTTGAAAACCACGTCCTTATTATTGATAGAATTTAATGTTTCGAGTGGACTTACACCACTTAAGAAACGCGAACTAAACCGCAAAGCCTTGAGTTAGCTCTTTTTATAGGCACTAAACGGAACTTTATATTTCCGGGGCTGTGATTGGTCCTATCGTCAGCTGATGTTATTGGTCAATTCTTCTGTAATTAACGTTTGGTTAGCCAATTGAGCTGGATATTTTAATTTTTCTCTATTGTTTAATAATACTGGTTTCCAAGCGTTAGTAAGCCGAAATCTATCTGCCCTGTTGAAATTATCATGCTTCTCTATTTCAATAGCCTGTCGGACTATTCGCTTGCCGTATTTTTACTCCTTTACCAGTACCTTCCTCACCTTGAAGTCTATAGAATGACCAGCTGTAGATAGATGTTCTGCCACTACTGATATACGTTTATATTTACAATCTACAACATGCTCTTTAACACGTGTATTAATAGACCTTCCAGTTTGTCCGATGTAGTATTTTCCGCAAGAACAAGGAATTTTAAAGTATGACCATCGGGAATGTTTATTTAACAAGTTCTTTACCTTCTTATATGTATCGAATATATCGTTCTATCGTTTATTGTTTACTTAAACGTAATTACAGATAATAAGCGGATGGGTAGCAAATATATTAAACAAACCGAATGTTCCCGGGCAAACTGATCCGTTGGTAACGCTTGTTTGGTCGATAGCGGTTTCAATTATGTGCGTTGGCGGTATGATAGGAGGTCTGTGCAGCGGACTCTTGATATCTATATTCGGACCGAAGAAAAGCTTGCTGTTAAATAATTTAGTATTAATCGTGGCGATTTTTCTCGAAGGTAAATTTTTAAGTTAACAGCTTCCTTTCTTACTACATGTATTAGAGATGCGTATAAATTTAAATGCCCGAAGTGAAAGAACGTCGTACGGAGAATATTAATAATAATTAACGTAAAAAAATTCAACGTAAACATTTTCTAATGTAGACTTCGTTTATGTTTTTTTAATTATCGTTTTTAAAATTCGTAGAATTTATATTATTTTCGTTATTTTTTAAAATTAAATGCGTAACACCGACTTATACCTTCGAAGTAGTTAATACTTACGGTTGTAATTGATTTTTTTCTTTTCGCTGTTTCAGATTTTTAATAAAGTATTTTTACATAGAGAAATGATCGAATTAAAGATTTTAATACTTAATTTGAAACCTATGTTTTCAGGTCTGGCTAAACATTGTAATTCGTACATCATGTTGATCATTGGCAGATTAATTGTCGGAATAAATTCAGGTATAGCAACCGGTGTGTGTCCTATGTACCTGTCCGTTATTTCACCGACTAAAATTAGAGGAACGGTAAATATGCGGTTTTATTTATTTGTTTATAATGAAACATCAACACACGCGATTTTTATTTTCTACTGTTTTATTTTTTTTTTTTCAATTTTCTATTGTTATATATTACATATATGCAATTATTTAATCGATGACGCAGCAGTTAAATCACAGCGAATATCGACCAAATTTACCCTATAAAACCAAGAAACCAATATACACAGCAACTAATAGAAGACACTGGTAGCACAGGATATACTGATAAACCCCGTCATCAGTTGTGGAAGAAATTAGCAAACCAGTCTTAGGACTGATGACTACATGATGATATATATATATATATCAGTTACGCTTATCATAATTTTTTAAATAAAAACAACGTAATTTTTTAACTAAAAGTTAAAATATCATTTAGAAGGGTCACGTGGTCAAATAATCAGAGCTCTTTAAGTACGTCATTGAGAATACACAAAACGATATCTTGCGCCCACAGACGGTAAATGTCCCCGCTAATATTCAAAGAGTTTCAATATTGAGATTTCCTCCAGTGACTTGTTACAATGTAGCTTCCGCTAATAAAGAAGGATTTTACGACAAATGTTTCGAATAATTTTTCTCTTTATTCATTTGCGCTCAATTTTCACACGACTCTTCCGTGACAGCTGGCATTTAAGGTACATGTCGAATATTTACTAGAAGATGTGAAATTGAGCAACCATCTAGATAGATGCCATACGATAAGCTATTGTTAAAAAAAAATGTCGAGATTTTTCTTCATTAATATCGATACATCGTCGTAGAATCCACATAACAACGCGGTTGAGGTTGCAAATTATACGAGTTGGAACCTCCTCGTCGACTATCATCGGAAGTCTTCAGCGAACTTGGCTATAATTGTTTCGTCATCCACTTTGATGGCGGAACTACAGCTTACATCGAATAGAACGTTATGCGAACGACAAAAACACTACCTGGCGAGAGATTGTTCATTTTTTCCAGACGAAACCTTGTAACTATATATTGGCAAATGTTTGAACTATATCGTTGAAAACTGGCCGAGCAGTACTTCTTTCCTTTGGTTTCGTTTTTTTTTTTTTTTTTAAATTGGTTGTACAGGTCTACGAATTTGGTTAATTGTGGAATATACAAAATCAACTTAATGAGTCAGTTCTCGAGTAATGGTTTTAAACGTTTCAACATTAATTTTTCAGTTATTAATGATGTACCGCGTAAGGAATATCTTTATAAAATACTTATTATAAAAACGCTCATATCGGACGAAACGAAATTCTCACCGCGCGAGCGGTTAACTTTATAATTAAAGTTTTATTTTTTTTTAGGTATAATTCGTAAAGATGAAGATATACAAGAAAAAAGTACTAGTCACACTGTTCAATTATAATTAAAAATTTAATAGCAGATTATATAGCTAATAGTAGCGTATAATACTTAAGAACCTAGGCAGATAAGTATTTAAAAGTTTTTCGAAGAAAATTAAAAAGTAAAATGAAACGCATAACGCGGAATTAATATTCTGTTTGTTTTTTTTTTCAAAAGAATATATTTATTTAAAAAAATTCATTTTATAATACGGAATTTAAAGCCGCAATCCAATCACTTCAAACAGCACTTACATTAATGATAACAATAATACAATAATGTTGAAAATTTATATATTGTAATATTTTAATCCAAATTTGACAACTTACTTCCCCCCAATATACCGTAATTGTATCTTAAATTTAATATTTTCATTAAAGTTCTAAACAAATGCTATTCTTATTATTACTAATATAACAAATTATATTTTTTTCCGTTTTTTATTTCTTCTACAGCTAAATTATCGAACTCATTAAAAATTTACCTCCTACTACATCTTCCATACTACAATCTATGTCCCATTGACATTACACCCTTGTAATACGTGAAAACAGATGTCGGCGAACAAAAAAAATAATATTAAAATTTCGATACAAAATGCATAAATTTTTATACAGCGGTTTATTATGTAATTCTGTGTCTCAGGTGAACTGTAGTAGGTAATTTTCAACGTATTTATATAAATATTTTTAAAATCATTTCGCGTCAACGGGCATTTCTTATACAATGCTACTTTTCAGGTGATTCTAGACGAGTTTCAACGTGTTTTCTATTAACCTTTTTTACAGAATTCGGACATTTCGCGTTAACCGGAAAATATGAATTTTTTTTAGCGTTAACATTAAAGGTTAAAACATAAACATAATTACGACTTCGGCATTTTTCATCGTTATCAACAAAATTATATTGTCATTTTTCAATAATAATTTTACTCCGTTCTTGTTTGCGTTTAAATTGAAATGTTCACGCGGTTAATAACAGTCGTTGCAATAATATTTAATGCTATTTATCGGGGAAAATTATTTGTAATGCTTGAATATTATCTTAAATTAATGAAACTATATTTTATAATAAATATTTTTACTTTTGCACCATCCAGAGGTTATGCGAATAAAAAAAAAAAACTAAATTCGCGTTTAATTTACTTTTTACCACATTAAAATATCTCGCGATTTTGATAACGGTGTTAATAATAATAATCAAATTAAATTATTTATAAGGGTATACATTTTTACAGATTTAAATAATACAAATACCGCCTTTGCGCAACACTGCGCCAGTTAGATTTATTACAATAGAAAATTTAAGAAATATATATAATTATACCGCGATCGAATTAAAATTAGAAGTGAGTACCGCAATTGTAATGATACACGTGTTAACATATAAATATGCAATTCCAACTAGATACTCTTACATTAAATATACACTTGTACAACTTTATATAGGTTAGTATGTTCCTATTGATATATATACACACATAATTACATATATGCACATATTCACATGGGCATATAGAATCATATAAAAAATATAACACAAAAACATATTCATGATTGTTACAACGCACAATATGTAATCAAACTATACGCACATATTCATATATATGTATATATATATATATATATATATATATATATATATATATATATATATATACAACATCGTCAAATTTATATATTCGTATACAAACACTTCCAAAATTATATATACTCTCGTAAGTATAAATACTGTGTAATTTTACTCTCGTGTGTATAAGGGAATAAGTGACGTCGATGTATTCAGTTTTATTGTACTTCATTTAGGAAAGCCTGACAAAAATAAATTAAATTCTAAATGAAAAAAATTAACTATATATATATATATAATGAAATAATAATATCGATAATGATAATGATAATGATAACATGTTCGATTTTTCGTTAATTTTTCAGACGGCATCTGTGTATCAGTTAGTCGTGACAATCGGTATATTAATATCGCAAATTGTTTCTCTCGAAAAATTATTGGGCACCGAAGATTATTGGCCTTATTTATTTTGGGGCTTGTTGATAATTGTCGTTTTTCAAGTAATCGCCTTAGTTCCATGTCCGGAATCTCCCGTCTTCTTGTTTAACAAAGGGCGAGAATTACAAGCGGAAAAAGGTAACGTTTTATAAAATGGCGAATAATAAAATAAATCATAAAGTGTTATTTATTACCGATTAAACGTATCTATTTTCTATACCATCTCCATTAACGATGTTACTGCTACAACTGGAAAATTACTTCGTCATGCGGTCATGATTATACGCGTAGTAAATCAAAAAGTACCACAGGTACAAGTTCCAGGGGTATATCATATTTCGTATTGTTGAAGTGTTATATTGGTTAAACAGGAAGGCCAGTGGATGTTCGTATTAAGGGAGCATAAAGCAGATGTAAAACATTTTAGAACTAAAAAATTCGTGTAGTTAATGTCATTAATTTCAACGATGTCTCCATTTCGACTGGAAGTGCATAAATATCGCGCAAGGTTGACACGGGAAGCTGTTGAAATTAGTAAATATCAAGATAATTTCAATAAAAAAAAAAAGGTTTTTCGTTTGAGTGATATTAGTAGTTAAAAAAAAAAAACCCGAGAAAAAATAAAAAACAATGCGAAAAATACAGACCAACCAGCAGCTGGAGGTGATTAACAACCGATCAAATCCGTGATTGGTATTAGTAGTAATAGTAGTTACAGATATCGTCTGAGAAGTTCAATATATGTAATTCGTAATGGAATTTCCGTTATCCGTCTATTCAGTTATCGGTCACAGGCCCAGTTTCGATGGTGACGGATAAAATAAGTTTTACTATACTTTTATACTGCGGACATGCCAACCTTTAATTTAACGTTGCTAGCCGCATCTGCGGGTGATATACGCCTCTAATATGAAAGTGTTCAAAATCACCTTAATCGACTAGAAAAATGGACAAGCCTTTGGCGTATATCGTTCGAACCAGTTAAATGTCGACACATTTTATTCCCCGAAAAACGGGTTGACATTTGATAACTCGTAAATTCCTCTACCTCGGAATGCTATGGACAAACGTTTAATGTAGCGTGATGATGACGATAATACGAGAAAATCTATAACGTCTAGGGCTAGACAGCTATGACCGTTGTTAGGACGAAAATTATTTTAAAAACCTGGCCGTAAAGCGGAATGTTTATTTATCGATTATATCAGAATGGATATGGAACAACGAGCCCAAGTAACCTTCGCAGACTATAACAACAGCAATCCATAATTCTACGTACAACGATATCTATCCGCGCTTTATTATGCGGGGACTTGAATGTTCCATTTGTAAAGTAGGAACAATATCGAAGGTTCTATAATCAACTGGTACACCGAATGTTCTCACTATCGATTTTCCAGCCGGATCCAGCAGACGACTGGAAAGGAAGAAATTGTGATTCCCAATTACTCGAGTGTGCTGAGTTATTCTCAACGAATTCTTATGTACTGCCAGGGAAAAAGAATATAAAGATAAATGAACAGTTTTCTTCTTGAACAGCCAAATTAGGTAATTCGTTGGAATTGTCTGATTAATATAAATTTCCATTCCTATTCCACTCCGATCTTCTCTCTTCTTTCCTTGATTTTTTCCTTTTTACGGTTGATATTGTTTATGGCAAGAAACTGTCGGTACAATTAGAAGAAAAAATAATACTGTTTTAAAGAATTACCAAATAATATTGATGAAATATAGAAAGTATTCGATAATTGATACTAACTTGTTTTATTTTACAAATATCGTAATTTAAAATTTATATTTTCCTTAAATAATCGAACCTAATTACGTATTTTCAGCTATTAAGAAATTACGCAATTCTGACGATGTCACGGCAGAGATGGAAGTTATCAAAGCTGAAAAGCAAGAATCGGAAAATATGGAAAGTGTTACGTTGAAGGATTTATTTATGAGTCGATTGTATAGAAAGCCAACGATCATCATCATTACCATCATGTTGGCGCAACAGTTGTCCGGAATAAATGCCGTAAGCGAAGCCCGCAAAATTCTATTTTCTACTCGTGACGAAATTTTAACATTTAAAATTTTCATTATACAATTGTTTACATTATAAAACGCAAAATTTACCTCGGTAATAAAATAAAACAAGAAAAACCACGCTAGTAACGATATAGTACGCTACAAAAAACACACACAACTGCATTGTGACTTGATAACAGAGCGATTACAATCAGTTCTCCCGGGTGTGTATGTGTTTATCTACGTTGGGGCCATATTATAATTACCGCAATATATATATATATATATATATATATATAGGTGATAGCAAAAATGGCGATATTACAATTAACGAAAATACGGGAAGAGCCGCGAGATATGCACACACTCACTGGTGTTCTCCCTCCGTATTCCTATACGCATCAAAATGCTGGATAATTGAAAAGAGCTGTACACAACGCATTAATGCGTTTGAAATGCACTGCTGGAGGCGAATTGGACTACGGAAAAACTAACTTGTCAATAATTCTATTCTTTCGGTAGGCTTTTCAGAAGAGATTCGCATCGATGAAATGTGCTGAAGCGAAGTCCGTCATTTTCGGAAATTTAAGTTCAACTCGCTTCTATTGCTCGGTCGTGTCTTACCAGATTTTCGTTACGTGGACTTAATATTTCTTTAATAAAGTTCGGTGGAAACTGGAACTTTACGCGTTGGTTGTTATACTTGGCACATTCGAGCAGACTCAGCAGTTATTGGCTCACCACTACAAGAACAGCGTGGAGCATTTTCTCTCCTTATCGGGTGACCGTGCGTTAGACGCGTTTGTCTCAAAAAAACGCAGTCGGCATATGACGATTTCTTCTTTACGTGTAAGGACGGTGTAGACCAGCATTATCCGTTCTAATTGTACGTAATTTGTTTGTTAGTGGCATGCTGCTGCAGTTTCCATTTGGACAACGATTCGATGTGTTCACTAAAATTCTTACTTGTAGTAGGTAATCGTGGAGCTGGAAACATTGTAGAAGCTTGCTTAGCTGTCAGGTCTGCTAGTTCGTTTTATCCCACAGTGACTTAGAATCCGAGTTAAAGTTTTTCACCAGCACGATTTCTTTGGCAATATCCCGATGATGCTTGATGTTTGTTCCACTGCTTAAGTACCGTATAGCCGAATGGTCTAAGGTATTATTTGTATCCTTGCCGATCTGATTGCATACAACTCCGCCGATAGGATGGAAAAGTACGGCGGTAGTGAATAACGAATAAACGATTCGTCTCCAGATGCTATCGCGCATCCTATACCCAGGCATGATTTAGAGCCGTCTGCGAAGAGCGCGTCGTACCATCGAACTGTTCAAGTGTACACTTGCCATATATATTTCCAGAAAGCAATAGAGAACAATTTATCTCCGAGTCTCAGGACGATAAGACCACCGAGTAATTTTCGTATATATCTGGTGTGTGCAGTACCATTCAAAATTGGGTTTATGTAACTTACATCTTCGTTAATCCGTTTCTAGCAATATTTTCATCGGTCTTTAAACCGCGCTATTTTCTTGAATGTTATAATTCCGTTGATTTAGTATTTTTCTCTTCGAGTAATTTAATTTACGAATTAGTTTATTAATCGATAAATTTCGGATACTGTTTGCACGATAGGATAAATACAGAATCGATTGGTGTTTCCGATTGTTTTTCAGATTTAATTTTAGAAATTTTAGAAACACGTTTAAATAAAAATTTTTCCGATTTTTTCGATAGCGATCGGAATGTAACCGAGAGAAAATTGCATAAATAAAAATTCACAAAAACCGATTTTAAATTTATTGCGCAGATAATGTATTTTTCGACGGATATTTTCGGAAATGCTAAATTGGATCAAAATCAGTCGCAGATCGCGACTATTTTGATGGGTTTAGTTAACGTGTTAATGACGATAGTATCGGTATCGTTAGTGGACATGACCGGAAGGCGAGTATTACTGTTGGTAGGCTTCGCCGGAATGTTTTTCTGCACAATTTTCCTGACATTCGCCATGACATTCGCGGTAAGACACACATAGTGTAGCCTAATTAAATAAATTAAAACAAAATATATATATATATTTTTAATATTTTCTATTTTTTTATTATTCGACGATTATTAATTAAATAATTTAATTTGACACAGTACGCTTCGGTCTATATTTCCTATCTATGTATCGCGCTGGTCATATTGTTCGTTATATTTTTCGCTGCCGGAGCCGGTTCAATTCCGTGGTTTTTGGTTTGCGAATTGTATTATCCGAATGCTCGTCCGATTGTTACTAGTATTAGCATTTGCGTAAATTGGACCGCTAATTTCTTAGTGGGTTTGCTATTTCTACCTTTAAAGGTATAACCTACTACCGGAGATTTAATACTTTTTTTTCTTTATTTAATAATAAAGTTAATCGTATTTTACAGTAATTTATATTACAGATTTCGTGTATTCGACGAACACGATGAAAAATAAAATTAAATATATAAGTTCAATTTTACGATGATAAACTATAACAATATTATAGGGTGACCCATAGAAGACTGACGGTTTTCGTGTTTTTTGCATAGCGCAGTTGGTAACACGATGTTTAAAATAGCGTGAATAAAAAAGACGTTAAAAGTCCTACAGATGGCTAAAACTGAAAGAATGTTAATGAAAATATTCGAAGGAAAATAAAGTACTTCGGCCATGTAATTAGAGGAGACACATATCAATTACTGCAACTAATTTAATAAGGACAAGTAGAAGAGAAAAGGAAGATGGCACGCTGGTTGGATAACATCGAAGAATCGACGATCAATACAAAAAACTCACTCAAGGAGCAATTTCGATTAACATATCTCCGTAGAGTGAAGCGTAATAAATTAAAACGATGACGTTTTTTACATATCTCTTTGAGTTTGTTGAAGGATCAAAATAAATCTCGAAACAATTGTGGACGAAAAAAAAGATGTTCTAATAATTTTAATCGATGCGGAACGTTCTGAAATAAAGAATTTTAAATTTTAAATTTTTTTTTTTATTGTAAATATTGCGATATTAGAATAATTTCAAATTTGCTTTTAGTTTATAAAAAAAAAAAAAAAAAAAATAGTGTATATCCGAGTTATGTTTATATCGTTGTGTAGGACTTGATGCACGCCTACGTGTTCCTGATATTTGCCGTTTTGGAGTTAATATTTTTCGTCTTTATTTGGAAGCAAGTTCCCGAAACTAAAGACAGAACCGTCGAAGAAATATACGCTGAATTCAGACGTCGTACTTACGGGGAATAAATTCGTAAATTTTATCCTTAATATAATATAGCATCGAAATTAAATACGCGATACACAGAAAAAATTATGAAATTTTATCGATTGTAAAATATTATCGATATTTACAATTCAGTATTACGATTACATTTAAATTTCGATAATTACGATTTAAATAGAAAAAGTATTTTAAAAAATTTAAATACTTAATGCGCCTTAGCATTTAATTCTTCTAACTGTGATTTATATCAATATAATTGTGTATCGTTACATAAATAATTAAGATTATTTATTGTCATATTTTACGACATTTCATAAATTATCTCAGTTTTGCATTGTGTCAAAAAAAAAAGAAAAACCCAAATGTGTTAAATAACAACAGATCGATCTTCAAATTTTCCATGACATTACACTAGGCTTCTATATTTATAAACGAAAAAAATTAAAAAAAAAAAAAAAAAAAATGTTTGACGTCACGAACTAATCTTAAACATTACGTATCGTTTAGAAATGTTAATTTATTGATTATACATGTTTGTTAATTATAAAAATGTGCATGAATTTGAATTATTCCGCGTGTTAACTTTATCGTGTAAGTTTGTACGAAGTAGCAATAAACGAAGATATTATTCGAAATGAGTTTGTAAACAGCCGAGTTAGGCGCTAAATAATTTTATCGAATTTTCTTTACAACCGTTAGTTTCAAAGAAATATTGTCGCTTTTAAAATACCAATCTCATCCGTTTTAGGATGATAAAATACAGCACAAGTTAGTAAGGGCGAAGATTATTCCAGTTAGTTGGTCTTCACTGGGAAGAAAATATGCCACATAGAACACATATCGAATTATATTTGCCTACCTTAAATTCGTTATATCGTCAATTTAGTGAGAATGACCGGAGATTAAATGAAGTTCAGTCATCGCTGATTTCATACAAACTGTATTTGGAAACTGTAGGCTGAAGTTACTAACGACTTCTTCATAAGTAGTTAGAAATAATTTGTAGTTTTTGTAAATGACAAAAAAATAAACAATAATCACCAGCGTAAGAAATCAAAAACATTTATTACGGTAGCAATTGTAAAACTGCTCAACTTCATAGTACACGACGGAGTAGTGCTTAAATTACATCTCCGAGAACACTACAAGCGGTCTACCTCCAATGAAAATAAGTACCTATCTGTACACCAGCAACAACCCTATGAGTGAAATATTTTATAATTAAATTAAACATGCAATAAAATGATTATCTTTCAACATTTAAACTATCGTCGACAATGTACAGCGGTTAAAGACGTCGTTAATGTTGTAAGATATGATAACTGCACATCCGTTGGCAGCGATCGACGATTTGATTATATAGAACTAAGTATTGACTCTTCAGAAGAGAATCCAGTACGGAAAATAAGCTGATTTTAAAGAAGCGAAGTTCTGCTGGAGAGCTATACGATATTAATCGTATCTATCCTGTACGATTATTTTGTATAATACTATATTAGGCCAGGCTGTGTGTCGAAAGATTTATCGGCTTCGATTAGAAATATTCTAGCTAGTTGATGAACTTACTGAATGGCTGATTTTGAAACTGTTCACCCCTTAAAATATCATTTAATTCTAAATGCACTCGTCACCCTGTAACACGATCTTTTCAGCTGTTTTTCTTAAATTTTATTTTTTCCTTGTTTTGGTTATAATTTTCATATTGTGCGGAAAAATTACCGCAAGATTCTTTGTTTTTTTTTTTAGCTATATAATGTATGTTTGACTGTTGCAAATGTAGTTTTATATATATATATAATATATATATATATATATATATATATATATATATATATATATATATATATATATATAATTGTACCGACAGTTTCTTCTCATAAATAATATCTGCCTAATTTGGGTATTCGAGAAGAAACTGTTCATTTATCTTCATTTTCATTTTTCCTGGCAGTACATAAGAATTCCTTAAGAATAGCTTAGCACACTCGAGTAATTGGAAATGCATCGCGCTATCATTTCTTCATTCCCAGTCTTCTGCTAGATCCGGGTGGAAAATCCATAGTGAACATTCTTATTCCATATAGACATTCTTTACATATAAACAAGTCGGTATACAATGTGTCGTTCAATACATAATAATGCGCAGATGTAAGTAGAATTATGAACTGCTGTTGTATAGTTAACTTCGGCTCGTTATTCCATATATAATTCTAACCTACATCTCCATACCAGAGCATTTAATCGATAAATAGGCATACCGCTTTACGGTCTTAGAAATGATTTTCGTTCTAACAACGGCCATAGCCGTCCGGCACCAGCCATTATAAATCTTCTCGTATTATCATCATGATCATGCCACGTTAAACGTTTATGAATAAGCATTCCGAGATAGTAAATGTAATCTACTCGCGGAATTTGCGTGTTATCAAATGTCAAGCACTTGAGAACTTTACCGGTTTGTTGGTGAATAAAATGTGTCGACATTGAATTGGGTTAAAAAAGTGGTTATATCTAACCGTGGCTTTGCTCAATTATTTAACGTATTTTTAACTGTTTTCATAACATTACTATACAGCTTATTCCATAATAGCCAGAGTGAATTGAGTAGTTCCTTTGTTTTGAAATTCGGCAATTTTCAAAAGTACCGCTTAGATTTAATTTTTACTCAATAATATATCGTTCATATTCATACCGGTTTCGCAATCCTATATAAAAATATTTTTGGTTAAACTTTAATTAGGCACGATCGAACGGTATTTTATATATATATATATATTTTTATTGCCAATTTGTACCTAGCCTAGTAAGGCTATCAACAAATGTTTGAAAAGAGACTCGTGTATTGGGTGGACACCCATTAGTGTGTTCTACCCTATTTGTTTACACTATCTATCTTGATCCTCTTGAGACGTCTTGTCATTGGTTTGTTCGGGATCGCTGCCGCTATCTGATTGGAGTGTCCATACAGACGCATCATGCGATTTCGAGTTCGTCTGTTAATGACCTCGTCAATGGTATGAATCCCTAAATCTCGATGGATCAGTTTATTGGTGACGCCAAAGCATAGGGTATATCCATTTCGTCTCTTTGCTTCGTGGTACCGGTATATTATTTAACGTTTATCGTTTATTATGAACCTTTCTATTGGAGAATGAGACGTGTGTACATTTTTCAGGACTTATTCGGAGGTTCCACTTTTGTTTCCATTTAAGTACGGTGTTTGAGTTTGCCTGTAAAATGGCAATAGCCTTATTAGCATCTTCATCGGATGCAATTAACATCGTGTCATCTGCAAATGTCGCTACTTGTACATGTTCATCAGTTGGTAAGTCGGCACCAGCGTATATAGGGTATATATTTCCGGGTGCTCATCGTCATATTTGACATGAAATAACCTGTCTGTCAGGTAGGATTACAATAATTGATAATATTTTTCCCGGAAAAATCTCTCTAATTTTATATAATAGACCTTTGTGCCATATTTTGTCAAATGCTTTAGAGATAACAATAAAAATTGCTTCATTATATATATATATATCATATTTTGCAATAAATTAATTTGTTAGTTAAATAATAATAATAAAGTAAACGCCATCATTAATGGAAATATTTTGGTATGTTCACCATTCATTAGTCATTAGTCGTAATTGCTTTTTGATCAGAAACCTGCTGCCTTATAAACGAAAATTAGTCCTTCATTACTTTTAGTTATTTTGTCAACGAATAACTGGAAACAATGTATTTTATTTTTATCTTTTTAAATGAGCACAATCTTAACAAGTTAAATATCGCGATTTGTTTAGTTGAGGATAAAAGACTTATAATAAAATAAACCCTGTATGAGGTAATTTAGTTCCGTGACAAAAGCCTTTGTAAAAAAAATATATATAATTAAAAGGATCAAATAAAAGCGTCTATATGACGAACTTATTTTAAGGCACTTTAAACGCTGGTATATTCTTCATGTAGCCCACAAGTCAAACTACAATAATATTGCTATGATAATTACGCTGACTGTCTCAACTCGGATAATCAAATCAAATCAAGCTTTATTTTTACTTTCTTATATATATAACAGTTTACAATAACATGCTAGAAATGCGCGATAACGCGCGAGTAGCAGCATAAACAATAGAATTATTTTATTAAATATACGGTGTTTATTACGAAAAATAAATTAAACAAGCTTATAATTATGCGATTGTTGATAAAAAATAAAAATAATAAGCATAAATTTAATCTAATGTAATTTAGGATAAAGGTATACATGCTTATAATATTAAGATAACCCTGTGGCATTTTCAAATGCATACACACACACATTATTCAATATATGCATACACATAAATTTGCAGGCGAACCAAACCAACGAAGTTCTATTTTACTTTTTATTTTTTATGTACCTCATTAAATGCTTGCGACGTTTCTTACAATTTTTTTGGTAAGTTTTTACATATATGGGCAACGTGTTATAAATTACAGCACCTTTATCTTGAATTATCGATTTTATATGAATGCCATTGTTAAGAGAGTAGCAATGCTAATTAGCAATAACACTTTGCCGAATTTGTATTCTATTATCATTAAATGTTATCATACATCCAATAACGTAATATCGCCAAAATTGTTTTGATAAAATTATTATTGATAAGAAAAAAATCTCTATTAGCCGAAAATAGAATTATACACCAATTTGACTTCAGAGAGGCAGTAATATAGTACCATAGAACAAATACGCGGAGTCATCGATGTAATAAATCAAAGTTTCGAGAATTCTACTGGGCGGTACTTTTAGAGACGGAAAAAAGGTTTGATAACGCAGAAACGATTACCCTAACAGTACTACTTATTAACGAAGTCATAACTTGTAGAAAGATTTTTTGGGGTAAATTTGAACTGATTGTAACAGCATCATAAATGATAAACTAGAGTGCGCAAATAAGTATTTTACTTACGTTCGTGATAACTCCGTTTTAATTTTTAAACATTTTTCGCTCATCTTCATATTTAGCACTGATAATGCTAAACAATTTTTTAAATGTTTTCTCATGAAATATACTTAGGTTGCAGTGAACCTTTTGACAGAATTTCGATTTTAACATATCGGAATGGCTATGCCCAATCCATAAGTGTTGACCGTACCGGTTTAGGTAACGGTATATTATATACAAATTATGTACAAAGTTATACTATTTGTTTCGATAGTAGCGGAATTTATTATATATACTGAAACTAGTAATTTTGAAATATTCATATATATAATAAATAAACCAGAAATATGAAAATTTTAATAATCGTTAACAAGCGCGAATTAAAATGCGCATAAAAATCAAAGAAAATCAGAAGAAAAATTAACGCTTTCAGTCAGACGTGAAATTTTAACACAAAAGTATAAATTTTATACGGGTATTCCTTATACAATGCTGTTTTTCAGATGACTACACAAATTTTTATTGTGTTTTTTGTAAATTTTCAGAATTCTGACATTTCGTGTGAACTAGATAATATATAAAATTCGTATACCATACAGGGTGCGTCGTGACCGAAATAGTTAAAAAAAAATTTTTATTGTGATACAATGTAAATATCGAAGGTGAACATGTTGCGACCTTATCTATTCTTTTAAGTATTGTAGATGGTCCGTTATGTGGTTGTAGTGTTATAATATTAACATGAATTGTGTGACAAAATTAGTGTCCCCCATTACTGAGCTAATTCTTTTTTTATGAACTTTTACTGACCGTTGTATGATTTTCTTATATGTAATTTATTATATCGTGTAATATAGCAAAGAACACAAGGGATATTTTTGTCGCCAGTAAAAATATATCTTTCTGTTCAAATTTTGTAGTTTTTGCAAAAATTTGCAAACTGTTTTAATTCTGGACTTACAGGGATCTCAGATTGATATATATCTGTATTTTGATATTTCCAGAAGACTAAGTCATAAAACTTCATCGAATTAGTCTTACTACTGAATGTTTTCTTGGTTTTCCCACATTTTTGTACAAGTGCACTTCCCTATATATTTAATTGATCCTAAATAATTATATTTTTCATTTTTATCTTATTGGGAATTGTTATTTTTTGGTTTGCTCCGTGATTGATCTATTATATTCGGATAGTATTTATTTGCTATATTTGTTTAATAATATTCGTTTCTTTATTAAGTTTGTTTTTGTTGTAACTTAAAATAACTTTGGCTCTATTACAATAATTTCTTAAGCTAGTTTATATGATTTAGCATGAAATTGTTCGGTATTATTAAATCGATTTGAGTTTGTTTTTTATATATAACTAGTATATTAGTGTTTGATTTTAATTTTATTTTGCCTTGCTTTATTAAAATAAATGTTTCGTTGTGTATTACGGGAAACGCATATGTTATTATTATTATTATTTTAAATAAAACACCAGGCTCTATAACATTTTACTATATCACGTTTGAGTTCGATCGATTTCACTTAAGTTTCATTTTAATAACAAAGAATGAGTTATTTTATATAAATATAAAAGGATCAATCGCAATTAAGAATAAATATGCAAAGCGTTCAAATTTATAAAACGCGTTATATTTTAAATAAGCGCATCTTTACAATTATAGTAATGTAGACTCGGTATTATGTATAATAGATAAATTACGAAAAATGATTTTCTTTATCATGTTTCACTAATAATGTTATCAGAAATATATCGATAAGTTTCGTTCATAAATGAACCGTTTGAAACTTGCGCAACGTATTCCGATGTATATGTCGGTTAATTATAATTTTGCGAGTTATGAAATCATTCGTCTCTTAGAAAGATGGGAATTTATTCATTTATATGAAGAATCACTTTTTGAAGCGCACGATGTTATTTAATTCCCCGTCCCTTCGTGCGCGGAGAAACTTTGAAAAATAAAATATGTAACATTTTATCCTAAATGACCAATAAGTCGAAAATCATCGATATATATATATATATATATATATATATATATATATATATATATATATATATATATATATATATATATATATATATATATATATATATATATAACTTTGAATTTTCATAACCGGTTAAATGCGCAATAAATTGTCGCTTAATATAGCGTTCATGAATTACATACAATGATCTGACAATTACAGTATATATTAACGTACAAAATAACTGATTCATTTTATTTATTTAATTACTAGCGCACGATGTGACTCAGTCGCGTTATTATTCGTATTGTATAATTTGCACTTAACGTTAAGTTACAATAATTTTCAAATGTCATTTCTCATAGCGAGGTTCATTGACAAACGCTCTGACTGGTTTAAACCGTTTAAATTGTTTAATTTTAATCTTATTATCGATATAATAACCATCTAAATTATAATTCGAACGTTCGTAATAAAAAATGACAATCTGCCTCGTCGGAAACACCAAGTTGACAAAATTCACAGATGCTACAAAATACTATTTTAAATCCGTTCCGAGTAAGTATCAAAACTACCATGTCCCGTCGATACCTGACTTATATAAAAATTAATTCTTAATAATTTCTTTAATCTTAGTCTTACGTTTAAATAATTTATAAGTTAATCTTATCTTTCTTGCCAGATATTTAAAATAATTACGTAACTTTTTAATTTTATTTTTTTCAATGTTTAACATTCGCGTGTTTTTCATATTGTAACTTGTTAAATTTCTTATTAAACTGTTTGACCGATTTGTAGTGAGTTTTTTATATATATTTTTTTTTCCAAAAGAATATATTTATTTTAAAAAAATAAAATTTTATAATATGGAATTTAAAGCCGCAATCCAATTAAAATACCACTTCAAACTCCACTTACATGAATGATAACAATAATACAATAATGTTGAAAATTTAGATATTGTAATATTTTAATCCAAAGTAATTGTATCTTAAATTTAAAATCGCTTCTCGGCCTATTGGCTAAGATCAAAGTGTAGTGTCCGTTCTTATCAGCTTAAACTTTTTATATTCCACTAACAAGACAGTTTAGTACACGCTTAAGTCAGCCGGTAGAACTTTAGTGACGACTAAGAGCCAACACTCAATCTGAATTTTTAGAATTTTATTCACCGCACGATCAGTTATATTTTGTAATATAAATACTCGAGTAGTAATATTAAAAATCGATCGAATAACACCGTTATTATTCCGCTATTATAATCTGCACCATCTAAGTTAGGTTGGATTTTTAATAACATATAAAAGATTTTGTTTACTTTATCAGTTATGTAGTTATAAAATTTAAAAAATTAATTGAAAAATTACTTAAATCATTAACATTTATTTTCCTTTGAAAACACAAAGCTTTTCGGTATTTACGCCATTATTAAGTGAACAAAAAATTTTTTTACTTTTAAAATTATGATTAAAAAAAAATGTTCACTCGATAATGGCGTAAATGCCGAAAAACTTTGTATTTTTCAAAAGAAAGTAAATGTTAGTGATTTAACTAATTTTTCAATTGATTTTTTTTTTAATAATCACTACATTCCACATTATAAAAAATTAATATAAAATTTAAGCCTATGATCTGTTATTACTCCAAGATGTTTCCTTACAATAGGAATTGGTTTATCATATAACAATTTACAAATGCTAAGTTTGTTAATCATTTCGATGGTTCGCTTGATCACATTTCGGTTTTTTCAGGACCGAAATAATGAAAAAGATTTTCCAAAGTTCTACAAACAACTCTAAAGCTTCTGTAGCGTTTTTCAATTTAACAATAGAACATAAATCATCAGCACAGCTGATAATTATAACACGTACAAAATATGTCCATTTTTTATGCATATATATATATGAGTATAAACATTGCAGCGTGTTGGTCCGAGTACAGAACTCCGAGGCACTCGGCGTGATAAACTGCGTTCAATAATAAAACCAACGAATTCTAGCCGTATAATTTTAAAAGCCAGATAACTAAGTAAAACGCGAACACTTATAATTACGGCAAGACGAAATTTAATAAAAATTAAAAAATAATATATATATATATATATATATATATATATAAATTGCAATCTGGCTGATGTAGCCAATAAGCAACTGGGATGTGAATTATGATAGGACAATGATACTCCGAACTACCTCTCCAATCATTTAAACTGGTGAAGATCTAGTTCAATCTGCGAGGCCCATTGGCATGATTTAATAAATCTACCGCTAGCTGATTACAGTGACCCTCTAACCTCTGCAAGTAATCTCTACTGCAATCCCGAACTACTTCGTGCACATTTGGTACTTTTACGTCTTTATGCAAAAGGGCGATATTCTATATTTATGCTATCCCCCAAAGTGATATTCCATATGTCTACATTGGCTTAATAACTGCCCTATAAAGCAATAATTTCGATTTTAGAGATAATTCGAAAGTTTTTCCCAGGAGCCAGTACATGTTCCGTAGTTTAATTTTTATTCTTTTAAGTTTGAACCTGATGTGTTCCTTCCAGGTCAAGCGGCGATCAAGCCACATACCCACGTATCGGACTTTATTTTCCTGTGGAATCGTACCATTAAGATCAACAGGTGGTGGGCATGTGTTCCGCCTGGTTGTGAATATAACATATATAGTGACTTGGATGGGTTAATTTTAACCCTCCATTGTCGTGCCCAGATGTCCAAGTCGTTCAAACCGCGTTGTAATTTTTCTGACGTCGCTACCGGATCATTATGTCCTTTACGAAATAGTTGGAAACAGTTGTTATCTTTCTTTATACAAAATTTCCAACTAATTACAGATACAACAAATCCGAAACGTTTACCGGGTTATTCTACTAGTTTACGATACTGGTAGAGACATCTAAGAGCGGTATTTCATGGAATTAATTCGGCCCAGTACATATAGATAGCTTAATGTTCGAAATTACATCTAATGAAAGCGGTGACCGTGTATGAAAGTTCGAATTTGAAGTAGTTCATATATTTACCACATCGCTTTTCGAAGATAGTTAAACATTTAAATTTATTTCGCATTAAGATTTTTCGTTTATTTAAAAAAAATAACACGTTAATTATAGAATAATTAATCAATCGAGTATAAATTATATTTATTAGAAAAATAAGTAAATAAAATATTAGAAAAGTATACAAGGTAAAAAAACTCTCAACCTAGCAATACTTTTCTAACCATGTCATTATCTGTCTTATTGTGTACGAATGGTCTGTTTTTAATACATTTCGATGAGCACAAATACTGCAATAGAGGAACACGATATTTGCCACAGAAATCGACAAACTTTATATGTTCCACGCGATTATCAAAGAACACACCTGTAGATGAATAACAAAATATCCAAAAATTAAATTAGAAACAATAAATTAATTTTTCCGATTATAAATCGCTAAATTTATTTTTATTTTGGAAATTTTTTTAAAAAAGAGAGAGAATACATTACAGAACGAGTTTCGTATAATATATATATATATATATAAATATATTTCTGACGTTCGAAAAAGAAGAGACAATGTCGTTTAGATATAAACTTTTGACGTATAGAAAAGAAAAAATGAATGCTCAGACTCGGCTGAAATTTGATAAAACCTCCTGATTACAAAAAAAAAAAAAAACAACTTGGCCTGAACATCACAGGTCCGCTGGGAGTTAAGATATAGAATGTTGCTGGGGAGCGCCGGGCTAAAATAACGTAGATAGACATAACAACCGAATAAAATTTAATTTGAATAACGAAATATATAAAATTAAAATTAATGAAAAACACAAAAAATATACAAAAATAAACGTACGGAAAAAATTAACCATTACGTGTCTGATATAATTCGAAACAATTTCTATCTTCGGTTAAGTATGATGAACTTTAAACTTTTTACAATAATTACGAGATATTTACAGGAATTATATTTACAACGCAAATCAAAATATATATATATATCTATCCCTCTGGAAAGTGACGAATATCATCGTAAAGAAGTCCTGCAAAGATGAAATAGGTCAGTTTCTCCGTTATAGTGTCGATTGGGTTAACTTATTGTTTAATTTTAATAATAAACAAAAATAGTTGTTTTAAAAAATGCTCTATTTGTTAGTTCGGTTAAGGTTTTGTTTTTTCTCCGGGGAACCAAAATCAGTGTGTGATATTTTTACCAACTAAAACCCCCTCCTCTATAGAAAAAAAATGGGAGCTTTCAATTAATAATAAAGGACCCTGCAATACAAGAGACCGCCATATTCAAAAATTAACTTATAGCCATGAAAGAAAGGATGAGGATACATAGTCCTTTCCACCATCGATTAAAGAATAACGAGTTTGCGCATTAATTAACTAATAATGTAAAAAAAAAATGAAAAGAAATAAAAAAAATTAAAGTAAAATTTTCTCACAGAAAGATTTAAAAAAAAAAACAAAAAACTTATATATAGTATTACTCGTACTTAAATAGAAATAAATGAAAACAGAAAATAAACCAAAAGAAATTAATAATATGGATATTGACTTGCATATGAAAACTTCTAAATATGAAATTAAAGATTCTCTCTCACTAAAAAAAAAAAAAAGGAAAAAATAATAACTAATTGACAAATAATAGTTCAATTAAAATATTAAAATTAATTTAAATAGGAGTATAGTCGATCACGTTATATGTAAAAAATTAGAAAATACAAACACTCTCAAGATCTTTAGGTTACGGTTGATTTATTGACAGGTATAAAATTTTTTACTTTTTATTTTGAATGCATAACTGTTCAGCCAGCAAAAGTAAACCTGAAACTTTCCCACTGAGATGATATACATCTGTGCAGTCTATATCACACATACGGTGATGGACAAATTGATTTTTTTGATTTTTTGACGATTAAAAAACGTTAAAAATTAAGTTTTTCAGTTGATTTGTTTTTTGATTTTTGATAATCAAATGCAGGGCAAATAAACATAGTATTCTGTACGTCGTTCACCTAACCTACAATACAACAGGTGCAAATCCAAACCTACCGTGACCTGACAATGTCCGAGCGTTGTAGAAGTGAAATCTCAGGTTACATTGAGTTAGGTTAGTTAGAAGTATGATTAGTAAAAAAGTAATATTAGTCTTACCACCCGACCATGTTAAAAATCGGCGAATATCACATTTAGACAGAAATGTCAGCTAATCTACTTTCTCCGGCCGATAAGGCTAATTCATCGGTTACATCGGGTGAAATTATTTTACTTTTTCTTTCAATGATTATATTTTTTCACGTAATTTCCTTATTTTCCCTTTATTCTAGTCATGCCCCCGTTTTCCTTTCCATATAATGTTCGCAAAATGGTTTCCGCGGATTTTTAACTTCATAACTCGTTTAAAATAGCAATTTTTGACATTTCTGTAGAAAATTGAGAAAAGCGGGAGTATAGAAGTATTGTAGGAATCTAAAATTAATCTAAAAGCAGGTAGCCGTTGAACAGAGTGTTGGATCAAGATTATAAAGGTGTGTAGACCAATCTCGATTTAAGAAATGCATGAGAAATGTGTATAATTGTGATTTTCTATATGATCTTGAATAGCAGCACAAAAGAAAGAAGAACAAGTAAATGTAAATGTAGTTATTCTTTCTGAAAACACGTCGTTTTCTTACGTAATCCGATGAAAATTAACATCATCACTCAGCTTCTAATAAGTTTATCGAATTATATGGTGCGTGAACTTTAAATGCAAACAAAATTTTTGTTTACATATATATATATATATATATATATATATATATATATATATATATATATATATATATAATAAGGGACATTCGTCTGACGTAGAAAAACATTTTCTAAAGTTGTCTAATAAGCGATATCGTTCACAAAATATAACATTTTTAATTTTAGATTGCGGAATGTAGTGATTTTTATTAAGTTAATCGCAAGAATCAGTTAAAATCACTAAACGTTTATTTCCTTGTGAAAAATAACAACAAAGTTTTTCGGCAATTACGCCATTATCAAGTGATATTTAAATTAAAATAAAAATAAATATTAAATTTTTTTTTAAAAAATAAAAAAACAAAAATTATAAAATGAAGAAAAGATACTTAAAACATCTGACATCTTTAACTTAAATATCACTTGATAATGGCGCAATTGCCGAAAAGCTTTGCTATTTTTCGCAAGGAAATAAACGTTTAGTGATTTTAACTAATTTTTATACTTAATAAAATATAACATTATTTGAATTATTTCCTACGACCGGAAATATACCTTTGCATATTACGAAGTACTTATCAACAAAAGTGCCTATCAAAATTGTATTAATCCCATATTTTTAAATTAATATCCGAAAAGAAAATTCGTAATATAAGTCGTTCGATAGTGTTCAATTTCTCGTTAAAAATTGATTTCATCGATAATCGATACGAAGTTTATTTCGGACTTTTTATCGTTTCTTCTTCAAATCAAATTTGCTAACCCAGTGTCGATGTGAATTTATCCGTTACGTCAGCTACTTCTCTTAAAATACTCGAGTACTCAGATACTACGGTGATTTTTAATCTTATCGCAAGTTGCAATTCGCCGGTTAATACTTCGCGATGATAATATAAATCCTCGATATAGCACTCGACTCGTCTTTTTACCTCGCAACTGCGAGATAACCGGCGAGCTTTAGGACGAATGTACGACTGGTTCATCGTTAGTACACTATTTCGAATTTTGGTTTTAAATAAGAATATTTACAGTCTCATTTTTAGATTTATCCGAAAAAAGTTTTTTCTTTCATTTTTTGGTTTTGTACGTAAAAATTGTATTTTGTTCTATAATTCAACTTAGACGACGTGTTTTATGTAATTAATATGATTTTCTTTTTTATTTTTGGGGTTGGGTCTGATGTAATTCGCCTAATCGATAAGTGGCTTCGCGCGGTGTAGACGAAGACTGTTTACATTACTTGTTATCGCTTACATAATATTACGGACTGTTACACTTTTTTCCGCGTCGAATTACTATACATAAATATGTTATACTAATGAATATAATTAACTCTGATCGAGGTGAAATTCGATAGAAATTTATCGTACATCTTTAATTATACATTTACATTGTTTACGAAAGGAATACAGTGTAGTGATAATATATAATTTGATTAATAAAAAAACATTATTATTATTATTATTATTATTATTATTATTAAATATAGCTCGTACAAAATAATCCGTACTGTTTTAGTCACACGTGCTCAATAAAACGACTTTAGATGATTTTAATGCCTTTATAAACATTATTCGGAATTAAAACATTCTATTTCGAAAATGACGGAACAAAATTATATATTCTTCTTCTATGAAATAGAAAGAAGGCATGAAGTGAAATATTTAGGAATTCAATTTGAAAGTTAACGTGAAATAATCATCATGTGTACCGAGCTAAAAAAACTAAGAAAATTGAATTACTTTTTCTCGTACTTAAAGAGCATCTTTAACGCTTATATCTCGCTTTGTACTAACCTGCTCCCAACTATGGAATAATTCATCGGGTAGGGGCGGCTAAACGACATATTAAGCCAATTCGAACGCTGCAAAATATATTGGTAAAATTTGTTTTAACCAAAAAAATCCCTCTTCTCATGACATAATCATAAATATTCCAGAGATCAATTACAATTACTAGACTATGTCTTCAACAATAATCCTTACAATATGTCGCACATCACGGAATACTTTACGAGATCAAATCGAGAGGTACAAATACCGAAGTTCAATAAGTATCACTGCAGAAGTCAATCTATATATATATATATAAAGGTGCTGTAATTTATAACACGTTGCCCGTGTATGTAAAAACCGACTTAAAAATTTTTTTAAGAAACGTCGCAATTAATGAGGTACGTAAAAAATAAAAAGTAAAATAGAACTTCGTTGGTTTTTAGGGTTTTTCTACAAATTTATGTGTACGCATATGTTGAATAATGTGTTTGTATGTATTTGAAAATGCCAGGGTTAGCTTAATATTATATACACGTACACCTGTATTCTAAATTACATTAGATTACGCTTATGTAACGTTTATAACATATTTATTATTTTTATTTTTTATAAACAATCGCATAATTATTTTATAAGCTTGTTTAATTTATTTTTCGTAATAAACACCGTATATTTAATAAAATAATTATTTTGTTTATGTTGCTATTCGCGCGTTACATTTGCAGCATGTTATTGTAAATTGCTATATATATAAGGAAGTAAAAATAAAGCTTGATTTATTTATATATTCGTCGGTAACCGTGCCGTCTACTGCGACTAAGGCCAGAGGAACGAAAGGAATTTATATTAACGGGTAGATTTTGGATAAATGAAGGAAGGCACACGGCGGTATTCGGATGTGAAATATTTGAGAGAGTATTTGGAACGTTTGCGATTTTCGGAGGAATATTATAGCGAGCAAATAAGAAGCAAGTGAGGAATAGTTAAAGGAATATTGCATGCGGTAAATTTGGGTTGGTATTTATTGGTTTAGTAGATAAGTATTTTTGTGGGTGAGCAATGTGTAACTCGAGCATACATAGGAAAATTTCGTTTCTCCTGTTTGAGTCGTAGCGGTTGACTGTATATGGTTGATGTATTGTTGCAAATTGGAGAATCTTTCGCTTATTCTGTCGGATAATTTAGATCGTACGTTGTGAAGTCCTTCATTGGAATTAGTATAGCCGGAACAGGCGATATTAGACACGCTTCTTTTTCTGCACTGTCGTTAGACTCTCATATCGTTATGTCCCGGAATCCGGAGGAGAATAATTTTTCCGGGAAATTCTCGTTGACTAAGATGGATTTTGCCGAGGATGTAGTTGACGATGAAATGTCTCAATTCTAAGTATATTTATATGAAAACATTGAAAATCATTTAGAGTTATCTAAAAAGCACCCCCTGCCACCCAAAAAAAGTCAAATACGGACTACATTACAATTAATAAATAAATAAAGAAGAATTAAGTCAGTGGCGGCTCGTGGTTAACAAAAATCTATCGGTTGCAATTTTACCGCTCCCTTATAGACATACACAACGAATTTTTTTTATTTCGCACAAAATCACGAAGTAATAATTAACAAACAAATTGTAATACAAATGCAACAACTAATTTAAAATCGTAATCAGAAAAACTAAAAATTACGACTATCAATCCCGAAATGAGAAATTGTATTACAAAATCGAAATATATTAAAAATTCATTTTCCGCGTGAATAAGTACAAAGTTTATGAAACTCCCGTATTTGATAAAAAAAATACGTTTTATTTTTATTTCGAAGAAAAACTCGGTGGAAATATTATTACGAATAGAAAATATTACTTCGAAAGTTTACCTTTACATTTAGGATTAACGCATCGATGAGCGCTTTTCAAATAGTCCCACAATGTACGGGGCAATTCGCCTTCCGTAATTTCGATATCGTGTAACTTGATAGTTCTGCCGGCCAATTCCAAAAGCGAAGGCGGATTATAAGTCATGTCGCTGACGAAACGAATAACCAAAGGATTTTCTCGCAAACTCAACTGTTTAAAACAAATTTATTCAGAAGAAATTCCTATACATTTATTACGTACGTACATGCATATATATTTTTCATTATACTGTCCAATTATCAATTACTTAAAGATAATAACGAAGTTTAGCATTTATTATAAAGCCGGTGAAAAGATGTACAGATTGTTTACACATCCGAGATACTTGTTTTCAGCTGATTGCAACGATAGTGAGTATAGATTATAACAATATGATAGATCGTTAGTAGGGCATACTTCATATATTAGCGGTCGTTGGACACTCAGTTGATAGATATATAATCCGTCGAGAGCCGTTTCCAGCCCCTCCGTGAACAGATTTTACCAATTTTTGAAGGTGAAATTGTTAAATCCTTCTTGTATTTGGCCAAATATGATCGATTTCACGAGTCGGGATTTTCTGGCTATAATATTTTGCATTGTCTTCTCCTAGCGTTATCGGCAAGTTAACTAGGCCCTCGTGTGCTGCACGGTGTACCTCATCGTGGTTTATTATCCGTCGATGACTCAGAATCCAGACGAAAGTAATGCCGGTGTTACGTTCGCTTAATTCAAGGACGCCGTGCGCCATATTTGGTCCACCGTGGTAGTGATTCTCGCGTCAATGTACTATAATGCCAAAGCTGAGTCAGTATCACGCATACTGGTCAGTGGACAAATTCGCGATTAATTTGGTGCAAGGCTTCGATCACAGCCGCTAGGACTAATAACATGATCACTGAAAGAATAGATCTTGCTTTCGTTTAGGAAAGCATCTTTGATATATTATGATGTTTTATATACGTCGGTGAGGCAAACGACTGCGTCGGGCTGCTGTTGCGAGACATACGGAACATTCGGTTGCATTTTAAGGCCTGTTGAATAACAGATATTCGGGCTGAATTGGCTCCAAGGCGGTACAAACACAAGCATTCTATACAAAGTAATGCGTAGTATCTTTAATGGGCTTAGAATTGAAGCTGTAGTAGCTGTTGTTTTTGTAGATGAACGAGTTAATTTTCAATTTTACTACAATTCTTATCCGTTCAGTTAACACCGCCTTTTTATCGGCACTATAAACATAATTTAGATTTAAATTTTTAAACGTAAATATGAATAAATTTCCACACCTTGTTATCAAATATTTATTAGTATATAAATGTTAATTATTTACGTATTTATGGCTTAAAATTCTTAAATTTACCGATATATGAAATTATTCCACGTCGAGGTGACCTAAAAGTTTGTACGTTTTCAGATTTTATTTGAAATTGTAAAATTAATTTTACATTTAAAATGAGCATGAGAGAGTAATGTCGAATCCAAGGAATTACAAACTGTCACTCAGTAATTCACAAAAAATAATAAAAAAAGAAATCTGATTTTGCTGGTCAGTTGAAGTTGTATACGTACTTTCATGTCGTATATTTTTGTACATGAAAAGTACTTAATTTTATTTTGTCGGTTTTCATATTTTTGCACGATTGTGTTCCAGGAATTCAGGGCGATATAAGTCGCCGGATAAATCAGTTTTTATTTATTTTTCAGAATCGGTTGATATATTATTTTCGATCATTTAAATTTGGTCGTAGTCCTAATGGAGAGCTGCAGTTACCTAAGAGAAAATCTAAAAAGCGACCAATTTCGTCACAAAATATTGAAAGCAAATGTAAAAGTAGTAACCGTTTCAGCTACCTATCCCTTGATGAGGAAAGCCCGAAAAATAATCACTAAAAATGTACAACCCAAACTATCACCACCTCCTCCTATTTTCATGCATGGAGTTACACACATTTTCCAGCAATGATCAATAAAATTAGCACAATTATAGGTTAGCATGTAGCAAAAACTTTAAAGAAAACATAGGTGAATGTTCAAAACATTGATGACTAAGCTGGTATCCATATTTAAAAAAGAGGACGTTAACTACGACACGTATCAATTGAAACAAGAAAGATCATATAAAGCGGTAATTAGAAATCTGAACCACTCGTTAACTGATGGACAAATTACAAAGTAGCTCTTAAAGAACAAGGTTTTAGTGCTCGAAATGTGTTAAATCATAAATATTACTAAAGGAGCATCTGCCATTGCGCATTTTATAGACCTTGAACCCTCAGACAACGTTAAAGAGATATTTAATTTAACTCACATGCTTTACACTAAAATAAAGAATGAAGCTCCCTACCCTAAGAAAATAATTCCTCAATGCATGCTTTGTCAGTCTTGGGGGCATACTAGATCTTTTTTGCAACCGACTATATAGGTGTGTAAAACATGGTGGTGATCACAATTCCACAGAATGCAAAAAATAGATTAAAATTCTGCTCCCAAGTGTGCATTATATGAAGGAGATCATCCTTCAAGTTACAAGGGTTTTGTGTTCTATCAGAAACTACACGAACAAAGATACAAACCAGAAAACCGTGCTGTAAAAGTATCAGAGAATAGATATAACCGAGCTTCAGCCAATCCAAGAGTGTCATACAAGAAGCATGGTGCAGTCAAATCTCTTGCCAATAACAATGAACCTCAAGCTTTAATGTTAATAATAATGCGAACGATTCGTGTAAAAATCATCGAGATAATAATTTTGATTTTAAAAGTATCAACTACTTTTCTAAATGAATTTAAATCAATGTTTAACCACCTTATGCATAAAATACAGTCATACTAAAGCTGCCGCAGTATTAACAAATAAATAAATTATTTAACAATGACGTCGGAATGTCGATGGTCCAGTTCAAAATGAACCGAAAAACCTATCTACTACAGAAATTCAGGCAACAAATATAATGGCATATATATTGAATGGTAAAATTGCAGTCTCTGCAGTGTATTGTCCTCCATGGCACAGATTCAATGAACGAAATCTAAGCGATTATTTTACTATTCTAAGGTTGATCTCTGGCGGTGACTATAAGATGGGGTTCACGATTTTCTAACTCTAGGGGAAAACTATTAAATAAGGTAATGCTAAATAGAAATTTCGGTTGCGTGGCTGCACCAACATACAACGGTTTGAGAACAAGGCGATAAGACTCATCGTTTCTCCACCTTGGTACGTATCGAACCATACGTTATATCGATACTTAAAAATCCCATACGTGAAAGACGAGATCAAACGTGCTGTAAAACTGCATGTAAGCCGTTTGGAAACGCACACAAACGTACTGGCGATGAATCTACTTGACACTAGTCTAGATGTTCGTAGTTTAAAAATCTGGCCTAATTTCTCAGTTGGGTCCATCGATGGATTCTAACTACTAACAAATTATTTCGCGTTAATTGCTGGATGGTTACCTGTTGTAGTTTTAAAAAATTTTATATAAAAAAAAAAAATCAAATTTAATTCTAATGGTCTATTTTTATTTTTGATTTTTATGAGCTACAAAGCTGAATTCTGAGTTAGCAATACATATATTCTAGTTTACATATTTTGTATCATTTTTCATATAAAAATAATATTTTAAATATTTTCATACTGGCTGCGATATCTGTCGTATTATTATTTTTTTCTTTAAAAACACGTATAAATAACAACGATACATAAAATAAATGGTTTAAATTTGAGAGTGCACGTTAATCATTGAAATCTGCGATGGAATCGGGAGAAAGTTTGTTCGTTGCTCCGGTATTATTTTCAAATTAACGAAGGAATTAGCAAGACGAGAAATTTTGAGCGAACAGATTAATGGATAAACTACAGACCGCGTCAGTTTTACAGATCGTATTGCTATAATAATTAATTTTATGAGAAAGTGTGCAAAAATTTTGATATATTATTTAACATTTTCAAACAAATATAAAAACAATAACTTAAAAAAACAAACAAAAAACAAAGTTCTGTCACTAAAAAACCCGCCAATACGACGAGAGTAATCGATCACGTAGAAAAGACAGCTTTATTTACCGCAAAAATTTAAACGAAAAAAATAAAAATGCTAGAAATTACGTTTGTATACGATTGGAAACACGATTAACGACAGCACGGGCTGCAATGAAAATGAGGATTGTAGAAGTTTAATCAACGAAAGGGTGGTGAAAAAATCCGAAAATATTTCATTAAATAGCAATGACTGTACATAAAGGTTGCATGGTTGCACAATCACCATGAATATCCAGAGAACTGTGTAAAAATTGATGATGTAATAAAATAGTTAAAACTACTAATTATAGTACGGAGATTAAACGAAATAAGTGAATTTTAATTATATTTTTCATAGAATATATTATAAAAAGTAAAAAACTTTTTTTTTAAAAAAAAAAAGGTGCTTTGAAATGCCTAGTTACAGCAGTTGGCGGTTTTCGATGCAACCTGATGAAGGCATTAAAAAGCCATATACAGTCTATTACGGGTGTAATGTATTAACGATTGCTCAATCGTTTTGCAACCGAAATCCTTAAAGTACACGTTGTTCATGACACGTAGGTGCGCGGTTACATGAAGCGTACTACAGGCCAACAAACAAACGAGTCTAGGACTTATATCTTTTTCCGAGGTTAGTTTTCCATAATATATTTCGATTTATTTTTGGAATTGATAATCTAATTTCATAATTCCCGGTTTTTCTGATTACGGTTTTGGAAACTTCTTGTATTTGCATTACGCTTTGTTGACTTTTATATTATTAATGCGATGTTGTGTGAAATAATTAACAGCAAGTCACCACTGTTAAATAGGATAGAAGAAAACAATTATGTCTAAAGAACGTCCGCAAAACAAATTCATCATTCCGTGGAAAGCTGCAAATATTTACTTTGCTCCTAACTAATTTTTAGTCGTATCCAGCCGATTATAAGCAGTCGTGGAATAATACCAAATCATCAATTCGGATTATACGCACTGAACATTCTACAGTGCAGCAGTGCCATACGCTGGAAAAGAAGGAAGTATGTTCTGCAGTTTGCCTAGATGTTGCACAAACGTTTGATAACGTTTGGCATCCTGGATTACTTTATAAACTGCTGGGATAGTTTCTCACCTTTGATTCTTACTTATGAGGCGGAACATTTATCGTCAAAAATTAATAGACCTTTTTCAGAAGAACACAATATTCTATCAAAAATTAATGGACATTTTTCAGAAGAACACAATATTCTATCATCTGTACCGTAAGGTAGTATACTCGGGCCTCTTTTATATTCGGTCTAGACAGCATACATGCTGACTAGCAATCAAACCATCTTAGCAACATTCGTCGATGATATTGCTATTCTTGCATTCGATTCGGAAGCAATGTATGCAAATATCGCGGTTCAAAATCATCTGAATAGGTTGCAGTGGGCACCAACATATTTACAAATAAAAAAGTTAATTAAAGAAAATCCTCCAAGGCGACTGCGAAGGAAGTGGTATATGCAATTCCGAGTAATAAATCTGGTTTTCCACCTTATTCAAAAGATTTCGATCATTCCTATACTATGCCTACATACATTTCATTCTCATCAAGGTATTCCCATTTTCCCTTCTTATAGTCTAGTGTCTCACTGGAGTCACTAGACTAATACTAATTTTCTATTTATGTAGTCACCGTTGTTTGCAGCAATTAATGCTGATATGATGTTAAAAAAAAACGAAAGATATTTCCCGGAATTTATATGTGCGCTATTGTTAGCTTGCACAGGCGTTCAACGCATTCTGATGGTTAGTTCTTCACGCATGTGTGTTAATCGACCGCATCCTATTGTTAAGCGAGCGAATGTTATTTTTTTCCGGCGAACTAGACGTTATCACGCATGCGATTTGGATTATATTTTATACGGTTTGTTGTCGTTAAAGCGCTGTTTACCTTCAGATTTCCATCATAGTTGATTTGTTGCGATTTAATAAAGAGGTGTTTTAATGTTGGTTTCATAGTGGGAACAGTGGATTTTCATACAAGAGGTTTCACGTATTACTAATATGGTTGCAGAGTATCATGAAATGCTTAAAGATCTTGGTGTACGTGTTCTCCGGCTATAATGCTAGATGTAGGCTGTTCGTAAAAGTAAGTTTCTTCGATCGCTAAGTCGTTGTTCCTGTTAAAAGACTTGCAACGGCCGCTTAAAAAATGTATCGTAACTTTTTGTAACAGCTTTTTAAGTAAATCGTATTTCGAATTATTATCACGACTATTCATAAAGCAGTAGTAGGGATTTTCTTTTATGCGCTGACGTCTATAGTATGTTTAATATTTTTTGTCATTTCATTTATTATCCGCATTATCATCCCCAGCAACTGATGTCGACGTCTTTACCGGTTCGTTGTATTGCAGAATGTTGCATGCGGGTGAAAGGGGCCGTGACAGGTTTTTGTTAGCGAGAAAGTTAGTTGCTTTACACTTTATTTAACAATTTATTTAAAAATTTTATTGACTGTATACTAAAGTATTGTTTCAATAAGAATCACGTACATTGGGGGTGGTAAAATTTATACCAGCACGAATTGTCAAATATTAATATCGTAATATCAGTACTATTTATGCATAAAACGTATTATAAATTACTTAAATATAAGAGTACATTATAATATTTATATCATAACGTATAACCGATGAAATTTATGAAAACGGCAGCTATTAAATATTATTAAAAGAAAAATATTAACCTCGTAATCGAGTCGTGCGATTCATTCGATTTTTAGTTCTTTTCGAACGAAATTAAAAAAAAATATTTATTTACATTTGTATAATGAAAATCCTATACAAGCCATTTATTTAACATACCTCCGTGAGGCACTTCAACGTGATAATTTCGGGAGGTAATGTTCGTAATCGATTTTTATGAAGTAAAAGCGATTTCAAGTTCCTTAAGTTGGCTATACTGGATGGTAACGTTTCTAAAACATTATCACTCAGTATTAATCCTTGAAGGTTAATCAGATTACCAACTGAAGCTGGAATATTGTATAAACGATTTCCTCCCAAACACAATATCTTCAGTCTACAAAACATAATCATAACAACAAAATGAATTTCCCGCGATATATCATTCGGTAATAAAATAGACGGAAAAAAATCCGAATGAAACCGCTAAATGCGTATACGCTATATGAATTTCTTTTTAATTATCGCGAGAGAATTTATGAACAATGGTGATACATGCGCGTTTTGCTCGCAAATAATTTATATAAAGCACCAACTCGCAATTTACGAATACCAAAATTATATAAATATAATAATGTAAAATTAATTAAATCTAATAATGTAATAAAGGCGGTCGACACGAAATATTTCAAAATTGAAACCAAATTTAGATATCGCACACCCGCTCTGCGAGAATTATCGGACATAATTTATATATCGATTGATCATATTCATATACTAGAACATGTATATAGAAACATATGCACCGCATACATAAATTCGAGTGTAAATACAATTTTTTGTTAATATATTAGCGTCGTTAGCTGAAGTTACAGTGAAAACTACACAACATGGAGAGATATGCCGGAAGTACCAACTGCTACGTGCTATATCGATGGCAAGGCAAAATTCGAAATTACCGGCACATACATAAATTACTGTAGCGACGCACGTGAAACGGTTAAAACGGGAAGTATAAGCCAGTTTTTGTTGTTTTTTGAATAACTCAATTGAATTAATCGATCAACATTTTTTAATAAAATTTTATTTAAAAATAGGAAAACGAAAGATTAGCTTACAATCGTTTAGATGACCGTCACTTGCAACAATACATTCTCTCAATCTTTACCAAATTTTCGAAGACTTTTTCGAGCATAGGTCGCTGAATTAAAATTCCTTCAGAAATCCGAGTTTTCAGGTCTTCCAGATTTCGCACATGTGTTTCGTAAACGCGGCTCTTAAAGTATCCCCACCAAAAATCCCCTAACTTTATGTCTATACAAAACAAGTGCAAAAAAATCTGCTGTGCCCGATCATATAATTCATATTATCAATTTCAATGATGTCTCAATTTTAGCTTGAGTAGATAGATATCACATAACGAGAAACTGTTGAAATGAGTATTTATTAAGATAATTAAAAAAAAAATAATAATATCTTTAGTTCGAGTGATATTTTGAATCCTGTCTTAGGTCAAATTAGGAAACAGAAAAAAGTCAAATCAATGCGAAAAATACGGACCAACCAGCTCTGGAGGCGATCCTCTAACAACCAATCAAATCAATGATATTGGTAGCAGCGGTAGTAATAGTAGTTACAAGTATCGTCTGAGAAACAGCACGGTTGTTCAAATAGACATTCCTTCGCGAATTTGGTCAGTTGACGTTCTGCCCCGATAATGGTCTATATGTCCAAAACGCCGGCCTTTTGTCAAAATAGTGACGTGGTATGTGACGAATTTTTCAGAAATTTTTAATATTAATTAAAATAAAAAAACGACCTCACCTTCGTATTTTGTTCGTTGTCGAACGTCGTGACTAATCACACACGTTTATTTTTACGTACGAAATGAGCTAGCATTCAAGACACTATTTATAACGCAGATGCGCATGCGTACGATGTTATACGGAGTAGGGTGATGCCTTCTCCGTGATAATTAAAAATTAAATAATGATGAAAATATGTCGCGTGTTAGTTTCGAGCCCCCGACCGTCGAGTTAACAGTCGAGCACTCTAGCAACTAGGCCACCGCGGCATTATTAAAAATAAGGGTATACAAACTGAAGTAAGAATACGAAAAAAAGTCAGACGATTTATCATCTGATCTGTTGGATGTATACACATATAATAAGCGTGCTATCGTATCTCAGTAATGGCAGATAGCCATCAAAAGTTGAAATTTTCCTTAAACTAGATGAGGCAAATATTCTATAAATATAATATGAAGATAAATAGAAAACGAGACAACAATAACGAGACGAATGAAGATAGATAAAAAATGGTAATTATAAAAATAGACAGAGAAAAAATAAAGCTAATAATAACATAAGACGGGTAAAAGTGAATAGCGTGTAACAGAATTTTATTATTAGAATAAAACAATTAATTAAATAAAATTTATTTCGAAAAGCCTAATTATTCGAATAAATTAGCTGCTGAATACGTTATTTTTACATACCTAATGGGTATGATGTTATAATACGTAGTGGAGTGCCACACTGTCTTCACGGTGATGATTATATAGTACAATGAAGAATTATCTGTAGTCGAATATTATATAGTTCGTAATTTTAAGGATAGTAAAGTAAATAAAATTGTAAAATATACGATTGATTTATTTAATATATTTTGGTCTCATTCTATTTCGTTTTTATATAATTCGATGCGATTTGTTTTAAATTTATTTCGAGCAACGAATTATTATTACGGATATTAAGAGGGAATAAATTTAAACGGAAAATACGAAAATTATAGAAATATTTTTACTTACTTAATTTCCACCGAGAAAATTATTTACATAACATTACCATCAATTTAATTGCATCGTAACTGACGAGAAAATATAGGTTTTGAATAACTCGAAAACTACCGGAAAAATTTTTTCGAATAGTTCGAAAACTACTGGAAAACATTTTTGAATGAAATTTCGTTTAAAAGTAGGAAAACGAGAGGTTAGCTTACAAACCATAATATGGTTTCATTCGGTTTTTATAAAATTTTCGAAGACTTTTTCGAGCGTTTTTTGAAATTTCTTCAGAAATCCCCGTTTTTAGGTCTTCCCTAAGATATCGGCACAAAAAAATCGTCTAACTTTGAATTCTTTTCGAAGAAACTCTCTTTACATTATCGTGATCGATTCATAACGTTCCACGCAAACCTTTTCGTTATAAGAAACGTGAAGCATGCGATTTTCGTTGTAGCAGTCTTACCAACTGCGCTGTTCAAAAAACGAAACTTCTAGATATATATATATATATGTATATAACTAAAATGACGGTCTTGTTAATTCTTTTATATAAAAGTCGAATCGTGCGAAATTTAATATTTTAAAAATTACTAAATTATAATCATCGTACTAAAGAGAATACCTTTGTAATTTGTCGATTTGTTTCGGCACATCCGTTATAGCGTTATTTCCTAAATATAAATACTCGGTATTCGGACAATGCAGAATCTGATTCGGAAATTCGGTCAGCTGATTTCCGCTCAAATTTAAAACTTTCAAATTCGTTAACGTACCGAACGATTTAGGTAGCCCGTCGTTCGTTATGTGATTATTTTTAACTATAAGCGTCGTAAGCGGCAACTTTAATATCATGTCCGGTACGACGGTCAATTGATTATTACTAATATCTAACATTTTCAAATGGCAAAACTTGGTAATATTTATGGGCACCGTGTCTAGCGTATTATGAACCATCAATAGCGTATCGATATATTCCGGTTTCTTATTGTGGCTAGTCGATTGTTCGAGCTCTTCGAAATGAAGATAGATGGCGTAACTGTTCAACAGCAGATAGGACAAATCTAATGTTTTCATCGTCTGATTAAGATTTTCACCGTCACTGCTTTCCGACGAAGACTCGTAACGATGTTTATACATTGTATTAAAAAATAATAATTAATAAAAAAAGGAAAACTTCGGCAAGCTGAAGAAATAAAAGAACGTAATTAAAGCACATCCGTCGCCTATCGGACGATATGAAAATTACAACGATGATGAAAACACTTTATCTCGGCGTAATTATCGCTAAAACCCTTGATCTTTAATATTAAACCATAATTTTCGTTTGTATATAACAATTATTCTAAGTATTGCCTTTTTTATTATCAGCGTTTTAACCGGAGCGTCGACATTATACACTCTCTCGACCGTTTATCTAATAAACCGCGCTACTTAAATCGACCTATACGTAATGTACGTAGAAAAATCAACAGATAATAACGTGTGTAGATTATCGCAAAAAATTATTTAATTAGTGGCCGCGGGGAAAAATTTTACTAACACCTTTTAATCGATATCGCTCTCATTTAGTTCATTCTTGCGCATAAGTATTTTTACCTGATCAAATTTGCAATTGCTGGTATCGGAGAAATCCGTACCCGGAATCTGAATACGAAGTGGGTAGATAAGCGTAAAAAGCTACTCTATATAGATATCCGAATATCGAAGGGACCGATTTGGTGTTTTTCAAGTTTTTTGTTTTTACAGTTTTATATTAGTATCTAAAATCGCCGTGGATCGTTCTCATTAAAACATATTTAACTTCGAAGAAAAAGATGTGTACATTTCTACGTATACGCAACGTGTTTTTATAATGTACTATCGTTAATTTTTACATATTTTTAACTTCAAAGGAAAAGGTGTGTACATTTATGTTAATTTCTATAAATATTCTTCTGCAATACTAAAAGATTTGTAATTGGTTTTTGAACTATTAGTTTTAGTTATAAAAGGATTTCTTATCCGATCGTATTCGCGAGTATCGGAAGAAGGAAAATCGCGTTGAAATTTCGAAAAGTCGTCATTCCGTTGTTAATATTTCATCGTTAAATTTTCGACACTAATGGGAAACATATCCGCATTTTTTTCTTATACACTTCTTTTCCGCATACTTAAATAATGATAAATGCTTTAATTTTTTCATATTAAAATATTTTCCAGTTTAAGTAAATTTAATCGACGCGTGTGATGAAACAAATCAGACAACAATGTCAACTTCGAACGTCGCGTGTTTCGCTATTCAGAGATAATCGCTCTTTTCAATTGTAAAATAAACCAGTAATTCTTCTCGTAACTTATAAATCCGTGCTTATTGCAATCAGGGTTGCGGATTTTGAATCGGTTCATATAATTTCGAGACACACCTAATCCGGGTAAACATTGGGAAACACTAGCAGATGTCAGACGCGTTAAGCGATTAAAACCAAACCATTTAGTTAAACTTGTATAGAAATTAGTTAAATATTCGATACAATTTTAATTACTAATTAGTCGTATATATTGATTAATTATTACGATTGCAATACGCATTGATAAAAAAGTCTAATTACGATTAGACATCTCGCGATTATTTGAAATAGAATAGTTTAATTATATACGATTATTAATAAAATCGTACTTTGATGTTTTTTTGTTTTTCTTCTTAAAGTTAGATTTTTTTTTTGTCCCCCATTCCGGACATTTCGCCGGTGGGGGATGTTTATTGCTTAATGAATAGGTGTAATATTGTAGAGGGGCAGAGGACCAGAGTGCTAAAATGAAAAATTATAATTATCTGAAAATAAAATAAAAATACGGTATGTATAGTAATCCTCTGCCAGTGTACTTAATATCTAGACGGGATGAACTACATAGTCCCGTCATCCACCATGTGTGTATGTGTGTGCAAAGGTGAATTTGTGAGAATGCGTGGTAGAAATTAGAACAACGAACTTAAAATATACTTATTACAAATCTGTACATCTTATATTATTCAAGTGCAAATAAAATTATAAAGAAAATTTCTTCGTAGACAAAACAAAATAAATCTTATACAATATACACGTACAATTTTTACAAAGAAAAACAACACGATGTTAAAACAAAAAATGAGTATACGGAATTACAATTATTATAATTTTTTTAATAATATTGATACTTATAAAAATAAAAGAGCAAAATTAATAATAAAGAGGAAATTACATTAATAGTTATAAACAAAAAAAAATAAAAAAAAAATAAAACTTAAGTTATATAACAAAACTAGTGTAGGTGTGTTATATTGTGTGAGGAGTGTATGTGTAGACAGTCAATGAGAAGCATAGACCACACGATTGTTGCGGTTTCACGTTTGAATCAAGTGTTAAAGAAAAATAATTTTGTTCGGATTTAAACTTCTTACACATGGCAGACTCCATATACAACAGGAGATTTTTGGAACTAGATTTATTAATGATCATCGGTTTTGTGGAATTAATTCCGAATCGAGACCGAAATTCGGAGATGTTCAATGTCATCGACGGCACCAGAGGTACAAGGTGCAACAAGAGTCACTTATAAGATGGAACCTATGTAGATAGGAACCAAATTTTCCATGCCCTGAGAGCACCTTGCGCATTATAAAAATTAGTGTTTAAATTTTTCAATTTCATCCGATCGGAAAGTTAGATTAGGGAATAAATTTCCGACAGATGAAGAAAGAAAGATTGTTTAGATCGGAGTAATGTGAAAAGTATTAAAAGAACATTGCTCGTTCGGTAAAGAGGAATTTATTACGTGTAAGGACAAAAATCGAATACTTTATTTCATCTTATTAATCGTAGCTGACGTAATCCGGTTGATGCTGAACCGTTGGAGATTAGAGAATCGTTCGTTCGTCGCGGAATAAAGTTAAAAATAGAATAGCGAAAAAAATCTAACGATCGAAGAGAAGTAAATATATAATATTTGCTAGATCGTACGAATCAGTCGCAAGTTTAAAGCGTAGGTCCATAATCGATGAAAATGCATCGATAACGCGTTGCTTCTGTCAAAACGTAAAATTATGGAATGACCGAAATGTAGTCAACGAACAAACTAGAACGACTAGTTAGAAGTAAAAACATAATTTTTTACGGCGTAAAGGAAAACAATAATGAAACGCATAGAAAAGACGCGGAAAAGAAAGTTTCGGATATATTAAATAAGGATACAGAAATAGCACATGCGATGAAGAGGTGGAATTTGTCAAGAGAATAGGCAAAAAAAAAAAACTGACGGGAAAACAAGACCAATACTAAAAGCTGGCAACGGAGAAATTAAAATCAAAAATATTGCATAAGGGAAAATCGCTTAGAGAGAAGGGTATTTATCTAGAGGAAGATTTCCCAGCGCAAGGTATTAGAAAAAAGGAGAAAAATAGTGAAGGAAATGATTAAATATAGAAAAGAGGGCAAATTTGTCGTAATCAAATAAGTTAATTGTAAAAGAAAAAAATTAGCCGCAATCCAGAAAAAAGTACCGAACTCCTTAAAAGATCGCAATAACGCAAAAAAAAAACGAAGTTAAAAGTCAAATAAAAGCCGAACAACCGAAGAGGATAGAACCCAGGCTGCGAAATGAGCATAATACACGCTAAAAAGACAATACCGAAACGCTACGAAAATAGCAGCTAACTGGAGTGAATCTAACAAATTGAACTAAAAAATAAAATTTCAATAAGTCGCCCAGATGGTTTGGACGGTCAGCATGCACTAGTCCAAAACCTTCCAAGTATTATGGATAGTACTAAAGACTTTTCTGAAAAATTCCCGGAAAAATCAACTGGAAAATCATATACCTTCACCGTGGGAACATTAAATGTAAGGACACTAAAGTCCACAGATAACCTCACCGAACTAAGAAGAAGCTATGGAAAAAACCGATATAGACGTTGTAGGAGTAGCACAGGTACGAAGACAAGGGGAAAACAATGACAAAGTACCCACATATTATGTATTCCATAGGCGAAACGGCAGGACTATATGCTGTTGGTTTCTTGATAAAAGCGAATCTTAAAGATAAAATTATAAGGTTCGAATGTGCGTCAGAGAGAATAGCTCTTATCGATTTGGAGTTGAAGAAAGATCATAATCTAAGAATAGTACAGGTATATGCGGCTACTTCGTCGGCGGAGAATGAAGAAGTTCAGAAATTTTACAACACATTAACTAGAACAATATCCGAAACCTTTATAAAACGAAAGCGCACCTTTATAATAACGGGCGACTTCAATAGTCAGATAGGGCATAAAGAAGAAATTGGAACGATCGGTCCATATACTTACGGTAAAAGGAACGAAAGAGGCTGGAAATCTGATCAAATTTTGTCAGGAAAAAAACTTTAACATAATAAACACCCTCTTTAAAAAGAAGACGAGCGCTAAATAAAGCATATAAATCGCAAATAGACTATATAATTACTCCAATGAGCATGCCATCAATTATAGACGTAGACATCATGACGGGATTCGATTTTCATTCTGATCACAGACTACTCTAAATTAAACTTGCTGATAAACAACCGAAATACAAACAGAAAAGGAAAAGAAAAAAAATTGTAAATTTTGCTGAACTTATCAAGCAAAATGCAGAAGAATATGAGCTCGAGATTAATAAATCGCTACTCATAATTCCAGATAGATGTCCAATAGAACATAAATGCACACAGTTGCAAAAAAAAAAACATTCTAGAAAAAACAAACAAAATTGTACGTGAAAAAAATAAAAAAATAAAATCCGAATCTTTCTCTACGCAAACAAAACAGTTAATAAGAAAAAGAAAAAACAACTAAAACGTGAGAAACGAACACTAGAAAATAAAATAGAATTAAATATCGCCTGCAAAGTAGTTAGATATCACATTAAATCAGAAAGATTTAAAAAGCAGCAAAAACATATTGAACAAATATTACAAAATAATAGAAGTACTAAGAAGCAGATTAAAACTGAGCTAAGAATTGGTTAATATAGAGGATGATAAATGAACTGTGGAAAGAAGTCGCAAATTAATAAATCAAATTGCTACACATTAATACAAAAATTTATATAAAGATGATAACAACATCCAAGAGGCGATAAACATAAAGTTTTACTCCTATTGAGCCCCCCCCATAAATTACCCCACGATTGGTAGCCCCCTAGTTAGTATTATAATTCAAATCAAAACGAAACAAATCAAATCGAGCTTTATTTGGAAAATAGCGCATGTTGAATATAAAGTAATTAAAAAGATAATGCGTAATACTGTATAATTAAAAATATGCACTAACCCCCAAACCCGGTTAAAAACTGCGCGAGCACCGGGTTTATACAATCTAAATGACTTCCGCACGTATTTAATAAGAAATTTCAATTATTATAAATATAATCAATGTTTTACAGCGTAAGAAATAAATAAAACAAAATTACTGTATTTATACATATAACATGAAATCGTACAACAATGAACAAGTCATATAGATAGACTTCAACAAAAAATCACATCATACAAATACACACACACATAAAACATAGAAAAGTATATAGAGGTAGAACATTCACACATAATTATAAGAACACAACCCATGGATTACACACACATACATTCAACAATAATATATAATCACACACAAAATGAACGCTAGCAACAGTATACTATCACATACACACACGCATAATACTTTATATCAAACATGGGACCGACATGCAAATTGTTATATTTTTAAAGATTATAATGTGTTAATTGAAATGTAAAGGGTATCTGCCGACGGGTAAAACCGGCGGAAACCCGGAATGGGAAAGATATGTTCTAAATAAATAATAAAAAAAAGAAAAAAGAACAGCCAGTCAAACACTAGTTACATTCTATGAATTAAGATTATTATGAATAATTTTAATAGCAATATTACTGTCGTTGTCTTTGCTGTTGTGACTTGACTCGTGCTGTTGTTGGTATTGTTATTATTACCCATTAATTATTATTATTACCTATTAATATTATTACCTATTATTATTATTATTATTATTATTATTACTATTATTATTATTATTATTATTATTATTATTATTATTATTATTATTATTATTATTATTATTATTTATGTTACTCTAAACGCAATCGCATTTCGTTCTTTATGTTGTTGTTAGCGTAGATTTTATTATCATTATAACTATCATCGTCATTATTATCTATTAATTAGCTGTTTAAAAACCAGCGCAATTAATTAAACTAGTCCGGAGATTATTCGAATAATAATTGGTGCTTCACCACTTTGTGTACATACATATATTTACACAGCGCTGTCTATACGCGTGAAATAAATTAACGACACCACCTTTAACAAAATCTAATTTATTAATCCTTCTCGTTCCAACGAGAGAGAAGCAATTTCAGTTGAACGACGGTACCGGCGTTTTCGTTTATCCGATTTATATGGTAAATTATTTTACGTTAAATCTTTCTTTTTCTTACACTTACATAGTAATATATACACACACACACTCATATATATTATTTATACATATAAATATATATATATATATATATATATATATATATATATATATATATATATAATATCACAAAATAAAGAAGATGCTCAAAAGTAAAATTAGTAAAGAAAACAGGGCAAAAATATTTAACCAGTGTGTAATGCCTGTAATGATATATGGCACAGAAACATGGCCATTAACAAAACAAGTAATTGATAGAATGAGGAAGACTGAAAGAAAAATGGAACGTACACTGCTAGGAATTAGACTCCAAGATAAAATAAAATCAGAAAAAATCAGAAGGGAAACAATGTTCGAAGATATCGGTGAAAGAATAGCGAAGAATAAATGGGCATGGGCTGGACATATCGGTAGACAATGTGATGGGAGATGGACAAAAGAGCTGGTGGTATGGAGACCATATGGAGGAAAACGAAGCCAAGGAAGACCAAACAGAAGATGGACGGACGATATTGTCAACACAGCGGGAACGCAGTGGCTTCGGAAAACACAAGATCGAAGTGGATGGAAATTATTAAGGGAGGCCTACATCAACACAATGATGTAATACAGGCAAAGAAGAAGAAGAAAGAAGAAGATATATATATATAAAACGAAGGGCTCCCCTTTGTATATAACTACAGATAAGACTCTTGGATATATTTGGAATTCATGTTATGCGTTTTTAGAAGCAACTCGTTTAAATGGTTTATTTTATAATTCATATAATATACTTTATACTGAATTATTTAATTTAAATAAACTTCAAATGATATATTATTTACAATTTGTTTTATTTAAACGCATTCATATATTTTGCGTAAAGTATATATGAATAAAGAGATATATGATAATTTTAATAAGAATATTAGAATAAAAACTACTAGCTCAGTGATCGAATATAAAATATAAAATATGCATAAATTATAATCTTCGTTACCTGTTAATTACCAGCATTATATTTTCAGCGTCAATTTTACATAATTATATATATATATATATATATATATATATATATATATATATATATATATATATATATATATATATATATTAATACAATATTATAAAGGTTACCATATTAATTAATTTTCAATCTTTTTCTCCGGATCTAACCATCAGTATGCTATTTCTTAAATCATCAGGATCGGTACTAGAACTAAATTTATATTCACGATAAGCCAAATCTAACCTTTTCTCACAGATGCTGGCGCTTGATCGTATTCTCTCCATTTTTCAAACGCTCTGTATAGCACCATTCTAACAAGGTTTTACTCGCATTGTTTACATATTCACACACATATCCTTCTATAATACACATATTTCGTATATATCTTTTCAAACGTTTTATAATAATGTTAAAGTTTTTACGATTAATTATCATATAAAAATTATAAAAATTCTTATTTTATTATATATATTAAAATGAATTAATTTATATAGGTGGAATATATATGATGATCGTAGTTATGTGCATATATATATATATATATATATATATATATATATATATATATATATAACGTTTTAAGAGATACATAAGTAAATTAAATAATAATAATTAAAAAATAAAATTTAAATAAAATATTCATAATATTAGAGTAACTAGAAAATTATATACAGGGACAAAGGCCGATCTGCTACAATAACAATAATTCATATATAGCGTCGAAATAGATATGGTTAAAGCACTGGTATCGTGAACGGGATCGACTGATTTTTAAGACCTAACTAATTTACCACTTAACCGACCTTTCAGTCACAATGCTCATTATTGGGTAGATGATAATGCTTACAAAATTTTTAATTTTTTGGTTAACAATTTCTTTTTTAATTTTTTTTATAGTGCCGTGCTTAACTACTGAGGTGATTACGGCACTGGTGATTTAACAGTTAGATGTAGTAACTGAAGTTGGAAGAGGAAATGAGCTGTATAACTGAGGAAATAGTTGAAGGACTGTTGGAGAGGAAATCAGATAGAGTACGCGGTTGGCTATTGGGCGGCCAGTAAGGTAGGAGTGTAGGGCCGTACACAGTAAAATATGGCAGATAAGAGATGGGTTTAGGAGTAAACAAAAGGAGCAAAAACCCGGCGGGGTTGGTACGTTGAAAAAGACGGTCATGAGAGAGTGATATGTGACCAAGGCGAAGAAATGTCTCAATTTTAAAAGTATTTATATAAACACATTGGAAATTATCTACAGGTCACCTAACAAGCAGTATTGTATAATAAACACCTGTATAAAAATCATGATTTTTTGTCATATTTTATTTAACTTACTCATAGCGTGTGCGTAACAGTTTAATTTACTAATTGAATACCGAGATCCTTAGTGTCATCAACTCTATCAATCACAGAGTTGTTACTTAGTATTATAGTTAAATTCTGCCACAGACATTCCTTTCGATTACTGTAAATAATATAGTTCGTTTTCGTTTCATTCAAGAATAATGGATTACGAGTGGAGCCATTCAAATACCTTATACACGTTATTACGAATCAATGTCTGCATTATATCTGGAAAACACGAATTTACTAAGAGAATTGTGTCATCAACGTAACTGACTATTTTACCAGTAACATTTAAATTACATTTAATATAGATATCAAAAATAAAAAAGGACCGAGAACACTTCCTTGCGGGTACCGTTATTGCGGAGTGAGATCTTCAGTGATAGAACTGGAATTTGTGGTTTCATTGCAATCGTCTGCTTTGTGTCCGGATGAATTGCACTTGAAGCAAATAAGATCGTCAACTGATAAAAACATACTGAAGCTTTTGTCAGATTAAAGTGAAAGAATATGGAATTTTGATTTCATCAGAGTTAGGCATGTAAACTTGACATCTCCAACCAGTAGGTTTGACCCAGAGTAGAGAAATTTGAGATAACAATTTCATATTAAGATTTGATGTCAAATAGTTCCGAAGTGCGACATTCGTAATTGTCGGTGATACATCGGATAGGATTATTCTTGTAGTTGAAGATTTCAGTCTAAAAATCGGCTATAATGTTTTTTTCGCCTTCCACAAGATCTTTTAGTGTCGACAGGTAATCTAAAATTTTCTAGTCTAAAATGTGATTGAAAATAATATCTTCTTCCTGTATTGGGTACGCGAAATGTTGAATTGGAGCGATCCTCTTTCGTTTTGCGATAGTAACGCACGTAGCCGAATTGAAAACAGGTAGAGATTTAATGTTATGCGAAGTAATTAAAACATTATTACCTGTAATAAAGTTGTTGACAATGATTATGACGATGATGGTGTATGGTCGGCGGCCGTACCGATCGACAAGTAGTTAGCTCGTATTTAACTCGTGTATATAGGCAAAGATAAGATATGACGACTTCAAATACAATTCGACCGAGAACGATAATATATTATCGGTAACTTCGACGACTTTTTTATTGCTTATTTCTGATAAATGTTTCATACGAAACTCTCCACACAATAAACAAAACATTGTATACTTTATGCTCCGTTGTATCAGGCTAATACTTAATCTCAAAACTTATTCCTTATCAAAGTAAAATTCAAAAATGAACAGTTGAATAAATGGATATGTCTTTATAGACGAAATTTTAACGACTTGCTACATTTCGAATCCAAACCGAGTATTGTATGAAATCATCCAAAGTTAAAAGCTCTTTTTAAGTTACAGCAAATTTTACTCGCTTCCCTATTAATAACTACGATATACCGTGTGTGTACTTTTATATATATGTTTATATATATATATATATATATATATATATATATATATATAAATATGTTTGTGCGAAATATTTTTCCTAAAATCATTAGAGTAAATTAGAGTGATTTATTTCGTAAAGACCGATCGGAAAAAATTTTAACTTTTGCAAATTTTCAAACGTTTTAACAGATGTAATAATGGAACTGCTACGATGTTCGATGATAACGTTGCTGCTGTTCTATTTAAATCGTTCGGAGTGCACAATGACGGATAACAGATGGAGAAACTCGGTTATATACGAAATATTTCTTCAGTCGTTCAAAGATTCGAATGGAGATGGAATCGGCGATTTGAATGGTAAATATTTTCGTTTATACGCGAAGGGATACATATTGGGTGGATATATATATATATAATATATATATATATTTGTAAATAGCATAATTACAACTGGCTGAGAGGACATCTAGAAATTGTTATGAACTGCGAAGTAGCGTGAGAGGGGTTAACACCCATTAGTGCTCCCCAAAGGAATTTCAGTAGAAATTAGGATAAATCAAACGTCCTGGTTCGTTTCAATCGGCCTATCATCTAAATATCTAATCAATTGTGATGACCCGTGTATTTTAGAGACTCCAAGCTTTTTATACTGCTCAACGGCGCATTTAACTTCGTCTTTAACGTAAGGAATGAGAAAGTCACGATTTAATGTATAGTTCGAAACATACCAAGGACGAGCAACGAGTAACCTAATGTTATTTTGGAATCGTTGTATCTTATTTATACGGCTATTTTTTGCGCAGCCCCGTAGCATCAGACCGTATGTCCGGATAGGCTTTAACGTTATTTTATAAATTAAAAGCTTATTTTTGAGAGAAAGACTGGAGTGTCTGATGTCGGAATTTTTTTTTCTGTTCGACATCTTGTTAATTCACTGTTAAGATGCATCCTCGGAAACTTAACGTAACTCTATCGACAGATTAATTCCCCATTTAATGTAGTGGGTGGACCGGTTAAGTTTCGCAAAGTAAATGTGACCCGGAGTGTACTTACTTTCGTTAACTGCGATACGCCAACGTCTCTCAGCCCACGCCAGCGAAAACATTATAGATAGCGTAGTAACTCGTTTTCGAATTTTACTTGGCACGTACGATCCTCAAGGTACGATTAAGGAGAAGGAAATACGGATGAGGAAGAATTTTTTTAAGTTTGTATAATAGCCCATGATATTAGTGAATCGCCGAAGATTAAGTCCATTGTCATCTCAGTGATTTGGATAACCATCATTTCCACTAATAGTATCTGCTACTAATTGTCTTGGAAAACATTTTGAACATGTTCCGTCAATCATACACGGAGAAATCCGATTTGTGATACGCGCCAGAAAAATAAAACGAAGAATGTTGCGTATCATAATGCGTCGTGCTTTTTAGTAATTATTTTCAATGCGAATTCAATATTCATAATTAAGACAGAATAACCGCAGATTCTGTAAATCGCCGACAATTATGTCAAACAACTGACAGTTATGTCAAACGGCATTAGAAAAGTTCACTAATATTAAGTTTTCTTAAATTTTATAATATTCCGCAAAACTTCTTAATTTTTTCTTTCATCTCTTGACAATAACAAACTCGAAAAAAAAAAATAAAAAAAAAAAATAGCTAATCGGTCCAGCAGTTTAGGCGTGAAAGGAAAATAAGGATTCATTTATATATAGATTACACCTAATCTTTCTGACGTATTCTGTGGTAATTTTTTAATCTTCAATGAAATAACGAGAAATATGTTATTTTTATTAGTTTTTTAAATTCGTTTCATGTAATTTTCTTAGGTTTAACCTCACAACTTCCATACTTGGCAGACATCGGCGTTGATTACTTGTGGGTGACACCATTTTATCAAACTCCGAAAATAGAAAATGGTTACGAAATAACCGATTACACCGACATTTTAAAAACTTTCGGTACGATAAGTGACTTCGATCGATTAATGAAAGAAATGAAAAAACACGGTCGGTAAAAATTTAATTGTTATTAATTTTTTCTTCAATAAAATGAGTAACTTTAACGGTTTATTTAATCCTATCAATCGTTCAAAATTATAAACGAATATTAGTCACGATTTAGCGTCATCTCGTAAATCCCGTTATTAAATCGAGGAATGTTAAACGTGGTATTGCCGGTATTTATTCGCAAAGTTCGGGATCCAATCCGTGATTTAGACCGTCGTTAATTAGTTCGAATGCGATTCAGATTGTAAAATCTGCCACGATGAAATCCTGGCATTCTGATTGTTTTTCGTTGTTAAATGGCGCGTGATTATAACGCCGCATCCTGCATATATTGTCGGAAGAGTACGATACAATTTCTTAACTCTGGAACGTATATGTCTGTAGGTACGACGTTATTGCGTGGGTCCTGATATTTTTTTCATTCCCGTTTTAAAGATTCTCCCCTGCGTACGTGAGTAGGATGAAGGTTAGCAAGTGCCGGTAGTTATTTTGTTGGTGCTGACTTAAGTGTTCGTGTAATAAACCGTATCGTTTTATTCGAGGCTACATCGATTTTCGACGTATGAACACTGTTCAGACTTGGCAGCAGTATTCTGCAACAGAGTATATCGAAGATAGAACCGCTGTTACGATCCATGTATGCTAGCTGATTGTTTATATGAAAATGTGAAGCTTCTGATTTCATCAGATTAGGAACTAATTTCAATTTAGAACAATAAATATCAATCTTCTTCATACTTCACCGTGAGGATATGTTCGCATTCTTCGACTTTCCTGTCCCGCACTGCAATAGCAATATCATCAGCATACTGAAAAATCTTCGCATCCATTTGAGTAAGATCGTACATATATACAAAATTGAAAAGAAGCGCAGCAAGAACCGAGCCTTGTGGCAGGCCATTATTAGTTGTTCTTCAACGACTATTCGTATCTTCCAAGCAGCGAATAGGCTTATAAAATTCGAGTACTATTATTAGGTCGATGAGATTTTTTACGATTCGATTTTTATTATTTTAGAAGTTCAGACATTTTTAGAGTTTCGTGAAAATATTTAAATTTAATCTACTCTGTATTTAGCGTACGCGTGTAGGATTAGTTCTTATATTAGCGACGCGTACAAATCCGATGTTGAATATAATTATACGGGTTGTTGCGTAAGTCGAAAAATTCATTTCTGAAAATTCAATCCAGCCGGTTCTTCGCAGTTCTTTTTATTTACCTTCATCGATTTATTCTTCTGTAATATAACGAAAGTGTTTAACGGTATAATAATAGTAATAATCTATTAACATATGAATTTTATTGCGTTTATAGGCCTGAAGTTAATCATGGATATGGTCATAAATCACAGTAGTGAGAAACATATTTGGTTTCAGAAATCTATTAAGAAAGAATATCCGTATACCGATTATTACGTCTGGAAAGATGCTAAAGGATATACTCCAGACGGTAATCCCATCGAGCCTAATAATTGGGTATACGTATAAAGATATTTTTATCTAATTACAATTGAAAATTCATTTATTATTATTATTATTCGATAATCTTTGACTTATTTGGTCTCGTCCTAAACACATACGTTAAACTATCGGTGTAATTAGATACAATAATTTCGGAATAAACAAAAAAAAAATAAAAGAAAACGATTTATTAATAAACCGAGTTTACGTTTCAAGCAACATGACGTGCCCATCATCAGAACTAAACTAATGCTGACATAACAAGCTACTAACTTAACTATATAGAGAACACTACATCCGATTTTGACCAATCACCGTTCTTCACGCTGGATCAAGTCGGAAGAAATATTGACGTCGAACTCAACATTGTGATGAGAACAATAACTGGTATTGTGAAGCTCCAGTAGCGTGGTTACCGGTACTAAGTAATATAATGCCTCCGGACATCCGACGAAACAAAGCTGCTGTAAAAGAATGGACAAAATATAACAGCAACGAAGCCCTCGCGGTACATCTAGATACAAATACAACGACTCAGATCGAGGAAACCTGCATACAAAAGTTCGGCTCAACTAATCGCTGATAATTTCGACGATACTCAAGCTTGGAGACATAAATGGTCGGCTGAAAATCCGGATAAACACAAACTCATACAAGATCCTTGTGTTGAACCTGGCGAGTTTTAATCTTTCGAGGAAACTACGGACGAGACTTAATCGTATCAGAACGGAATATGGAAGATACGAAAAAATGTTAAATACTTGGGGGGATCAGAGACAATGCAACATGTGATTGCGAAGAAAAGGAACAAACAATCGATCACATCTTACAGAATTGTCCAACGCGTGCATTAATCGGTGGCTGGAAGGAGATCGCAAAGCTGACAGAATCAGCAATTGATTAAAAATTTAGACATTAATTTATAAAATATTGTAATAGTGTTTTTATATATTAATTTATAAGATAATTATGTAGGAACTTCTACTTATACCCGAAAACATACGAATAAATAAATATAAATAAGTCGGAAGCCATCCTCTCTGTTGAAGTTCCTTGAATTTTTCAATCTCTAAACAATTCTTTCACCCAACTTCTCTACTTTGGCAAGAACTATTGTTTCTTTAAACCTTATTATATGCTCTGTAAGACGACTTTTCTACATGCCCATACTTGCAGTCCGCTACATACTCCTTAATCCTTACAGCAACTGTTGTCTCACATAGCTAAGACCACAAGAGCATGATATTCTGTTTTCTGGTATAAAGTCTTTTACATTTTTCAACATATTACACAATTTTATGCACGTGCCAAACATCGGCCTAATATTATTCCTGTACAATATTCTGCCCGAATGGTCCGTTAAGTCATTCACAAATTGAAGGTGTATCGTAACTAATATTTCTTTGTCCAAACTAGAATTATTTACGTTCACCTTTCTTCCGCTAAATTTTTTAATCAGTGTAAATCATGGTTAGACATGTAGTAGAGCTGGTAGATCAAATATACTAATTTTTGAACCGATCTATCTTATCAATATGTTTGTCCTTAGCATAGCCTACAACATCGAGACGTACGTTCGTATATTTTGATATAATTTTATCTACTAATAGTTTATTTTTCACAGGAAAAACAGGTGTTAATTCATCTTCCGATTGACATGTTTACTCCGTGTTAACTATCTGGGTACACATCTATTTATTTCACATCATTTCGCTGAATAATTAATTTCTCATTTAATTTTGTGGACGGACAGGTAACATTACTAAAGGTAACTTGCGTATATTTACTCTCACTCACTCTTATGCCGTCAACGTCTTACCTAGGTTTCAGTTATGTTTAATGAACTCTGTAATTTGCAAAAAAAACTTCATCTGCGGTCATAGCGGTAGCGACGTAATGAATTATTGGAAAATCTGACATTGGATGTTAGCGGATATCGGAGAGATATTATAATATTTATAGATTTTAAGATCGTAAGATTACGATGCCGCGCCTCATCAAAGGTTTCGTGGACATTTAAAAATTCAATATTTAGCTCTGAGACTCCTTTGAATAGTGTGAAGAATTCGGTGAACCTATTCAGTGATCGAATATTTTCCCCGAAATTCAAACTGATGTTGGGAAATATCCGATTTTATAATAAACCACTTTAATATGACTTTTACTTTAGATTATGTAGGCGATAAGGAGTACGTCCATGTTTTTAAAATGTTGGTAATAAATACAATTGTTTTGTGAAGCAATTCCGGCTATAATCTACCAAAACATTTCATGTTGTTCAATTTTTGCAGTACATATTTTTCTTCCGCTGTAGACGTTGGCGCAATAGAGAAGCTCATTTATAAAATAGAAATATATCTTCCGACTTACCAGTTTCAGGATTCGGTGTAAAAGTTTAGAAAAATCCTTCTCTTCATCAAATCTAGTTCACGTATATCACTAGAATTTCTAATAGGTGAAAGGGTTAGCTTAATTTAGATCTTCGATCGTTTTCCCAAATCAGCACCCTTCGAGAGAGAACATTCTTGTAGATGATGTTGAAACATTTCGTTTTTAATAGCTCTAATTAATGAAGTAAGTTTATTCGATTTTTTATTTAATAATGATTTTTATACGGGATTCTTAGCTAGGTGCTTGAAAAGGTGCCACGTGGAATTTTACGCATTTTTTTTCTATATTTTTCAATTGTTAGTAGTAGCTATATAAATTTATTTGTAAATATTGTAACTGTATGTATATATAAAAACTTGATCTTTCAATTTTTTCTGACCAGCTTACGCATAATGAACACTTCTTTGATCCTGCTTCTAATTTCCAAATGTTACATGTTTTCACGGATAATCAAATCATTGATTACCTAGAAATTCTAGAAATAAAGCTTTTTCAAACTCCTTTGTTTTTGTATACGGTTAATAAATCAACTCCGGGATCAAGACGGATTCTTTTGTTTACTAAAGGTTGCGTTTATTAGTTTTTATCGTTTTCATTTATTTTTTTTTTCATTTTCCGCGCTATGTACAGCAGCTAGGCTAGGATCGCAGCCAGCAAATTTAAATTTTGTTAAAGAGGTTTACCGACCTAAGCTTAGCGAGAAAGGATGAGACGGATGAGGAATCTTCGGCCGGAATTGATGAAATATTTAAGGAAGAAGAATTTGAGATTTTAGGACATTTTGTTAAGAGGTGGTGGATTGTAATTGGAACGTTACATCTATCCACAGGTTGGTGGGGCTAGTTTTTGGAATATCTTCGGTCTTCAGGTTGAAACTTCCATTCGCGAACTGACGGTTTTATCGTAGGCAGATGTGATGTACTTCTGTTGTTCCGTCCATCTTTTTTGCCACAACCTCCAAAATAGGCCCTTGATTGCTTCCTTGATATCGCTGAGTCGGATCTTAATGTACCGTGCTGGGCGCATTTCGGATGCTTCTTTTACTGCTAGATCGGCCACACGATTTCCTCGGAATCCGTAAGAAGGTTATCGTCGTTTGATAGTTCTGTATGATTATATTTACGGAGTCTGCGATCGGATGGTTTTCCGCTGGATGTGATGTAAAGATGCCATGGAGTCCGTAGCTATCGTTATAATGTGATGGTAGGATTTTGACGAATTCTGCCGAACTTGTACCGTCGGCTTTGGGCAGATAATAAATGATGAAACTAGTTTTTATTGAATTAACATACGGCGTGTAAGAGTATTTCCTAAAATTATGAAATTATTTTCGCTGATCACAATCGTAGGTAACCGTATTCGGAGAATCGGCGTGGACTTGGAATAATGATCGCAGACAATTTTACTTAAACCAGTTCACCGGTAGCATGCCGGATTTGAATCTGACAAACCAAAGTTTGATGAACGAACTAATAGTAAGTACTCTGTGTATTTCATTCGGTTTATGTTTCGTATACATTTGAAAATTTTAAATATTAGTTCATTTCCACCGATAAAAATATTCGTTCTCGGTGATAGAATATCATGAAATTCTGGTTAGACAAAGGTGTAACCGGTTTTCGACTAGACGCGGTTAAACATTTCGTCGAAGACGATCGGTTTTTAGACGAACCGTACGTATCTAAAGAAGCTGCCGAAGCTAAATCGAAAAATCCACAAGATTTGATTCACATCTACACGTTCGACCAACCGCAAACGTTTCAAATTATTCGTCAAATTCGACATTTGCTCGACGAATACTCCGCCACTGACGGAAGTACGAGGTAAATAATATTTGGTCGAGATTTCTCTTTTTCCTTACGTATTAATTATTTTTAGTCATAAATAATTATTAATTTCGAAATCGAGTATTTAGCGAACATAGCTTATCGAAAAAACTTTCAAATGTACACAATAAGAATATCGAACAATCATCTCAAACAAAGAACATTCGATTTAATATTGAATCCGGAGGCCTTGGCACTTTTACGCCCGCAGATCGTGACTTAAGAAGGCTTAAACTTTTCAAATTTACTGACTTGGTTGTTACTAACTAATATACGTAACAGAGCTTAACCGTTGGGTTAAATCTATGCACATGTTGAATAATCATGATTGCTGCTTATTTAAACTAAAGTTTAAGATTGCAGAAAGGAAGTAACTGTCCTTTGTTGGAGCTACATTTAAGAAAAAAAATATATCGACGGTGCATTTTTGAATGTTCAGTTATATCTATCGAATTAAACAATCACACCCGGTTAATGTTGACGGTATTTACTGCGCTCCTTGATACTACTCGTGAAGATGATTTAAACGCTCTATTTGATTAGTTCGGCAATCATTGAATTTTTGAATAAAAAAGAATTTGTCCTCCCTCGAGGCCGAGTGTTTTACAAGTTACTAATACGTGCTAAACTGTATTATTATCTCGCGAGCAAGTACTTGTCGTTCGGATATGAATAAGCCACTTCTTTCTCATCTAGCTACCATCTCAACTGACCTCACTAGTTAAAACTATCGCAAGTAGATCTCTCGTATTATACTCGAACAATCGCGAATAAAAATATATATTTATCCACACTGATAAATACGTGTAGTCGATTACGATTCGCACTTTGCAACCGAATGAAAATATGATTACGATTCATAAATTAAGGAAACCAGTATAGGATCCTGCATCTCACCGATCCATCGTCCTTGTAATTATTATTTCAAAAGTTTTCGAAAAAATTATGTACTTAACAAACATCTGTTACTAGACCATTTATTTTGGATTTCGAGAAAAGCACTCGTTTCGAATTGTAAAAACTGGCAATCATTTTTTACCACGTACAATTCACTACAGATGGGGAAAATATAGAAAAGTTCACATTCAGAAATTAACCGTTGCGAATTCGGAAAAACACAAACAGTAACAAATCTGGAGGATACGTGTAACATTCATTGATTTAGGAAATGTTTTTATGACTTATATTGCCCGGTAGATGATGTTAACTCATGGCTTAGTACTTTGTAATTTTACACGATCGATACGATTAAATAAAATGCCGAATAAACCGTTGAAATTGAAGATTCTCACCTAGGAACATATGCAGAAGACTTATTGTGACACAGCGTATAAAAGAACGATGGATACCTTAAATTAATAAATGAAAAACCAAATACACGGATCCGACGACAGAAGTAATAGATGTTATACTACTAGTAGGGCAGATGAAGTTGAATTGTACAGACAACAGCCAAACGGATTATGTAGTGGCCCTCTAGAGAAGGGCGAAGAATAATTGGTAGGCCATATGCTAGGTGGGAAGACGACATGCCAGAGTGGCTGAATAAAGTTAACGACATTGAACTGCACGGAGGAATTGGGATGACAGAAGTAATTGAAATTATATATATATATATATATATATATATATATATATATATATATATATATATATGTATATATATACTTAAAGAGAACAATAAAAAAATTTAATTTTTCGCAAGAATACTTCTAAAACATTAATATGTACACCCTCTCGTTCGTGATAGTTCCGATTTATTGTTTTCCGAATGATTAAGGTCTATTTCTCCTTAATTAATAAATATGTTTTCTCAACTAGAATTATATCCTTCGCAACATTTCGCTCGTTGACTATTTCTTCCATTCTAAACGACTCACTTTATTTGTTAGGTCCTTCGTTTCCGCGCGTAATCGCTTAATTTTCTTGACACTTATTTTCAACGATATTAGATAATTAATGCCGGTCGGTAGTAGCGCTATCTAACGCCGGAATTCGTAAATTAGAACGCAAATGATTTATTTCGCTAATTATTTATTATTACCATTATTATTATTTAATTTGAATTTCAGTTATTATTATCACATTTTTATTAACGCAGAATACTATTTGTCGAAGCAGTTCCCAACGGTCCGGAAGACAAAATCAAAAACGAATATTATAACGTGTCGCATTTTCCGATCAACTTCAGTTTAAAATTCGATTACAAACCGAATTTCATAAAACCGAGCGATCTACAATCGATCATCACCAATACGTTGCAGAATTTGCCACAGGGAGCGGTACCAAACTGGGTGGTAAGTGAATTAAAGGAAAACGTAAAAACCATACACACCTACATCAAATTAGACGGTTAAAACGTCATTATTCTCTTTATTGAACTATTGGAATCATCTGACCCCGAGATTCTCCGTCAGTAGTCACCCTTGGTTCTGTTTATATGACTAACGTCTTATTCGCACCTAACCCTCGTATTTGTATTCTGTAGTTCATTCTAGTATTAGCCGCTTCTGAACTCGAGCACCGTTCCGATTGAGCTCCGGCCGCCCGGAAGTACAGAGTGACTCCACGGGAAAATGAACGATAATAGTACAGAAAATTTATAATTTATCAAATTATTTATATAATTAATCTAACGGATTACATTTATAACAAGTGAAAACAAAATTTTCAAACATAATTTATTTTAGAATTCCGATGTATATATATATATATATATATATATATATATATATATATATATATATATATATATAAGTGTAGTGTCTGCATGTGATTTGCGAACATTTTCATTATAATCACTGTATTGGGCTCTTTTTATCACACATAAACAGAAAATTTATTTTTTAAAATGTTTGTCTGTCTGTCTGTCTTTTTGTTCCGATTTAACTCGAAAACTATTAAAGTAATAATGATGAAATTTCCACAGCTTATAGCCTATATTATGGGATTCGTTCTAAGCTTTGTTTCACATTGATATCACGAAGAAAACAGAAATAAAAATAATTTAAATTTTTAAAAAGCAATCTCAAATTTAACACATTTTCTGGTTTGAATGTACCTTCACTAGCAACACACGCAATACAAACCACATTTTGTTCTTTTAGGGACGTGACCGAAATGACGGACGGATATATATATATATAAAATATATATATTGTTAAAAGAAAGAGACGGCGATATTGTATTAAAAAAATAATTACACAGGCGAAGCCGTGGGTGACTTCTAGTGTATATATATATAATACATGTTTATGTCTTTCTATTTACATAAACAAAACCGTTAGTATATAATTAATAAGGTAAATAATTATTATCGTAATATATATTGCTCACACGATATGAGCTGTAATCGTACCAGAAACGAGAATTTTTAATGATAAAAAAACTTTTACTCAACTCAGCTATCCATTCAATTGGTTAATAGACACAACTACAAACTTCGGGAAATGGCGATCCAGCCTACGTTGGCTTCCGAAGCATGCGTATAGTTTGACCGGTTCCCTATCTATTTGTAGGCTGATAAGAGTGGTCAGGGCGACATCCTCTACCAACTTTCGAGTTCACTTGGCTTTAATATACTTTAAACTTAAACACTCTTGCATATATACAATTCTGAAGTAATTAAGAAATTTACTATCAACTAATTAAGATGAACGATTGAATTATTAAATGTTTATTATTATTACTTCTATAATTAATATATCCGTTTGTTCCTAAAGCTTTCCGCATTCAGCCGGTTCGTATATATTGGGAAATCTTTCAACGCTTTTTTTTAATATTCTTATTTATTTATTCTTGTCCGCGCCGAATGTATTCTGTGTACTTTTTAAGCCAACTATCCGATCGTTTCCGCACGACGTGCTTATATTCCAGTTTTCTTAATCTAATGGAAGTAGTAATTAAGTATTAACTTTACTACTTCCATTAGATTGTCTGTTTTTATATATTGCTGTTGTATATTTATTTATAATGAGCCTAAAACGTCTTTGCATGTTGACGAAAAAATCGGTATTTTTAAAATACTTCGATTTTCGAAGCGGATATCGTTGGAAGTATAGAATATATAAAACTTGCCGAAGAACAAGAACAAATTTTTAAAAATTGTTTTCGCACGTAATTTTGAAAATTTAACAGACCGATAGCCACGATTGGATTCGATCGACGAACAGATTTGGAGTTGAAGTCGGAAATGCGCTTGTGATGTTGGCGGCTACTTTACCGGGTATATACATAACGTACTACGGTCAGGAAATCGGAATGGAACAGCCGGTCATACGACCGGACGAATGTGCGTACGATGGTGGATGCGGAATGTCCTTATCGCGAACGCCTATGCAATGGGACGATAACTTAAACGGCGGTATTTACTTAAAATATTATTAACCGTGGGTGGTAATTATTTTTTCCGGGTATGTACATGGACGGAATATCTTATGCGTAAAATTCGAATCTAAATGAAATATTATTTTCCCTCGGTACGGTTAATTACGATTCTGAAAATTTCGGACTCCGTTTAACGACCGGTATTATTCTCTTTCTGCTGACGGATTTAAAACATTTGGTAAAAAATCAGATATTCGAATTCCGGCTTTCCTCACTTTCGAGCATATCGTCTTTGAATTAAAAAAAGATTAATTTTTGTAATTAGTACGTCGTTTAAATATGTACAGTTTTACATATTTTGGTGGTTATAAAACTATGAACAAAAGCGATTTTTCGTTTTTTTAATTTACCGATTTAATAACGAATAGAATATAACCGTTAACGTGCGTATCGATAAAATCATAAATCAAATTCGATCTCTAGCGCGAATAATAAATGTGTTCGACATTCTGTTACTTGCGTCGAACTTAAAAATATTGTTATAAATTTTTAATTTTTGCAATTTAAATATATATATACAATTATATAGATAGTAGAGATATTATAAAATTTTGACCAAGTCGACTCTGATTTGTATATCACAGACACACGTGTCGTATAATGGAGATAATTAATTGCGTTCATCACCGTCTGTCTCGATATTTTTAGTCTGCGCACGAGTATCATTCTTTCAATAATATCTTTCAGTAGGCTATCGTGTGCGACCTATCCGTTTACACCGTTTTTTTGTTGTTTTTTTTTAAATCGTGTTTCAAAAGTGACTTTTTTTTTCGCCATTTGCTATTTTTTTTTTAACTCGTGGGATTTTATGTCGCCAGATTTGAAAAACTTCAATTTTCTGTTTATATCTCTTTAATATAAAGGCCAATTGTTACAATATAGATTAAGATTTATCACGAGTGGCAGTTTTTAGAGAGCTCGATTGTCAATTGGATGGTCTATGGTTTTCGCGGCATAAAGTTATTCACCATCGTGTAACTAATTATTGCGGTGACGAAAATAATACCTGTACTTTCGGCGCTAATTATAAAATCCTCGCATAACTTTCGGACCGTAGTAAAAATGTTGCGCATTCAATCACACCAGTTTAACGAGAGTATCGTACAGAAGCGCATCGATATAAAATAATTTAAGTATTTGGAAGACTGCGATAAAACGCTGACAAAATTCGTGGCATCGCTGAGGTATCTATGAATAAATGCACGTTATGCTGCGCAGTGTATTGACAGCTTAACAGTTTCTTTTCTCCTGTGTACATGAAATAATACTGACATAATATCGATCAATAATGTATCAGTTATAAAAACAGACCGAAATTTAATTTTCTTCTCTTAAATAACGCGCAACAACTGAGTTAAACTACTATACTAACGGAATAGAGATAATCTGTCAGTCGTGAAATAACAAGAAATTTCTTTCATTAATTAGTCATCGACAAAATAAAATAAAAAAAAAAAAACTTGTTGAACAGTATTTTTAATTTCGGCACGTTCTTAATTATTTCTCATTCGATGTAACGATTATTATTATTTACGCAGCGCGAAACACTAGCTCATCAAACAGGTATGAGATAATCCCACAAAGAAATTGCGTTATTCTGACTAAAATTTAGTTTATTTCATTTTAAAAATATGTCTAAATATTATTATTAATTATTCATACAGTTTTCAATTTTGTAAATATATTATAAATGTAAGAGAACGTCAGTTTTAAAGTTTATAAGCGAAAAACGCGTATTAAAATATGAATCATAGCGAAACCCTTATAAATGTACGTAAGAGTAAACCACATTTGTTCAGGTTTTTTTTTAGCCGATTGACATCTTAAAATCTTTTAATCTTTTTACACCATTTTAATCAAGCAGGTAAAGTATTATGGAAATCAATGTAAATAAAACAAAAATAATGAAGATTGGAAGGAAACCAAGACCAGTTTTTATAAAAATTATTGAACAAGTGCCGAAGTTTAAATACCTCGGCCAGATTATAACTCTGTATTGTGACGGTGAAATTAGCCATCGGATTTGAGTAGCGAAGTACGTATTTCAAGAGACGCAAAGATTAAAACAAATGTCGACGCCGTTGAATCTTCAAAAACGGATATTGAAAACGTACGTGTGGTCTCCGTAGCCCTTTATGGTGCTGAGGACGTTAAATAAAATATTGACAAATTACAAGCGTTCGAAATGTGGGCTTGGAGGAAAATGGAACGGATAAGTTTGGAAGACAAAAATAAACAAGAAAATCGAAGAGAGAAGCTCCCTAATAAATCGAATATGGGAAACACGTATAACTTAGATTGGTAATTGTATTATTAGCCAATTACTGCAAGATATCTTTGAAGGTAAAATTCGAGGAAAAAGAATCCGTGGAAGGCCGAGAAATACGTTTGTAACAATTTTGCTAGTTACACCGAATTAAAAAGAACTGCAGAAAATCGAGAATGTTGGAGAACTATTGTCATATCGATGCCCCGCTCTTAGGACTGTACAAAAATGATGATAATCATGATGATGACTGACTTTTAACTAATGGAGGATATTATTTGCGATATTCATGTGTAATTCCGCTAATTAATGTCCGTTTCCTCAACTTACAGGTTTTACTAGTTTTCAAACAACTTGGTTACCGATAAATGTGAATTACTGGCGTGTAAATGTTGAAAAACAGAAAAATAATACCAGGAGTCAATATAATTTATTTAAAAGATTAATCGAGTTGAGGAAAAAGTCAACATTTTTAAATGAACGAATTAGTACGCACATTGTATCAGATTGGGTATTCGTATCAGTCAGGTTAATATATATTTCGATTACATAATTTACGAATATATATTTATATATATATATATATATATATATATATATATATATATATATATATATATGTATATTTATATATTTTTATATAATTAATAATAAAAAATTGTAGTTTAATAGCTTTAAAATTATTTTATACAATTCATTTAAAAGTAAATTAATGCTGCATCAAAGGAAAACCCAACTTACATACTTGAATGTTGATAACTTTTATGCTTGTCAGCTTCTATTTTTCAGGTCTCTTTGGGACAGTTGTGCTAACATAGGTGTTATTGCAGAACCCTATGTTTATCATGATGCTCTCTTTGTTCAACGTCCATATATTTCTTACTTAATAGGATAGTCTTTATTGTTAAAGATAACGCTCAGCGTAAGTTACTGTTAAACCTAAATAACATAATTATCATCATTATAAGGAAATATTTGTTCATTTCTTGTTATTTGTCACCGAATAAACCTAAATTTCGTCATATCAATTTAATGGACTCTTTCATTAAAGCTAATTGTCTGCTTTTCATTTTGATTGGCGACTTTAATATAAGGTTGCCTTTCATGGAGGATAAGCAAACTTCTACACAAAGTTCTGTAATGTTTACTGAATTTTTACATTGCAATAATTTGGTTATCATGAAAAGCAAAAAAATAACTTTTTCTAATGGAAAGAGCATCAAATCGTTCATAGCAGAGTACAGTCTTTGGTTACTTTCTCATTGAATGATTTTGAACCTACTCCTCATAAAAATATCTGCTCTATCCTATCTCTCGATTTACCTACTCCTTCGAAAAGCACTTTCAAGGCTTTAGACTGGAAAAAATTTATTGATAATATTAATAAAAAATATATTGGCTACATAGGTCTGTTGATGTTCATAGCTTAAATATCTCAGTTTCTTATCTATCAAGGATTGTTACCCTGTCATAGTCTGAATTTACTATTCCTAGAGTTGATTGGTGAAATCCTAAACTTCAATTATTGAAGGAAAGGATTAATTCCGTCAGGAAAAGCAAAAATAAATGGAAAAACATTGTATACCTATTTATTTATAACTCTACTCTTAGAGCATTAACGTTGGAGTATAAAAAACTAGTTACTAAATCTAAATTAGATTCCTGGAGGAATTTTGTGCAGGATAATACTGCATAGCCCGTACAAATATATTTTTAATAAAAATAAGTCTATTGAGATTCCAGATATTATTGTAGGAAATTCAACTTTTTCTAATGATATGGATAAATGTAGCGCTTTCCTTGAGCAGTTATTTTTACAACTATAGGATGAACAACTTATTGCTTTTTCAACTCTAGGTTCAGTTGTTTCCTCAGTTACTTGTGATCAGGTTACGAATATTGTTAAAGTGTAGCGCTCTCCTCGAGCATTTATTTTCACAACTATAGGATGAATATTTCAACTCTAGGTGATCAGGTTAACAAATATTGTTAAGGGCCTTGCCAATAATAAAGCTGCTTCTTTAGACAGAATTATTAATAAAGTTTTTAAATATATTGATGGTAATAAATAAGCTTTCAACCTTTCCCAGATTGTTGGAAACTGGCCATTATAAAAATTTTATCTAAGGTTGATAAAGACCCTAGTACTCTTGGTGGATATCGACCTATTTCATTAAATTCTATCGGCAAGGTTTTTGAAAAGGTAATCAATGAGTTAAAGGAAACTGGCAATAAGTGTGTTTTTCACTGTCATCAGCTTGGGTTCCGGAGAGGTTTCTCCACAGAGAATGCTCTCTACAAACTGGATTCTGAGTCTGGCTCATCTGCAGTTGTCATTTCGTTTGAATAGCTGTAGATGGTCCTCAATTATTGACGTTCTAAGAGAATTTAATTTCAATCCCTTCATTGTACACTATTATTAATTATTTTGCTAATAGATATGCTTCTTTAGCAGTTGGTAGCTCTGTTGAGAATACTGGTGTGTGGGCCAACACTATGGAATATTTTATATTCCAGAGTTCATCTTAAATTGGAGCAGTTTTTGTTCTTTATTTGTAAGGAGTTTGAGCTGGTTTCCTATGCAGATGATCACTGTTTGATAGCTAGGTTGACAAGCATTATGATCTTAATTTAATTGAAATCGTTTGCAAGTTCTTAGAAAATATAATTAGTGATTTAGGTTTGTCCTTTTCTGTACCCAAGTGCAATTTTATTGCTTTTTGGTGATCAGAGAATTGTACATTCTGTTAAAAATTTAAACTTAATCTTAAGTCAGCCAATTAATCATACAAATCGTCTTAAATATCTTGGTCTAATATTAGATCACAAGTTATCTTTTATTCCACATATTCAGTATCTCCACAGGAAATGCGACTCCATATTCTTTAAGCTCAAAAATACTTTTGGGTTTAAATATAGGGAGAGGGTCATTTTGTATAAGGGACTGATAGTCACTTTATGCATATGACTCTCTTGTTTATATTAACAAAAACTGTTTATGTTCTCTTAACAAGTGCCAGAGGAGGTTTCTTCTTAGTATTTTCATGTTTATACCGAACCTGTCCAACTTCTGCAGCTAATGTTATATCTAATATCATGCTACTGGATCTTTTTGTCACTGGCTCCTCTATCATCTCAGAATTTGGAGTTGTTAGAAACGTTGCTTGTGTCAAGAGTTTCCAGTTCCTTATTATTAATCCGCTTACCTTGGAATAATTTCCTAGTGTTCCTATCCTAAAAAATATATTTAATCCTCACTTATTGATATTTGGCAAGCTAGGTGAGACCGTTGTACGATTTGAAGGAAAACCTTTGTGTTTTTCCAAAAAGTTTTTGAACGTTGTAAACATAAAAGTATTACTATTAATTTTTACAATGCTCAGGTGCTCTCTGGCCATGATCATTTTGGTCATATGTTCATAGGTTCCATCTTGCTCCAGTTCCTAGTGTAACTTTTGCTGTTCCAGCGAGAACTCCTTTGGTACTCGCTCTATTTCATGTTTGTGAATATATATATATAAAAGTAAAATTTTAAAAAGGTGTAATTTATTTTAAAATCGTTATTTACGAAATGTAATAATCGCATCTCGGTGAGTATATTTAGCCGTTTAAAAGTTAATTTTCAACAAAAAAAATAAAGTGTTTTTACGATGATATCTAGAATCCAGTCGTAGAGGGTAAACTCCCGTATCGGTTCGAACAATAGAAAATGAGCATTCATTTATGGCAATTTTGATCAATAAGTGTTGCTTATTGAAATTAAACACAATGTGTATATGACAGGAGATACCAACGATTTCAACGTTATTAAATTAGTTATCATTACGTTATTCTTATTTTTATTTAATAATGATGATAATAACAATGTTGGAAAATTTCGCAGGGCTTTGAAAGGTGAAAAATCAGATGTAACGTTTATATTTAATCTAGGAAGTGAAACGGAAAGGGTTAGTATCGACAAAATTCCAAATGTACATGAAAATACTTGCGTTGTAATTGAAGCCACCGAAAATTCCGAACATTATATTGGGTAAGAAAATAATCTTGACTGAAACTTTCGTGGAAGTTATACAAATATGAGTTTGATGAATATTTTTTAAATATCGAGGAGGAATTAAATAATTAAAAAATAAGGCTGCATGAAAATTGGACTCTATTTTGGTATATACACATAACGACATTGTAGTAAATAAATTATCTACATATACATATATATATATATATATAATTACAAGGGAGTGGAATGGGAAAGATGAACGTCGTAAAAGATATTGAAAAGAGGAAGAAAAAGTACCTAGCGCACAAAATAAGAGAAGAAGAATTATTTACGATGGCTGTTCAAGAAAAAAAAAACAAGGAAAGAAAACGCGAGGAAGAAAACGACTGGAGATGGTGTGACAACCAGCTTCAATACAGGGAAAATAGTGACTGAAATTATCGAATCAGCCAGAAAAAGGGAAATATAGATCAATGTTGATGTATGCCACCTTCTGACAAGAAAAAGCTACAAGATATAAACCAAAACTGATAGTCGGTAGAGACGGTAGCAGTAAAAACGTCGGTGCACATACGCGAGGTTGTTTAATTTTCGGCGGCCCCTTCATGCACAGAGCAACTTTTAAAAACAGAATTTTATAAAATTTGGTCCAAAATGATTTGTCCAAGTGTTAAGCTGAAGATTTTAAAACTGGTTAGATGTAAAAAAAAATGGTGGTCATTTTAGGTAGTCCCCATGCATATGTGTCTATTTTATGCTAATACATACAATGATCTAACAATTATTTACTATTAGTATATATATATATATATATATATATATATATATATATATATATATATATATATATATATATATTAGTGCATAAAACAATTAACAACCGGTTGTGGGTAAGACAAAAATTCAGGGTAATGATTTTACACTATTATATCCTACGAATTTCTACCTGCGAATGATTCTTTATTCTTTCGTCAGATGTAGTATATGGCGAGGTGTATTATTTATTTATTTTATTTTATTTATATTTCTATTAGATTTCCATGCAATACTCTGGACAGTTTTAATAAAGTACTGAACTGCTGCATATATATCTGATTCCAATTTTAAAGATAATTTTGCTTTTAATGTAGAATTTATAAATTTTAAAATTGTGAATGGCATTTATGTTCCACATTCCTATTAGTCACAAAAGTATCTAAAGCATCGGGACATTTATTTAAGTATGTTATCTAGTACATTGATGGATGCCACACAACCGAAATTTGTACTTGGCATTATTTTATGTAAGAGTTCTCCCATTTGGTTAGAAAATCAAGAACCATCGTCTTTGGTTTTTTTCGTCTCAGTCAGCGCTGAAGATGAACCTACGTTTTAATATGATAAAATATTCTAAGTGTATATTTTATCTGCAGGAACTGCAATTTTACTATTCAGTGTATACATCATTATATTTGTTGCTTGAATTTATTTAGTAGATAGATTCTGACGTTTGTAGTGTTGTATTTTTAATAATTAACTACAGCGCTACCGCCATATGTCTTATGATAGTTAAGTAAACATTATAATTTTTAATATCGAAATATATTTACCCGTAAATGTGTTTCTGATAATAACAAAATTATCATTTGCTCAAGCTAATTTATTTTGTATTGCATCACTGGCATTGCACATGGCCATCTGTAACAAAGTCATTATTTATTTATTTATTAATGCTGCGAGTAAAGTTATTACGACTGAATTCTGTTGCATAAGTTGGTTGAACATCGATTTAAATTCGTTTAAAAAAGTTGTTATGACATTTTTAAATCAGAATTATAACCTTGGTGGTTATTATAGGAATTGTTTACATCTTTATTAATATTCCAATTTTGGTGAATGTTCACTATCATCGATAAGGGAATTGACCACGCTAGTTTTGCCTGTGTGTAATTTCAACATATGTCGCTTTTATATTGACTAAATGGTGATTATTTTTATTCCCGGGTGTTTTCATGACATGATTTGCTGGTTTGTATTTTTGTTTGTACAGTTTTTGATAGATCATACAACCCCTTTCTAACTTGAGAGATAATCTCCTTCACACAGTGCGCACGTTGGGTCAGTATTTTGGTCTTTTTTGTATTCTATGGAATTACGATAGCTTCCATTTTTTACACATCTATATAGTAGGTTGCAAAATGATCACAAGGCTGACAGCGCAAACATTGAAAATTTTTTACTTTGGGATGACGAGCTTCACTTTTATTTTAGTATAAAGCAAGTGAGTCAAATTAAATATCTTTTTAACATTGTTTGTAGGCTCAAGATCTATAAAATGAAATGATAGAGGCTCTTTAGTAATTTTATTCTTAATGTTAAATATATTAAGGACACTAGAACCTTATTCTTTAAGAGCTTCCATAATTTGTTCATCTGTAAAGGAGATTTCCTATTATAACTTTATATGATCTTTCTGGTTTTAATACATATGGAGTTACAGTCTTCTTTTTGTGTTGACGCAAGTTACTTATAATCACCAATGAATTGAACATTTACCTTGATCGTATTAATCTTTAAAGTTTCCACAAGAAATTCTAACCCTCCTACGATTGTTACAATTTTTTTCATCGTTGTCAGGAAATTTGTAACTCCATAGATGAAAAGTGGAGGAGGTGGTGACACTTTAGGCTGCATGGGTTTTCTCATAAAAATTGTACAGAAAAAAACTGAAACGATGACTATTTTTATGTTTGTTTCCAAAATTAGTGGCAAGTTGCTTTTTACCTTTCTTCTTAGATATTTGCCATTCTTCATTAGGGCTACATTCGTCACAAGTTTCACTGAAATCATGAATTTCATCGTTAATACTGTTATTCGAAGTTATAGAAACTTTTGTGTAAGTTCAGGTAAAATCGTTGAAGTTGGCTATTATAAGTAATAGACAGGTTGGTCTGAGGAAGTACAAACGTCATTGCCGGTAGTAGGCATACAATTACAGGCCGATTAAATGACACGCGTTGGTTTCATAGGTACCGTTGTGTTGTGTAATAGTGATTGAGTTTGCGTTTTTCGTGTGTAATGGCGCTGCATAAATAATATAAGTAGGAACGGTCGTTCTACAAGTTATGGGTGAGTTAATATTGTAAAATCGCATAAACTAGTTTTAGCTCATAAATAAAACGCAGCGAGGTATTAATTTGAAAAGGATAATAACAATTGAAAAATTGCAATAAATATAAATGAATGAGAATAGAAAATTATCTAAACGAACGTGCAACGCTATTAGCGTTAAAAGATGAGCTAGCCTTGCATATTCAAACGCAGACGCTGATAAGTAAACTGTAGCGTAACAATATTGTCAAAGTCAAATCGTTCTAATCTAACCTTAGTTAACAACTCCAGCGTGAATTCTCTAGCAAGACCTCAAAGTGATTAAATTACAACGTCTGCCACTGAAGAAGATCTGCTCCAATACCATGGAGTATGCGCTGGAGGAATATAACAAAAGTTGATTAAGCGCTATGTCAGAAAATAAGTTTCGAAAGGTGAAGAATAATACTTATCGTCTGGAAATGACATATCAGGAGAATCGTTAATATGAGAAAGTGTTTGCTGATCCAGAATATGTTATACTCGGCTCATGCGTGGGCACATCTTTGAAGATGCAAAACCTCAAGTATGTGTAGTTTGCGATGAACCATTGTACATCACTTATTAGTAAAATGTAAAAGTTACAAGGATTGTGGAACATAGAGTGGTATACCGTGAGACAACATAAGATGTTCTCTGAGATATATAATCTAATAAAATCTGAACTATACAAATATCTTATTAATGCAGTTCTAATGTATTATCTTTAAGATAAATATTTACGTTAATGTAATTAAGTGGTCACACCCAAAAGACAATAAATACTATTGTAAATAAATTTTAAAAAGTCCGCTTTTTCTTCCAAAATCAACAACCTAAAGATGTTTTCATTTTTTTTTTTAAATAAAACATCAAAGTAATTTCTAAACTTTCCATGTTAGAAACAATGTTCTGATTTGTAAATCAATTTAATCGATCTAAAATGTTAACGCATTAATTTGTGAATTGGTTAATGGACTTATGACAATAAACTAAATAAATCAGGTTTAAAAAGTCCTTACACTTATTAAATAATTTTCTCAAATGTTGCAAAAATCTTTATATTTTACATAGTTTCTTACTAAAGTGGTTGTTTCGTTTTTTTTTTCATTTTTGTAAGACTGAAAATATTAACCATCTGAAAAATATATGACTATAGATAAATTCATGAATATGTACATCATCCTTTCGTTTGAATACAAACCATGTAGAGCATAATCATGAATAGAGTAATTGCATAGAATAACACATGTTTTGTATCTCAAAAGGTGCCATTTTGAGGTTGCGTTATATATTTGTATATATAATTTTTTTATAAGTATTTAGCTTTATATTTTTTAGTTTTCACTCATTTTTTTCTATTTTAATTCATCAATAATTTTTAATATGCTCTCACTATAATCGGATCAGCGCTATTTTTTGACTTGAAATCTTTATAAATAATTATCTATGGAACGTATAATTTGTACTCGGCTATTAATGGTATTTACTTTTTTGTTTCAGAGAAGCATGTGGTCATAATGATTTTATTATGAGACCCAAAAGCGCGGTACTATTAGAAACTAGTAGTCATTAATTAACTGCATTAAATTGCAATATAATTTATGCGAAATAATTTATAATTTTAAGGTTGGCTTACTTTTAATCTAATTACTAGAATAACGATTTTACATGAAAATTCAATACATTTGAATTTAATAAATCATGAATTTTATAGTTTTTTTCTTCTATTGCTTATATATATATATATATATATATATATATATATATATATGTATGTGTGTGTGTGTGTGTACATATATATATATATATATATAAAGAAGAAGAAGAAGCTTTATTTCATAATGCTATACACATAACAAGGTTCATAAAGTTAAGTACCCTATACCTTAGCGGTTAACTTACATAGTATTACTAAGTCTAGAAAATTAATGAGACAAATGTTAGGCTACAGGAAAAAATAAACAATATATATATATATATATATATATATATATATATATATACTGTATGTGTCGCCCAGTTTGCCTTCATTAGATCCGCCGTAAATTGTAGTAGTTTTGAAAATCTTTCAGTTGCTCGCCTCTTCAGCTGGTTGCGTACCTGATCCATAAAATCCGTTGTTGGAATTCGTAGGTTTGGCACTGCAGTTATAATAGCGGATTCTTTAGCTGCTTTGTCGACCACGTTGTTTAAAACTAACTCTTTATGGCCCGGTATCCATATCATTATTATTTCTTCTTTATAGGATGCAGCCTGGGTCAAAATTTTCCCGACTAAATGATGTTGGGATTTGTGCTTATTTTGAAGAAGAAGAAGAAACGTATATTTTCATATTATTAAGCATTACAAAAAGCAAACAATAATTATGACAGTGCGTACCGTTTAAAATAAACTTACCGCAGTTAAACATAACAGGAGAAAATTAAGTTTTAAGAATTGATGTTTAACATATATATATACAAACAGGAAAAATAAACAAAAAAAAAAAAAACTGCGATAAAAATAAACAAAGCAGACCGTCAAAAATATCGATAAATTAAAAAAATCAAAACGTACTTAATATTTCAAAATGAATGTTAGCGATGATTATTTAACAAGCTATAGTAAATTATGCTCGAGTCTGCGATGCTCATACTTAGTATATTTTGTTCTTAACTGCTTGGAATCGTAATATCCAATCACCGTAATTAGGTCATTATCATACGTAACACATTGTTTAAAAAAGATAGTAGACATTTTTAATACATGCTCCTTCAACAAAGGTAGTTTCAATTGCTCGTGCATTTTCATTATATTACTATATACGGGAGTATTGAGTATACGTCTAATGCATCTATTCTGAACCAACTGAAGCCTCTTGTAGGTAGCTAGAATTTCTAATGGAACTCCACACTGGACAGGTATAATGAGCGATTTATATATTATTAATTTATTGTTGACATTTAGGAAAGATTTGCGCTAAAACAAGGGATAAATTGTTTTTCTGTCCATCGGCCACCATTGCAAAATCCGCTTTGACCATCTATTATCTTCTAGCAATGTGGCCAGCCCAATTACACTTTGTTGTAGCCATTCGCTCCACTACATCATCGAACCGTGTTTGTTCCCGTATCCATGTATTCTTTTTTCTTATATCCAGCATCATTCTCTCATGTGCTGTCCGAGCTTTTCTTATCCTTTTTAAATTTGTTTTTGTATATATTTCCGAACCATATACAAGAATCGGAAGTACACATTTGTTATATAATTTACGCTTCAGATTAATCGGTATTACTGCGGAATACTATGCGTAAGTTTCCAAGGGCAACCCACGTGTGACTTCTGCTTTCATTGTCTTCATTTGTAGTGTTATTTCGACCTACGTATATGTAACTATTTACTTGTTCTATCTGTTCCGATTTTACTGCTTGTCATTATTTTTGTTTTATATAAATTTATTTTCAGTCCTATTTTGTTCGAGTGTACATTTAAATCTGTTATCATCGTCTGTAGTTCTTCTGCACTTCCGCTCACTAGAACTATATCGTCCTCGAATCTGAGGTGATTCAAATATTCACCGTCTATTCTAATACCGGTTGTAGTCAAATTCAAGTTTTTAAACACGATATTCAAAGCGCAGATAAATAATTTCGGTGAGAATCCTTGTCTAACACCTCTTTTTATTGGTATTTTTTTCGTTTTATTCCATAAATTTATTTGCATTGTAGCAGACCCATAAATGTTCTTTATAATTTATATGTACTTGTTACTGATATCAATTAGTTTTAATGAATTCAGTACTGCCCAGACCTCTACTGTGTCGATCGCCTTCTCGTAGTCTATAAATGCCATGTATAAATCTATGTTGTACTCTTCTCATTTCTACATTAGCATTGTAATTGTCAGCAGATGTTCGATCGTATTAAATCCTGTTCTGAAGCCAGCCTGTTCTTTTGGCTGATTGAAATCGATTTGTTGTGTTATTCTGTTATACGAGAAAATAATTAAACTACAGAGACTTAAATAATACCGACAAATAAATTTCTGATTACCCTTCCTTGCAACAAGAAGACGTATAAAATAAATTCAATTAAAATGAATAATACAAATCAAAATATAATAATCATAAACTGGCACTAGAATCTTCTCCCATTCTGTGATAAAAAAAATTGTAAATACCAGTAGAAGTACGAATTTTATGTTTGAATAACATTCTCAAACGAACGAAACAATTTTACATGTAGATTTTAAATGTTAAAAATTGCGATGCAGATATAATTCTTCCGATGCCTTACGTGCTTAAGTGTACTTTTTTATAACGTTGTGGAACAACCACATCCTCCCGAGCAGGCTGTACCACTAAAAAACATTTCAATATTCGGCACTGAAGAGATATAGACATAGACATAAATACTGATATAGTATAAATATTGTTAGGCGGGTATACAAATATTATATATAAGCAGGAAAAACTGATTTCAATTGAATTGTTGTAAATTTATTTTTAAAAATAAAAAAAAATATTTAAATGAATCGGATTAGTCTAACTTACTTCGTAATTTATTTCTTTAATTTTATATACTTCCAACAGTCACTATAGTAACAAACTGTAAAAATGTGTCATATATATATATCAGCAATAATATAATTGCAATTTAAAATACTAAAAATAGATTTGATGGTATGTAGCTTTTAGGCGCTGCTCTTACAAGAAAACCCCTCCCCTGTAATATTTAAAAGGTAGAATCTGCCCACTATATATATATATATATATATGTATATATATATATATATATATATATATATAATTATTATTATTATTTTTTTTTAAGTTCAATCTCCTTATATCTATATTAAATATTATATATTACATATATATATATTATAGTATATATACTATATATAATATAGATTATATATATGTGTGTATCATGTACATACAAATACTTATGTGTACACTCGCATACACACACACGTATATTTACGTAATTGCCGATTTCACATCTAATCTCCCTCCATCTTCATCTGAAATACAGGACACAGATGTTTCCGCCGATCGTTTTAAAAATGCCTAACATAAATTGTTTTTATAGACTCCTTAAATCTTACCGTATTATCATAAAACACAAAAATTTTAACAACCTTTTTTCGCATAAAAACAATACACGCACACATACAAATCAACCTACTTACATACATATATTTTTTATATATATATATATATATATATATATATATATATATATATATATATATATAATGAGTTCGTTTGAGTTGTATCCTTGTTAATTCATATCAGTCGAGATTGTTTTTAAAATAAGAACGTTTGTTCACTGTTTATGAAAATTTCACATCGACTACGATTTTTTAATTTGTTTGTTTTTTTTATATTTTCTTTTTCTTTGTGAACGTGAACAACTGTAAAATATACTCGATCCTTAAAATAGTGAAAAAAATGGAATCTAAAAATAGAGTCGTAGAGTCGTCGACGTGTCGCACTCATTCTCGCCGTGGAGCGACCTAACTTTTTCGGTTTTACTGCGTGGAACTTGATACGTCGTTATTACTGTACGTGGATGAAATATTACTTTACTCGCTATATATTAATCTATCAAATTAGAAAAATTCATATATAAATATATCGACAGCGTAATTGTCAATTTGATTCATCTAGAGACATATACGTAATTTTGTGTATCATAGTATTTATTCAAATTTTCGTTTATGTTAATTTGCGGATAACGCTGATTATAATTATGCTAAATACGATGTATCGTCGATTGAATGTACCAGGCGTCTGTAGCTGTTTACAACTTCGGTTCACCTAGCCGATATATGAAAGAATCATAGTCCTGCATGCACTAATAACAGATAAATATATCAACGTAACTATCGGATAGGAAAGAAAAAAAAATGAAAGGCGGGAGACATTGAGGAATGAAATACATGTGTGTTGGTGGCTTTTATAAAAACGAAAACAGTAGAAAAAGAAAGAACATGAAAAGAAGAAACGTTTGTGACATTCTAGACTTCATTGCACGAACAAACGCTTAAAAAGTAGAGAACGATGTTTCGGATTTAATCAAATATATTACTAAAAAAATATGACCGTAACTGAAGTAACTATAAATAACAACAGGCACTAGCAGAATCCAAGGAGTACTTCGGATGGTTGATTATGAAAGATGGCACGGAAGAAAATCAACGCAGAATAACGATAGCGAAGCTGGAACTATCGCAACTAACAAAAATACGGAAGAGACATAACACCGAACAGAAAAGTGCGTTTCATGAATGTAGTTTTCCGTTTCCCTCTATGCCTGGACTCTGAAGTTTAAAATGTGTCGTCGAAGAAAAATATTCAGAGTGTCATGGACGGCGAAAAGTACCAACCTCTATACGACAGGATGGATTTGAAAAATGACTCTAACTATAAATGATGGAAAGTCGCCCTAAAAGAGTAAGAGACCTTGAACGAGATATTGGGATATAGTCAAAAAAATTGTCGATCCTTGGTCACTACGTGAGCTGATCGATCATCTGGCAGCATACAGAACCACGTGATGAATGAACACGTTCGCTTGCGATGATAATCCGTAGTAACAAAAAAATCGTACAACTAAGTTTTAAGATGACCGATTTACGTACACCGTCACTTTCATGATGAGAATATTCATCATGTCACGAATACACTAGATTTTAAAACTGTGACTCAGTAGCGGACGTTACTTAACCGTTTCTGTCACAGTGAACTCGTAATTGTAAAATATTGTCTATTTTTATAAGAAAGAGCATTTGGTTGACATACAATGTTTCAATTCCAAAAAAAAAGTTATTAAAAAACAGTTTATAATATCTAGTCACCAAAAACAAAATATTAATATTTTCACTAATTTCCCTTAACTACTTCATTAAAATAAATAATATTCTGCAAAAAAAAACAAAAACAAACATAATATATGACTTTTAAAGAGATTGGAAAAACTTTATATATTCCACTAATGACCTTCAATTAATTAGAAAACAGTGTAAACGGCAGCGAAGAATATGCTATTGAACGATCCCGAAACAACGTTAATCAATTAAAACTAGCTGTAGACGTCACAAATCAAGCGAATTTACTGCACCGATCTTAAAATTATCTGAATATACCGACAATAACTGTGGAGGACGTTCTACCTAAGATAACACAATAAATAACGTATCATCCTTATTTACTGTTAATTTAAAAACACATCACGCGCAATAATTGATAGGAATTCCTTAACTACTTAAATATACAGTGGCGCACCTACAGGTGGGACTGCCGGGCTTAAGCCACCTAGACGGCGTAGAAAAGTATAAAATACATATCAAGAAGGCGCGTTACTTGTAAGCTACAAACAATTTCGCAGCTAAAATGAGAGTTGAAACAGAAGAGAATATTTGAAAGAGCTCTGGCGTTATCGCTAATAAAAGCCCATCTTGAAGAGCGTGAAAAACGGCCTAGATTGCAAAAAGTGCTGTTAGAAAATATTCGTTACATTCTGTCTGCTAATAACATTAAAAATGCAGCTGACTGTTGCGCAACTGCGCCATTGTGTACATATATATATATATATATATATGTACATATATATAGTATATGTAATCTATATACATTTAGATGAATATATATATATAATAAGTCAAAAACTTAGCCATAAACATCAAAAATCGTCCCTACACAAAAACTATCATCTATGTCAAAATATATTTTTCAATACAAAACATATTTATTTATTTTTTATATATTTTAAATCAATTTTTCCGTAAATTGATCAAAAGTCACTTGACTACTGGGTAATCACACGGTTGAATCAAAAATAAAGTTTCCTAAAAAATTTTTGACTATTTTTTTAATAAACAATTATTTCGAATAGGTTACATCGTTTCCGGGTATATAAATAAGAAGAAAAATGAAAAATATTCAATTATGGGACAAATTTTATCACTCTATATCTATTTTGAACTGTATATGCGTAAAAAAATATTTTTTATATGTATATACATACGGTATGTATATATAATGTATGTATGTTTGTGTGTGTATGTGTGAAATCAAATAAACTCGTGAGGAAACTGAAGTATTACAAGTCCGGTTGACGACTAGCAAACGACATAAACTGTGTAAAATATCACATATCACTTCCACTCAGCCGGAAACTGAACCACGGCTGTTAAACCCGTAGGGCGCATTTTTTTGAGAACTCAATTGGATTATCTTCTTTCCTGCAATTTTTTTACTCTTTACTTTATATAATATAATTTTATTTTATTTAGTTACTACTGCTCTAACTCGTCAAACGATATAAATTTTTTATCAAATTTATACGGCTACACGATCAACGTGTGAAACAGTATGGGTTGATTTCGCGACGAAATTCTTTTGGAGTTATTCAACTTTTCTCGCATTGACAGCTACGTGATAGTCCGTTCGGTTACAGAAATTCGTTATTTCATCTGAAAAGCCAAATACGATCTTCCTATAATAAAATTTTTTCGATATCAACGTATAGAATACAAACAATATATACACACTTTAATGTACCTATTTCTTTGATTAATCTGCGGGTAACATTAGCATTTTTAATGTAACCTCTATTCGGGATTTAGGATTGGTAACGAGATTTGCAACTAAAAATGCTTACAGAACGTTTCATCGTAAGGAATTCAGATACGTTCTATTCGAATCAAGATTCAGCCCGTTGGCATTATTGAATTATTTCCAATTCTATATTTATAGTGCTAGACTAGATACGGTTAACGAGATAAAATATCTGGAAGTACAGTTTGATCGTAAATTAACTCGGTGCGACCATTACGATCGAAAAAAGAAAAAAAAAACGTCGAAAATCGAATTATCCGTTCTATATATTATTTAAGGCAGTTCTACTCTTCAGTTCGTATAAGACGTCTATACTTCGCACTCTATCAACCCGCGCTGTCATACATAATACGAGTTACTCCATTGGGGTGGTATGGTTGAACACCGTATTGAATACATAAAAGGTTCTTCTTCGACGTGGATACTGAGATTGTTTGTCCAAAATTACCGCTTACTGTCCCTCTAATTGTATAGGTTACAGTTACACTTAGGTGTTGAACGACGTTAGTAAATTTAAAATTTCGTTCGATAATATTAGGACGGTATCAGACGGTACGGGTAGAACGAAAATTCGGTGTATAAATAAATTAGGAATAAGAATTCCCTACCTAATGGAATTTAAAAATCGATTCGATGAATTATAAACGAAGTCGTAGAAAATTGTAAATAGCGTTTATTCAGCTTTTACAATTATGTTCTTATATAATCATCATCATTATCATCCTAGTCGTTGGACTACCGAGCATCGTGATATTATGATTCACTTTAAATTTTCTGCGTAATTGATCGCCATCTATCCCTGTCCTGAGCGCATCTGACCATTTGCTGTAGTGAACTGGCGCCAGTTATCATTTTGACATTCGCCTGCGACCTTCAACCATACCTAATATTACAAGTTTTTCTAGATTGTTCCGTCGCATGATATGGCCAAAGAAAGTAGATATGCGTTTTTTAACGATATCTCGTAATCGAGCATCCGAGTTAACTTCTTCCGATATTGATACGTTTGTCCTCCTCGCTGTCCACATTCGTCGCCAGCAATACATTTCGAACATTCTTCGAACGTCTGTCTCTGTCAGTGTCCAACACTCAGATGCGTATAAGAATACAGAAAACACTAACGTTTTCATTAGGCGAATTTTGGTGGTCATCATTGTGTCTTGTCCAAATCTTTCTTAATTGAGTTAGTGCAATCTCATCTGATGAGCCACCATTATTATAAATTTATCAACTACTTGCGGATTATGTGTTTCGTTTTTATCATCGACGATCGTTACTTTAGTTTTATCTTTATTGATTAATAAGCCGGCTTCTTTGCTTATACTATCCAGCCTTTGAAAAATAAATGGAGCAATTTTTCTTTCAACGAAGCGATTACCGCAATATATAGTGTTATCAGATAAAGTTTTATTTCTTATTTTTCTTCTTATAAGATTAATTTTCTTCATAGCACTCATTTTGATTTAGTTCAAGCCCTTTCAGTCGCAATGTCCAATATACGGGGCATGAAATGTTATTGTTAACAAAAATTTTTATACATGAAATGCCTCAATTTTAAAAATATTTATGTAAATACATTGAAAATTATCTAAGTTTCCCCAAAAGGTAGTATTGTATAATAAACGCCCTTAACGAATTTATAATTTAATGTTGAAATTTCATAATGTACGACTGTGAAAGGATTGAAATATTCATAATGATCACCAATTATTGATTTATTACGAATATAACGTACAGTGTAATATTTTTTGAACAATATTATTTATAATTGTGTACTATATCATGACATCATCGTCATCATCGAACGTCGTACTATTGTACGTTTTATTTTTACGTACAAAATGAGCTAGCATTCAAGGCGTTATTTATATGCGACGCATTTTCCATACCCCATAATAAGACCCAAATTTTCAATACCCATAAGACCCAAATTTAACCCTTTTAATAATTTAAAAATCGGGAATAATTTTTGATTTAACATATCGGTGATTAAGCCGTAGGTGAATCACCAGTAATTATCCTCGTTCCATCTTTTACGCCGAACTTCTAAATAGTGTCTTTTTGCGGCTTTCAAATCGAAGATGTAACGAGTTATAATTTCGATGTGAGAATTTAGTTTTTAGAGCACGTCGTGTTCGCTCTTCCTCCATTAACTGTTCGTTAAGATTTGAAAAGAAGTTCAGGTTTTTAATAGCGAGAAATAATATTAATAATTAATCTTACTATCGTAATTATATAGTGCGATAATTAATAACAAGAAAAATAAATATATTAAAGGGAACAGCCTATTGAAAATTGGAAAAAATTAATAAACGAACGTCAATTTTAGATTAATATACACACAGCACTATCGAAAGAAGCTCTTCTAGCGACTATAAAATCCAAATCGACGACATTTAATTTTGACTACCAATTTTTCGAAATTTTCTTCCTAGTTTAATTTCACAACAATTCGACCATTCTCACACATGCAGGTCATTATTAATATCATTCCCGTTATTATTATTATTATTATTACGACTTTCAATTACGTCGAAATAATTGAACGAAGAATCCGAATTATTAAACTATTCCACCTGAGCGCGAAGAATTTAAGAATTTTTCTTAATAGAAAACTAGTGTGAAAATTTTCAAGTCTCTCGGGGTAGATTATAGAGACGTTATATATATATATATATATATATATATATATATATATATATGTATATATATATATATATATATATATATATATATATATATATATATATATATATATATATATATATATATATAAGCACATGTACATTATATACTAGAGCACGAATTAAATGATTAAACGTATAAGCCCGTGTATGGGTGTGCGCGCGCTTGTGTGTATAATAGCGGTAGAATTATTGAGGGTCTACTAAATTTTGTTGGCCGGTATTCAACATCGGCAGTAGTAGCTATCGCGATCAAACTAAATTCAGTACTTATGCCACCACCTGTAGTTGCCCTAAAGAACAGCTATCACACACCCTTTACTAAACTACAGATATATAATATATATATATATATAATATCATTCTAATATCGCTGTCCTTCTTTCGGTCTGAGGTTTTTTTTGTTGTTGCTTTCCTTTTATTTTCTTTTTCTTTTTTAGAAAAAAGGGATTTCCCTTTCTGCGTTTTATCATTACTAATATAAACTGAGCGCCCGTAAGTATCGTCGCACGTGTTTAATTTCAGCCGGTATTTTATCGCATTTTTTCTCGTTATACGCGATTTCGTTTTCACGAAAGGCTGTCGAATATTCCTAGAAATTTTTCGATCTTTATATCGCGTGTTTTTCCTTCGTATATTATCGAATCGAACGACATTTAATTTAATTTAATTTAATTTAGTCGAATTTAATTTAATCGCTTGCAGCCGATCAATCGAACAGTTCGCATTCAACAGATATGACGCGATGATCGGGTAAGAGCAAATCGCTTAAATTCTATTTTCAATCGGTTAATAATATTTATTTATTTAAATTTAGTCGTTTAATTGATTACACACGTATGTTTTGAAAAAGCCTCGTCGTATGATGGTAGTGGAAATTGGCAGTTTTTAGGAAGAGACATATCGGACGAGACAGAAAAATATAATAGGTAGAAGATTTAGGAGCGAGCGGTAGAGAAATATAGAATGCAGAAAACGAAATTAAATAATTGTCTTGAAACGGTCGTCAATAAGCGAGTCGACTCCTTAAAAATTTTATAGGCTAATTTCCTCTATTCATTCCGGTTCTGAGCTTTCTGAATCCAGTTTTCCCTCTCGCTACTTGGGTTATATTGTCATACCAACGAGTTAGCGGTCTGCCAATGTTTCTTCTCTTACGAATTGGCCACCATTCCAGCACTCGCTTTGTCCATCTATTATCCTTCCCTCTGGCTATGTACCCAGATTCACTTCAGTTTGGCCATCTACTCCACCACATTATGAAGTCCGGTCTTCTGCAGGTATTTTGCTTCCAGTCGGATCGTCTTATATTTAATATTATTATTTCCCGCGTTGCTTGTGCTGTTATTATCCTTCTAATATTTGTTTTCGTGAAAGTCCATGTTTGTGAGCCATATGTAAACCACCGGAAGCACAAACCTATTATAGATTTGCGAGTAAAATGGTTATTATGTTTTAATAATGAACGAATTGAATAATCTACGGACGAATGATCGAGATAAAACCAACCAAGTAGGTAGTAAAATAAACAAAAAACGGCAATATTTACTTTATCAATATTTACTTTATCAATATTTGCTAATAACCTTGCAATATTTATACATATTTATTCATTATGCATATTTATACATATTATCTTTCTTCTTATTTTTGGTCGAATACCCCAAAAGGGGTGTCTTGATCATGACGATGTCGATGTAATTATTCTTCACCGATTTTCCGCTTGATTACAGCACATCTGCGAACCCGTTACTTTTATAAATTTCAATCCTCCGTTTTACTTCTGTATCTGTACTACCATTATTCTAAACACCCCACATATGTAAATTTATCCACCGTTTCTTAACCACGAACCATTTTTTTTCTCCAGTCGGTATTGTGTTTCCTCTATCCATTACCATTACTTTGGTGGTCGTATGATGCGCTAAACGTCACCAACTTCAGTGCTTTCGTTTCGTTCGTATTAGCAGCGACCAGCGTTGTGTCATCTGCATACCGAAGATTAGAAATTTTACATACCTCCTATTCACTAATCCGGTACAATATTCGTAATAAGTATACAAATTAAACAGAACTGGCGATAAAATTCAACCCTGTCGAACTGCTTTCTTTGTATTAAATTACTTTGTTCATATATATTTTGATATATTTTCACGATGTTTACCATTCTCTTCATATAGATTTCGTATCATATTAAAAATTTGTTTAGGTGTCCCCATTTGTGAGCGTACTGACTACAGTTCGCTCCACAACAAAACACAGAACAAGCGCTATCTCATATCCACGGGTTTTTTCTTTCATTAATTCATAATTCGATCCCTTGTGCCACGTCCTGTCCGAATGCCTGCTTCTTTGATTGCAATTTGACAATCCATTAGTTCGTGCGTACGTTTATTTATTATGCGTAGCATTATTTTGTTCGCATGTGGAATAAGGAAATAGTCCTGATATGTAGATAGGTGTACGCCTTTCATCTGGCCAGTTTTTCGGTTGTCCATACCGTATTTATACGGGATTTGAAACAACCCCACAGATTACTAGATGATTTCTTAAACTAGGTTTTCATTTGCAACGATACTTCTAAGTTTTTGGCAAGTCTGGCACTGTTTACCCTTGTCTATTTGTGCCGTGTACCTGATCTTGCTCTTGCTAGTTTTTTTTTTGTTTACAACCATCGCTACTCCATTTATATTTGTCACAATATCATCAGTTGCGAAATGTCCTGTACAGCGATAATGAATTACAGTTAGATACCATATCTATATATTTTATCTTTGTAATTCCATTTCAATAATCTTCAGTTTTCTTGGTCGTATCAGCCCCCCTAATGTTCCACGTGGACAGCTAATATTTGTTTTGTTTAAAAATCTTCCCGTCGCATTTTTTCACGTAATAACTGGGAATTCTTACAATCATGGCCGGTCGCATATTTCACACCTTGACTGCGGTTGTCAAGATGCCGAGTGCCAGTCGGGTCGTGTAGCAAAACATTATATCTTTCATCGTTCAACATGATTCTCAAGGGATAATACTTCAATGGTCTCCCCTTGCCTGCTGAAAGGTATTATAATTTTCCTTCTAAATACTACATCCTAACACGGATAAAGGAAGCTGACAAGAAAGCCGTTCCTAACATGGAGAACACACGTTTCTGGATTTCGATTTAGGCTTATAGCGGCCATATTCACTTTGACACGACACCTTCAACGGGTTTATGCAGCATTAAGGAAAGCTATCACAGGTGTTTCTCATTGTAGCTTAATGTATGCCGCTCATAGTTCACGATTGCTTAGACTTATTGACAGCTAACCTCGATATCTGGAGACCATTCCACCATTCAACACCTGTGGACGCCCCAGTCCCCATACGTGCGACTTTATATCTAATTAAGTCCGATATTAATTGCCTAAATCCGATTTCTAAGGCAACACAACGAACAATTTCAAAGAGACCGCGTCCATCTTATGTAATCATCATATTTAGTAATTTTACAGGCATACTTACGCTTTAATATCTATTTAAGTTCAATTTGCCTAAATCCGATTTCTAAGGCAACACAACGAACAATTTGAAAGATACGGCGTCTATCTTGTCTAATTCTCGTTTTCAGTAATTCACATCGTGGAGATTTCGTAAATATTTCCGAACATATTATACAGTTCATTTAACCGATTTATCGAAAGAAAAAACCGGGGAATTATACAAAGCTGAAAGTAGCGGTTTAATTTAAAATCCTCGAATTTTAAGTTTGTACGATTTTTTATGCATCTCTATATTTGAACAGGGCAATTCTACGATACGGTCTTATTACGATTTCATATTTATCAAGACGCGATTTTGCAGAGTTAGTCCGGACATACATAAGCCCCATCCACTCGAAAATCCCCTTGTACATTATATTTGTAATCCGTAAGGAAGGATCCGTGTCTAGGGAAATACAAATTAAAAAGTGTGTGCGACAAAGGATGCATACATGTTATTCAACATATACGCGGAAGCGATCTTTAAGGAAGCAATCAAAGTTGATTCAGAAAAGATATCCAACATTCTATATGCCGATGACACTGTTTTGATCACTGACAACATCAATCAACTTCAGAGTATGTTAGACAGAGTAATAGAAGTTAGTAGCTCCTATGGCCTTCAGATAAACATCGATAAAACGAAATGGATAATAGTCCACAGAAAATCAGAAGGAAGTACTTTTAATAAGGAGAAATTACTAACAAACGACTGTCCGCTAGAACGGGTCTCTAAGTTCAAGTATCTTGGCACCTGGTTCAATGAGTATACTGATCAGTCAACTGAAATACGGACAAGGATAGAAAAACGAGGGAAGTTTTCCTAGATATGAAAAACGTAATGACTAGGAAGGACTATGATCTTCAGTTGCGATTGCACCTTGTACGTTGTTATGTTTGGTCGGTGTTTTGTATGGCGTGGAGAGCTGGGTGCTTAAGCAAACTTTGTGAAAGAAAATAGATGCACTTGAAATGTATGTGTACCGTCGCATGTTGAAGATATCGTACCGGCATGATGTCACAAACGCGGAAATCCTGTGTCGAATGTCTGAGCTGTTGCACATTATCCACTCTAGAAAACTTCAATACTTCGGCCACATAGAAAAATACCACTTACTTCAGCTTATTCTAAATGGTCAAATAGAAGACAGAAGAAGACCAGGAAGAAGAACATCGTGGCTAGCTGACGTGCGGAAATGGCATGGATGCTCAAAAGAAGAGTTACAAGAGGCTGATCCCAGCCAATAATAGCTGAGATGATCGCCAAACTTCGAACGGAGAAGGCGTAGAGAAGAAGATATATATATATATGTAATATGGCTGATGATGATTCCTCCAAGATACTGCCGTTCAAATATTTATATATATTTTTTTTAAATTAGGTTAATTAGTTATTTATTTTATTTTCATGATATGAAACACGTACACTATAATAAAAGTACACTACCTATAATGAGGCCTCGTGACGTCGACGTAATACATCGGCATTCTGCTGGTACGATCTGATTTCGAACCGGAACAGAGACGTTACTTTTGCAAGAGAAAAGACCGTCAAAGCTAATCGCGTACGACTGAAACGGGACAAAAACGAATCTGTCGTGTGTACGCTAAACGTGAAGCGTACGATGTGCGTTGTAGCAGCGTTATCAATTGCGTTATCTAAAAAACAGAACTGCCCGTCATCTCCGGGGAAAAGCACTCCGTATTAGCTTACCAAGGATACTTCGTTCAGTTGGTTTTCTATTAAAAATTTAGTTGACAAGGATTCCCTAGTGACGTCCTGTTAACAGTTCAAATTGACGGTACTCAACTCTTTTCTTTATTATATATTTACACACACAGACACATAATATATATTATATATTTTATATATACACATATAACCAGCATAAACATTGAGTTCGCTAAGATTTCATATAATAATAACAATAATTATTATATATATATATATATATATATATATATATATATATATATATATATATTATTGTTATTATTTCGAATGAATTTCGGATGCAGAACTACAAAACTGTATCAATGTATATATACGCATGGTTGCTTGTCGGTTTATTCTCGTTCCCGCGCGGGTCAAGTAAAAGCTGTGTGTGCGCGCATGTGTAAAATAAAAATTTGAATGGATGGATTTCATTGTAACGCGATAAATCGTACTGGCGTGAAGATAAGCATTCATCGGGGGATACCGGCTTTACATATTTACAGCCTTGAAGAAAATTAGAAGTTCTTTAGTATCCTGAGAATTTTCTGCTAGTAGTTACTATTCCTCTATAAACGGCTTTTCTCTTATTCGATGCTGTTTGTTAGCTATTGGAAAATAAGGTCGGAACGGACGAACATGCGGTATAAATTAGAGAGTAAAAAAATACGGCTGAATATCTCACTCCCGTTTTGGGAACACTATGGCGTGCCCTTTATTCTTAATGGTTGAGCAGATATGTTTCCTAATGAGATGATTAACATACCTATACAAATATGCATATATAATACATACACATAATATTTTTGTATATAAAGATACATATATATATATGCAAATTTTTTACGAACTTTCTAATTCGTGCGTTGCATATTTTCACTGACAGAAAAATATAAAATTTTAATAAAACGAAAAATTATAACTTTTTGTCTTTCCTATGGAGTGCGTTAAATTCTATGGGAAACCACGATAAAATTTTCTCTTCTTAAATGATCGATTTAAATGGAAAACTCGCGATAATACTAGGATCGTATCGATATCATCACAATGATATCAAAAACTTGAGTGTTTGTGTGTGTGTGTGTGTGTAGTTTTTATATGTATACGTGTGTTTTATAATTTTCAAGCAGACCAATTTCGCACGTACCTATGGGCTAAGCATATTCGAAAGTCTGCAGGTGAAAATAATGTTATAAATATTATTATTATTATTATTATTATTATTATTGGGGTACATAAATGTTCGCATGTGTGTGTGAGTGTGTGCATACGTATAAGGTATGTATATGTTAATGTGTGTGTGTATAATTATTTGCCGTTATTTGTATATATGTATCAGGAGAAGATTATCATGTGTTATTACTATTTCACACGGTTTATTGTTAGTTTGTGAGTGTATCTACATTTACTTAATTTATTTTGTATTTTTACTTATGTTTTTCGCGCGCATTGTGATTATTTTAATTAGATTTGTATATTATCAAATAGTTCATTAAGGAGCGTTTTATGATTTGTTTATGATTTTCCGTTTATTACTAACATGTTTGTAAATGCTACAATTTTAATTTGTTAGCCGGCGCTCGCGCAGTTTATGCGCATAGTCGGTCTATGTTTTATTTTCATGTATGTAGACTTTTTAATGAAATGTCATAATAATAAATTGAAATTGAAATTGAAATTATTATTATATGTTGATATATATCGGAGAGTAGTGATTTTATGAATTAATAAAGCAAAATAAAAACACGGTTAATCACTGTAAAATGTTTTATTAGCGCGAAGCTTTTCGACAATTACGCCATCATCAAGCGTGCGCAATAATTCATATGTAACGTTTATTATGCAGGCTTGATAATGACGTAATTGCTGAAAAGTTTTGGGCGAATAAATTATTTCATCGTGATTAACTGTGTTTTACGTCGTCGGGATAGCCTAGTGGCTAGAGCACTGACTTCCACACGGAAGGTACTGACTTCTACTGAGTTCGAATACGCTCGGAGACGCAAAAATTATCATCAGAATAATAAAAAATATAAATAATCTTTTATTGCGTTGAAGACAATGGCACACAACCGCGCACAACACTGTACACGCACTAGTAGTAATATAGTACACTACAAAAACACACGGGCCTGCATTGTGACGTGACAACAAAGTGATTACAATCAGTTCTACCGGGTGTGTGTGTATCTATCTACGCCAGCGCCATAATTGCCTTGCACGCTACTTGCACTGTACAACAAAATATATATATATAGGTAAGTAGTCGCCTACCTCCGATACGGAGACGACACTTAATGACGATTACGTTTTAATGTGTTTTTATTTTGTTTTATTATTACGGTTCTCATTATTATTATGTTTATTATTAGATGCAGTCAATTATACCACCATTATATATACTTTAAGACATTATGTTAGTGGAGAAACAGTGAAGTTAGTGTACCTAATTGAATCTAGACTGAGATATGGAATTGATGCTTGTGTTTCAGCAACTAAATCCTATATGAAGAAAATAGATAAGTTACAAATAAGGTGTCTAAATTTAATAAGCAAATGTAAGAAAGAACAAAAAACACTAAGTGAACTTTTGCAAGAACATTATGTGCTAAATATCACAGGACTATATTTATTTATAAAAATCTAGTAAGAAACAAAGTTAAAAATATAATTGAAAATGTACAGACAAAATATGAATTCCGAACTAACAGAATACCGCAGCAGTGAGAATAAAGTGTGGTGAACAAACAAATGAATGTCATAATGGCGAAATTGTTAAACAAACTTCCACCTGACTTAGTGGAAGAAAATCGGTCACTTAATACAACTGAAAATATGGCTACAGGATAAAAATAACCTGAACAACATAATAAGTACTAATATAGAGATAATTAATTATTAAAAAATAAAGTTAACGTACGATAATCGTGATGTATAATGAGCAAAATTCAAATAACGACCTGCTACTATATATTGCGCAATTTAGAAATAAGAGAAATAAAATAGAAAGCGTGAGAGTGAAAATGAGCGAGTAAATGAGTGTGTAACAGAGATAAACCACCGTGCATGTGTGAGTGTGAATGTTGAATGTATAAGCGTAGTATAGTATCGTGTGAATTTAAACAAATAAATAGAATGTTTATTATTAATTTTTCATCGACATGCAAGTTTGCTTTGTAATAAATAATAAGAAAAACATGTCCATGCATTATATTATAAAAAATATACGTTTTCAAAAATTATTATCATCATTATTATTATATTATATTATATTTAAGGCAGTTCATATAAGACGTGTATACTTCGCAATCGATCAAACTCTGCTATCATATGGGATACTTCATTGGTGTGGTAGACAAAATATATTGAATACATAAAAGTGCGATACTGAGGTTTTACGTCCAAAATTTAATGTCTCTTACTATTCGTATAGGTTACACTTACCTGCTTGCGTTTCGAACGACGTTAGTAAATTTAAAATTTCATTCGATAGCAGTAGGACGAAATCGTTTTTTTTTTCATCATTTGGGCTCACTTCACCCTTATCCGGGCATATTTCCAGCGTGATCGAATGAACTTTCGTTATTTACAAAAAACAGCAAGAATAAAAAAACACACGAAATTACGTTTCGAGCTAAAATTACATTAAAACCTTAGTTCAGTGTAATTTCGATAGGAGCGCCTAATTCGATTATTTTATTTATCTTCGGTTAGACTGGCGATTTAACGAAAATTTTATATCGATAATTCGTTATCGGTTGAAAGCCAATTATTTTTTTTTGTTTACTTTTAATTTTTCCGGTGTCCAGTTTTCTATTTCGTACTATTTTCGTGTTTTTTTATGTAACTTACTCCGACGAATAGTTCCGATCTATTTTCAAATTTATCGGTAGTATAGTCGAATCTTTGACGTTGTAGTAGATTTCGTACTGTTTATTCTGTTACAAAATAGAGTAGAGATCACCGTTACCAAATGTAAGTACAAACACTATGCAGCAACTATATTTTCAATTATTACTAGTTTCGTGTTTGCTCACCATATTGAGCACTGGACAAGGAAAGAAAAACCAAATCCGTTTATATATTCCATTGCGAATATGATTCTGTGCAGTATTCAGAATCTACAGGTTTGTCCACCTTCTCGATGCTGTATTGAAGATCTTAAATTTTTTTTTATTATATTTTTATTTTAGGACGCTCGACTGTAAAGGTCGTTTGCGTCCACGGAAATAAATTACAACAAAATTATTTTGTACTTATAACAAAATATGACACAGTTTAATCGCTAAAAGTACGTCATTTTTAAGCGTACACAATATATATTACATGAAATATTTATACGCTTGAAAATAACGTAATTGTCGAAAAGTTTTGCAATAAAAAACTTTTAGTGATTAAACTGTATTATATTTTGTTCCGTTTATAATTTATAAAATCACTACTCTCTAATATATTTTAAACATGTAATACTATTTGTTTAGTTTATAATATTACTAGAAAAATGATATTTAGGGCGATACAATTAAAATTGTTGAATATCATAAAAGGAAGGTAAATAATGTTGGCTGACACAAAAAGAAAAAGAAGAACTGATAACTATATATACATAAGTGGACCTGGACGGGAAGTGGTGGCCGATTCATAAGGAAAGAAACATTGGTAAATCTCAGACTCGTTGATATGACAATATGACTCACGTGAAAGAACTGGATTCAAAAAAGTTCGGAACCGGAACGAATGGAAGAGATTAAGGGGAAGATACGTCCGACAGTCGACTGATATATATATATATATATATATATATATATATATATATATATATATATAGGGATTGGAAACAGAGTTTGTATTAAATTTTCCATCATTAAGTAACTCATAGTTATCACGGAGCAAACAGTGACACTCCATTCCGTACAACATCATATGCGCTCGCTTCTGTGTTGCAGAATGCTTACCCATTTTATACGTAAAAATATAAAATGTACAGTGACTAGTCACGATGTTATTTAAACTGTCGAATGAATTATTAGGCTGATTTGAAAACAAAAAACGCCTTATTTTGTGATAATAATCGCGATACAACTTTTAAATACTTAACCTTTAAATGACATCAGATTGTAGAAAAAATTATTTTTATTTATATTTTTATGTTATTCCGAATTTCACTGTTTTGCTAGAAAATGAACATAATTACTCCATTGTCGTTGAGACGAATGTTTATCGTGTATCGTGTAAATAAACTTATAAAATTATAAATTATTTTATAAGTTTATTTCAGGATAATTAATTTTAATTTCATTATTTCGTAGCTTAAATAAAAAATATATTTTTTAAATATGTTAAGTAATTTTTAATAGTACATTATACAGTTTTAACTAAATTTTAAATATGACGGTTCAAAACTACGTACGTGATAAAACGTTATAAATCGTTGTTTGTCATCAACGTGCTGCTGTTTCTTCGTTGTTATTCCGCGCGTTCTTTTTTTTAAGTTTTCTTTTTTTTTTAAATAATATACAGCGGACATGCCGGTATTACAGGATACAACAATTGCAATGTACGCTGACGATACAGCAATATTATCGAGATCAATCATTCTCAGGTTGTGCCGAATAACAACCTGCAGCATGCTATGGATCCTATAATCGAATGGACGAAGGCTTGGAAAATTCAACTAAATGAACATAGAAATCCGTACACGTCACTTTCTTTTTACGTAATCGTGATCCTAGTTACATGGTCCGTATAAGCAAATTCCAGTTGCAAATTCTGCGAAATACTTAGGAATGCATCTGGACACAAAATTAACTCGAGAACCCATATTGATCATAAAGCCGTTCAAATAAGAGAAAAAATACGCCAAACGTAATGGCTCGTTGGACGGCACTATAAAATGAATCTGGAGAGTAAATTGTTAATATATAACATCATCATAAGTCCTATATGGGGAAATACGGGAAATATGGGGATGTACTAAAGCATCGAATCGTAAAATAATCCAGACAGCTCGGAATAAGTTTCTTCGACTCGCAGGTTCCAACGAAATGGTGCACTTTATGCAGATTTACAGATCAAATAGGTCAACGAAATAATACAGGATTATGCTGACCAACACCACAGAAGACTTCATCATCATCCAAATCCGGAGGACTTGACACTTTTGCCCACAGATCGTGACTTAAGAAGGCTTATTTCAAACCTACTGACTTGGTTGTTACTAAGTAATATACGTAACAGAGATTAACCATTGGGTTAAACCTCTGCACATGTTGAATAATCATGATTGTTGCTTATTTAAACTAAAGTTTAAGATTGCAGAAAGGAAGTAGCTGTCCTTCCTTTCTTGGAGCTACATTAAAAAAAAAATAATAATAATAATGGAAGCTGTTAATGTTACCAGACAATTTAAGGCAATGAGCACTCAGCAGTCTCTTCCTTGTTCACATATCACATAGAGATTACAAATGTCCTTAATGCTTCAACGACGACGCTTCCTTACCTCTGATTGCACAACAGATTATGAAAAAGAATGATTTCTATTAATGCATTATTTTTATACATGTAAAAAGAAAAAATCGAACGAAAATTACATTTTGATAGTAGTGGTTAGTAGTGAAAATTTCCTCCGAAAGATAGCGATTTTTTTATGCGGTGTATCGTGGGTTTTTGGAAGTTGTGATTTTTCCGAAAAATTTGAAATTGCTCGAAAAATAATTTCACCGCTGGTTATTATAATTGAAACGTAATTTTTGTTCAAAACTAATTTCAGACTTGGAAAGCTAAACTGTAATTCTCCCGAATTATTATAATTACTGAGCAGCGAAAATAGAATACGACATCGTAATGATTTTTCGCGAAGTTTCTACGCTGAATTTATACGTAATTGACGGATTTAAAAAATAACTAGACCCTCGAAAGGGATTAAGAATTATATCGACCGGGAGGCGAGGTTATTCGTTTTCCCGGATTACATTGTCGAACTCTGCAACTTGCAACGCGATATACAGCGGAATGCGGAGAGCTCTTTGGTCGCTTTAATTAAAGCAGCAGGTAACGCGGAGACGAATAACGGGATGGTATAACGGGGAACAGATTGAAGAGAAAATTTTGCGCATACGTTTAACCGACGTTTTAATCCCGCCAAACGCTACGACGACAGTTTGCCATTTTAACGAACTAGGAATGCAGATAATTATCATTGGAACGAAAGGCTAAAAACCTTTGCAAAAGTTACCATCATTATAAGATACAAGCTTTTTACCGAGTTTCTATACGTATACGTACACTCATGCGTGTCATCTTCACATTTTCTAATTAGGTTCTGTCCGATAAAGCGTACGAATTAAAATACATATATACATAAATATACATATATACATACACACACACACACATATATATATATATATATATATATATATAATATATTACGGCGTACCATACCTATATAAACTAATTTATTTAGAAAAAAAATATATTATTAATTAAGAACATTTATTTATTTATTTAATGAAGCCACACAACAGCTAACAGCCAATTATAGTGTAGGCTTATAAATAAAGTAATACAATGAATAATTTTTCTGAATTATAAAATTAAAAGTAAAAAAAAATAAAATACAAGAAAAAAAATACATTGAACACATTCAGGAGACTCACACCCATTAAACACACCAGAAAAACTACCGCATTCACAAGTCTCACACTCATTAAAACATACATCATTCACACCCCATTCACACAATCTTAATTGAAATAAACGGACGAATAATCTTCAACAAATTAATAAATACAATATAAACCTTAATGTATATACTACATGTACATTAGTAAAGGAACAAATACGATACTTAATCGTTAAAGCTTTAATTTTGTTAGAAATCGTTTGAGGAGGTGTATGAACGTTGCGTGTATTACACAAGGATATACACGCGTTAATATGTAGGAAATCGAATTGAGAGTGCGGAAAAACTCGCTAGAATAGTGCTACATAGAGCATTTGAAAATTGTAAGCACAAGATTGTGCACGCATCTGTGAGAAAAGATTACAGTTGTTTGATCGTGACGATAGATTTAGTGTTAGTTCTATTGCCGGTCCTGGTGCCTGAAGAAAAACAAAGCCGATAATTGGATTCGGTGGAAAAGATACCGAAAATTAATTAAAGTTGTAACGTCTGTACTAAAGTATTAATTTTATATATATAAATTCGCCCATATTTTTATTTAATCATTAAGTTAACAATTTTTATTCTAATTTTCATATTAAAATTATAATATTTCTTTTTGTCAATTTCAATGCGCACGCAAATATGAAAATACATTAAATAAAATAAATTTTAAATAACATATCTTTCGAAGTTTATTTAAATTAAATAATTCGGTATATCGTATATTGTATAATTACAATGCAAATCGTATAATTTATACAGTCGCTTCCTGAAATCCCTATACGAAGTCCGAATATATCCAAAGTTTTATCTACATAAAACTTTGGATATGGACTCCTCATAATATGTACACAAATGATCATATTTATAAAAAAAAAAAAAGTACTAATGTTGATGCTTTCGCGTTTTTTCACGCGACGTGAGATCGAACACCATCAAGGACGAAAATTTAGAAAATTCAACTATGCACCCAATTATAAGTGAGTATCATACATAGTGAAAACAGTATAGCTTGGAAGAACGCAATGAACAGTGAAATGGCTTCGCTAAAAGAGAACAAGACATGAGAGTTAGTTCAACTACCTGTAGAGGAGCAAAGGCCATTCCATGCGAATAGGTGTATAGAGTAAAATTAAATCCAGATGGTAGCATCTCAAAGTATAAAACAAAACTAGTAGCCAAAGGCTATGATCAACGAAAAGGAATTGACTATAGCAAAACTTTTAGTCCAGTAGCAAAACTACAAACGATCCGCTTAATACTTGCTATCAGTGCTACAGAGAAAATGCACTTAGCTCAGTTTGATGTATCAACAGCCTTCGTCTATGGAGATCTGGAAGAAACAATTTTTATGAAACAACCAGATGGTTACAATGATGGCTGTAGTAATGTATGTAAGCTGAAGAAAAGTCTTTATGGGCTAAAGCAGTCACCACGATGCTGGAATAAATGTATTGGAGAATTTCTAAGATCGTTGCAAATTTAAAGTCAGCAAAGAAGATTAATGCATGTTCATTAGAGAGAAAAATGATGCAAAAATTGTCGTAGCAATATATGTAGACGGTGGTCTTATTGAAGCCACTGATGAATTCTTAGATCAACTAAAAATAAAATTCAAGATCGTCCCAAAAGAAACCTCATATTTTTGGGCCCAGAGATACGAAATAATGGTGACATTAAGATTAGTCAAAAATAATATGCCCAGAAAATACTCGAGCGCTTTAATTTTGTTAGCTGTAAACCTGTTTCTTTCCAATGCTTCCGAAACCAGAAAATATCATTTCAGGGAAAGCACCAGAGAAGACAAGCAATTTTCCATACAGACAGGCAGTTGGTGCACTTATGTACCTATTGTTGGGTTCAAGACCAGATATTGCCTATACTGTGAGTTTCCTGTCAAGATCATTGGAGAATCCTTCCTCAGAAGACATTATAAGACTCAAAAGAGTGTTTCGATACATTGCTGGTACCCTTAACATGGTTATCGTTTTTAATCATAATGCAAAAAGGGGAATCTTCGAATGTTATAACGATGCTGATTTTGGAGGATGTTCCAAAACTGGTCGTTCAACTTCAGGTGTTTTTATCAGTAATGCAAAAGGAGCTATTTCCTGGATGAGTCAACAACAGGTGATCAGTCACAGAGTCAACAACCGAAGCAGAATTAGTTGCAGCAAGCGAAGCAACAAAAGAAATAATTTGGCTTAGTCGACTACTTAGTGAAATCACTGATTTACTGGAAAGACCTGTTCTACAGTTTGATATTGCAGCAGTTGTTCGTCTAGCCGAAAATCCTGAAAATCATCGAAGAACCAAGCGTATTCAGAGAAAGCATTTCTTCATTAGAGAACATGTTGCTGATAGTAGACTGGATATTGAAAAAATTTCTTCTGAAAATAAGATTGCAGATGTAATGACAAAGCCATTGGCCTACACACGTTTAAAGGTTCTTTGTAATAGAATGGGACTTTCATAAGTAGTTAATTATTTTTTTTTTGTATATAAATATATATATGTATATATGCATACAGGAACTTACATAAACAAGGGAAAGTGTTAAATATTAAAAATAATCGATAGTGTTTAGTATAAGTTTTTATATATAGGCCGCGCTGATGTTTGTTTACTTTTTTTTAGTAGTTGAATTAATGTCTGCAATATGTTAAAAGATAACATGTTGTAATTTTTCGGTTTGTTCTCAGTATATTAATATGTAAAATACATCACGTATTAAATGAACAAATAGCAAATTATTTCAATAAAAATAACCCCAAATGCAATGATAAACCACCTTATATTGGCTTGCTCAGGATGCGTTGTTTAACCGATTCTCTATAAATCTTCGAGTTTATAAGGATCGACGACCCCTATAAACTTCCAAGTTTATGGGAATTTACTTAATATACGTGTGTGTATATGCGTGAGTGTAAAATATATATCCAGCTGTGAACAGGTAGTCGTTTTGTCTCTTCGCTGGGTGTCCAGTATGTTCCCGCATGTTTCAGGATATTCTACCATCATTTTCTGACTAATCTAATCTCTTTCTTCCTGTCCAAGGAAATCCATTCGGTACAGTTTTTTTTCAATGAGTCCTGGTTTTTTCGCACGGGTAGTCCATTGCATTTGTCCTAGCACCGCCACATGATCATCCGTTATCGACTTCTTTTTTTATTTGATCTAATTTAGTTACTCTGATCACTTTCTTTCTTATCGCTCACATTTTTAAATTATCTCTTGGTTATTATAGTTTATGGTTCACAAGTAATTAACCGGTCCTATTAAATACCATGCTTTTAATAATGGATCCATTTTCATATTAAAAATCTTCTACAATGCCCGATACTATTTCCGGCCTAATGACATTATTCTATTTATTTCTTCAGCTGTTCACGTCGTCAGGTCTTTTCAATTCATATTCACTTTTATTTTGTAATGTTAGTTAATAACTCTGTTTTGCCCCGACTGATGGATGAAGGATCGTGACCTTTTAGTCTGTCTCTACTCTTCCGCTATTAAGCGTTTCTACAAATTTAAAAATTTGTCATACCTCTACCGTTTATTTTTATCTCGAAACGATTTAATGCTATCGGATTATCCTTGTTGTCGAAGAGTGTATGTGCGTCGTGCATCGTACCTGTTTCACCTTGTTCATGATCTTCTATCTCGTCGTGTTGTCGACTTTACGTTTATGTAACGGGATGATTGGTCGACCCTCCTACTCCCCCAAAACCGCTACAAGAACAACTATCCAGACTAACACGTTTTCACATCACTCTGGTCACCGTTATCAAGGTTATTTCTAACTCTATCACAGAAAATACACACACACACACTATTCTAACAGCAATTACAATATGTTATCATATGGAACGTCATCTCCGTCATCATCGGTTAAATCTGAAATAAAAGCTACTGGGTATTAATTCAGGGTCGAACCGGTTAGTTAGTCCATTTCATTTACACAAATCCGCCTCCACCGGTAATTAAAAGACAACTTTCGGACTCCACACAAATGGCGAAAGTGACGAAATCCAAAAACCGTATCTAACATCAAAAAATCAGTTCCTTCTGATGATATAAAACGAATTTCAATTTCTATCTGACGTAAATGAGGATGATAATATTAATAATAATAATAATAACGATAGTGGCTGTAGTAATATTAATAAACAATTGACTCTGATACTAACAACTCAAATTCTGCAATGATGTAAATGCCCCTCCACCAATAATGGTAATAAACATTCAGAACTACAATAACTGTAGACGGTCTGTATTAAAAGTAACCGGCATAGATTTTTCTTTTAAATCAACATTGTCAGGAGTGACTATAAAACTATCTTAGAGTCACACATAAAGTCCATCAGAGTCACATATAAAGTCCATGAAAGACCATAACTACTTATATTGCACGTATTCGTTGGAGGAGGACGAAGATTTCAGAGTAATGTTAAAAAAACGACGGTTTTAATGTGGTTCGTATTACGAATATATTAATAAATAAAACATAACCTATGATTTTTGTTGACTTGAAAGCTTCTGTAAAGAGTGATAAACTCTTTCAAATTACACCATTAAACACAGTAGTTATGGTGTATAACCAAAAAAAAACAGTAAAATTCTTAAATTCTAACACGAGACGTTAAATAAAACTGATGAAAAACTTGAACATCTTATCCTTATCTTGTCCAGTAGACTCGTCCATATCTTCGAATCGTCAATATGTGTATTTTTCTTGGACTCGGTTTCGCAAACTAAACAGCTTAATTATCGTGTTCAATCGTACCTTCCAAATCTTAGTCTAATTTCAATACCGCGCGTTCGAATTAGTTTCACGTTACATTCACACGTTCACACGTCTTTTATAATCGTCAACCTATACAACAAGCTATCTTCTTCTTTTATTCATTCTTCTCGAAGGAGGTTGGTGGTTATATGGCGAAACTAATGGCTATTCTTATGATTTCTGAAGCCTCCCGATGTTCGACCATCTTACATATTCTTCATCCAATGTGTTCTTCTTTTTGCTCGGTCCCGTTTCCCCTCGACGTTTCCTTGGAGGATAATTTGTAATAGCTCGTATTTATTACTTCTTATTATATGACCTAAGTGCGTCAAGTAATAGACTTAGGATTTTTTAGACCGGGGTTTAACAAGAAAATCTCATTAACACAAGGAAGAACTTACATTATTACTTTTCCCCCCCTCTAATCCAAAACTGATAAAAGGAAATTATCTACCGGATTTTATGTAGGTATGTATATCAGGAGATGGAGGTTTTGCCCATTAGCAAATCCGCAACCGCCTTCGAATAATATTATAGTGTATTCAAATCGGATCTATGATTGTTTTCCGTTTTAATCTTTTAGGTATAAGTAGGTTAGCTGTCAATGGATTTGGATGGTGTTGAAGTCTTGATAAGTGTCTATGAATAGCCGATTTAATCTCTTCAGCGACGTATCGCACATGTAGGTTATGTAATGTCCTGTTGGAGACGTACCATGGAGCACCAACTATCAACCGGAGTATTTTATTCTGCCTGCGCTGAATTCGTTCTACGTTAGTTGCCGAAGCACATCCCAACAGTTATGCCGAATATAACCATATAGGCTTCAATATTGCTTTATATGATATTCATTTATTATTGATATTCAATTGCGAGCGAGGCGCTATCAGCCAATACAATTGTTGCATCTTGAGTTTTTGTATCTTGATGCGACAAATACATCCAATTCTAGATCTAACCTGGTAAACATTATATACTACTGTCGTTGCTCCTGTTTAGTAGTATGGACTGGAATTATACGGAACTACTACTAAATCACATCCGAGCAAGATACAAGCATTTAAGTCCAAGATGTTGAGGGTAATCGTAAATCTATTACGTTCGCAGCAGGATTATTCACAACAATCACGGTTGCGACTATACATACCTAACACGGATGTCGACACTCACTCTTCCAGATAAACCTGCAAGACGGCAGAAAAGAAAACATTGCCGAGATGTTCTTTAAATTGATTATGATTAAATAGTGTCTGGCTTCTGACATAATGAAAGCAAAGCAACCAATTCCATTAGGACAAGTTGCTTAAGAAATTTTAATTTAGACATTGTGTTTATGGCTTCTTCAGCAGAAAAATAAAAATAAAAAAAGAATTAGTTCGCATTTTATGGACCGAAGGTCCTAGCGGGACCCAGTCCCTTTTTAGGCAGGCGTGTCGAGCTGTCACAAACTGTCAACGGAGGCAATAACAAAATCGTAAAAACAACACCGTCGAAATTCGGTATTTTAACCATCCGGTTGGTCTGGCTGTGAAAAAGGACGCTTATAGAAGTTTACTGTGTATAACAAGGAAAATGAATGCACAGTGAATAAAAATACATATATATATATATATATATATATATATATATTCCTTATTCTCGTATTAGGGGGTTTAAATGTCCGTTCCTTATTCGTTACTTTTGTTACTTTCTTAGTATCAATACATCGTGAAACATTACACACACGCCCACATATATGCACACATATGGCTGGACATATATACGTATGTTATTGAAGGGGATAACACCAATTCGAATACGTCAATCATAGGCGTACATGGAATTTACAGAATAATTAGCGATGTAAATATTTGGATAAATTTGATATTCAAATATCATAAATCGAATTAAATTGATATCAGAAAACTTTTTTGGTTTATAAATTGGAAATATATAATTTTAAATTACAATAATGTTTAATCATTGCAACGAAATAGTACAAACTAGTTTTTAAAAATCTTTTGTTATAATAAAATAAAAAAAAAGATTTATTCAAATCACTGTAATGACGTTATTCGACATAAAAATTATAACCTAACGACTAATTTAAATTCTCCGAATAAAAAATTGATTTTAATATCGATTATGTGGATCCATTTTTCATCAAAATATCCAATATCGAACACTCAGGAGTTATATCGACTGTAAAAATAATTTATTTCATACAGAAATTCTGAGAAAAATGCGTTTAAAAATAACGGTTATATTTCTTAACACGAAGGTTCACTTAATATATTTCGTATTATCGGAAATTTATCATTATAATAATAAACCAATTCACCTTATGTTAAATATAAATTATCTATTTCTATATAATAGGCAAAGTTCTCTTTCAAATGATTTTGTTTTAAAAACACAAATTTTTTATTTTATCATAAGTGTTTAAACACCGACTTAATTTTATTTATTCCCTCGTAAATCTGATTCAATTTATCCATCACACACTTAAAACTCACATATATACACATTAAATTTGCAAAATAAAATACAAATATATATATATATATATATAATTAATAAAATGCGTAAGACCTGACGATATACCGCAGGAACTGATCAATGCGATGTCGAAGGGAAGGGGAGTGACGATTCCGGTCCAGATCCTAGTAGCGACCTCAGGTGTAGCCGACGCAGCAATTAATTTAAATTTATGCATTATAAATTAATCTGACTAAATATTAACCAACAGGTTTACATGTATTCCAATTAGGATACGGAATGATTACGAATAAGCAATAACATTTTGTAATTAAATGAATCTTTAGTGACTAGATTTAATTTTTTTCTTTAAATACTATTATATTCTCGGTTTCTTGCTACAATTAGCGTATACATAACAAAAATTTATAGTTCCAGACATCATATACGATTAAAGAAATTTTAGTAATAATTAAGAAACGCGTATTAAAAAATATTAACGAATACGTTTAAATATCCCGTCCTTATGTTCTCGAGCAACGTAACCTATTCGACTTTTCCTACTACTACGAACGAGGAAACCACGAGGCTGGTCATTGCACACTTATCTCCTCCGGTCGCTATATCAAAATTCCCAATAATATGTTGACGATGTACATAGCTTAATTTCTTTCAAATACCGTTATATGTTCTCGAATTCTATTATCCTTATTATACTGATCATTGCTATTTATAGCCGTATCGGTGAATGTTTATAATTCTATTTCTATATCGACCATCAACCTATATTATCAGATATATATCGTTGGTAAATAAACACATTTTTTTAAACATATAACTTCCAATACATTACACTACTATTATGAATATTTTTATTTTAATTTTTAATCATTATTGTTTATTTTATAATGTATTCTCTTGCTTTTAAAACACCATAAATCTCTCTATTGTATAAATTGAAAATTAATTCATCGAATACGTAAAAGGATTAAATTCCTGATTTCAACTATCGTTGTATACCATGCTTTACCTAAATGAAACCAACAACCAAATATTTCACACTGGAAAAACTGCGTTAACAGCATCTTGGGCTGATTTTTTAAAATCTAAATAAATTTTCTTGGATTCAAATTTAGGTCCATCGACAATGCAACTTAGAATTAGAACGTCCTCACACCTTGCCCTTTTCGTGGCAGGAAGCATTTGTAGCCGTGGATCATATATAGCTGATTAAAAAATTTTGGTCGATATTTAAGTGTTCTGTCGGTAAAAATGTCCATTGTTAAATCTGATAGGATTGACATGTTTGAGTAACACGTGAATCTGGTGATTTTCGTCAACATACAGAAAGTTTTGATTTTAATGTTGGGAGATACTTGCAATGATCTATTGCTTAGAAGACGATGGCTGATTTGTCTAAATATAATAGAAGCAACCGTACATTTTAATTCGTCTGGACAACTTCGTTTTTAATAACATAAATATTTTTAGTTAATTTGATAATATTAATGTTATGTTATTCATAAACCCATTTATTTGAGTTATCTTAACTATTTGAAACTGACGAATATGTAATGATAGTGATAAATGTTATGAAAATTTAAGAAATATTAATATCCATGATTACTAACTTAAATTTAAAAGTATAAATTATACATTTGTATATATATATATATATATATATATTTCACATGTATACGTATAAATTTGATTTATTTTATTATGTGGCAATAATAATTATTTTAATGTAATAATGATGTAAATTAATCTATTTTATTTTTTTTCGTAAGTTCTGTAAAATATTTGTATTATTTTGTATAGTTTTGATTTGTTTATATGTTAGCAGAGGTCTAATTATTTTACTATGTAAAAAGTAATATAAATGAACTTTCAAATAACCCGGATTATTTTCATATTTTTAAATATTTACCAAATAAAAAGAAAGCTAATGTACTATACATAATACTCAGAATGTTATATACTTGATAATTTCAATCGCTTACAATGCCTATTACTTTCATGCATTTAATCCATTGGTTATTTAGTGTGTTTTATTTAGCTACAAATAGGTATTTATATTTTGGGCGCATACATCTGTTAAATAGTTTGAAATAGTATGCATGCATTTTATAGAACTTTTTAAATAATTTATACAAGTACAAGTACACTATTAATTAAAATTTATAAAAATACAAATTGAGTATGACGACTGAGAAAATATGTCTGCGCAATTAGCCATATTTTGAAGTGATGCAAACGATTAAAAGTTATAGAGATTAAGGTACAATGTGGGATAACAGTCGAAAACAACTTAAAATTTTATAATCTCTTCCATAAATTAAAAAATGAAATAAACAAATTAACGTTTGTTTCATAAGTTATATAATAATAATAGACATAATTTAAAAATGGATTTGTACTTTCTAAATCTATAATAATACTGAACATAACATAATATTATTAATGCTTATTATACGTTTAAAACTAAATTTAACCTTTTAAAGTGAATAAACAATAAGAAAATATTTGGAATCAGAATAAGAGATTAACTTCACAAATTTAAATGAACGATTTTAAAGGAAACAGGTTACCTCAATTTTCATAATGTACAATTTGTCGTTTGTCACGTTAATAAAAAAATTCAAGTACTTCAATTTTGTGTTAATGAGAACTAATTTTATAAATATGTTATAATAAAAGTTTTCTATTCGATTAAATTGTTCAAAAATGTTTGATAACAAATTAATATTAAGTATAAAATATCAGTACAATTTTCCTGATTCTTCCATATATGTACAGTAAGTTTTATTTATTTCATTATATGGCTGTAAGAATGATTTAAATTAATCATTTTAACTATTAACCACACAAACCATATGGAGGATTATGTTACCTACACTACTGAAACTTCAAGCAGTGGTATTTACTCACATTTGTATTTTGGGTACTTATATAAATTTATGTTTTAATATGTATAAAGAGTTCGTTTACGTATGCATGTATCTATCTGTAGTGCCTGAACATCCATGACTAAAACATCGGAATATATATATATATATATATTTCTATTTAACACGATTATGATTATAGATTGCCAATTATGATTTCTAGTTGATTTGTTTTCAAAGTGAAATATTTTGCGTAATTTTAATTTAATGCTCTATTAGTTTATTTGATTACCTCAGTATGTAAAAAGCAATATAATTAAACTTTAATATCATTGCAATTAGTTTTATTTCTTTAATATATGTGGTAAATTAATAATTTATATCGATTACTGGATGTGAAGGTATTCGAAAATATGATAGGAACATGGTGAAAGTTATATTTATGCCATCAACGTCCACATAGAATTAGCTATATTTTAAATGTGCAAAATGAATTGTGACGGGGAAAGAATCTTTAAATATTAATGAACGCATTTATAGAAAAGTGCATTTTCGAGAATTTATGAAAATAATGTTAACAAAAGACGTCAAAGTTATCACATTTGTAGATAACCTACCTATGAGAATAGTGAATGAAAGTGAAATAAATGTGGAAACCATACAAAGAGTTAAATAATTTATCTTAATTTAAAGTGCATAACATATATAAAGTATCTGGTGATAACAATTCAAAACAACCTAAAATTCTATAATCATTTCTATAACATGTAAAATAAAATATACAAATTCGTGTGCATATTTAATAAACAATACAATAATAATAATAACAGATATAATTTAAAAAAGGAATTATACTTTATAAATGTATAATAATAACGAACATAAGAACACACACATAGTAATATTATTTATTATGGTGTAGGTATGTGAAAAACTAAATTGTTGCTATTAAAGTGATTAAAACAATATCAATATATGTGGAATCAGAATAAAGAATTAATGTATAAATACTTTCAATTTAAATGAAAGACATAAAACTAAATAGTTCACCTTAATTTTTATAATATACAATTTACCGTTGGTCATTAAATATATGTTTAAAAAAAATTGTATAGCTGAAACTATGTGTAACTTTTGTTTATCATCTATTAGTAAAGATATTGTATTACATTATGGTATAGAAGAGTTAGTAAGTGATAAATTTAGAATTTACAATAGTTATAATAACATTAAATTGCATATTTCAATGGGCATTTACTTTAAATAAAACAACGTTTATGGTTTTACAGAGAATAACTTCATCCTTCACACGATGTAAATGTCTGGAAATTATATTTGCTCTTTAGAGAAAATTTCATTTTACGCACACTCGACTTCAATTTTTTATATTTTTGACTGTAGATTTTATATTAGATAAACGGCCAAACGCATAAGGGTATAAGGTTGAACAAATTATTTATTTTTTACAAATTTCAATTACATGAATTACAACTAATTTTTTTAATATATATATATATATATATATATATATATATATATATATATATATACATATGCGCATGTTTTTATAGTAACATTATGTACCGTTTTCAAATATAGGAATAAGTGAAAAAATATCTGCAGTGAATAACGTTAAGATTCAAATATATGTGGGATAAATGAATGAAAATTTAATTGCATCATTGATAAAAAGTAGCAAGACCGAAATAATAATTTATATAAAATATATAAATATGTAACGCAAATTAATTTTTTCATACTTGAAACTTACCAAATGTACTCTTCTACATTTCGATGTTTTATGAATATAAGCAGAACAAAAATAAGTTGATAGTAATCGTATAAATAGGTCGAATATTTGAGCTATTAAATTACAAATTAATAGTTCGTTACATCAAAATGAAACCACAAATCCACAAGTAAATTAAGTGATATAAATTATCAGATACAATGGATGAATATGCATGCGCTATAATATAATAATAAAATATCCAATTCTAAGAACGAATTTCTAAAACTCTTTATAAAACGCGTCAATACAGAACAGAGAATTAAACAGAACGATATTGAGAGTCAATAATAATGAAAGAATTCAGAAAGAATATAAAAACTAGTTTCACACCTTTTTATATATCTGGAAAAGTTATTGTATAAGATGAATACCCAAAATAAAAAAAAGGACAGAACAGAGGAGGTATTTTTTGTGTTAGAAAAAGAATCAGTATAGTGGCGAACAAAGGAAGTGGAAGCGTCAGTTCAGATCCTATACATTTACTCGCGCACGCATACGCGTGTAAAATGACCATCACAGTTTTTTTTTATATGTAAAAATACGTTTAAACCGATTTTTGAAACCAAACAAACATTCGTTGGTCTGTAAATGCGTATCTGATATAAAACATCATACTATTCTAGTTTAGGGACACAAAGGTTATATGTGTATATATGTGTATATATCATGATTCAACATTAACTTTCCGTTGTAGTTTAAACGATATCAAAATTAAAGTCGAAACTACCATAGCGAACATGAATATGAATCGAACAGTGTAAATTGTTACTTAAACTAATATAAACACATTATGTTATCATATTATGTGGTAGGTTAGAGCTATTCGAAATGGTCATAGGCGACTCTGAGATTTTTTTCATAATCGAGAAAATAGTAATCGTGCTGGAGAATGAATCGAATCGGGCAAAAATAATCGAGATCTTTCTCTGGATTATTCGTATCCTAATGGGTCAAAAACTAAGTGTATGTTGTCAAAACCAATGGCAGAATTTGAACCGCATAAACCAGAGATTATAATACATACAAATGAATATGTCTAAGTTATAAAAATTATTACATAATTATATTAAGAGGATGTAAATTATATATAAGTAAATCTGTCGACAAGCAAATGCTTGATGGAACAATTGATAAACATTAATTATAAGTCGTGGTTGTGTACTATATACATGTGCATGTACTCTATTTATAAATTTAAACAAATATACATTTTTAAAAAAAAAACACTTCTCGCCATAATAAGTATGTATATACATGATGTACTATCCTTGTTTTTTAATAAAATCGTGTTTATCCAGAAAATATATTTGGATACTAATTACATATTATTAAAAATCGTTATATACATAACTATAACTAATTTAATTGTGTGGAATTTCATTTCATACATTTGCGGAGTTATAACCAAAAGTCTTAGTTTTGCCAAACATCAAAATAATTTACATATTCCATTCGCTTATGGCGTCCTACTAGGGAAAAAGTAGAGAACGTACATTGCAATGTGGACGTTCCTTGTTCAAATTGCATCGTCCATGAATATAGGCTTAAATATTAGAGACAATAAGCTAGATTTCGAAAAAACAGCGCAAAATGCCATTACTGCAGGTTTTCCGGAGTGCGAAGTATTCAGTTGTCGGTTTCATTTGGGTCATTCATGATATCGAAACATAATTGATATCGGAAATTTAAGAGTATACGAAGGATTTTGAACGATTTTTCGGACTATCATTTCTGTCTCCAAATTTGATTTACTATTCGAGCTCTTTATTTTGTGCGTAGCTAAATATTAAATATTTTCTTTTCGTTTACAAACATGTTACCTAGAAAATTGTTCATATCGTGTATAGGAATTGAATTTAAGAAATTATTAATTTTGTTTTCACGGGAACGACAAAATTATGTAAAGAAACCTTTAGAAACTCATATATACTTCCATATATAAATGCATATACAAAAATAAAAACTTCCAAAATTATTCGTTAAATATGACACATATAGATATCATAAATGTACATGTATAATATGTATAATAAGTTAATGTAAAAAATGTTTTGTGTGATGTGCGTATGAGTTGACGTATTTGTGTCATGAATAAGCAGCAGTATATATTTTGTCATTTACGCATTATTGCGCATCGGCGTTTAATTTTATTCATCATAATTTATTGCGAATAAAACCTAAATTTAAAATGAATTATAATTTTAAATTGAATTATTATTATTATTATTAGTAGTAGTAGTACTATAGGTGGTCATAGAAAAACTATCATTATTGTTATTATATTTATTATCTCTTTATAATTATTATTGTTACTTTACTATATGTGTTATCCTCATCCTAGATAGACTATTATTATTGTTATTATAGTTGTTATTCTCTTTATTATTATTATTGTAATTTGCTATATACATGGAATCGATTTTTTCATCACTCTCTTGTATAAGTCCCTTATATATTTCGGGTTTTTTCAATTCACACACAGCGTGTAGTCTCTTCTCGACCATACAGTATAATAAGGTATGGTATGTTATCTTTTTTTCACACATGCGTTGAATCCTTTGGGTGGAAAAGTTAAGATATATATCTATATATATGCTTCATTTGGATGAAGCATATATATATATATATTTATATATGGAAGATGTGTTACCACACTAGTTCAAATGGCTAATAGTGTAAACACGTTGAAGGAGTATAAAATACAAAGAACGGTCTTCGATGGTAATATCCATTTTCGCTATAGATAGTTGTGTTTCACTCCGACATACGTACAGTTAGATCCCTAAGCGAAACTATTTTATAAGCCGAAAGACGATTTAAAAGGGGGAAAAAGGCACGCGTATGAACCAGAACGAATCGAAATAAATAAGAGTAATTGCTTTTCGTCTTAAGTCGTAAATTAGTTAGGTCTTAAAAATTCGTTGGTCACGCAAGCGACGGAAGCGATTTTATGTCTAGTAGACAGTTTCCGCTTATCAGTTAATATCGATCAATTAACCGCCATATGGAGTCTTAGTAGTTTATTACGCTTCCATTTTTAAAATATCTCTAATTACTATCGTAATAAACAGTCGGTAGTCCTCCTACATCGAACTCCGAGTCATTCAATGAAAACAGCCGTCATTTTTCCCCCCGGGACCAGCTTTGACAGCATACCGTAAATTATCCGTCTCTTTTTCCCCACCCGCTTAGATGTCATCGTTTTTCGTTTCTTCGAAACGCCTTACTCTCTCTCCTAATTATATTATATTTTCGTTAATTATCGTCGTTATTAATAGCAGTAGCGGTATTGCTATCGTTATTTTCACCCCGCCAACTACAGGTACCGTCGTATCATTTAATAGGCGACGTAGCTGTCAAAGACGTGAGAAATTACATCCGAAACGGAGAGCTAGTATAGATGGTGTTTAAAACGAGGAATATGAACAATACAGAATCAGATGATAAATGAAACAGCGGGTTAGGTCCCATGTGTGTATATATATATATATATATATATATATATATATATGTATGAATGCATGCGTGCGTATCTGATATATATATATACATATGTATACTTATTTGTGTGTGTTTGATATATATATATACATATATGTAGAGAGAGAGAGAGAGAGATAAAATGAACCTGATAGTACATTATATACGTAACGGATTTTTACGTACAGAAATTTCAGTACTTATCGATTTTCCATCATTGACGTTAATATTTTCTACCAGAAATCGTAAATAATTTATTCATATTTTACACTATTTTCGTGTATTATATCAGAACCTACCGGTTCGGGTTCTTACAAATATCCAACCGTCTGGCATTCAACGAAGAAAACGAAAATCTATTATTTACGAAATTTATAAGAGAATCACCTAGAGATAGATTAAAATCTAGGAAATCTCCACAGATAAACTTGGATGAAGCACGATTTGCGCTCGATTGGAAAGAACAATGGACCGAAGAATGAAAATCGGTATGTAATTCCTTCACAAATGGACTTCTCATCGAAAACACTAGGGAGCAACCTCCAGGAATGGAATTTCGAATAGAATCCGAACTACGGTAGATACGGTCGCCTCGAATAGGAGTTGAATATTTCTGCTTCGGCTAATTGCTGTTTCAAACGGTAAACCACATCGTCGAACAACGTAACGTATACTAGTCGGAAAATTGAACTACGATTGAAGATTTATATTAATTGCGCGGCGAGTGATTAGACTGGTTTTCCCTTTCACAGCTCGAAAACCAACATCATACGACACGATATAATATAATATATATTATATATAATATATATATATATATATATATATATATATATATATATATATACGATGATGATATTCACGTGTTTATAGAACTTTTTTTCAAAAAAAAAAAACAAAAAAAAAAAAACTACTTTTAAGCTAAATTTCGACAGAAAAATTTATAGGCTTTATTTCGTAAATTATTCCGCATAATTTTTGCGAACGAAAGAAATACATATCAGTCTTCTAAAGAACGCGTTTAATATTATTTAAATGAGGAAAACTAAAAAAATCTGAAATAAAAACAATGAAAGAGGATATTCGTTTTAGGCCCGAGTAAAGCGAACGTCTTAAATTTATAGTCCGATACGTTTCCAACTAAAATAAGAAAAACCGTTTGTCGGCCATTTTATTTCGGAATTAATTTCAATTCGTCCTTTTAATAATAAATTATTTTCGTCCATGCCGATGGAATTCACTTGCATTCGTCGCGAATTACTCGATTTTGTCGGAATTGAACAAAACACGTGTTTACACTTTTCATCTTCAGCGTGTAGATTGTTAAACATCTGTTTCTGTCTCATATGTCCGAGTATTTCGATGTTTGATGACTGTCGATGAAAGTTGCTCGGACGAAATAAAAATACGAATTTAAACGTATAATTTATATCGTTAATTGCCTCGATTTTCTTATACGCAGTCGAGATACGGACGACTAAAGTAAAAGCATTGACGCTTTTGAAAAGTCGATATCGTGGACTGAAAGAAGATCTGAATACGGACAGAACTAAAACAGTTCGAAATTTTTTTTTGAACATATCGTAACAGGAGAAACCGTCAATAAAAAATATTACCACTCGGTAAATTAAAGCACCCGATGCAAGAGGAAGAGGTTGTTGATCAATTTTGGTAAGGTAGCAGTCATTCTACAGCATTATACATCGTAGAACTGAAATCTATGCAGAACACTCGTAGGTCATAACGTCCAGAATTAACTGAATGCGAAATGGATGGATTTTCACGACATTCCATGTTAACTTTAACGAATACGTACAGAACGTTCAGAGTTTTGTTCAACCGCTATTGATTCTCTTTGTTAATTTCGTCGTCGATTAAAACCCGTATCGCGTGATTTCGTACACGTCGCCTCGTCAGTTTTCCATTTAACGATTTTATTAACGATGCTCAATACCGAATTATACGTATCATTTTCGTCCGTATCGATTAACTAAAACGCAAATTTAGGAAACTGAATGAGTCAGTTTAACTACGCCTAAAAAAAAACCTTTACGTCTAATCGTTCCCTCATCTATTAATTGTTTTTTCAGCGTGTTTAGTCCGAACCTTTTAAAACATTACAAAAATTTCGACGCAAAATTATAAATTTTATTCAAGCGTTTATTATACTGCTTCTTAGGTGAACTATAGATAATTTTCAATGTATTTACAAATATGTTTAAAACATCGAGGCATTTCTCTTCAACCGAAAAATAGAACTTTTTCTTCGAATTAAAATTTCACGTACTCCGTAGTGATCGTCGTGACTGAAAGGGTTATAAAGAGTCAACAATGCGTACGTACGACTATTTTTTTTCTCTACATCTACTACCTTATAGTCACTTTTTTATTTACATAAAGAATATAAATTATCTACGGAGCGAAATAATAAAATGAACTAAATCACGTCCGAATTTGTCGCTCGTGATCTTTGTAACAATCTCCATTTTCAAACCGTAAACTAACCATTTTATAAGGTTGTTTTTTCCTATTTATGAATTTAATTTTGGTCGGTGACTGTAATTTTTGCTTAATACCATTAATCATGTTGTTTTCGATTTTTTTTTTCCGTTAGTATTTTTTTCTAAATACCTTTCTACGAAATTAATATTTTTTTTTGGTTTCGCAGTTGGAATTCGCGTTACTGACCCGCACGCAGTTGAATGTGCTAAACTAGCCTGTAGCCATTTTTGGATGTTTATATTCGAATATAGAATTAAAATTAAGATTAATAAGTGTATTTTCGCTATTACACTTGAAAGTTGGACGTAAACGAAGACATTAGATAAAAAGTTAGAAGACTTCGAAATGTGCTTCTACCCTAGAATATACTTAAAATAAAATGGCCGGACAAAATAGGAAACTACGAAGTATGAAATCGACGAAGTAAATGTAAAAGTAGTAAAAGAAGTTAAGCGCGGAAAACTAAAATATTTCGCACATCAAAAATACTAAGGTTAACAGCCAGTGTACTCGGGTATATACGAAAAACGAAAATTTGCGTAAAGACCTCCAAATGTACACCAAGTAGTTCCAGATTGCAATAAAAGTTACTTACACAGGTTAGAGGGTCACGCTAAGCAGCTGGCGACAGATTTATTACATCATGTCAATAAACCTCGCAGATTAAACTATCGCACACCCGTGCGATAGTTTTCGAAGACTATTTCGAGCGTAGGTCGCTGAATTTTTGTAATTTCTTGAGAAATCACAGTTTTCAGGCCTTACAGAGTTTCGTAAACGCCGCTCTTAAGGTATCCTAAAAAAAAATCGCGTAACTTTGAATTCTTTTCGAAACTCTCTTTGCAGTTTCTCGATCGATTCACGTCGAAAATAACATTCCACGCCAGACGCACGCTTTTTCTAATTATAGCATGCCATTGAAACTAAAACGAATCTTTCGCGTGTACACTAAACGCAGAGCACGCGGTTTGCGTTGTATCAGTGACACCAACTGCGCTATTAAAAAAAAAAAAAAGTCCATCCTCCTTGGGTCACCCTAGGAAAGATCGCGGAAAAATAACCGCCAGTAAGAAAAAGAATAACATCGATACAAAATTGCAGTGCTATAACTAAAACGGCCAATTTTATTTTTACTGTCAAAATTAGGGCGACGTGGATGGTATGACAATAAAAAAGAATGTTTTGTATTCATTTAGATCATTATTATTATAAAAATGATAGTTACCCGCGATCGGATCGTCGGTATTGCCGTAATTCCAAAAGTAGGAATAGATAATTATTGTTAGGTGTATTTTTCAGACGAGCATGTTTGTTTCGATATAGCCGGTGATGAGGTTTTTTTAAAATTCACCTTCAGCTTCGAGGGCAGCCACTTGAAGTTGGGGTTTTTTCTTATGCCCAATAATTTGTTCATTAAAGAAAATACTCTTTCTACTGGCGCATTAGGCAGGCCTAAAATAAATTCTGTTAAAAAAATGCAAAAGTTAATTAGTGCGTAAATGTTCAAATACCTTCACCCAATGTTTTTTTTTTTGTCGAAACATTTAGATTATATTCTAATCTGTTACTTTTTAAGATGCAATGTAGTCAGAAAGTTGAAGCGCCCGAATAAAATGAACTAAACGACAGATCAATGACGAATCACATGGACGGTGAAGAGTAGGAATAAATAATGATTATTCTCCGCGCAACCGGAATAAACGAACTAAATGCGAGATTTTTTTTTGGAGATTCTGTTAAGATTTAAACGCTGTATTGGCTTTTCGTATAATTTTTACTTCAGCCAAATTAGTTGAAACTAAAAACGGGACAATTCTTTGTCTCGCTTTTATAGGTGATACTGAGATGGAGTACCGCAAAAAGGGGTGCAGTCGCGTTCAAAACAGGTCGTATGTAGGTATAACTTAACTACAGCTGAACCGTTCCTAATTACAGGGGAAAATAATTGGTAAAATGTTAACCCACGTTCGGTGACGGTCATACAGTACCACGATGATAAGAAAATTTCGATAGTCTCTCCTACTATTCTACGATGTGATCGAGCCCATTCTAGAGCGTTCACTGATTTTTTGTTCGCAATAAGTCTTGTGTTCCTTTATTCGTAGAGTCGCATGTATCCGTTTGAACTATATAGACCGTGCGAATATGAAATTATTGTTTAAATCCCGCGGTGTGAAAATTACGGCCAACGATTAAAGCGAAATATATAAATATAAGCAAAAAGGACGAAAACTTTTGATTAGAGAAAATGAAGATCTCCGCAACGTCATCAGTAACGAATTGTGAGACGTGGTTTTTCACCGCAAAAATAACAACCATGAAAATATCGCCATTAAATGAAGTATATTTAATTTCAGGAAGGATGAATTTTCCGCCAACTGAAAGTAAATTTCTATTCTCGTCTATCGTTTATTTTATAGATTAACTCATTGACAGGTCACGCGCAGGTTTTTTTTTCAGTCGCTTAGACTTTAGAAAAGAGATGGAAAATATTTTCCGTTTCGTTAAAATTCAATTTCAAGGAAAACTTAAAGCTTTTTTAAAATAAGGTACGTGGTACGTTCTTTTGATTTACTCGAGCTACGTAAAGGTCTACGTTCTCGACACATCATGAGTACGTACGTACTTTGAAAATGTGCGTACCCGTGCTTTCTGATAGTAACGTCAATTCTCCTTTTTTACACATCGAGGCATAGCAATGAATAAGAAGATCATATTTTGTTCCTTGTCTCTTTTTTTTTTTATTCACATTTATTGTTTAAACTTTCAAGCAGCGAAACGTTATCGTTCGACCGAATAAAGTAAATAACGTAGAAAATTAACCGGTAAGAAAATAAATCGTGAAAAATGGAGAATTATCGTGAAAGATCCTTGGCAGTTTTGTTACTGTCCTCTATTAGGAAGCTGCTTGCGCGGGTATCAGTTTTGGCATTTATGTCGTTAATGAGTTGGGTGATGTCTCGCTAAATAGGTAGCGAAAATTTTCTTCGATGTCGGGTCAAATATACAAAAAAGAAATACTGGAAGACTAAAAAAAAAAAATGAAAAATTGAATAATTGGAAAACAAAGAAATCCTCTAAAATTACTTAAAAATCCACCAACTTTTTTTGATTCCGCATATGTGTGTGTGTGTGTATGTGTGTGTATATGTGTGTATCATGGGTGCGTATCTCTAAATATGAATGTATATATATATATATATATATATATATATATATATATATATACTTATTTATTTATTAACTAATATCGTATTTCAAATCCGAGTTAACTTACTTGGCACTGTTCCTTCCTTTGTGTGCACCACAATTTTCTTACCTAAATCACACGCTTCGATACCACGGTAACATCAATAAATTTAATAAATCTCTCTTGACCTTTTGCTGCTTGTCATTTGTTCGATGGTCAGTCTCCATCGGCGCACTTAGATTCAAAATCACCATTACGGAGTTTACGCAAAATTTACCGACTGGAATTTAGAATTGCAATAAATTATGTATTACACACGCAAAACACATCATGATTAATATCAAAGAACACTATGTCTAAGTCTCGCACCAATTCTAGATATAAATACGGTAAAATTAAACATGGCGGTTATTTTTATAATAATTCGGGTTTATTTCAATTATTTTCATTTAAACATGTATTTGTACATGCGTTTAATACGCGATCATGTGTATGTGAGCGTGTGTGCGTGTGCATTTACATACGTTTCTAATTATCCCCTTCCTGTCGCATTTCAGGTTTTTCTTTGTTTTTCTCGCGGGTTTCTTTTTGTTATTTGCTTTTCCTAAAAATTTATCCTGAATTATTTTACGCAGAAAGCAACCTCTTGTATTTCTAAACCTTGACCCCATCTCACACTCTTCGCATATCGAGATCTAAAAAATGAAAGGCAACGGTTCCTTCGTGATTTTGTGTCTAACGTTTAATACGTTTTGAACAATGAAACCTTTTTCTTTAAGCGCATTTTTTTATTTCATCCTGCGTGAAAGAATGGTGTAGATGCCTTATAACAATTTTATATGCCCTTTATTGTTTAAGTGGGTACGTGTGAAAATTTACGTCTTTCCTTTTAAAAGTCGTGACGAGTTTCCGATAGACGTCGCTTTTTTCAGTATTCACTTTGACCGTGTTTAGCTTGAGAGTTTAGCTGTAAACTCGTGAGTACCTAAAATTGCAGCTATTTTCTTCATCGCGGAAGCGAAATTAGTAACATCATGAACAAACAACGGAGGAGGAGTTGAAAATGAAGTTGGAGAAGGATTACACTATCGTCGTTACCCACACTTCCTTCACTATTATATAAAGGACTAAAACGATTTCCCTTTTTTGAATACTCAGGTATTTGGAATTTTTTAGCCTTCTTTTTTGATATTTGCCAATCATTCGAATCTATTTCGCTCTCATTTTCAGGCTTTCCGTTTCATGAATTGTATAGTCGGCAGAAGACCCAGAGCTTGTTCGTATGCTGAAGCAGATGCTGTTGCAAAATTATTTTTGGGAACTGAGTAGAGATTAATATGATTTACATTACAGATTGGGCAGGTAAAAGACAAACTACCTAGAGACACGAAGTCGTGGCCTGAGGAGGAATAAACCGCAGCGCTTGTAGTAGTTGTGTCGTATGTGATACGGTAGTATGTTGTATCGTCGACGGGGGCTGCATTTGTGTATACATATTAGTCAATGATGGTGTGTAAGTAGACTGCGTCGCTATGAGCGACCACAGCAATTTTAACGCCCGTAATGGTACGTATATGTGTGTATACCTGTGTTTATATATATGCGTATAGTAATATGTATTAAGCAGAACAGACGAAAAATATAAACAGTTATTATGTAGATTCACCGATCTGCTGGTTCCCCGTAGGTAAATATAATTATTAAGAAACGATACGTATATAAGATGAACAGGAAACATAATATACGATACGACTTACAATGCTTGCTGTGACGAATGTGGTGGTTTCGAACCTTCGACAGTCAAGTGAACAGTCCAGCACTCTAGCAACTACCCCACCGCGACATATATACATATATATATATATATATATATATATATATATATATATATATATATGTAATTGATAGTAATTAATAACATGGTCAGTTTGAAAAAAATTAAATACGAATGTTTAAAAGTTTCGATAGCATTGCAAACGAGTGCTAACATTGCGGAGTGGGGTGTGAGAACATGAGTACAGTAAAGATAAATTTAATTGCATCCACCAAGGCTAATTAAGCTACAAATTTGTGATTCAGGTGACTATTAACATATATGTGTATGTAATTACATCTATATCAACAATGTGATAATTCCAGTTAAAAAATCAGTAAAATATCTAGGAGTCAATTTGGATAGCTAACCTGGAAAAGCCACATAATAGCAAAAAAACAAAACGTAATGAATTAAATATAAAGTTTAGGAACATGCTTTGGCTTATCGGAAGAAAATCCGAATTATTCATTCAGCATATTACACAATAAATGTTTAAAAATTTATAACTTATTGAAAAAATTGCAACCTAATGTTAAAGGTTTGAAATTTAAAGAGCGAATTATCCTATATAAAGGTCTTGTACAATCATTGTACAGTTACGGTGCAAGCGTGTATATAAACAAGGCAGTTTTAAATAGAGTCAATAAGCAACAACGAAAATTCTTACTCAATACATGCTGTCTTTATAGAACTGCTCCAACCTCTGCGCGCTAACGTAATAAGTAATATTTTACCAATGGACTTTTTCATAATAAGCAGGTCAATCCCTTCTCAAAAACTCTATTTATCTTGATATCGGTCTGGCATCGGTTATGTGCGACACACCTCCATCTAAAATATTTAATGAAGTTGTTATTGAGACAGTTTACAATATGTGGCAAGATAGATGGAATAACTGTGCCACTGGTCGAAAAACATTTGAATTTTTTCCAGATGTTGGTTGTAGAAATAATCTTAAGCAAATTAACATTAATTTTTATACTGCTCAAGTGCTTTCTGGTCACAGTAAGTTTGATGAATACCTATATAGTTTCACCTTATAAATGACCCTATGTGTAGCTTGTAATGACACCAGTCTTGATTATATAAGGCACTTTATGTTTTATTGTACAAAGTCCAATGATCTACGAATTAAATATGGAATTCAGGAATTTACTTCTCTAGAAATTAATAAGATAAACGTAAATCTTTTATTAGCTTACACGGATGCTGCAATGCGACGTAAGTACGTAATTCCCGACAAGTAAACTAATCCAACCGTCATACCATAGAGTCCGTATTATTTTATTACACGCGTAATTCTATTTTTTCTCACTCTATGTACTTGTGTGTATAATTTCATATTATTCTATATTAATTATGTTTTAATTCTGTTTATGATTAATTATAAGCCCATTGTAATTCTTTGTATAGTGACTGGGACTATGTTTTTACATCCCGGTTACTTCTTAGTTTAAGACACATACCACAGTATCTTTACATGCAAATTGTAACAAAATTTATTAATGAAATATATATATATATATATGTATATATATATATATATATATATATATATATATATATGTATATATAAAAAAAATTAAAAGACATAAAAATTAAAAAAAAAAAAAAACACTGGTGAACAAGATATTATTGTACAATCAAATTCTAAAGCCTATATGGGCTTAGTCGGCTTTGGGGCTGTGCTAAGCAGAGTAATATAGCGATGATACAACGCTTCCAAAACAAAGCATTAATAACTATTACAGATGCACCGTGGTATGTAAGCAATCTTACATTGCACACGGACCTAGGTGTTATACACGTGAAAGATAAAATACAAGAATTAGCTAGTGAATATGAACTGTATTATCACACAAATACTTTAGCTGTTGCTCTGCTGGATAACTCGACAGAAATCAGACGATTAAAACGAACAAAACCCACGGATCTATTATGAATAATCAGCGATAAATACAAAAAGTATTAAAATACGTTTAGCGAAAATCCTTATCGCTGGATAATTTCATAAGTCAATCGCTGTTTTTTCAAAAGTTTGCTAGATAGCCTATAGTGGCATAATTGCGGAGTAAAAAATAAAAAAAAATGTTATATATGTGCGTGAGTGTATGTTTGAGCACGTAAGCGGACTAACGCATATACGTACTTATATAAATATAATACATAATACAACTATCAGACCCTGTTTAATAATTGCGGCGGTAGATGTATCTTTAACTTCTTACATTATGCGGTCGTTACGGTGGTAAACTAAACGAACGCTTTTATTTAAACGGTGTAACTTAAGATTAATATAAACAACCCTAAAATACGGTGAACCGTTATTTTCCCAACACTAACCTCTAACGGGGAAACTAAAAACTAGTCGATCCCGCGAGAGCGATAAATAAATACCCACGAGACGTGGGAATCGTTTACATCATTTTCGTATTTGACAAGTTATTCCTACCCTAATGTATTAAAGATAACACGATCATTTGAAGCCAATAGCAAAAATATCTTTCGTTGTAAAATAAACTTCAAGAATTATGATTTCGAAAGAACTAATTTTTCCGATAGGCTACCTAGTACATTTGTGCGTGTATATGCATTGCATATGTATGCGTGTTGCTACAACTAATTCGAAAGATGTAGACACGCATTGATATTTTCGAACCGTAACATGAACATTAATTTTAAAACAAAATTAAATAGTCCGAAATCTGGAGTTTGTTTTTCTAAATATACACGCGCATGGATATTTGAAGGAAAATTCAAATGACACACGAAAGAATTGTTCTTAAAAACAGCTGAATTATTTGGATTTGAGCCGTACAATGAAAGATCTCATTAGTAGAAAAACAAGGTGAACTGTCAAATATTTGGCAGGAAAGGTGGGAATTAATGTTGAAAAAATTTGCGGAGTATTATTATTATTATAATAAAGTTAAAATAATAATACTATTTTTATAATAATTATTAAATTATTTAGTATAAACAATCTACTTGAAAAAGTTCATATAATATTTAATATCATAAATTGATGTGAGTAATAACGGAGTATTCCAATCTTTTAACACTAATAAAAATACATTACAGTGTAAAATATATACGTGACCTTGTTCACATGCGTGCGCATTCATGTATGCGAATACCTAGGCGTGTTCCATATAAATATATATATATATATATGGTATGTATGTGTGCTTGTGTACGACCTTCGGATTAGAAAGATAATTAAATCAGTTTTAAAATCTTGAATGATCAATAAGCATCCCTAATTAATTTTTTAAACACGACGATTTTATCTGTAGAAGAAATATTCAAAATAAGTTATGACTGAAAAGGGATTTATCTTTTAATAATGTTTAAGCTCTTAATTCGCATTAAAATGCAAATCGCACAATTTTCATATTCTTTGCTGGCGTTCCTCATATCTGATCAACCCTTTATTTACATTCTACCCATTTACTCTGAACTGCGTGCTAATAATATTATCAAATAATATATATATATATGTGTGTGTGTGTGTGTGTGTGTATGAAATATCCACACTAATGTGAAAGAACTACGGGAATAGGATAAATATTATCAATTGCACGATTGTCCTTAGTAACCGTTAACTATAAATGTTTGTAAGTCTGTAATAAAAAACTGTGATCCATACGTATATGAATTATCTGTATTGCACATGTATGCGTCTACACACGTGTATATGTAATGTGTTACATTACATACACATCTACATACGTATATCACACGTGTATATATAAATGTAATATCGTACGCTTGTTTTTATGGAGCTCCATTTTAAAACAGTCAACAACAGACTAGAATTTGTACTTAATATAAGACTCTAAGAACTCATTAATATTACGTGGATTAAATGTGAGGCAAAATTGGTAGTTGTAGTAGAACGTATAGCTAAATTAAAATAGAGATGGCACGACAAAAGATAGGTACGAGATGTTTCCCAACGAGACGATAATAAGACGATACGTTTAATGCAGTAGTGGCCGGTTAATCGTCGTCGTAGATAAGAAAGATCCATGATTAGATGGAGTGACGACATCGCGAAAACAGATAGAATCCATTGGATTCACGTCGTACATGGTAGGTAACTTTGTAAATGCTTTGGGAACGCCCACACCCAGCGGCGGGTTTATAAAGGTATAAGGTTAATACAATATATACAACGAATTCAGTAGAAAATTTTCCATTCATGGAGTGTATGGTCACAAAAAACGGGTAGTGTAGACGCGAAAATTAAACATAAACAATCAACAACAGAAGCCTAAGCAGGGAACACAAAAATAACGGTGTACAGAACCGTGATAATGCCTATCCTATTGTACGGCGAAGTGGTCTGGACAGTACACAGAATAAGGACTCCCTACAGAGTTGCCAGCAGCGTTATTGCGACTTTATATCGTTCCAACTGCGTACGCATAAAACAACTGGTCCGCAAATTTCAATTACGCTGGTTAAGGCGTGTTGTACCTATGACGATTCCAGAATATAGGCAGAGCTCCGTGCCGTGCTCATTAATTTGCAAAGTTAAAACAGGGATTTTGTATCACATATGAGAATTCATCGACAATTCCAAAACTATACCTATGATACGAGTGCTCGTCTAATTATATATATATATATATATATATATATATATATATATATATATATATATATATATATATATATATATTCTCGCTCTATGAAAAAGAAAAGATCAAATTTAGAAAAAAATAATGATAACGTAATATCTTCGGAAAATCCTATAAATGTATATATGTATGCAAATATATCACGAAGTAGGTAATGGTATTATAATCTGTATAACACCATATGTTCCCATGTAGCTGCGTTACATATATTTAGCGACTTTAATGCTAGCTTATTTTCTGTGTAAAAATAAAATAATCACAATGATGTTCGACTTTGAATGATACGACGAAGACAATGATGATGAATATACATATCATAGAAGAAGTATACAGGATATAAATGAAAGAATAGGATGTCGAAATTGGCATTTATGAAAAAGAAACGATTACTAACATCGAGACACAAAAATAAGAAATTCAGAAGAAATTGATCAAAGCATGCGTACGGAGCGTTTTACTCTGGGGATCGGAAGCTTGGACGATAGATAGAAAGTTGCAAAGCCAGTTGGAGGCGTTCCAAATCTATCGTTAGAATAGAAAGAATAACCTGTACAGAGAATATTAATAACAAAGAAGCAGTTAGATTAATTCGTGAAAATAGAAGCAAGAAGGTACGAATGAATAAGTCGTATTTTCGGACAAAATAAGTATTCAACACACATAACTAAAAGGCAGGAAAGATCAAGACGAAGGCTAAGAACTGAATGTGTCTAACAAATACAACACAGCAACAGGATATAGTAACGTTAAAAAAATGTTCATGATGACAAGCACGAAAAAATGTTGTGTAAAAATTAATTCAGGAAGTGACAGTAGAATACAGAAGAAAACAAGGAATAGCTGAACGCAATATTTATGCGTATACATAACAACATATTATATAATGTTCGTATAATTTCATATATATATATATATATATATATATATATATATATATATATATATACATACATAATTATTATTATTAATCTAAATTAACTGTACAGCAACTAAGGCTAGAAGCACGAAATCAAACAGCAGAAACGAGACATGCGTAAGAACATGATTATGTTAGTTAGAGAGGAGTATTCATCTTTGAATAGAAGAGGAAGTGAGGAGAGAAGGTGCTGAGCGAGGAATATAAAGGACAGTCAATGAGAATGTGGGAGACGGAAAACGTAACGCTACACACGGTCCACTGAGGAGTCGAAGCTCTATTGATCGTTATATGAGCCAGCCGCAGGTCTGCTGAGGAAAACGTCATCTTTACGATTTGGAAGGAATGTTTTCCAAGGTACAACAGAATTCTAGATTTAGTGGAGCTTTTTTAATGAGGAGGTAGACTGCCACTTTTGTTACCGCGAAGCATATAGTCATATTACGTACACCAATAGCTATAAGTCAACAATGTAATATATATATACATATATATATATATATATATATATATATATATATATATATATATATATTACATGTACATATTTATATGTGTATCAAAACTATACTTGAATGTATTTATATAGTATATATATGTGTATATAAAATATGTATATATATATATACATAATTATATAATTATATAAAAAGATAATTATAAGTTAACTGTCTTACTTCACTCGATGATGACGTGTCACGACAAAGATTAGAGTGTAATTCAACGCATACGAATTAATTTAAATTAAACTTTGTCTGATATTTGTGAATATATATATATATATATATATACGTATATATGTAATAAACTTTAGAGAATGCCTACATCCAGCAGTGGGTAGATATAGGCATATCGTGATATTGTGATCGTGTATATATAACATATGTATCGAATTTTTACACACACGCACATATGTGTTTTATATGTGCGTGCGTATGTCGACGAGAAAAATTTGTTCGTCCAAATGAAAAAATGAAGTACTTGCAAGCGATGGTGATACCATTTGAAAAACATAAGTAGTAGTCTTTACAAAAGAATTTTCAAGCGTCATTCACTGCTGACAGTCTGCGAAATTATAAGAGGTCAACCCTTACGATATGGAATGGATGGTACCTATTTAAGTTCCGCCTATTCTCTCGGTATGACAACTGGCTGGTGAAGAGAAGGTTTTTGTTTTTTCTATTTCAAGTTGTGCCAGGTCGTTTTATATGCCTGAGATGAGACGATAGCAAGAAAAGAAACGATTATTTTCCTTACGGTATAATAACAAGCAGACTATTTCATCGCCTGCAGTTGTCAAAAGCTGCTTGTTTAATATACGGTGACTTTAACGCCGTCAGACGTGTTCGTTAACGACTTTCATCATTAGCGTTTAATCAAAAAGAGAAAAAACAATAATGACAATAATAATCGTAATCATTATCATCGTAACAATAATTTAGAAATCATAATTATTTTTGATAAAATAATATAATAAATAATAAAAAAAAGTATCTAAAATAACTAAATTTAGATATATCGAAATATTGCAAAGTTTTTCGCCTATTAAGCCATTTTTCAAGTGAACATAAAAACTGAAATAAAATAAAAATAAAATATAAAAAATATATATACACGCAATACCGCACTAACCGGCTCTGATTAAAAATTAAGCTAAACTGAACTGATGGTGAATATTGCAAACAACGCATTCAAATAATCAGCATATACCTAATAGTCTATACATAAACCGCGTACCCACAACCAATCAGAAAGGATCAACGCTCAGAATTAATTTTAAAAAGTATATTGTAAAAAAAAAAAATCAATTGAAAATTAGTTAAAATCACTAATATTTATTTTCTTAAGGAAAACACAAAGCTTTTCGGCATTTAAGCCATTATCAAGTGAAAAATTTTAAAAAATCATAATTTTAAAAATATAAATTAAATATAATTACTTAAAAATATGTGATGGTAATCGAGAAAATATGATCTCATTATCAGATTTTTAATATTTATTTTCATTTTATTTGTAAAATTGTGTTTTTTAAAAAATTTTGTGGTTGTATATTTTTATATTTTATATTTTACGTTTGGACATCATACATCACAATAGTAAATGAAAAATTTAAAATTCCAACAGTATACAACTTTTACAGAATCAAGAAAATAATATTGAAGAAAAAATTAATATAAAAAAACTAAATTAATAAACAAATATATTGATATAAAATTTCAACAAATCAAAAAAATAGACCGACAGAAGCAGACATCGTTTTTGGATCATATTTTCGCGATTACCATCACATATTTTTAAGTAATTATATTTAATTTATATTTTTAAAATTATGATTTTTTAAAATTTTTCACTTGATAATGGCGTAAATGCCGAAAAGCTTTGTGTTTTCCTTAAGAAAATAAATATTAGTGATTTTAACTAATTTTCAATTGATTTTTTATAAAAAATCACTACATTCCACATTATATAAAAAATTATATTGTAAAAAGTTTGTATTATTTTCCGGCTATTGATTTTTTAATTATTATAAAACATATTTTTTCACTGTTCAACCATTTTTTTAAAAAATAATTATTTTCCCGACTACTGCTTTATAAATTTATTTTATATTACTGATAGTCGATTATGTTGTTTACCACAGTCACTGTCAGAATGTTTTTTAAGTTATACTTGTAAATTTATGATCTTAAATTTATATTTTAAATATTTATTTTAATTTAAATATCACTCGATAATGGCGTAATTGCCGAAAAGCTTTGTGAATTTTTCAAGAAAATAAACGTTCAGCGATTTTAACTAATTTTTGTAATTAAATTAATTATTTATGTAATAAACATCTTCTTTCGTTTACGCTTTACTTTGTATACACCATACGGTCTATAAGGCGTACGCTATTTGTATATTAGGCGGTAAGTAAATTTTGCATGAGCAAAAAGCTGAACTAACAGTTTCGTAAGTAAAACAAAAAAATGTTAAATGTTGAATATATAATATATGTACATTATGTGTGTGTGTGTACATTTTTCAGAATAACAAAGCAATAAATACACGCGAGAAATAATCCACCATAGCTATTATTTCATTCGTAAAGAAAAAAACCCGGAAATTAATAAATTTCCCCGTAAATACGTAATGTAAAATCGGCTATAAATCGTTGTACCGTTACGAGGAATGGAAGACGAATTCAATATAGCTAAAACATTATAAAAGATTTATATGGGAAAGTAATTTTGTAGTATAGAACTTACAGAGAAAAAGGACAAAAAGCTAGCATTAATCAGGTAAAAATATTAAAGCCCAATAAATTATTATTCTCGCAGAATAAAGGATAAAGAAAAAATTATAATATATATATAGATATGCATAATAGATACGTCAAATGAAAAAATTCGGATAAAATTTTTAGTCGTAGCGTTAAATTTATAACATCATCATCATTAAATGCCATCCCCGGATCGGAGGTAGGCGACTACTTACCTATAAATATTCTGTTGTATAGTGTAAGTAGCGTACAAGGCAATTATAATATGACGTTAGCGTAGATAGACACATACACACACCTCTGGTGGAACTGATTGTAATCGCTTTGTTGTCACGACACAGTGCAGCCCCGCGTGTTATTGTAATATATTATTACTAGCGAGCATATGATGTTGTGCGTGGTGATTTACCTTTGTCTTCCACGCGATACTATTAAGATTATTTATATTTTTAATTTCTTACGATAATTTTTGCGTCGGCCCGTCATATTCGAACTTTGTTGGACCAAAGTTCTCTGTTGGTATTTTTACCCAATAACGACGAATGGCGGGTAAACATATTCCGATAATAATATTGTACTAATAAGGGGGCGTTTTAAAGATACCTTATTTTTTTTTACTTTTTATTTTTTTTGTCGGCTTTAACACAGCTATGAGGTTATCAAGCCGAAAGTATAAATTTATATGGCATTATATAGATTACATTGTTTGAGGAATAAGAAGAGATCGTTTAAATGATGGCTATTCAGTAGTTGGGATAGATTAGCGGATAGGTTAAACTTTCGACGGAATTCGGATAAATGGTTGCAGCTTGTTAGGATATGCCGAAGAGTGAATTGAGGAGTGTTACAGAAACGACAAGAAGGGGGTGGTGGTACGTTATTGAATAGGTGTGAGTGGGTTACACGTGTATGACCAAGTCTTAGTTAAAACTATTTCTTCTTTTCGAGATTTGCTTTGAAATCGAAATAAACACTGAACATTGCCAATACTTGATACGAAACAGTTTATTTATGCTGATAAAATGACCCGCAATATTACCAACAAACATTTTTAAAAAGTGCGAAATAGTATAAATATTTAATTACGCTGTCTGCGTACGTACCAATTAAAACTAATATTAAGGGGAATGACATCATTCTGATCGGTAGTCCAATGCTTTTGGAAGCCAAATTAGTATTTCAATTTTGCATCATCATCATCATTATTATTATTATTATTATTGAGATGAAAACTTTTTCCACAACTTTAATAAGTCGTGCGTAATTTTGTATATACATACATACCAACATTAGCTACGCAAATGACAAAAACAATAAGTGTAAAAGACACTATTTAAAAAATATATGGAATGAAGATAAATACAGAAGAACAAACAGCGGTGAATTATGATTTAGGCTTATAAGGCCCGGGTCTAAAGCGGTACAACTTGAGAGGGTTGCAAAATTCGGAGGTATCAAAAAATCTTAAAACCAACTCAAATTTTATACATTAAAAAAAAAAACGTTAAAAATTCAAAATTCAGTTCCGTCGATCGTAAACGCAAATTTCATTACCTTCTGTCTTATTATTAACACAGAAATGTTAATGTTTCGAAAATATCATTATCGCGTAAAAAATAATGCAATGTCCACAATTCATATAAAAAAAAAAAAAAAGTTAAAAGAATTAATTTCAACAACTCCTTGTCCTTTTTTTTGGGTGAAATTTAGTTATCTATATATTCTCCATTTTATGTAAAAATATAACGTTTAATCAGTTTTTATAACAGAACAAATGTATTAAGTTCTATGTTTAATCAAATCACACTTTTTTAAGGTGACCTAAGAATTCGATTTAGGTGTTTTTTTACAACGTATATTTCAACATAATTTACAGTGAATAGTCAAAAACCAAACATTTTAAATAATAATTACGTAAATTCCAGGATGGCTCGCCGTACAACAGAAATAATACAAAGACCCGTAGTAAATAAAAGAAGTAATTATACTTATAATGACAGCAAAAAATAATTGAAAAAAAAACGGTACAGCAAAAAACAAAGTTAAGATAGTAATAATAAAACAAAAGAAGAAACACGTTTGACATTAAATAAATAAAGAAGGAATTCATAAAATAGGCGCCGCGAAACGTTACAACAGGTTATGTTTGAGCCTCCTATGATTATATTTAGTATACATAAATTGGAGTTAATCGTAATTACCAATGGTAGAAATTAAACTATTATCGTCGATTAAAGCAGTCATCGCAGAACTTACGCGTTAAATTTAAGATATGGTCCTTAATATAAGACATGTTTCAGTATGCGTGTCAACGATTTTGTGGTATCTAGGGACATTTAGCACACATCTGAGACACCTATTTTGACATACTTGTAATTTGTTAAAATTTGCATTTGAAATGAAACTCCAAGACAACAGTACGTCATTTGGGACGTATAAGTGTTTTATACAGAATTAATTTACTATTAACATTAAGAAATGATTTTCTGATGATTAATATGGCAGATATACTCCTGCTAGCTTTTAAGGTAGTATGACTGACATGTTCAGAAAAATTTAGTCTGTTATCCAAGACTACCCCGAGGTATCGAACATGTTTTGACCAACTCACAATGGTAGTGTTGACCTTAACTTCAGCAGGTAACGTGGGACGCCTGCGTGTGAGAAATATAGCCTCCGTTTTATCGCAAATTAATATCAATTTGCTATTTTTTATAATAACGCAAGACACGATTTATTCCTGACTATAACTTATTAGTAATTGCTTTAGGTATATAAGAAGTATACAGAGAAGAGCTGTATCGTCTGCATAAAGAGCAGTCTGAATATCAGATAGATTTGGGAAATCAGATAAGAACCCCCCCGCTGAGCACGTTTTCATGGTAGACCTTGAATCATTGATGGTAACGTAAAATAGTCTGTTTGCTAAATAGCTACTAATAACGTTGATTACATAACGAGGAAACTGATATTTTATCATTTTGTAAATAATACCCTTATGCCAAGTAGTATCGAAAGCCTTCGCTACCATCCAGGAGAACCATACCGGTATGTTTATTACGATTAAAATTATGCGTGATAAACTCGGTGATTCGTGCTACTTGTTTGGTGGTGGAATAACCCGGACGAAAGCCAAACTGTGTGATAGGAATGATTTTTTTGTTATCCGCATGAAGTCTTAAACGGGATAGTATAATGTTTTCCCACTATTTTGCTCAGATTGCTCAATAAACTAATAGGATGTTACTTGCACACGAGGCATCCTTTCCGGGTTTGGGAAGAGCAATAATTATGGCTATCTTCCAACTGTTTGGATAATAACCGAATCTAAAGATAGCATTGATTAAATGTGTAAGTTCAATAATAGCTTTTAGCGACAATTTCTTAATAATGGGAGTAGAAATATTGTCATCCTCTGACGAACCTTTTACTTTTATAGCTTTAATATTGCTAAGGACTTCACTTGGGGTGACAAGAGGGAAAATATTGGGTAGTTGATTGACATTGAGGATTTTTTGAATGAATTTTTCTCACTTGATAGCCAGATGCAAAATTAGAATTACGATTATGAACTTTTTTTTATAATCTTACGCGAAAATACTGTTGTTTTGGGCAATTCGAGACAGTTTTTAAAAATAAACACGTGTAAATATTTTGAAATATTGTCTAGAGTTCACAAAAAAAAAACATTAATTAAATTACGCTGATTCAAACGAATAAACACGATAAATTTTTTTATCAATGTCTTCAAATTGTATACTTGCGGTAATTTTTAATAAATCCTCGTAAAAGCGTAAAACGAAATTTCTGTACGAAAGAAGAACAAAAATAAATTACAATTTTTTTCTTAACTAACTGTTTAAAAGTGTTTTTTTTCTTTTTTTGTTTTTTTATCAATAGTTTTCTGAAAAAGAACTGTAGGTCATTTCTTAAAAAAAAAAATAATTTTTAACGAACTTTCTAGAAAAAAAATAACGGAATTTTACAAGCGCTTTTATCCTTGAATTTCGGATTTATTTTTGCACATCCAGGAACAAGAAATACGTCATACGTGTCCAAAACGATCTAAGAAGAACTTACATTATTAATACGCCATCACTTATTAAAATAGATCCATACTGAAGTACAAAATGACAAAATATTAATGAATTATTATATATTATATACATCTGACATCGCACACGTTGATCAAATTGTTCTAAGATATATGTTTCGTTAAAAATTGAGAAATAGTGGAGCGATTTTTTGGATTTACACCAAATACAGGTAATAAAGCTGTAGATATTGATACTTTAAATATCTTGACTTAAAAAAAATCTGTCCTGATCAATATTTGCAATCAGGTGTACAAGCGCGAATGAAAACAGTTAAATCTTTTGACTATGTTCGTGTGCAGTTAAATTAGGAAATAAAATTACAATGCCTACAAACTGCGATTCTAGTCGTAGTTTGAAAAACAATTTACATCAGCTTCACGTTATTAGTAAAAAAAATTAATGTGTTCAAATTGATTTATCGACCATTGTTACACTTCATAATTCTCTCGAGATATATCACCGAAATATAAGGAATAAACAATTCAACCACTATGAAGAAAAAGCTGAGTTACTTTCTGGAGTTGCGAATTATTAACTCCGCGATAATCTGCGTATTCGGAAACTTCGATTAGATGAATCAAGATAAGAGGAAAGATAACCTTATTCTGGACAAGAAAATTATTACCCTACTCTGGATACAGTTAGCGTACAATTATTAGAACGTAGAATTAAAAACTAACAGCTTGAAAGTCATTTTAATCTCAGATCGATAGAAATGAATTGAGGAAATTAATAGTAAAGTTTAATCCAAATGTATCCAGATGATTTAAAATTTAAGTAAAGAGTTATTCGAAGCAATTGTCGGAATCGAACGAAAATATACGCTTTGCATCGGATATTATTGCAATTTTAAATTCACACGATCTCTGCGATATCCATCCGAATGTGGATATTGTTTTACGTACCTATTTTTAAATATACCCGCAACGATTTCTAGTGTTCAACATCGAAAAAGGGAATAAAATTATCTGCGAGCGGATGATAAAAGTCAAGATAGACTTGATGCATCGGTCTTATTATCGATTGAAGCGAAATTAGTATAAGAAATTAACTATGATGATATTGATGTATTTGCTCGAGTCGTAATAAGAAAAATAATTATAGTAATGTATAAAAGAGTAATAAATTTCGTAATTGACATAAGTTGTACGTTATTATTGTAAGCATATTTTTGTAATATTACAATGTGTATGTATAATTTTATAAACATATTTTAAAAAGGGTGACATCTTGGACCGTGCCTCCGGCATTGAGAATAGGTATGGTAAAATAAACTTTACAAAATACATTGAAGAACAGAAAAATGAGTTGAAGACAATAGTTCCACTATAAAAATGATGATGATCCATTTACGTGCCGTATACCGCTACAAGGCCAGAGGCACGAACACGGAAGCTATAGTTGTTGAAACATGCCGGTTTCACGTAGGAACGGCTACTGTTGGACCGGCTGCATTTGGCTGCAAAAATTGTTGTAATGCTGATGAAAAACGAATACGTTCAGCCTTGTACTTTTGGCAGTGTAGCAGAAGGTGTTCTATTGTTAATTTAACATTGTTGCAGCAACAAATCGGTTGTGATTCTCTTCTGATCAAGTGACTATGAGTGAGAGTCGTATGAATGACTATTTCTTCATGTCGTGTCAACGAAGGGGAGATCGCCATAAATTAGTATCAGGTTTGAATGAGCGTAATTTGTTTGTAGTTGGTGTTGATAACCATCGTTTATTATGCTGCGGATATCTTTTAGATCTATTGTAAGATCGGGAGCAGGCCGTATATAAGCCGCCTCTTTAGCCGCTGTGTCTGCTAGATCGTTCCCAGCAATACCGGTGTGACTTGGAACCCAATAAATAATTTATGCACGATCTGTATAAGAATGCATTCGAATCGCGTGTTTAATAACACCGAATGAGAGAACTGAGTAGACATTTTCAAAGTGTGGACGTATGTTCGCTCAAGACCTCACGGACACCCACCTCATTTCTAATGAAGAGGTCTTTGTAAGGCTATCGTTGACGACATGAAGAAAAATTAACTAAAATTATAGGTTGTACGCTAAAGTAAGAAAAGTTTATTCTTACTTAGTGCAAGGGACAAATGCTCGGGAATCCGGAAAAAGGAAGGAAATGTAAGATCGAACACTGGATTTAGAACTAGTGACGTAATGAATGTTGTCAAACATTCGAGAAACGACTGTCGTTGATGCGCAATACCATTTAAGAAGATGCAAGAAAATGATGATCACGGTGATAAAAGTATATATATATATGTATATATATATATATATATATATATATATATATATATATATATATATATACGTATTCATATTTACTAGAAGCCGATAAACAGTAACATCATCCAGTATTTACGGGAAAGGCGTAACAGGAAGGGATTCCACTGGTACAATGACCATAGATTAGGTCTAAGGATTTTCTGTCTGCGTCTTAGTTAGCGTCTTAGATCGCCGTTGCCCTGATGCGAGGATATTTCAATAATTTTCCAGCCAGTCTGACGACATACATAATATATTTATGTTGTATAACGGTTCTTCATTTGTGATGATTTATTTTATAAAGGCGAATGGCTGCACTATCTAATGTAAGCAATAAACGAATTTAAATTATATACACGAAATTTTTTCGTAAACACGTATATAATGCGCGTGTAAGTGTTCGTTTAATAATATGTAAATTAATAATAATAATAATAATAAAAAGAACGTTTAAAAAACGAAGAAGCACCGATGAACGTTTCAAATTTGTTCAAAGTTTGTCTTTAACGAGATATTTGACTGAATAAAAAATTAGTCGAAATTTTTCGTCTGTGATTTAATAAAAGTCGAGGTAAATTAGGGTCGAATTGAGGTTTACAGCTGCTTCAATCGTCGGTTAGTTTGTACGACCTACGAACAGGGTTGTTCGTAAGTTAATTTTTATTTCTATTTTCTTTTTTCTTTTTCTTTTTTCTTTTTTTTTTAAAGACACGTAATTCTGAGCATTGACGAGGTAGGGTTAGTCGGTTCGTAATTTAATCAAGCAACTCTGGAGACGAATTAAAACTTTTATATTTATTCGTTTCTTCGTCTCGCTGCTTATTTATTATCGCCAGCTATTTCTCTTACTCCAGTTCGTCAGTGTGTCCCCTCTACACTAATTCATCTCCAATCGGAATGGCTCCGGGATATTTGAAAATTTATCTTTCACTTTTGGAAGCTTCGTTTAACTTTTAACTTTGCTTTCGATACACTTCGCGAGTTTCTACACTTGTAAAATACGTAATAAAAAATATTTTTAAAAAAGACTAATTTTGGCGGTCTTATTTAAATATATAATATATATCATACCACTGCATAAAAAAAGGGAAAAGTATTAAATACGAAAACTATAGAACCATTTCACTGGTACCACATTGGAGCAAGATAATGCTTCGCATAATATACAAACGGATAAAAGGGTTAACAAAGATGCAGATTCCTGAAGAACAAACTGGTTTTATGAAAGGTGAGCAAATACTAAACTTAAGACAAATAATAGAAAAATGTCGAGAATATAATATGCCAGCAGTTCTATGTTTTATAGATTACCATAAAGCATTCAATAATGTAATATGGAGTACACTGTGGCCAGTACTGACTAATATGGGTGTCTCGGAACATATTGTACTAATGAAAAAGAATCTACATAGAAACAATAACAATGTAATTCGAATGAACAGAACAGTACAATTTGCTGAATTCTACACTAAGAAAGGTGTTAAGTAAGGATATCACCGGTTCTATTTAACCTTTATGGAGAATACATTATTAGAATGGTAATGTCTGAATAGAATGGAGGAGTTTCTATAGGCGGCCGAAAGATATCCAACTTACGATATGCGGACGATACAACACTTATTACATCTGACCTTGGCGAAATGAAAATACTTCTAAAAAAGGTCGAACGCATTAGTCGAGAATATGGACTTGAAATAAACAAGTCCAAAACAAAAGTACTGATCTTAGACAGAGGAAAACGAGTAAAATTTAATGACAAAACTTTCGCAGGATTTGAAGTAGTAAACGACTTTGTGTACGTAGGATCGTTAATTAATAGTGTGAGGGGTGCGCAGAAAAAGAAATAACCCATTGAAATGGGTCGCTATGGTGAAACTAAGCAAAATATGGAAGGTTATGTTCCATTAATAAGAATTTTAAAATTAGTAAAGACGCTTATATTTTCGAAAGTACTATATGGAGCGGAAACGGGGACGTTAAATAAAACTAGCACAATTTCGAAATGTGGTGCTGGAGGAAACTTCTCCGCATAGACCGCAAAACGAACAAATGCTTCCATAGCACAAGAACTAAACCTAACGCAGCGGTTAGCTAATATGGCTATCATTAAAGTGATAAAATATTTTGGTCATTAGTGAACGGAACTTGGAACTATTAATAGTACAGGGGAAGATTCAAGGAAACAGACCGAAGGGCCGACCACCGCAGAGGTGGACAGATATAATAAGAAACTGGAACGGATTAACACTACATCAGTGCGTGCGACGGGCACACGACAGAGAAGCATGACGCAAAATGACACAGTTACTGTATGATCACGATGCCCCCTTCGGGTAACCGATTGAGAAGAAGAAATATATATGTTATTCATCAGGTTTTCATAAGATTTAATTTCCGTGGTAGGGTGCCTCTCCTTTCCACTATTTATGACAGCTGCTCCTAACATGGAGAAAGGACGCTGACCAGAAAGCCGGTCCTAACATGGAGGACTGGATTTTACATAGCAAATTCTAATTACAAGCACCACAAACGGAGGCTGTATACATTTCACCTGATGGGTTAACGAGGAATAAGATAGACTATGTCCTCATAAAAAAAAACTATGGATAACGTCAATAAAAGACATAAAAACATACCCAGGAATTGATTGCGGAAGTGATCACAATGCACTTAGTGAATTATGCTTGAAATTTCAGAATAGAGTTAAACAGAATCAACTGAGGCAAATTAGAGGAGTAAAATATGATAGTGATTACATGAGACAAATAACAAATAAACTGCGAGCTCCCAAGAATGATAAAACACGTATGTCTGCTAATGAAAGGTGGGTGACCATGAAACAAGCAATTCATGATACAGTAAAATCTAATGCTACAAAACAAGCAAAACCACGGAAACCATGGATATCACAAGAAACGTGAAACTTAATTGAAGAAAGAGAGATCGTGAAACAGAAGGGAATGAAGAACGCAAATGACAGACAGCAATACGGAAAACTAACTAAAGAAGTAAACAAATTGGTGAATCGGGATAAAAATAGTTACTTAAGCGAAATATGAACGTTCTAAGAAAAACGAACCAAGCGATTTATACACGAAAATAACAAAATTAACGAATACATTTAAAACAAAACTTCGAACAGTAGAAGACAATAGAGATGTGGAATTAACTACAAAAACAGAAATATTAAATATATGTTAGCAATACTGCCAGGATTTAATGAGTGATGGAAAAGAAAATAGCATTGAATTATGTATGGAAATGGAACCTCACCTTTTAAGATCCGAGGTAGAAGAAGCGATGAACAAGCTAAAAAAATATAGAACTCCTGAAAAGATGACATAACTGCAGAAATGCTTACAGGAGCAGGAGAGATAGCAGTGGATGTCATGTATGGTATATGTCAAAAAGTATGGGAAATTGGTGAATGGCCAGTGGATTGGACTGAAACAATATATATTCCTATACACAAAAAGGGTTCTCGGAAAAAACTTGGTACATACTATAAAGAAAATTACATGAAGCTTAATCCAGCAAAAACGCAAACATGTGCGTTCGATCTTCGTGACCACTAAGCTAAACGCTAAAAATCACATAGAAGGTAATAGAATTACAGCACACTGATCATCTTAAATATCTAGGAGTCACTCTGGATAGATCCTTGACTTACAGAAAACACTGCGAAATAACAAATATGAAGGTAGCAGCTAGGACAAATTGAATACGCAAATTAGTAGGCAGTATCTGGCGTGCTAATTCACACGTGCTCCTCATCAGCACTTTTATACTCTGTTGTAGAATATACGTGTCCTGTCTGGAGTCGTTTAACACATGGAAAAAAGGTTAATTTTGGTTTAAATCGAATTTGCAGATTGATAACCAGGTTATTTGTTATCAAGCACATACATCAAACTGAAAAGGATGTCCTGTATATCAAAATAAGGTAGCAGCCAAGACCAAACCAAAGAAAAAGACAGTAGTGCAAAGAGTACAAGAGAGAAACTATCTTGAAAATCCTGCTGTCTCACAAGAAGTAAAACAGATTATGCCAAAAATAACCCGCGCATTAAACATAAACTCTGGATTTGAAACCACACAGTCAAAAATGCAGCCTCAACCAAAATCAATAGGTCAAGAACAAGTCCAAGAAACAAAACGTACAATTGATGATATCTGGAATTTGCTCCAGAATATGAACACTAGAATCATACAGTTAAAAACAAAAAAGTTTCAACCTGCAGAAATAAATGGCAGAAAGAAAAAGTAGAAGCCCAAAAACTTTAAAAAATGACTGGCCTACGAATAATAATTTGGAATGCAAATGGTCTTGCAGAGAGTCGAAATGAGCTGGAAGTTTTCCTTAGGCATAACTCTATTGACATTGCCTTCGTTGCGGAGATACAGTTTAATCATAAATCATATTTAAAAATCAAGGACTACGAATTGTATCATACGCCACATCCCTGATGTAAAGCAGATCCAACTTACAAACGTCATGCAGGAACAGCTATTTTAATTAAACATAATATTAAACATTTCGTGAATGAAGAAATTTGTAAACACTACATACAATTAACCAATATTACGATTAATCATAACATAGGTGCAGCATACTGCCCACTTAGACATAATGTCAGGCAAGAACAATTTGCTGAAATTCTCCAACACTTAGGAAATAGATTCATTCTTGGTGGTGATTTTAATGCAAAGCATACAGCTTGGGGCTCTCGCTTAATAACAAGCAAGGGAAATAATCTATTTAAAACTATTCGTGCTGAATTATGTGAAGTTCAATTATCTAGAAATCCAACATACCGGCCATCTGATTCCAGCAAGGTTCCAGATCTAATAGATTTTTACATAACCAAAAATGTCTCAGCAAATTACGTGGAAGTCAAGAACTATGATGAACTTACGTCTGATCATGTACCTGTGTTATTCACACATAGTAACACTGTAATAAGAAAGTGAAAACGCCGGATGTTGACTAATAAAAATACAAATTGGGATCAGTTTAGATATGAATTGAATTCCCGTATAGATTTAAAAGTAAATCTGAAAACAAAACAGTAACTATAATCCAAGAATCAGAGATTGCAGCAACACTAGTCGTTAACAATACCACACAAGAAAAATGTTATCCACTGGAGGTCAGGCAGCTGATCAAAGAGCGAAGACAAGCAAGGCGTAACTGGCGCAGAACAAGAAAACCTGAAGATAAAAATATCTTTAACCGTGTTAGCAATCAGCTAAATCATTTAATAAAAGAAATCAAGAAAAGAACATTTGATAACTTTTTGGAAAATTTGAGCCCGAATGAGGATAAAGATTACCTCTGGCGCGCAACTCGCAAATTTAAGCGACCTTTGATCCAAATTCCGCCTCTACAAGATGATTGTGGAAAATGGGTCCGTAGGAATGAAGAAAAGTCTGAGCTTTTTGCACAGTACTTAGCTAGCGTGTTTCAGCCGCATGAAATTTCATCAAATACTGACACAACAATGGAATGCCAATCTGGCCAGCCAATTCGATATATTACACCAATGGAAGTAGCTATAGAGATTGATCATATCAATCCAAAAAAAGCTCCAGGGATTGATGAAATCTCACCATCCATAATGCAGGAAATATCGAAAAAAGCGGTTGTATTAACTACATATCTTTTTAATGCCTGTCTTCGACTTCAGTATATACCAACTCTTTTTAAAACGGCTCAACTCATTATGCTGAAAAAACCTGAGAAATCAGCGGAAGATGTAAAGTTGTATAGGCCAATATCACTGTTGCCAGTTCTATCAAAACTACTTGAAAAACTTATTTTGAAAAGACTTAAGGCACTGGTGGAAGCCAAGATACCGGACCATCAGTTGGTTTTCGTAGTTATCATTCGACAATCCAGCAAGTGCGTCGAGTTGTTAAATACATCTTAAAAGCACTCGAAGAAAAAAAGTACTGTGCGGCTATATTCCTAGGTTGGCACAAGCATTCGACCGAGTATGGCATAAAGGTTTGTTGCACAAATTAAGCACAATGCTGCCAGAAAACTTCTGTCAACTGATGAAGTCATACATAGAAAATAGGCGCTTCACAGTAAAATATGAAGAAGTGAATTCAAATTTTCAATTGATACGTGCTGGTGTACCACAAGGAAGTGTCCTTGGTCCTGTGTTGTACACACTATATACAGCGGACATTCCGACCTCAGATGGGATTTTTACTGCTACTTATGCAGATGATACTGTCATCATGGTAACCAGAGACACCGCTCAAAATGAATCAGATGCACTGGTTAATTTGTAAAAAGTCACCTCTAAATTTGTACAGCAAGAGATTACTTTATCAAACTATCCTACGACCCATCTGGACATATTGGTTCAAGTGTGGGGCTGTGCTTCTGCTTCCAACAGAGCCATCATTCAGCGTCAGCAGAATAATATTCTTCGGACGCTGGTTAATGCATGATGGTTCCAGGAACGCTAATATTCATTGTGATCTGAAGATTCAACAGGTTGATGACGTCATTCACAACTTTGCAGTCAAACATGAACAGAGACCTGCATGGTCACACAAATAAAGAATCTATTCGGTTACTGGATACTTAAAATGATGTGAGACGCCTTAAGCGAACACATCCATTAGACCTAGTTCATAGATAAAAATAATTATAGTTCTATTGAACACCATTTTCATAATTAATATTTAGTTAATATTAGTGGAAACTGATCACTGGATCTGCATACACAACACGTTAAACGATCAAAGTCACTAATTATTTAACCTAACTGCTTTCCTAAAAGGCAGTACTTAAAAAAAATAAAAAAAATAAAAAAAAAATATCTAAATTTAAATATCGCTTGATAATGGCGTAGTTGCCGAAAAGCTTTGTGAATTTCAAGAAAATAAAGTTTTAGTGATTTTAACTGATTTTTGTAATTAAAGTAATTTGTATATGTGTTTTTAAATATCTGAACTTCCGTTAAATTTTTAGCTGCTACTTTTGTTGTCGTGATAATGTAGCAAAATAGAAAGTCCGGAAAATCTGAATGCGAACAGCGCCAAACCCAACCTTGTGAAATTTGTTATTTTGAATAGTTCGCTCGGTTTCATCCAGTGAGACTTATCGTGGCAGGAACATTTCATTTAGTAGCCATGGAAATCGATACAAACATAAATCCAAAGAAAGCACCTGGTATAGACAACATTTCGCCAGCAGTTCTTAAACAACTTTCTCGTAAGGGGGACCATCATGATAACGTACCTATTCAACACATGCTTCAGGTTGAGGCACATTCCTAAATGTTTCAAAATCGCGCAAGTCATTATGATTTCAAAACCGGGAAAACCGTTAGAACATATCACATCATATAGACCAATTTCACTTTTGCCGTCTATATCTAAATTATTTGAAAAACTGCTGTTGAAACGATTAAAGCCCCTTGTTGCTCTTCCGAATCATCAATTTGGATTTAGGGATAAGCACTCTACGATTGATCAGTTACATCGGGTAACTGCGACCATTGAACGTGCTATGGAGGAAAAGAAATATTGTGCAACAGTGTTTCTAGACGTATCGCAAGCCTTAGACAAGGTATGGCATGAAGGACTAATTTACAAAATTAGTCCAAGAAATATGTGTCAATTACTCGAATCCTACCTTGCAGAGAGAAGCTTTCAGGTCTCTCTGGCAGAGGCTATATCGTTACCGTATCCACAGGAGTGCCACAAGGTAGCGTCCTTGGACCTACATTGTACCTGTTATACACAGCAGATATACCGCCAACTACAGAAACCTGTATTGCCACATTTGCTGATGATACTGCTATTCTGTCAGTTGGTGATACAATAGAAAGTGCAACAACTAACCTGCAACGAGCCATACACAAAATTAGTAAATGGATGCGTGTTTGGAAAATCTTAGTTAATCATCAGAAATCAGCTCACGTCATATTCACTCTCAGACGATATACCTATTTACCAGTATATATTGATGGCCAAGGCAGATTCAGCCAAGTACCTTGGCATGCATCTAGACTCACGTCTGAACTCGAAGGTGCATGTCAAGATGAAAAGAAAACAAATTTCTCATAAGTTACGGGAAATAGACTGGGTGGTAGGGCGGTATTCAAAAATCAGTTTATTTAACAAAGTTTTAATATATAACCAGCTGATTAAACCGATCTGGACATACGGCATCAAACTATGGGGCTGTACAAAGCAGAGCAATCGTTTGATTATTCAGCGAGCTCAAAACAGCTGTTTGCGGACTATCACAGCAGCTCACTGGCACCAACGAAATCGTAACATACATTCGGACTTAAACATTCCGTGGGTCGACGATGTAATTCGCTGCTTCGCAAAGAAACATACAAACTGACTTCACCAACATCCAAATCTTGAAGCATCAGATTTAATCAATCGGAATTGTGAATTAAGACGCCTTCAACGAACAAAACCACATGATTTATAATAGTTAGATTTAATGCACCTTTAGCGAATAATATCGCACGACTTATTAGTTCATAGTGTATGTAAGTGTACATATATATAAATATCTAAAGTTATGGGTTCTATTTTATAATTAATACTTATTTATCTCATAGATAAGATTGTATTATATTAACAATTACAATAAAAAATAAAAAAATTTAAGATGGTATCTAAAAATATTCTTCTGTGCTTGAGCTTCGAGGGCGAGGTTCGAAGATCTCTGCCTTCATTTTCTATTTTGAAAACGGTTTCTAATCAATTTATAATAGCGTTAGTTATCAAACTTTAGCTCTCGTTACATTGTTGTTTTTCGTTATATCAGAGTTTTCAACTGTGTTCGTAGTGGTTTCAGTAATACTACTACGTATTACAAATCTAGTCTAAAACTACCCTTAAAATCCACCATCCCTTATACCAAAAATTGGGGTTGAAACTGGTGCGATTTTCCGAGTAAAGTGTTATGACATTCGTGGGAGATTCGCGCGTTTGACTAAGTCACTTACGGAGATTTTAACGCGTATATAAATTTACCTCCTGTGTTCAATCCCTTCACAGTATTTAAGAGTTGAAAATCGTACTTTTTTTACTTAGAACGTTATAAAAAAACCCGAGGCCTAAATTTACCCCTATCCTGTCCGATGTATGTTGTAGGGAAGTCTAAATTTCGATAGATGTCGGATTTCTTATATTCTTCGTTCTTCCGCCACTTATAGCTATTAATCCTGCAATATTATCGTACATAACCTTTTTTAAAACGATTATCGTAACCTTCCTAACGATGTTCAGATCTTCCAGTTCCGATAAAGGGCTGTAAACAATTCAAAGTTGGCAGACTATTGCGATTTGCAAAATGCCTATTTAAATCTATTAAACGGGCTTCAAATCCGCTTCTTAATTATTTTTACGCGTCGAGTGATATAACCTTTTATGAACTTTATCTCAAACCCATCCGACATGAAGAAACAAAATACCCATCAAGAAAATGGGGTTAAAGGATTTAGGGGCTTTTTACTGTTTTTAAGGGTTGCATGATAGGTGGTTCCGAGTTTATGTAAGACGAAAGTAGACGTCGAGATCTATCATTAATGTAATAATGTACATTTTATCTGGATATTTTATCTAGATTAACCTGTAGCAAGAAATTGCAAACTTAAAATTCCGTTTTCATTTTTTAAAAATTCTAGGTGCCATATTTCAATATGCACTCAGCATTAGCTATTATGAGTATATATATATAGCTGTTTAGCCAGTGTATCTACCACACACATCAGACATACAACCCGTTTAAAATGATCTTACTTTATTAATTGTACACGTGCCCATTATGCATACTTCATTACCACCAAATTTATTACTCAAGATATAAACATTCTTAAATGATTTTGTTTAGGCTGATCTGATTTTCTCTCGTAAATGTATCGTATAGATGCGAAAAACCACATAAAAATATTTTTATCCAAACCTGAAAATTTCAAAAGGGCACCTTTCTGGTTTTGCTCAGTTATCGATTTTTTGTCGATTATTCGCAAACAGTTTGAAATAGGAAAATATGTCTTATACGAAAGTAGTAGTGTTTTTAAATACGCATTTAAACACTTATACTCACATTTCGAAAGGAAATAGGTAGTGTCACAAGTTTTAAGGAGTTTTCCTAGATATTAACGGTTCTAAGATAGATAAGTGGTCGAGTAGGATGCCAAATGAAAACTGACGTACAGATCTATCATTTCGTTTATAACATTTATCCTGAAGTTCAATTTTGGATTTTCAAAAGCCTCTCGATTAGTTTTAGGAAAATGATAAGCTCCAAGCGTTCAAAATGTGGTGCTGGCGCAGAATGCTGAAAATACCTTGGACGAGTAAGATTACCAATTATGAAGTTCTACAGCAGATAAATGAACAATGAGAAATCGGAGATACAATAAAGAAAAGAAGAAATGAAATGGTTGGGCACTTGATCTGACACTCAGAATGGATGACAACGTTAATTGAAGGGAAGATGAATGGAAGCCGAAGTAAAGGAAGACCTAGAATTGGATATATGGAACAAATAAAAAATGGCGAAAGTTATGTTGATGTAAAAGCACGAATGTGTTTCCGAAGATGGATTTAACATGGCTATAAATTATTCATACTGCACATAATATATAATATTTTTTTATGTATACAGACTTCCCTCTTGCGTAGTCCATTAGATAAGAAATTTTACTTAATTGTAGCCCTTAGTTTTGAACTTATTTTCAATATTACTTCCGAGATTTGCAGGTGTCAATATTCAATATTACTTTGCAGTTATTCATAAACGGCTGCAATTTTTAAATCTACTTCCAATATTACTTCAGAGATTTGCAGGTGTCTATACTCAATATTTCTTCAGATATGTGTGGTGTCTATACTCAATATTACTCCAGATTTATTGATAAATGTCTGCAAATTTTAAACCTACTTCCAATATTACTTCAGTAATGTGCAGGTGTATGAAGGGGCAATTTGTCAGTGTGTGAAGAGGCGTTAAAAATATTTATTCGTAAACGCCTGCAAATCAGGTGTCGATATTCAATATTGGTTCAGAGATGTGCAGGTGTCGGTATGGGAGATTTGCAGGTGTTAAATATATTTATTTTATGTTCTAGTTAATTATTCTTTCAGTTGTCATTAATCAGATTGCAGACAATTTAAAATGTTAAACGGTAACAATAAGATTAATTTTATCGTTGTTTATGATTAATTCGGAGCTCGTGCAATGATGCACATAGCCGGTAATTACCGATATTTACATACATTATGTCATTTATATATACGCTTGTAATGGAAGTGTAATTTGAAATAAATTAATAAATAAAATAAAATAAAATGAATAAATAAAATGTTATCATGATTATTAACAGCGTAAATTTTGTTTGTGCGAGTAATTTTATGTTTTATTCATTTTTACACATTTACGAGCGAAAGTTATTTTGCAATACTTTTTCTAATGTATTTTTCGTAGTCCAAAATTGATTTTATTGACTTTTTTTTTTTTTTGGCTTCGTCGAAAATTAATAATTCCTTTTAAACGTAACGTGCTTTTTTTATTCATCAACACGTCGCACTTACAGGTTACGTCATAAAAAAAATGTATTTTAATAATTCTCTGAATTTTGGAGCCATGAAATTGTACCTCATTACATACGAACCAACTTTCGTAAAAGTCTTAAAGTAATTACACTGGAATAATATTATGTACACACTGTATGTATATATATTATACATGTATATGTTGTGTTCGTAATATGTCTATATATTCATGTCCCGCTCGTTTTATTATAAAACATTTACACGGTAATGTAACAGAATAGTTCTAATAATTTAAGGGATGATCTTTTTGACATCGAACGTACATAATAGACGAGTTGCGATCTTTTTTTTATATAGTCCGAAAAAATTTGACGAAAATATTCGTCTCATATAAAATTTCGTAAATTTCTAAAATTGGGGCACATTAACTTCAGAGTTCGATTTTTAAGGAAGAACTTCCGAGTAAAATAAATGTTTTTCAGGATGTTCTCCCAATTCCCCCCGTGCAATCCGGTCGTTTGCCTTGTTCAATCACTTTACATATATATATATCGTCTTCTGATACTTCTCAATCCTTCTCTAGAATAATCCCACTTGGTCCATCTATTGTCCGTATATTATAGTTCCGATCGTTCTGATTACTTTCTCCTTAAATTTCCTCAACAACTTGGCTTTGATCTTTATACAATTAATAAATAATCGCGTGTATTTGAAAAACCGCGTAATCCGAACCGTACGATACGATTTGCTCGTTTTAACTTACACATCAACTTTAGATATATTTGCTCACTGATTGGGCGATATATCTAAACTCTGTCAGTGTGGACGTTCCATATAGTTTGCGTTTATATCATTCCGACAAACTTATCATTGCAAATACAAATTTTATTGCCATGGAACCTGTTGCTACTATCTTTAATCTTTATTTTCGGAATACAACTGGTAATTTTTTATATTTAACTCACTCAACGGATAACGAGACCGTAATATTTCTCACAAAGAAATTCGCAACGTATTTAATATCCGCAATCAGGATTAAAGATTTTATTTTCCATCGTTTATATTGTCTAATTTCTTACGATCATCGTAAGGATGGTACACACTTATACCAGTTCAGAAGTGTATTTCTTTTTCACCCGTAGAAAAAGCAACGTCAAAATGCCGAATGGCGTGATTGTAGGCAATAGTATAAACTTTTTCGTCCGACTAGTTCGGTGCTTCTTTAACGATCATATCATTTTCTCAACAATGCAGTTACTAATATGGCGTTTTACAAATATGAACACCACTCACGCGAACCTTTCAAATAATGACATCTTAATTTTAAACTTTTCGGAAGTAAATTTATGTTATTTTTTTGTTAAAAAATTTAATTCGATCATTTGCTTCATTTTCCTTTTCATCATGTTTTTTATTGAATTTGAGTCTCTTCTAGTCATATTAAAACAAGCATATTGTACTCAATGCTAAGATTGGGTTGTCATTGATTTCCATCTGTATCGATTCTGTGCTATCCGTTTTCGAGTATCTGTGAAATGTAATCTGTTCGCGATCTTCCAATCACATTCTTTCCCGGATGTATCCCTTCTATTAGATGAATTATTAGCCCTCCGTGACGCAGTGCCTATCATTTGGGTTCTTCTTTTTACTATTATTTTTAACAACGTCGGTTTTTCATTAATCCTTCTTAAAACTTCCTCGTTGGTTACCTTATCTGTCCATTTTATTTTTAGTAATCTTCCGTAACACCAGAGTTCTAATGCCACTTCGCTTCTCATCTTTCGTCATTATTCAAGTTTCGCAACCATACACGGCAATGCTAAATTGATATACGTGCAGCAGTCTTTTCCTAACGGCTAGATCTATGTCTTTCGATGTTAATAAGCTTTTCTTATTATAAAACGTTGCTTTGTCTTGGGCAATTCTGCTTTTTATATCCATTCCGGTTATTACACGTCCCAAGTAACAAAATTCGTTTACTTGTTCTATATTATATGCCTGCAGCATGTTTTCCATTACGTTTAAACTTTTTATTCAGTTCTTTTCCCGATTCAGCTAATACAGCGATACCATCGGCAAATCTAAGCATACTAATATTTTACCCGTGTATCGATATTCCTTGAACTTTTCTTTAGTTTTTTTCATCGTTTCTTCTATGTAAACATAGAATAACATAGATGACAATACACATCCTTGTCTTACACCTTTCCCAAGTTTTGTTTCTCTTTCTTCATTTCTAATTTTTATAATCACCCGCTGATTATTATATAGATTGTATATAATCCTTCTTTCCTTATATCTTAATCCAATGTTGTTGTTTTTTTTTAAATATAATAAACATCTTTTTTCATTCGACATTGTCAAACGCCTTTTCTTAATCTATAAATCCTATAAATATGCTTTTTAATTTCCTTATTCTTTCTGTAATGATTAATCGTAAGGCCGATATTGCTTCTCCGGTATACCTTTGTTCTTTCTAAAACCAAATTGATCTTCTGCTAATATTCTTTCATCATTCTGCTCTTCTCTATATAATTTTTGACGCATGTGACAATAAACTGATAATTCTATGTTCTTCGCATGTATCAGCCTTTTCTTTTCGGTATTACGACTATTATGTTATTTTTAAAACCGTCTGGTATATTCTCTGTCTCATATATTTCATAAATGATATTATACAATTGTGTAATTCCTTCTTCTCCAATATTTTGCCATAATTCGGATGGTATTTCATCTGTCCCAGTCACTTAAGCTGGTTTTAACTCTTGTAACGTTCTGTCAAATTCGATTTTTAATATTATATCGCCTTTATCTTCTTTATCTACTATATCTTCTATTTCGATAATTTCTTATTTATCATATCTCATATATAATTCTTCCAAGTGTGCTGTCCACCTATCTGCTATGTCTCTATAATTAGCATATTTCACATTTATTTTTTATACTTCTACCGTTTGTTTTATCGTAATTATTTTGTTTCCCTCTTCAGTGTTTCCTACATAAAATTTTTGTCCAACCTCCGCACAATTATTTTCTATCTATTGTTCCTTTGACTTTTTTTACATTTACGATTAATTTCATTCCTCAAGTATATGTACTAGATTTCGTATTTACCTTTTTATGTTTCACGTTACTCCATTATATCTAAAATTTCATTATTCATCCATTTTTTCTTCTACCTTTGTTCTCTTTTTCCTAATATGGTATTCGCCGTGTTCATTACTTTTGTTTTTAATTGTTTACATTTTTCTTCAATACCTACACTTCGTTGTGCTTTAGTAGACGGACTGCTCGTTTCTTTTATTTTTTTGTTTACATCATTATCGTTTAGTTTTTCTATATTCCATTTTTATTGTTTTTCTTGAGGTTCTTAAATTTTAAACAACATTTCATAACTACTGGATTATGATCACTTTCTATGTCGGCCCCGGGATTAATTTTGTAGTCTTTAACTTTATTACTGAATCCCTGTTTCACCAATACAGAGTCTATTTGGTATCTGTTCTTATCTCCTGGTATTTTCCACATGTAAATTCTTCTCTTGTGATTTTTATACGTAATGTTCGAAATAATTAAATTATGCTTGATACAGAAGTCTATTAACCTTTCTCCTCTGTCATTTCTGCTTCCTAGGCCATATGCTCCTATAATTTTTCCTTCTTCATTCCATTCGCCCATTATTATTATTAGATTTTCTTCCGCTTTCACATGCGTAATTGCTTCTTCAACGTTTCTATATATTTCTTCTATATCATCATCATCATTATATTTCGTCGTCGGCATATAAACCTGTAGAATAACAGTATTTGTTGGCCTCGTTGCCGGTCTAACCATAATTATTCCTTCATTATATTTCAGATTATTTCCAAAACTTTTTCTAAGAACTATTCCTACACTTGCTGTTCCATTTAATGATTCTGTATGTATGATTTCATATTCATGACTCCAGAAATACCCTTGTTTAGGCCATCGCATTTCGCTTATTCCTAGTATAGCTATTTTCATTCTGTTCAACTCTTTTTTTTCAGCTTTTCTAACTTTCCAAATCGGTTCAAAGTTCTAACGTTCCATGTTCCTATTTTAATAATACTCCTCTGAGTTTTGACGACTTTTCCTTTAGTACTCTTCACCCGGACATGTGAATGGGAAAGAGTATTTTACGTCCGGAATTTATTTTTACAACAGAAGACATTATCATAGCTAGATAAGATGAAATCAATGATTCCTCAGAAATAATAATGGAGTGGTTTTCTGTTGTCTTCTTCATAATTTTCTGTCAGAGTTTACTACCTTAGCCTTTGGGTAACCAAACCCTTACCGCAAGGCAGCGGTTTGCTATTGGGAAATAGTCTGGTGAGACATTTATAGCGGCCTCAACTCTCCAATGGTGAGAAGTTGTTGAACTTATGTATAGTTTTGGTAGACAGTTCCCCAACCTGTCTCTCTACATCCTCATTCTCATTGCCCTGTCACTACTGGAATCACGCATGAGGATAGCCACCAGTAGCCGCTTTTGGTCCGCGACTGTTTATTTAACTAATGTCTTATACGCAGCTCTACATGTCTGTAGGCGTTCCACTATTCACCACCTGTGAATGTGCCCCATACCGATTAGAGTTCCGGTTTCCTGAAGGTACAAAGTACCCCCAGTTGGGACGTATATATATATAATTAATAATATATGAATGTGTAATCGTGTAATATTCGTATATCATCATTTATCCACTCGTTAACCGAGTATGGAGTACCATCCATTATTTATGAGTCCTGAGGTTCCTAATCAAAGCGATTTTCGCGGCGCATTCTTTTCCGCATGCATCGCACGTAAAAACGTAAGTATTAATGTTATCTACTCAAACTGTTTCAATCAAGTCTTTACGTCGATTTATTTTCCTTTCTTCTGCAGCTCGGGCGTTTTGATCCGATTTCTTTTCCCAATTCTTGCGATCAATTTCGCATTCCTTCAGTATTTCACACAAATAGTCTTTATATCGCCAACGAGGACGTCCAATGCGACGTTTTCCAACAAGAAGCTGACCATAAAAGAATTTCTTCGGAAGTCTGTCGTCGTTCATTCTGATTACATGTCCGGTCCATCTCAGACTATTATTATAAAGCAGCATCCGAATAGACTTGCATTTAGCCCGCATTAAAATTTCGCGATTTGTCACTCGGTCCTGCCAACGAACACGTAACAATCTACGTAATGTTGTCTGTGGAAAACTTCCAGCGACCGTATGTTCTTCCTGTGTGGGCCCATGTTTCTGAGCCATAGAGAAGCCCCAGTAAAACAATGGTCTTATACATTATCAGTTTTGTTGACAATAAGATATGTGCATTATTAAAGATCCTTCTATCAAGCTTATTTATTGCAGCTGAAGCAGCTTGCATTCTACTACAAATTTCGGTGTCCAAGCTGATCTTGTTGTTAAGCATACTGCCAAGATATTTAAAACTTTCCTCCTATTCTATTACACTATTGCTTAGTTCCAACACGTGTTCTTTTTGCTGTTTATTCGTAGGGGTTACTTGTACAAGTAATTTGGTTTTTTCCTTATTTATAGCTAGGCCAAAACTGTTGTATACTGTATCAAGTATTTTGATATCAGCCTGAAGTTCCCATACCACAAGGTAATCATCTGCGTATTGGAAATAGAATACTCCTACTCTGAAACATTTGGAATCTACTTTAAATCGATGTACATTAAATAATCCGCCATCAAACCTACTGATCATTACTATTTTTTCAAGCCCCTTTTGTTCTAAGTACTTTTCTTGTAGCTCCCTAAGCGAGAATATTGAGTCAATGGTACCACGACCAGTGCAAAATCCATTCTGGAAAGGTTTGTTCTAATATTAAGCATAATTCTGGTAAATAATTTCTCCACAGTTGAAAGCAATGAAACTCCCCTGTAGCTGTTGCAGACACTTCTGTCGCCCTAATTCTTAAAAATTGTCACTATAGCTGCTATTTGAAAATCAGTTGGTATAGATTCCACATAATAGAAAATAGTTTATGTAGTGCGTTTACCATGTTATTGCTTTCTAACTTTAAAATGTCTAGTAACACCTCGGGCCGCAGCTTTCCAATTTTTTATGTGCTTTATTGCATCTTTAACCTATTTTAAGGATATATCCTCGTCCAAAGCAGCGAGTTTCTGGGAATCTTGCACTTCATTCAACACTAAGAGATTTACACAAGTATCATTGTTTAATAGATTCTCAAAATGGCATTTCCATTTTTGCGCTATTCCATGATGATCACTTATGAATTCATCCCGTAATAAACATTTTTATACGGTGTAGGTTCATGTACTGCTTTAGCTGTTGAAAAGAACTCCCTTTAACGGCCGGAATCCGCATAAGTTTGAATCTCTTGTGCTTTGTTTTGCTACCAATTGTTCTTCATTCAGCGTATTCTCCTTTCAGCTTTTATTTCAGAAACTTTTTGTTTCAACCTTATGTTGCGTGTATCATTCTGCCATTGAGTGAAAGCTAGCCTTTTCCGCGTAATTAGGTCAGTAATTGCTTTATCATTTGCGACAAACCAGTCCTGATTTTTTCTTTTAGATGTCATTATCGCTCAGAAACAATTGAGGTGTATTATTTCCTTCATTTTAGCCTCAACTTGACTGCTATTCGAGGTAGAATCAATCTCTAATGCGCTGAAAGCTTGGTCAATGAGATTCGTTACCTCTTTGCGCTTATTATCGTTTCTTAAGGCATCAGCGTTATATCGAACAGATTTGGGTTTTAAGTATTTTTTATGAATCTTCTGCTTCCTCAGGAAAATCCCTGATCTTACAAGCATGTGATCCGTTGAACATTCTGTGCCTCGCACAACTCTAGTGGTTCTTATCTCTGTTTTATATTCACGACGCACAATTACGAAATCTATCATATGCCATTGTTTTGACCTCGAATGCATCCGTGTGCCTTTATAGATGGGTTTAAGTTCACATATTGTGTGTTGTTATGACTAGACCAAGGCTTTCACAGAATTGAAGAAGACGGTTGCCATTATCATTTACGCCTTTTAGACCGTGCTTACCAACAACATTTGGCCAAACATGCACATCATTCCCTCTATACATGCATTGAAATCTCCAAGTATAAATACTCGTTCTTTATGCGGGATACTCTTAACGAGATTGTACAAGTCCGAGTAAAAAATCTCCTTATCATTTTCTTCAGCATCCATTGTAGGTGCATATGCATTAATAACATGTATTTTGGTCTTTATATTTAGTCGTAGGCATAGCTTCATTAATCTTGATCCATGATTTTCTGCTGAGGATATGATAAGATTCGCGTAACAACGCTTCAGCGCTATATCAACTCCACGCAAGCGCTTGCCACCAAGAGCATTGCCGTGCCAAAACAACACGTAGTCGCATGCAGGCTGATAAAGGTTTCCATAGCCATGTAATCTGGTTTCACTTATAGCTGCAATATCAATGTCGTATCTGCGTAACTCTAAATGAGCGATTCTTCTTTCTGGCACATTGTCGCTATCCGTTAAATTTCGTATGTTCCAAATTCCAAATTTAAGTATTAAATCATTCTTGTTCTTCTTACCGCATGATTTGAGTTTCCGCTAGCCGCGGCACGCTGACCAGGATAATTGGAGCAGCCGATGTTTAGGGCACCTTTTCTAGCCTCTCCACATTCGCGGTGGGCAGCGGGGATACTGAAGAGGCCTGTTCATTTGCATATCCGGCTGCCGAATTCAACTTCCACTCCATTCCAGTTGTAAGTGACCATATAGGACATGCCGCCTGCCGTGCAAGTTGCAGCTAGTAGCTTCCACCAATCGATCAGACCTGCTACCATCGCTACATACTTATCGCTGTAGGACTTCTTAAAAGTATAGTGAGTTAGATTGGAAAAAGGAAAAAGGAAAAAGGAAAAAGGAAAGGGGGAGAGAAAAGGGGAAAATATGGAACAAATTTGCATGTTGGAACACAGGAGCTGTTGCGCTGCAACTCCTATGCTGCCTATACAACTGCAGCGCGCGATCCAGTTGCGTGGTTAATTCAAGACAACCGGACACACTACAACTGGAACAGAGCAGGCAAGGAAGTGCATGTAGCGGAAAGTAGGGGTAGAATAAATAAGGAGAAGGAAGAAGGAGGAGTTTGCCACTTTATTCGGGGTGACACCTTAGCTTTTGGATAAAAATCTTGACCGCAAGGCAGCGGTTTGCTACTGAGAAGGTAGCGGTGTTTAGCTTTTACAGCGACCATATCTCGCTGAGGGTGAGACAGTCGTAGGAGAGAGAAAGATGTTTTTAATTTATTCCTCCAATTAATATTTATACAAATATATTCATCTATGTTTAGATATTTTTATTATATTAATGATATAAATATTAATTGGAGGAATAAATAACAGATATAAAATTAATTAGTCTTGCTCAGGCCGTTAATTTTATTTTTTTATTTGTTTATTGTATTTTGTAAAAATTAATATTTTAGTTTTTCCATTAGGAAAAAAAATTTTTGCATTAAATTTTTGTTTTGAGAAGCTTATTAATTTTATTATATATTTTTATAACATTTTTTCTTTCACTTAGGTTTTTATATAATTTAAAAAATTATAAATTTTGATTTTTCTGTTGTTATTTATTAAAAAAATGAATATTTCACCTTTTTTTATTTAAAAATTATTTTTCACCGTCTTTTTTTAATTTAAAAAACCGTATTACTTTGTTTTTTTATTGTGTTTTTTTTTCATTGAATTTTGGATTTTCTTCTAGTTATATTTAAATAAGGTTACATATACCTATATATATATATATACATACATACATATATATATATATATATATATATATATACATACATATATATATATGATTAATATTATATAAATATATAATAACATAATATTTATATATTATATGTATATATTCATATATATTTATAATAATAAAATTATCGTTATGGTAAAATGTGTGCCTCGTTCAGTTTTGAAAGACGAATTTTAGTCGCCTACTGTTCCGGTACTAAAGAATTTTAAAAGTTGTTCGTAATTTTATTTCATAAAGTGATTGACGAAGGTTGTCCTGTAATAAAAAAAAAAAAAAAAATAGCAAAACGCTAACCTGTTCAACTCCATCGGGGGAAATTTTATTATATTCGGAAAACCCTTTCTGAAAATTAATCTTCCGAAAGTTGAAGGATGAAGCTTTTCTCCTTTTCATGTTTGCGAAAAATATCACGCAGTAAAAGTTTTAGAATTTCAAAGAAAATTTAAAATAAATCTGAAAAGTTCCTACAACGGCCTTTGTCGGGGTGAAAAAGGAAATGATAGTTCGAACAATGTTTTTACTAAATCTTATCTGAAACCGCATTCGGAGACTCGTTAGTTGCAGTACTCAACAATTCGAACGTAATCAACTAAGGCGTACCTCAAAATTAGAGATTTAATCACACAATTGATAGAACAGAATAGAGTAAAAGAAAAACAGAATATAAATATAAAATAAACATATATAATAAAAATATAAATAATCGAGCAGAAACCTAATGTAATGGAACACTAAAAAGTAGAAATATTAAGAATAGAATATAAAATAGAATATGGAACTAAGAATAGAATATAAAATAAGACGCGGAATAGAATATAAAGTAGAATACAGGATAGAATAAATTATAGGATAGAATAAAGTATAAGAAACGGAATTGTATTGAATATTCATTTATTAATTGTAAAATGAACATCATTTAGAATAATAATTACACACAAGTTGCAGCATAAATTATAGCGGGAAAATGAAACCCGAATAAAATACAGAAACGTAAATAATTGGAGTTGTGACAATTAAGTAATCAGGCTAATTTTTGTTTTTCGCGCTTGTAATAAAACTGCGACCTTGACATCACTGCGAGACAGCCTGATATTGCTAAATCTTATGCGACCGTTAACTTGTTACACGACAGGCAGAATTTTCATTATTAAATTACTAATGAAATAATTCGACATGTTTTTTTTTTTTTTTTTTAATGGGGGTGCCTTTACAGCTTACCCAACGTGATACTGTGGGGACTATCTACATCTTAATCAAGCATGCTGACTTCTCTAAAAACGTCGCTATATGGGAGAACAATTGTAGATTATCCAGATGTGAAAGGGACGATACATTATAAGGAGGTGTAATACTCGAGGAACGTAACAAGATAAGGTAAAGCTCCGAGCGCAACGGTGCTACAACAGAACATTCAAAAAAGGCATAATCGGGACTGGCTGCAAACTACCTGTTCAGAATGAAGGGGACAGAAGGGACTTTCTCTAAGCTGCATACGGAAAAGACGGTCAGGCAATCAACGAAATCATTCCTTATCACCACAAATACGAGCACGATTCTTTCTGGTTTTTTTTTGTACATCTTAATTGGGTTGCGCCAGAGATTATACGAACAGCTGCATTTAGTTCTATATCAATCTTCCTTGTGTGAGTGCTGTTCAACTATATCTGAAGAGAGTAGGCGCTAAAGCACCCCATGTTGTTCCCACTAATTTATAAATTATATTCGTCCGTGTTCTGAATTTGGCGGTAGTGTTCTCAAGGTGTTTACGGTAGGTTACTCCCAGATACTTTGGGTAATCTTCGTGCTTTAGCTTATGCTCATCGATTGTGATGTTCAGTTTCATTCTTGATAGCTGATTATAATATGTCCTCTGTTGTTTGAGGCTTCGTACTTTATGTAGCCAGGGCTATATCATCCGCATGTATAAATTTACTAGCTGTAGCTTGCGGCAAGTCAGCAATATATAAGTTAAATAATAACGGGACAAGCACCGATCCTTGATTGTTTAAAATTCTATTTTGCGATTACCGATCATGTTATTGCTTCAAGTACTTTAGTGAGTAAACTACATCGCCATACAGTATCATAGGCCGAGGAGAGGAAACGGTCGATGTTTTTCATCTTTCTTCAAAACCACGCTCGATATTTTACTTGATAGACGTAGCTTCTAAATTTACGGAAACTGGTCTGCTCAATTGGTATTTGTTTATTTATAACGTCACCTATACGATAGTATACTGATCTTTTTAGTAGTTTGTATATTATACTAAACAATGAAATGGGTCTATAATTTTCAGCATTGTTTGGGTCTTTCCCTGGTTTAGAGTATATTGCTTTTGATATTTTGGACAATTTTGGCAATCGACTGGGTTCTAAAATTTGTTCGAATAAATTTAATATCCATTTCATTGTATTTTTCGCTAAATGTATTATATAAATTCGCAGCTTTTCTGAGTTTTAGATTTTTTATAGCCAATTCATCAAATGGTTCGACATATTTTGATTTTTCTTCTGCTGTTTTGAACAATGTAGCTCTTTTATTCCTTATATGTTTACCGAATTTTTTGTTCAAATTTTTTGTTCAAATTCGGTGCATTTGCCGCTCTTATCATTTTGCTGGCTATATTTTCCGGTGTAATTTCAACGCGTCGGTTGTGTACAAACTTTCACCGGTAAGTTTACGTAACAGACACCGAGCTTGTCCGCTGTTCTTTCGAAAGTTCGTGTTTTCCATCAATTCAGTCCATTTTTCTCTTTGAATGTTATCCAGAGAAGTTATGTTTATCCGCTAGCTCATCGGTTTCCGACTTTTTAAATTGTGGATAGATATCTTCACTAAGTTTATTTCATCCGGGGATATATGTCTTGCGAAATCCTCTCGGAATGTATTTCCCCCTCGCAGTTTTTACAAGTAAACTAGCAAACCGTTCGTAGTTTTCTGAAATTGGTTTAATCCAGCGAACACTATCCTCGATAGTTTTCGAAAAGTTAATCCGGTTTGCTTTCTTAAAATTCCAGCGAGGTACACGCATAGAATTTACTACAGGTAAACTGAAGTCTATTTCTATTATTGCAAATCTATGCTGAATTTTGGAGATTTTTTAGAGATTGTGTGTGAAATTTTTTAAAACGTCCTCCCGTTTCGGTCTACGGTAGTGAAACGTAAGTCAGTCAGGGTTTGTATTAATTTTCCATCTGGCTAAATGAAATGTGCCTTACTGTACTGTTCGGCGTCATAAATTATCATTAGGTTTTTGTTTCCACCCACTCGATTAATCTCAGACCGTACCTTTTTGTTGTTTATATCCCCCACATTGTGTGTTGGCTATTAAAGTCACCTGTGATGTGTATTATGCACGTATCGTACCGTTTAAATAAAGTTATTTCTTCTCTATAATCAACGGGTGAGTTTTCAAGATCTATTTTTTCTTATATTGATTCAACAAATCGAATTAATTTGGCAAATTTTAAAGATAAAACGACTAAATTATGGAAAATATTCCTAAGTTGCAGAACGAAGTGAATTTTCAATCTTCATCTTTAGTTCCGATTATTAAGATCGTAGAATTAATCGCCAACTTACTAACTAAGGAAGAAACTATCGCCAATGATAACCGTAAACGTTCGAAATATAAAGTTTCCAGCGTAACAGGAATAATTAATAAAGTTTTGCCGAGCTTTGAAGAAGCTTTTACGAGGTTTTATTAAAATTTGTTGAAAAAGAAAAAAGCAAAAATTACAAGCGAATGAAAAATTAATATCGAATAACAACGGAAAGTTCGGAGTAACATAGTCGATTTTAACGGAATTTTTCGATGGCCATAAAAAATATAACTTTAAAAATTCAATCCGGATTCACTATCAAACTATCTTTCTCCGGCTTCAGTAGGGCAATAACATGTGCCTTTCTCCAAATTTTTGATATGGTTAATCTATTGATATAATCATTAAACATATCCTGAATCCAGGTTCTGGTTACTTTTCCAAAGTGTTTTATCTGCTCTATATACACGCCATCTATCCCGGATGCTTTTCTATTTTTTGCGGTTTTTATAGCATTTGCGATTTCGATCTCCGTAATCGGTTCGTTAAAGTGGTTTGACTCTAAAGATGGGCACCTTGTAATATTTCATTTTAACTTTTGTCCTGCTTTCTGATTTAGGAGGAGTTGGTGGGCAACATCATTTGCGGTAACGTTTGCAATACTGTTTTGTCGTATGCTATCGCCGTTTAGTTTCTTCATAAGCTGCCACGTTTTACGGTCAGCTTTGCTAAGGTCAAGATTTTCTACCAGGCCCTGCCAATTTTTACACCTTTCTTCATATTAATCTTGGATATCTTTTTTTTTTTTTTTTTTTTTAAGAGGAGTATACCTTCAACTCGGCTTTGCCACAGGCATCGCGACTGATTAAGGCATTTGGAGAGGATAATAGAGGCCAGATGGACGATTGTCTTGGAAATAAAAGTTAATAATACAACTTCTTTATCCTGGTAAGTATTCAAAGGTTCCGCCCATTATAAAAGGCTAACCGGTTATTTTACGAGTTAGAACATTGGTATTAGGACGTTTTTAATTTCATAATTTCGAAGTTAATAAAAGTACTCAGATAAAAAAACGAACCTAATAATAATTTGTGTCAATTTTAATTAATAAATGTAAGAAATATACGTATATATATATATATATATATATATATATATATTTATTTTTTTTTGGGCTTCCATACATTTTACCCATGTCTGTATATTATGGAATGAATAAGAAAGGGCTACTTATACATTAGGCAGAGTAAGAAATAATGTAGGGATAAAATTAAATGATGATACCAGAATCTAAAATATATGAGTATAGGGCCGTATATACTTCAGCATTTTGAAGAGCTAAGAGAAATGCAATATTTATAGGAAATGGAACTTTAAGGCTGTGAAGAGCTTGATAAAATGCAACGCGAAAATTACTATGATGGGAACACTCTAGGATAACATGGTCTGCATCGGCCACTAAATGGGTATCCATAGGATGAGAGTAATTAGGAGAACTAATAAGTTTCAACTTGTGTAACGAAGCAGGAAGGAAACTACAGCCGAGTCTCAGTCGACAAATGGTAGTAATAAAACCCCGCAATTTGATCGTTTCAACTTTAATATTGTAGAACCACGGATTGGGAGGTATGTCGGGTTGAATGGATTTATAATGCTTTGCAGTAAATGGATCGGACCACAGAAGAAGAAGAAATTTATTTATTGACATAAATTCATTAAAAGTACAAAAGTACAAAATAATAAGAATTACGCGTACCGGAATTATAATATCCTTGCCGCTAATAAACAAAATTCTTTATACGTAATATATCTGATAGTATATTTACTAGATTATAAATATATAAAATGCGGGAAAAAATTTGAAAAAAAAACCCACTCCATAAAACGCTTTGTATCACATTAAGCATAAAAAAAGGAATATTATTCGATATAATAACAATTATAAAGATATATAATACACATATACTTACCTATATATATATATACATACATACATACACACACATGTATTTACACATATACACAGATACATTAAATATTAATCATTTACAGTAAATTATGTTTAAGGCATCTATGCTTATACTTTGTGTACATAAACTGTAGCTGCCTGGAATCGTAATTTCCGATCATTGAGATGTACTGATTTTCATGCAATATACAATTATCGCAGAACTTACGAGTTATAGTAAGAATATAATCCCGGATAAAGGGTATCTCACGCATGTCCACTATTCTGGCATACCTTGAGGCACTTAATACGCATCTTAAACACCTATTTTGTACTAATTGCAATTTATCAGAGCTCGCCTTCGAGATAGAAGACCAGGCGGGACAAGCATAAGTCATCATGATTTTTCCAGTATTCCTTACGCGCATATTTAATGTACGCTAGGAGATCTATAGGAGGAGTATAAAACAAAAAAAAGTCCCTAATGTAACCGTTGAAGTGACTAAATGATCAGCTAGATTATTGCCATGGATACCGCTATGCCCGGGGATCCAATCAAATTTAACTCTTACACCGAGAGAGTTTAATCGGTATATGTAATTAGAAATTTTGTAAATAATTGATGATAAACGAGAGTTGAGCTGTGAGTGCTATAATGCCAGCAAACAACTTTTAGAATCGGAGAGGATCAGAATATTAGTAGATGGGCGATTTACACATACATATCGGGGAGATTGGCGAATGCGAAATTAATTTTTTTTTGTTTAGTCGTCTCGTTTTACGAAATAAATAAAACGTCATTATATAGATGAGGGGTCATCATGTAGATTAGGGTCGTACCGCACCGAATTTTTCTGTAAAGTCCTCGCTGGCGCAAAAATTCAAAATATCGAATAATATATTGGCGCCGAAAACTTCTACGAAGTTCTTATATCCTCGGTATTATTTTGAAATTTTACGCAAGTTAAAATATCTTCTAACCTTTGAAGGTTATCATCGCTTAGTTCGTAATTACCGAAACGGTACACCGAGGAGATGCGAGTATTTATTTATCTCATTAATGAAAATGTTGTCACCGAGATATGAAATCAGCAGCCCCTATTACAAATAAATTTTACGTACGTATATATTAAATAAACATACATATATATATATTTTTTTTTTTTTCATATTTATATTATACATGCATGTAGACGTAACTGTCTCAATGCTTTATATGTTGCCCTTATTTTGTATATATATATATATGAGTGTGTGTGTGCGTTTGTCGTCTGAACTTATAAACTTCCCAGTGTTTTTGTACTGTCGTAAATTACAACGTCGTATTTCGGGTACTTCAGGCGGCAAGTTAATGCGGTTAAGTTAAGCGGCGATACAGTGGTAAGTTATAAAAGACGAGCTTAGCGGTAATTCTAAGCATGGAGCAAAACTTTGCGAAACATCGCTATTCTAACCGCAACATTCTTGAAGACACCAGAAGAGTAGTCGGGGAATCAGTGGGAGAGAATGGCAGAGGGTATAAAAAGATGTGCATACTCCGAACTTTTTTTAAACCATCTCTATATAATAATATTCGTGTATGTTATACTCACACAAAAACGTATTATATATTGTATATATATGCTTGTTGCTTTGAATAAATGGTATATATATATATGTGTGTGTGTTAGACGTGTCTTTACTATCATACTGTCTTCATATTATTATTATTATTATTATTATTATTACATTTGTATAAAATTGAATTATTATATGTAGTATGTAAGAGTAGAACTTGTTTCAAAATTTCTACTTGCAAAGGGATTACTAGATCTAGTTAACAGGAGAGAAAGCTGAAATTCCTAATTTTAATAAATATTATAAACGAATGCAGCCTCGATATATATATATATATATATATATATATATATATATATATATATATATATATATATATATATATATATATAGGTGCTGTATTCTATAATAAACTACCTACAATTGTTAAATCTGACCTAAGGAACTATAAAATGCACGGAAAGATATTATTATTCGACATATTTAGTATTGAGGATAGTCGTAATTAAAAAATATATGTACGGTGTATTGTTGAGATTTGGCCACTTCGTATCATTTGTATGTGCAGTTGTTCGTTCCGTTGGTTGTTAACTACTTATGTTCACTTTTACATATAATAATATATATATATATATCTCTGTGTTTTTGTATGTGTGTGTATGTATGTATATGTTTATATATATATGTGTGTATGAGAATACTGTTTATTTACTTCTTTATCATTTATTTTTGTGTTTTACTTTTTTTTCCTTTCATTTTCGGAGTATCACGTCGTTACGCAATATTTCCCGCATTAATTAAGTATAAACTATGTTGTAAATCCGGCGTTCGTGCAACTGTGAACATAGCGGAAAATTTACATATTTATGTATAATTATATTTTCTTTTTGGGAATTTGGGAGGATATAATATGTTGTACGTATGTGTAAGTTTGTTAATCGGAATTAAAAAATATATTTGAATTGAATTATTATTATTATTGTTATTACTATTATTATTATTATTTAAATTGTCCGTTTCACTGCTTAAAACAATATTTCTCTTCTAAACATCGGCGACGTTTATGTATGGAATATTACATCGGAATGAAATACCATATCGCACCTATTCAGAGATCGCAGAAATCAATTCTAGACCAACTAATAAAAATCTTAATGGAAATACAGATAAAACGAAATAATAAAATGTTTCACCGTGTGCTGCGTGAATTATATATATAAATTCATCATCATCCAGCGTCGTCTTCGTATCGGAGGTAGACGATTTACCTATACACATTTTGTTGTGCAGTGTAAGTAGCGCACAAGGGCGGCGATCATAATGTGGCGTTAGCGTAGATAGACACACACACGCACACACTCGGGATAACTGATTGTAATCGTTTTGCTGTCACGATGCAATGCAGCCACGCTTGTTTTTATTTATTCCAACGACTGTATTCAGAACATACGATTAACGAACTAAATACTAGATCTCACCAGTCGCGAGTAATTTTTCCGCGTTTTAATAAAATACGGATTCGTATAGCGATTTCTGCCGGTGCGGTGTGGTTCATAAAATACTCAGCCGAATCAATTAAGAACGGATCTTATTAATTACAAATGCCCAGAAAGTTATTTGAAGAATTTCTGTTGTGTCAAAAAAAAAAAACAAAAACTAATTAAACTTACTTCCGGAGAAAATGTTACTACTGGGGACTTGTTAAGTAAGATTTAATTTGATCAACATTTTTAGGAAACTGAATAGTCACACTGCTGCGCACGTAACATATTTATTTTAGTACTAGTTTTAATTCGAGTTTATTCAGTTATGCAGTAGTTGCTAGAGTGCTCGACTATCAAATCTACGGTCGCGGGTTCGAAACCAACACGCCACATAGAAAGTTTTTTATCATTATTTAATTCTTAATTATCACGGAGATGTCAGTGCACCCCACTCCGTATCTGCGTCGCAAATAAGTAGTGCTTTGAATGCTAGTTCATTTTGTACACAAAAATAAAAACGCACAATTGATGAAAAATCGACGTTGTTAAAAATAATAGTAAAAAGAAGAACCCAAACGATAGGCACTGCGACACGAAGGGCTAATCTAATAGAAAGGATGCATCCGGGAAAGAATGTGATTAGAAGGCGGCGAACAGATTCCATTTCACAGATACTCGAAGATGTGACAGCGTCATCGTATGAAGAACTGAAACGGATGGTATCGACAGAGATAGAAATTAATGAAAAACCAATATTAGGATTGAGTACAATACGATGATAGTAAATTAAAGCTGTAATTTTTACTAGAAAAATTTAATTATCCGTAATTTTCAAGCACCTACAGTTTGAAACGGTGTATCATTTATATGAAAGATACGTGTATATGTGTTTGTGTGTGTGTAGTTTCCGGCTCTGCGGATACTCGGTTGTTAATTAGTTATTTTCGAATTGTTTTTTCTTCCTATTTGTTTTTTTTTAAAGACACTCGATTATCGATTATTGAGATGGTTTGAGTTTGTGAATTCTTTATATGTTACGAATTGTAACCTTGAAGAATTTTAGGAGTTTTTCAATTAGTCGAAAATTATCCTGTAATATTGTATCGTATTATTTGCGAGTTGGTAAATGTGTGTTTCCCGAATTATCAGATTGTTTACATTCCACGGTACACATTCAATTGTGAATTGAGTATCGAACGTAACTTCTTTCGAATTCATAATCCATACAACTTTAACCTTCCGGTCAGCATCCGGTATATATATATATATACATTTTTCTTTTAAATTATATAAGCCTGTTGTTAGGGCACTATTTGCATATTTGCGGACAATTGTAATTACAGAAATAGTAAAGATAACGATCGTAATATAATTTAAAAAAAAAAACGAATAAATTTGATTTAATTCGATTTCATGATTAACTCTGATCGTACTTTGGAAATATTCCCAAATATAACCGGCCAGTAATTGATTAAGTCCGAGTAAAGCGTTTGATATTGTGGAATTCTTTTACAAATACTATATAGTCGCGAATTTACAGGTCTCGTATCTGACTTAAATCCTGTTAGAAGTTATCCAGTTAACATCGATAAGACGTTAATATAACCAGAATGTACACGATGAAATTGTTATTACGTTTTCCTACGTCGACACGAAGCGTTTATTATAGAAAAGTAATTTACTGGTCGAAATTTCGGAAATATCCGTCCCCTCCTCGAGGATATCTTTCGAGGAATTTAACGTGTAATATCGTTTTTCTAATATCGATCGGCTACGTCGCCCGGTATTAACTTCGAAAAACCAAAAAAAAAAAGTTTATCGTTCGTAGATTATCTTCATCAGCGAGGAACTCTTCAATATTATCTCATCGAAAAAATTATTATATCGAACTCCGGCCAAGATATTTCATAACGTTATCCGACAGAGATAATCGTTCTTTCGGAGTTTTCCTAAATGGCCAACATTTTTTCCAACTGCTCGCTCGGGGTACACGCCCGTATCTCTAGATCGGTTCTTAACGAAGAGCAATTTCTCGTTGTAAGTGTTTAAAATCGTTTGCTCGTTCCAGATGACGTTATGTCGAAACTAATTTTGAAATATAAATAATCGCCATAAGCCCGAGTTATTAGTCGATATTTTGCGATATATTTTCCAGGTAATCTTCGATTAAACATCTCTCGTTTATAACAAAAATTCTTAATATCCATTTATTATTATTATTATTATTAATGTATGCAGCAACTAAGGCTAGTGTGGCACGAGGGTGAGTAAGTTAAATCAACGAGTAAAGACGGGGCGCGCTTAAGAACATGATTAGGTTAGTTAGGAAGGAGTATTCGTCTTAGAAGAGAAGAAGAAGCGAGAAGAATACCTATATATATATATTTCATAACGATAATACTCGAATCCCAAACCTAAATCATATAGAAACATCGGTAAAACAGAAACACGTGCAAATGCGAAAAGACAAAAAAAAATAGTACGAAATTTCAGACGTGACGGAAGCAACATTTAAATCGTAGACTACATCTTCGAAAAGTTTAACGAACGAGATTTCAGTCGCGAAGACGGCGGAAACGATGCTGAAAGAAGAATAACCGACTACCGCGGGACAGTAAAGGTTTTCTTGTTTAGACAAACGATCGGTCAAGAGGAAGCCGAACGAAATGTTAGACGCGGTAGAGTTAAAAACGAAGCGAGAAATATTAAACATAGTTGTCGTAGAACGAAACGGAAACTATCGTCGAACTTCGTGACTAGTCCATTTTACGTTTGTTGGTTTTTGTTTCCATACAAAATGGGCTATTATACGAAACGCAGATATAGAGTGTTCCGCTGTTTTGTTTAAGAGTTAAACGATGGCGGAAAACTTTATGCCGCGAGCTAAGCAATCGAGCGACGTTGTTGCAATAACCGAACCGCGTAAAAAGAACCGTGAAAACCGTTCGGCCTCTCGTTATACGTCGACGGTAGATTACGATTCCGCACAACTCGAGGACGAGGTCTGCACGCGTGAAACCGTCTTGTTTTCAAACAGAACGATAATTATCGTGTTTCAACGACAAATATAATATTATAATTGAAAACAATATTATTGTATATCAATTCGAACCCTGTATTTTTCTTCCCATCGTTATCTGATTTCGTGTAGTTTTTGCGATTAAATCCCGCCATTTATTCCGATCCTGTATACTGTCCATTCGTCATCTGTTATGCGATCTATAAAACGAGTCGGCGGACGTCCTCTGTTTCTTTTCCTTGAGATTACTAATATTCTCTAATCCGTTTTGTCTCGTGATATGTCCAAAAAATTCGAGACAACTTCTTTTTATAGTTGGCACTAATCTATCTTTACGTTCTACTACCCTAAGTTGTTGAAGTATCGACACATTCGTCCGATGTTCCTTCCACGAGATAATGCGCCTGTAGGAACACATTTCAAATGCCTCCAGTTTTCTATGTATCGCTTTCGTTATTGCCCATGACTCGCAACCATAACACACGCTATTGAGAGAGTCCATTAGTCTCTTTTTTGTCATTATACTTATGGAATGGTCCGTCCGTATCTTTTTAATTTTCTTTCTTTTTTATTTTTTTTTTAAAGCGGAAGGGGAAAAATTTTCAAAAGACTCTGATGATAAACAAATATTTTAGTTTTTATTAGGGAACCAAAATCAGTGTGTGGGATTTTAACAACCCCCTTTCTCTATAAACCAAATGGGATTATTAATATAATAATGGAGTTCGCATCACCGAGGCATAGAACTCCACACTTAAATTAACTTATTGCGATGGAAAAAGGGATAACATAGTCCCTCATTTAATATAAATTCGTACAGTTTATGCTTATAACTTAAACTCGAGTAAATAAACATTATAAATAAGGATTAAAAAAATAAAAATTAAGTTTAGCTACTTATACATTTGGCCATCCCAATTCCCTATGTAACTTCCATTTTATCGTTCCCATTGTTAGTAATAAGCGCTCCTAGATATAAAGGCACTGACGTAAATATTGCACACGGTTTCTTCGCTCTGTCAATAGTGACTACATTTCTTCCGATTTAATTTTAAATTGGCTTTCCCACTGAAATGTTCTATTCTTCCTAGAAGTTCCATCAACTACGATTCATTCTTATATCACCGTATCATCTGCGTATAAATTACATATGGTTCTTACACCGATTGTTATTCCTCCATACCATCGGTCGGTTACTTGCCTCATAATCCACTCGCTATATATATATTGTATAGGTCAGAATATATATCCTTAAGTAAGGCTTGTTTTAATGCTTTTTGACAGTTGACCTTCTATTTTGATATATATACATTCCATATCGAACGTTTTTGTGTAATCCAAGAAGCATAGTATAGCTGGCTAAAGAGTTGCAGTCCCTTTCCAAGGCATAAAGCCTGTCTGTTCAATCGCTATCTGTGGTAATATGAAATACTTTAGCCTTTAATTTATTAAATAGTATCTTACTTGTGCGACTAATAAGCGCAAATAAGTCTGTAATTATGGAAATTTTGTTTGTCTCCTTTTTTATAGTTTAGTATCAATATTGATTTAGTCTAATCTTTTGGCCATTTAGTAACCATATTTTATTACATAATTTATGCATTAGGTCTATTATCTCTTTTTCTTTGGCTGATGTAATATCATTTCAGTTACTATATCATCGTATTACGCTGATTTATTACGTTTCAGCCTTCTTATTGCCCCGTACAATTTCCTCTCGTACAATATATATATGGCTCCATTGTCATTGTCTCCGGATAAATTACACATGCGCGTTCAGAAGTACCTTTCGACATGATTTCTTCGCAGTATTCATACCATCTATTTTGCTTATCTGTTAAAACTGTGCCATATCGATCTTTTATAGACATGTGTCTTAAGTGAAAGGTTCTGGTGATATATCTCAGTTTCTTAAATCATTCCTTTGTTTCATTCTTCTGCGCATGTTTTTCAATTTCCTCGCGTATTTTCATTGCAAAATCATTTTTATCTTTACACAGTTCTCTATTAACTTTTTTTTTGTAAGTTTATTATATATATATATATATATATATATATATATATATATATATATCTTATTCATTTAGGCCTCGTGCTTTCAACAGGTGTCTATGTTTAATTATTTCACATGTTTTTTTGTTTTATACGTAGTTTCTTTAGTTTGTCTTCACATGTTTTTTTGTTTTATACGTAGTTTCTTTAGTTTGTCTTTAAATTGATAGGTTTCTGCCTGTTCTTCTAGCATCGCCTTGTATTTATTCCATAGTTCTTCTGAATTACATTTATCAATTTCTTCTTCAGTTAACTTATTAATATTTTCTTACTTTCCCGTAATAAATTTCATATCTTGTAATAGATGCCATCTATTTTGTTTCATCTTCGGCCTTAGTTGTCATTTAAATTTTAAGCATATCTCCGCTATTAGAGCGTTGTGTGTCGCACCCACAATCCAGGCCAGGATAGCTTCTTACATTTTTAATAGATGTTCTCCATCTTTCACGCGTAACTACGTAATCAATACACTGGTTTATTTAAATTCGGCAGGCAAAAACTTCAACTATACAACTGAATCGCGTAATTATCAGTGAAATAATAATAATAATAATAAGAATAAGCATCGTAATCATAATCGCCGTTATCATCGAAAACTGGTTAATACGTTAAATTTTACCATAATATTTAAAAAAAAAATCAAAAACCTTACAACAAAACATTAAGCAAATTAGCCGCCAAATTATATCACACACACACACACATATATACTATATAACATTTATCTATGTACCTAAGTTGTATGATTCGTTATGTATATATATATATATAAATATATATATATGTGCATGTCAAGAAAAGATTAGTCGTTGAAAATTATTTACTTCCAGCTGATGATCTGTCGACAGCCTACTTTGCAGATTGTTCGAATTTCAGGCGTAGTACGTGTGGGAAATTTCGTTTAAAATTACGTTCGTGGATTATAAAGAAATAAACCTACAATTCACGAAACGTAACACCGATGTGAGACCTAAATAAACTAAACTTTTGAAGTATGGATGAATTGGTAATACGTATATATGTACTTTATATATATTATATACATACTTATATATGTGTTTGTGTGTGTGTCAGAGAATAGGTGAGAAGGGGTATTTATATATATATATACGAGTGCTTGTATGTGTATTGAGTGATACGTTCCTGTTGAAAGTTAACCAGGGTCTCTAATTAGCGAACGGAACTTCTAACTTCTACTTCGAATTCTACTAACCGAACTACGCGGTACGTCTTGAAAGCGATACGACTAGAAGAGTATAACCTGTAAAACGCTAAATAGCCGAACAAGATACCCGTGAGATTGCGGAAACGTGTGTAGCGTAGCAAAGATTATAGAAGTAAAGTTCTCTCAAAGTCGTCTTATAATTTGATAGTTAACATTTTTACTCATATATATATATATATATATATATATATATATATATATATATATATATATATATATATGTATGTGTATATATATATATATATATATATATATATATATATATATATATATATATATATATATACGTACTCGCGAACATTTGTATATTCAAAAACGAGCGATTGGTCCTTATAATGCGAACTGTTTATATCCGGGGTGGGTTATATAACTACTTTAGATGCAATTAACAATTAAGGATACGGATGAGACATTTATAACATGCCGCGATGAAAGATTTATATAAGTATCCGAATATAGCGAGCGGAAAGAGATGGAAATATAACAGACAGTGAGGAATCCATTGGAAGTTTGCGAGACGGGTTTAACCGAAAATTCTCGATTGAAAATCCATTCGAAATTTGATTTCGAATATACAACGTTCCCAAAAATTAACGACACCCACGGATGATTTCGATTACTTATCCAAAAATCAAATACTACTAAACGGAATTGATCGTCCGAATTTAATCACGATTACCGAGTCTTTCGCTTATAACGGCTGGTTCTATCTACAAGACATTCCTTTCCTATAGACGTATACGATTCCACTTTCTGATTAGTGTAAGATTTCTTAAACCGGGTTGTAAAATAATGACGATAACGAAGCATCTGAATAAAGTCGTCTATATAAAAGGATTTTAAAAAGAAACATTAATTCTTAGCGCGTAAATCAAACCAATTTTTAGATTGACAGATACGTCCGCTAATGTAGGCGCGGCAGCTTTAATTCTTGTTTGATTTTGTCTTTTTATATCCAACGGTGGAATCTTAATTCGCGGCGTAGTTAGTTCTCAGTTCCAGTCTATTCGAATTATTATTTAATTCTGTTATATGTTTTTTAATTAGTACAATCTAATACTTAATGTATAAATGTTAGTACTATCGATAAATTTAAATTAATTGTACATTTACACATCTTTCAGCGATTTATACGAAGAATACATAGAACTATTTGAGACCGGTTGATACGGTTTTGTACGCTTAAGGCGTCTCAGACGTCGTTTTCGGTGATTAACAAATTTCGCGCCTTCATTTTGGTGAAGGGGGAGTCGTTTGTGTTGTTAGCGAAGTGACATATTGTTTCATCAATAGAAGGGATTTCCAAATCGGAATGGATGTCTTCGTTTCACTGGTACCTTATGCACCAGTTATGGATCGAAAACATTTGTTTTGTACGCGTGGGATAATTAACCTATTTGTTTTTTTTTTTTTTTAATATGTTAATTTAATTACTTCCAGCTAGAAGCGATTGTTGTCTACGTTATTTTAATTTAAACGTTTTAAGCTTAATTAATAATTCTTCGTCGATCGAGAAGAGGTACGTATAAATGATTCCGTATCGAATTACTGTAGTCATTACTGTTATTATTATTATTATTATTATTATTATTATATGCGCATAGGCGTTTTTAAATTACTATCTAATTACTATTACTATTATTTCATTGTAATATTGTGCTGTTAAAATGATAAGACGTGTGTTTCTGGTATAGTGACATTGATGTGTAGCGCGTTATAATACAACTATATTTTAAAGGTACGTTTATCTCATTTATATAATATTATCGTTACGAATAAATTCCATTCAGTATGTCATCCGGTAATAGTAGTGGTATAAAAACAAAGAGCGCTGGTACAAAAAGGAAAGATGATGAACCCCCGTCTCCTTTAAAAGATATAACTGAGACAGCTGAGCAGGCGTTGGGGAATATTGCTTCCAAATGAATGACGAATTTCGAGTTGAACTTACTAACAACATCATGCAGGCGGTGAAGAATACACTGACGAATTTCTTCATGGAACTGAATAGAAAGGTAGCAGATATGAATACTCAAGTTAGTAACAAGTTAGAAGAATTGGAATAATATAGCCGTCGAAATTCGTTGATGATATACGGAATTCCCGAAACAGATAAAGAAGATACGGATGAATGTATTATGAAACTGGCTAAAGAAAAATTATCAGTAAATGTTCCGATCGAAGCTATTTGTAGGTCGCATAGGATTGGAAAGCGACAAGTAGATAAACTGGGGATTAATACTCGACCAATTGTAGTAAAGTTCGTCAGCTACAGATATCGAAAATTCAGTAATAAACGATTATTGAAAAAGACAAATATAGTAATACGGGAACATTTAACGAAGAAACGGATGAACATAGTACGGGTAATAAATACGGTCGTAGAAATGTCTGGACGGAAGACGGTAAAATAAACTATTGACAGTACGTCTAATGAAAGGATTGTGATAAGAACGCTGGCCGATTACGATAAATTGTCATTTAGAATTTCGGAAGAGAAGACGATTTAAAATTTCCCACTCTCGCGTTACGCATTATATCGTCTTATATTAAATGTACTTTATGTTTATTTGTAGTATGTATATGTATATATATTATGAGTGTGGTTGATATATTATGCATTGGTGCGCATGTATTTTATTATCATCATTTTTAAGCGTATTTTTATGTTGTATGTCAGTGTATTTAAGGTATGTACTTTCTACCGTTCATTTAGTCACTTCATTAATACTAATACTGGTTTTATCTCTCTTTATGCTGTACGCAGTTTTGCGGAAAATATTCTTAAGAGAATTATTACGTGGATTTTTATTTATTCGTCGATATATATTTGAATGTTTGTTACCTTTACGAATTAGCATATTCAGGTGGTTTTTTGATTATGCAAGGTGGATATATTTTAGGAACTGTTTTACTTCTTTTCCGTTTTTTATATGTAATAGGTTAGAGTTGTCAAGTTTCTTACTTAAACTCGTCTATTCTTATTTATTGGAGAGTTCTTATTTATTCTATTATTTATCGCCAAATTTTCAAACAGTTACTACAATGGGACTTAAAGTGTATTACCAAAATGTTCGGGGATTAAATACAAAAGTTAAAAGAACTTCATTTAGGAATGTGTAGAGAAGTAACTTTGATATTTTAGGATTCACTGATGGAAGTGTTTACAACAATGAATTTTTAAATCAAGGTTATTTTGCTTATCGTCGGGATAGAGTTGGTAGGAGGGGAGGCGGAGTCTTGTTTATATATATATATATTTAATTATTCAAGCATGTTGTACGTATTTCGGAAGCTAATGCCAGCCTACATGTATATTTTCCTAAGAATTTTCTCTCGCATGTAATCTTGACCTTTTATTTTTTTCGGCGTGCTAACAATCATTCTTTCCGTCCATCGATCACCCCTAAATCTTAGAATGTATCCGTCATCCCAAAATTCCACTTCATCCATCGTTCCAAGATTATTTTATCGTGGTCAAAATTTATGTTTTTTTTTTCGTTTGTTAGAGACCACGTTTGAGATCCACATTGAGATTTATTCATATTTTATTTGTTATATTTCATCCAATAATATTTTTCCATGTTAATTCGTCTGTGTATTTCAGTTCGTGATTTTATTTTAGAACGAAATTCACAAACAAAAATCCTTTACCATGAAAAGAAAGACTTTGTAACAATTGTGGTAATTAATACTACAAACGTAAAATGTACCAGAATTCATATATTCATGCTTACCAATATATTTATAAGTAAATTCCCAATCAATTGTAAAGTTTCATCAGTCGCAGGATTAAGATGGGACACCCGGTTAAACAACGCATACTGGTCAAACCAACAGATTGACATTGCTAGAGATAATAGCTACCGATTGGATTAATAGCCGACTCGGCTAGAAACCTTCTTACCATTATTAAAAAAATAAAAACTACAATCATCTCCGCTAGGATTCTAACTAACGTCGGGCTCCGGATAGGCTGGTAGCACGAACTTCTATAGGGAAGGTACCGAGTTCGAATACGATCGACGATGCATAAATTATCGTCGGAAAATAAAAATTTAAATAATCCGAATATTATTATCGCGTGAAAGGCAATGGCAAACCACCACGCGTAACACCATATGCGTGCTAGTAACGATATAGTACACTAGAAAAACTCGTGTGGTTGCATTGTGTCGTGACAATAAAGCGATTAAAATCCGTTCTCTCGGGTGTGTGTGTGTGACTAACTACGCTCTTAATCGCCTTGTACGCAACTTACACAGTATAATAAAATATCTATAGTTAAACAGTCACCTACCGCCGATACAGAGGCGGCACTTAATAATGATGATTAAATTATCAACGTGAAATAATATCGAAGGGCGGATTAATTTCAAAAATTTAAGAAATGCACAAAGCAAATTTCATTCGAAACTCACGCATAACGCAGCTCGAACGCCGTGATTTTCTACTGAAGGTTATTGTTTTGCGTACGTACACGGCCGTATAGATGTGTGCATATGCTCGTGTGTAAAAGGCTGTCAGTCTATCGGTTCCCGCGAAACTGTTTAATTTAAACTTAATTTAAATTCCATTTGTGAATCGCCGCTATTAGGTTTCGTTCGACATTTAGCTTTTATTATATCATCGTCCGATAGCCCCCTACTATAATATTCACAAAATATACACGTATTATATTATATATATATATATATATATATATATATATATATATATATATATATATATATATATATATATATATATATATGTATGTATATAATATAAAGGTAAGGAAAAAGGACGTATAAGAACAGGTAGAAACAGAGAGGGAGTGAGAAATAAAATAGTATATGATGTATATTATACACTATATATACACATAATACATAGATATTCGTATATATTTTTTATAGGAGTGTATATATTATATATTACATATATATATATATATATATATATATATATATATATATATATATATATATATATATATATATATTATATGTACATTCCTATAAAAAAGAAAAAAACTGTTCCATGGAGTCCTAAACAACTAAAAAAAGCCATTGGGATGTCCAAAGTTAAGATATAAAGACGTCATTGCGGACGATTTGAAAAAATTAGGAACAAACCACACCAACGGAATCGGGGAAAAAGTTGCACTAAATCGGAATGTGTGGAAATCAATCACGAAGAAACTAACAGAGTGCCGTAAATACAGGAGAAGAGCCAAACAAGGATTAATGATAACAACGAGCGACAAGAATTAAGGTGTAGCCACTGTAATGTTATATTTACCCACAGAATAGGGTTGATATCACATAGCAGGCATAAGTACAAAGATGAAATCTGAGACAGCGGACTGAATACTCGTCAATCCAGTTCACGCAGAAAAAGAAGAATATATATATATATATTTTATGTAAGGAGGGAAAAAAGTGATACAAGGCAAAAGAAGGAGTGAGAGAGAAAATCTTAAATGCATTTACACATATATCCATTGTACAATTATTCTCTATATATAGGTGTTTATGGATGTTATATATAATATAATGTATATATATAATTTTTGTATATGCACACATGTAGGTTTATAGTATATATATATATATATATATATATATATATATATATATATGTGTGTGTGTGTTAAATATAGTTTTGTATGTGTATTCTATGACTACTTAGAATGATATTCAAGGAAAAAACAACATTGAAAATATACCTATGTTATATATAAATATATTTATAGATTTATGTATATAACATATACAGGTATGTGTATATATATATATGTACGTGTGAGTGTATGTATTAATATTAACGTTATCGGACACGAATAACTATCAACCCTATCTGCTGTTCCTCGTGTAGGCGATTAAATCTCTGCGATCGATTGGGAGTATTAAATTATATTTTCTCCGAAACGTTATTCCCATGCGTCCTAAATTATACTCCTTCGAAATTGCCTTAATTTTAGTTTTATATTACGATTAAACGCTAATTTTCTATCTACCGATTGCCGATATTATTCGTAATATAAACTTAATGCTTTCGGGCAGCTTAAAGAAAAAGTAAATTCTACGGATGGTTTACGAAACACCCCTGACTAATGGTAGCACTTCGCAAATTTACTTCCCTTACAACGAATCCTCGTTTGCTCTTAGATCAACTCTTTCCCACCACCACTAATCGTAGGATATACTTAATCTTTTTAAGCACATTTTTTCTTCCTACTCTTAAATGTTACTCTTCGATTTTATTCCATACAACTGGTTCCAGAAGCTGGAAAATAGGAAAAAATTACTTTTGTTTTTTTCGGAATGATCATAATTTCATTCATCCGTCACCATTTCGACAAAATACGATGAAATAATAATAATAATAATAAAAAACAGTATGAATAATACTTATTTTTTAAAAATAACGGTAATTATAATAGTAATCGATGGAAAATATACGAACAAATTCGATAGAAATGCAAAAATTACAACAATATTAGTATGATTTGGTAAAGGATTAAAAGAATTTTTAAAAATTTTCTTTTTACAACGGTTGAAATTTTCTAAATTTCCAACTCTAAAAGCCAAGAATGGATTTTACTGGAAGGTCATTTTTTAAAAATTATTACACTTTAACACTTGCGTATCGTGTTAGAAGTTTAGTTCAAGTGGTAACCTAAACGGGTGATTTATCAAACGTCCTACTTACCTCGGAGGGCAGACAAATTTGTTTACACAACGTCCGCCTACAAAAATATTGGTTTAAGGTTTAAATATTGAATATGACGAATCGACGTTTTCAAAGTTTTCTCCTGTGTTTAACAAATTAACATAAACACACACACACATATACATATATGTATGGATTATATATATATATATATATATATATATGTGTATACATATATTATTACGCGTACACGAAAAACCTAGCAGGTTCAGGAAATTACCACCTATCCATTTCAAGACGTCACTCGTTCTATTTAACGGCAGTGAATAGCGTTAATATCGTTCAAAGGTCGAAACAACAAGATTAACAAAAATTTTTTTCTACTTTTTTCTAAATTTATTTCTGCTGCTAATTAAAATAATAATAATAAAAAAGGTTTCATTTGAAAATGATTACCTAGTAAATAATACTATTCGATGGAAGAAGAATTGTATGTAAAACTGATCTTCAGAATTAAACAATTAGTAACACTACATCTTGCCTGTAGATTACCTGTAGATTTACGTGCCAGTGCACCTAGACCAGAGGCACGGGAAAGGAGAGAACGTAAAGTTAGTGAGGATGTATTGAATGTTGGAAGAATAAACGGGAAAGACGGATTGTTAAATTAGATTATATAAATTGGAGGATTTAAGAAAATTTAATAAGTTATTGGAAACATTGTGCGTGTAGGAAAAAATGTTTAGGAAACTGAGCGGATTGTGTCGAGGATAGAACGTTCGGAAATGAATTGCGCACATTGAAAGAGAATGTAGTGAACAGTAATGGGGACATTACAGGTTGAACATAAAAAAGAAAGAAGATTTTTTAGTATCTAACTGCATGGAGATATTAGTGTGTCCCAGGCGCAGACTAGTTAGTATAACTTCATCTCTTCCGTTTATTGAATATGGAGTTCGGAGGAATGTTGAATCTCGAAGCTATCGAAGTTTGTCGGTAAGCGAAAGTGCAGACCACTGGAAGTTCCATGAGCACTGAGGATTTTATATAAGTCTGAATGTCTTTCATTGGTGTAGTCAGGAGTGAGAATGGTTGAACGAATGTGCCATGTGCCCGCTATTACCTTGTATATCGACATGCGATGGGATCCATGCGAGAACTACATGATGATTAGATGTTATAATCAAATGAACAATTTTTTTTAGCTAGGGTGTGTAATTTAAGATCATGAAGATCACTAAGGCACGTTAATGGCTACAAAAGACTCCGTTCATATTAAGAACGACTGATCAACGCTAATGTTTGAAATGCCCATAATCGCCATTTTAACGACATATAATTCAGCCGATAGTATTGAGTAATAGGGTGGAGTGAAGAAACGAACTATAGAGTCCTGGAATGAAATCGCCTCCTAGTCTAGTTTTATGTTTAGAGCCGTCGATGAAGTATAAGCTATGAGATGGATACCGTGAGATCATTTCTAGATAAACTGCATCTTTAGAAGTATAATTCATTGAAAATTTTGTGAGAATGTGGTCTGTCGGAATATTGTGCTCACTACGAGGAGGAATAATGTTGAGGGAGGAAGGAAAAACTTTGGGAAGGTGGATTTGAAGAGAGGACAGAATTTTCTAGAACACTGTATTCGAGTCGACAAATAAATAATGTTTTATTTTGCGCAATAAACAACTATCGATTATTATAATAAACGGAAGTAAGAGTTTGTTAAGATGACAAAACAAAAATACCGTCAATAAATCAAAATCGGAACACAAGAAATTGAAAAATGAATTTAGTTTTCTCTGAGGCAATTATAAACAGCGATGGTCGAAAATTACAAAAAGAAATAAGGACAAGAATTTATATGGTAAAAATACCAGCAATAACCTAAGTAAACACTAATGAGGAATTCGCTTTTACAAGCTTATAATGTACAATACTATGCTAAAACCAATACGGACCTATACATCGCTGTGGGGATGCACAAAAAATTCGAATCAGGTGATTATCCGACAGTTTCGGAATAAAGCCCTCAGACTAGATGACGCATCGAGATCTGGAGATTCGTACAATCGACGAGGTCATCAGCAGGCGCAAAATCAATGGTACGGATACTTCAACGAGCTAGCGACAGCGATGCAAACAAACCGGTAACAAAACTTCTCGAGAGTATCGAGATTCTTATACTAAATAAGTCGGAACACACCAATGGAAATAACGCTCTCCACATACGAGTTTCCTTTCAAACATTTATTGATAGCCTACTAGGTTTTATAGATCGCGTAATAAGACGGAAGAACGACTTGAAATAAAACGCTTATCGAAGCTAAATGACAAAAGAACCAGTGAACGCGATGGCCGCAATTACGAATTTACGACCATACAATAATGAGACCACGTAACAACTAGGTGAAAAATGCAGGCTGGTATGGATGATACAGTTACGTAAGCTACGATATTTCGGATATGCCACGAAATAAACCATCGACCAAATAGAAAAATCGAGATTGGAATCCAAACCAGCTGGCGGAAGAAATAAATAAATACGTAGATGAACTGATCAAGTGATAGATCTGATGCGTCGAAAAATAAATACTTTGACAGCTCGTATTAGTACATGTATCGATGGAGAAAAGCTAATCACAAAGTAGCTGGTTGATCACGACGTCCTCAGGAATTTATATAATATATTTATAAATATATATATAAATCATTGTTGCCTACCTGTTCATTTGCACAGAATTGGAATGGACGAAACCAGCACCTTCTCTACCCGGACGATACCGATATGATTCTGGATTCGAATCATTTGTTTTTCAACTGTTCCTCCTATTCGGCAAAACAATCGCTTTTATTTTCTAAGCTTATATCTTTAGGCCATCGGCCTCCGTATATCTTAAGTTCATTACTTTCCACAGATGATGCTTGTATATATTATTCTTTATTTCAATTTATTTTAGAATGTAAAGTTACTTTATAATGTTAATTTTTTTTTTTTTTTATGTTTTATGTTTTTCATGGACAGATTGGTTAATTCCAGAGTCCAATTTATAATAAATAATAATAATAATAATACACGTACATGTGTGTAAAACAGAGAATTGTTCGTTTTGCCGTTAAATAGAATTAAATTCCGAACTATAAATCTCATATTCGCCCTTTCGAAGAATCTGATCGGTACGCCAACGAATAAGCGTGGAAACAGCTACGTGAGATTTCTTTTTTCCGAAATGTCCTTAAAGCAGACTTGACACAGATTGCGAAAAGTCAAAAAAAAAATCCGGTTCATTCGCAAACTTAATCTAAGAGACATTATATATATATATGAACAAGTTTCAGTTCAAAGAAAAATGAAAGTTTTACACACAATGACATAACTACGATGATGATACCAATAATAAAACTAATAATAAAAATAATGTTAATAATAATAATAATAATAACAGGTGTATTTATTGGAGAGAAAAAAACTAGTCCGGAAAAATCACTTCGTTTAATTGTCGAGGGAAAAGAAACCGCGCTTTGTCGAACGGTAGCATTTTCCTAGGCTGTATAAGAAGGGATACACCGGTATAAAGCTGTAAAAGTCGACGGGTAAACGATTATAGTCCAAGGAAAGAATTTCCGAACAGAACGAAATGTCACGCAAGTGCAAAAAAGGAAAACACACAAACGAGAGGAAACTTTTTCAAGGAATTTTTCTCTCCTGGAAACACTAACACAAATATATCGGAGGAAAAAAATTCCCCAACATTTTTCGCGGTCGTAACTTATCGTATCGTTCGGATTGCAGCGTACCAGCCGAAATTGCGCCATTCGTCGTCCTACATTAAAATTCCAACGACGATAAACATTTAATCGTTTTAGATTTAAATTTTTTAATTAAAAAAAAACACATTAATTCGAATAAATCGATAATTACGATAAGAAATAATGTTTTATCACGTGACGAAATCGTTAATTATAAAAATATACAATATAAGAATGAACAACGTTGTTAAAGCCACTAAATATGGTGTATATAGATGAAAATATAATAGAGCATTTCGGGCTATTAAACAATTATCGAGTAGACGAAATAAAATAGAATACGAAAAATATATACTATTAAAAATCAAATTTAAGAAATTACTTAAGATGTTACAATATTTAAAAAAAAAAAAAAATCAAAGTGAACAAATGTAATTATAAAATAATATGATAAACAACTTCTTTCACTTCGCTATTATTGTGATATTGTACATCTAAATTAAGTATTTTCTTGCATTTTATTTTATTTTCTGTCTTTTTTTTCCTTTTATATTTTTTATAAATCGTTTATATTTTTATATTTTATTTTTTTATGTTCGCTCGATAATGGCGTTTGTTAGTATTTTTATATATAAAAATTTATCTATTTTTAACTTTTTTAAATTTTTTTATTTTAATTGTTCGTCGAAATAACGGAAGCTGCGAATACGATAATATCACAAGAAACGAAACTCTGGCAACATACGCGCCGACTAAATTAACCGAAATCTCATAGTGTTGCTTTGTTCATTTTTTTTGTAATTTTTCCATTAGTTATTCGTAGCATGGTCGGTTATCTGTTTACCTTTCTATTTAGATTAATTAATGTTTTAATATTTTATTATTTAATTATCCTTTAATTTTTCCTTTTTGGGAGTATTTATTTTTATTCTAAGTCTTTTTTTTTTTTTGCATATAAGTTAATATCCATTTCATGTTGCTGCATCGTATTTTACTTTTTATCTCTTTAAGTATGAGTAATTCCTCTTTTTAACTACAATGTTTTCTTTGTTTAAATCTTTCATTTAGAAGATTTTATTTTAACTTTTATTTTATTTTTTTTGTCAGAAGCTATTCTTTTTTTCGATGGAAAAAGGGACTACGTATTCTCCTTCTTTCATCGCTGTAAGTTAATTTTAAGTGCAATGGCCTTCATTATTCTCTTAAAACTCCCTCCTTTTCTTTCTCTTCGATAGAGGAATTTTTAGTGGGTAAAAATCCCACACACTGATTTTGGTTTCCCAGCGGTGCAATAAAAACAAAATTTATATAGTGTCCCTTTCGAATATTCTTACCCTTCCACTTCAAAAAAAAAAAAAAAAAAAAGAATAGTAAATAAAAAAAAATAACCGAGATATAGAAAAGCGCTGCTAGTTTAAGGTAAAACGCTTAATTTTTCAAAATTTTCCAATAACGTTGTACAGTTAGGAAACAAAACGTACAGACGCGTCAAAAATTGACGATTTTGAAATGTGGATTTACAGAAAGATGCTTGGAATACCTCGGACACGACGACCTTTCATTTGATGACGGTGTTAACGTTGATGAAGATACTCCTAATGTAAATAATCCTTCCGTAACAAAAATTCCTAAGCCACCCCCGGTATTTGTCCACGGTGTAGAAAATTTTCAGAAGATGCGTGAAAAAATTGAAACAATTTTTAACAAAAATTAATTATTACGCTAAAGCTCTCGCTGACGAAGTAGTTAAAATTAATGTACACACTACCGGAAAGTTATTCTAACCACTCGGCTGTCCCGACGACGATAATATTTAATATTGCAGAAAAATATTGTAAACGAATTGTATATATATATATATATATATCTAAGTAGTCGTCTACCTCAGATACGGAAATGGCACTTAATGATGATAATGCACATATATGTACACATACGCATGATACATAAGAAGCGTACCGTATTGACAGTGCAAAATAAATAATACACGGAATTGAATGAGTAACCTATGCTTAATTCTGCGATGTTTGTATAAAACGCATAGGCTTAACAGTAATCGCTTATGGAATTCTATATTGACGTATTCTACAATACATATACATACGCACAGAAACATACCGTATTGACTACGTAAAATAAATAATACGCGGAATTAAATGAGTAACATATGCTTAATTCTGCGATGTTTGTATAAAACGCATAGGCTTAATCGCTTATGGAATTCTATATTGACGTATTCTACACCAAACGTGAAACTTTTTCGATAATCTTTCTGATATAATATTTATATTTAATCTATTTATCGCGGAACAGGGGGAATCGAGAAAATTCGATTTTTAAATTTTTTCCGCGTACCAAGTAGATATCGTCTAACTTAATTTCTGATTAAATTTACTCGTTAATAAGTGCAAAGAAAAATATTCATCTATGTTTTTTCATTTTTTTTCTGTCTTCTTTGCAGATTACAACGATAATCGATGTTATATCGTCGATCAAGATGCGTAGCAAAATTTCGGAATTTACAGTCGGTCCGTTAATTAGTTATCATTATTACTATTATAATCGGTGGTAATGATGATGACTAATGAAAACGATAATAAAAACGGTTCGATATTTTATCGACCGGACGATGAAAATTACACGGCTATCGTACGGACGGCCGATTATTATTACATTCAGAACGTCGTATCGTATTCGTACGCGAACCGAGTATCGATGATGGATTATTTACTATTCTCGTTAAAAGGAGCCGTTATGGTATTCATCATAATTTCGGCTCTTTTAGGTAACCTGTTGGTCATCGTCAGCGTAATGAGACATCCGAAATTACGCGTAATAACCAACTATTTCGTCGTCTCGTTAGCGTTAGCCGATATGTTAGTGGCGATTTGCGCCATGTGTTTTAACGCTAGCGTCGAATTTACCGACGGCCGTTGGCTGTTCGGTTCGTTTATGTGCGACGTTTGGAATTCGTTAGACGTTTACTTTTCGACCGTTTCCATTTTACATTTATGCTGCATCAGCGTCGATCGTTATTACGCCATCGTACAACCGTTAGACTATCCGTTAATTATGACGAAAAATCGATGCGTCGTCATGATCACCGTCGTATGGTTTTCGCCGGCCGCTTTATCGTTCGTACCGATTTTCGCCGGCTGGTATACGACCGACGAACATTTACATTACGTAGCGACTAATCCGAACGTGTGCGTTTTTCAAGTTAATCGACCGTACGCTATCATCTCTTCTAGCGTATCGTTTTGGGTGCCGGGTATCATCATGTTATTTATGTATTATCGTATATACATCGAAGCCGACCGTCAAGAAAGAATGTTGTACAGGTAATCTTTATGTAGATATATATATATATATATAATTTATATATGTGTATGTATGTCCTTATATATCTTAGGTCTGATTACTAACTCGTTTATACAATAGGAAGATCTGGAAATACGATAAAAATCTAGTTATCGCTACTTGCCCTCCATCTTCTTATGTTCAGTAGGTCAGTCGTGTTTGCCGTTAAAAATTTGGAATTCTTCGCAGTTAATTTATCTTTGATCTTCGTGACAAATCTTCAAAACAGATCACAAACATCTTTTGGCGAAATCCATCTTAGTCAACGCGTCAGAATAAATTATTCTCCTCCGAATTGCGGGACACAACGATGTGAGATCGAACGACAGTACGGATACAGCCGCAAATGAATCGTGTCTAACGTCGCCTGTTCCGCCTATACCAATTCCAATAAAGTATGCGATCTAAATTGTTCGATAGAGTAAACGAAAGATTCACGAATTCACAGCAATACATAAACTGGATAAAGTCGACCGCTTGTCGCAACTCAAACAAAAGAAAGTTCTCACCTAAAAATACGTATTTACTAATAAACACCGACCCATATGTACGGCATGCAATTTAACTATTCCTCACTTGCTTCTTACCCGTCCGCTATATTCCTTCGAACGTACAATCGCAAACCTGCCAAATACTCTCTCAAATGTTTTACAACATTCTCCTACATCCTAGACTCCTTGCCATTCTTCATTTATCCAAAATCTTTCTGTTTTTGCGCGCGCGCATACAATTGATAAGTATGTATACATGCCCTATGCGATCTTTCTGTGAAATAATGCTTAAGCATTTTAAATGTGTATGTATCATATATAGATAATTCTCACATTTATGAATCTAACACGCCTAAATTATAGAATATAAATATTAGCTCGCATAACAAAAGTGCGTGTAAGTACACATTCGATGACTGGAAATCAAAGCTAGCGCACACAACCCACGAAAATGTGAGTGTACAAGTGATTGTTATATTATTATATATTATAAAGTATTGTAGAGTAATAGGCTGACTAACACTAAATTAGTGGTGCAATACGCACCTCTATAAATGAAACACAATGTGAAACATTTTTTTTTTTTTAACTTTTAAACACAACCATCTACTGAATTTTATGTAAGTATATATATATCAGGAGATGGAGGTTTTGCCCATTAGCAACCGCCTTAATTAGATTGTACTAAAACCAGGTCTATGATTATTTTCCGTTTTAATCTTTTAGGTATTTCTTCATTAAGTAAGTTAGCTGCCGATGGATTTGGATGGTGTTGTAGTCTTGATAGGTGTCTCTATGAACTGCCGATTTAATCTCTTCAGCGACATATCTCACATGTAAGTTATGTAATGTCCTGTTGGAGATGTACCATGGAGCAGCAGCTATCGACCGTAGTATTTTATTTTGCCTGCGCTGAATTCGTTTTACGTTAGTTGCCGAAGCACATTCCCACAGTTCTACCGCATATAACCGTGTAGACCTTAAATATTGCTTTATACAATATTCAATTTATTATTCATATTCAATTGCGAGCGATCAGCCAATAGAATTGTTTGCATTTTAAGTTCTAGCTCTATACATTCTTAGCTTTTATATGTTTCAGTCAAACGTTAGATCCAAATGAACACCAACATATTTAGTAGACTCGTTTTGTATTCATGACTTAGAATTTATCGTAACTTTATGTTTATCGCGCGCAACACGTCGTTTGGTAAAGATGATGTGATTGCAGTTTTTCTCATTGATTACAATTTTACATTTACGATTCAACTATGTTGTCAATAACATTTTGAACATATTAAGCGCAACTTTTTGGGCAACGATGAGATACAACGAGTACAGGAGAGTCTACAGTACGCTCTCATGCGGCACTGCGTAAACACAACTGGAAAATATCGTTCATCCAAATACGATTTGATAATGTTATAATATTGAGCTGCAAAGTCTTCATAGAGTAGCCCTGGATGCCAGACGCGATGGAACACTTGCTGAATATCCAAAAAATACTGAACAACATATTTCTTTTTTATCGAAGCTCTCTTCAATTTTCTTAACCACTATTCAGAAACTTGGAAAACCTCCTGAACAAGTCAGTTCCTATCGACCAATTACTTTACTTCCAATTCTCTCTAACGAAAAAATCTTACAAAAAAAGCATATAAAAAAAAATTGACAAAGATGAAATAATTCCAAATCAGCAATTTGCTTTTCGAACTAGGCACTGGACTATACAACAGGTTCATAGAGTGATTAAGAAACGTTAATTTGAATAATAAATATTAATCAAATATATGTATATATATATTATTGAATATCATAATTTATTGTATATAAAAAAATAACTATTTTAATTTTTTAAGTGACACTTGATCGACACTACTTCTGGACTAAACCTCCATCGAGCAGATTTATTTCGTTCCTAGAATAAGCGTTCTTCCAGGAGCTGTGAAGTACCTGTACAGCGAATTACTCACCTTACATTGCGGTAACTAAAACTCGGTTCATCAGTCGCAGTCGTAACCTACCACTTTTATCAGAACTTGTTCTCAAATTAAACTTTTTTTTTTAATTTATTTACGTTATGTCTTTAGCGAGTGTAAATTTAGGTTCCCTTTATTTGGAGACGCCCGCGTGTGCATGATTAATTTGATGAATCAAATCGTCACGTAGCGCGGTAGTGCTGATTGTATAAATTACGCGGTGTTAGAATACGATTAAATTTTCTGAATTATTGACGATATATATAAAAAACAAGAGTGATAATTATGTAACATTTATTTGGAAACCCAACTGATAAGCCAACATTTACTTTTGAAACTCGAAGAGAATGAAAGTAGAATAAAATATTTTGAATGCAATGATACAAAAGATTTTTGCGAATGTTTAAACCCGGGAAAGTTATATATTGTTGTCTTGTTTATTATTTAATACCAACAAAGGCGACAATTTGTAAATTTAAATCAAAGTGTTGTATGAGTAATTTTAAAAACAGATTTATCTCTCAAACAGTACAATAAATCTACACACCCTACAAATATAAAATAAATAGTATTAAGCACTCTTCAAAAATACAACGACTACACACACGCATACACAGACTGAGCAAAATCTACAGCAGGCGACGAGAATTCACCAGCAGCTTGCTCCTACCAAATTGATAATATACTACACTCTATCCGACTAAGCGATGGCTGCACTTCTCTGGATGCAGAGTTGTATGGAATTATGTACTGCATTGAGTACATCAGATCAGCTGTACTTCCACATCGCAAAACATTGGTCATAACAGACTCCCTCTCTACAACTAATATGCCGTCGAGATAATAAAAATACATTAATATTAGAAATTCAACACAATCTAAACACACTACATAAGGAAGGATGGGAAATCCGCTTTCTGTGGATCCCAAGTCACATTGGGATGCACAGTAGTGATAAAGTAGACCTTGAAGCTCTATGGTACTTTCACCGGCACCAGAATACTCACCACCTCCATCAACATTAGCACACATACTCATGAACTATAACAGACTAATATCGTTGTATAATGACCAACCTTTTGAACAAGCCGGATTTAGAAAATGATATAGCACTTTAGATCGCGTACACATTCCATAAAACAAGTTATAAAAAAATGTCACGAATTCGGGCTACCTTTTGGGATGATGTTTATAGATTTCGAAAAATCGTTCGACACCATAAAATTAAGTTGCACGCAAGAAGCTTCGAAAAATTTTAAAATAAATGATAATAAAATACATTTATACCAACGCTAAAGCTAGTATAAAAACTAAGCAACGCGTGGAAACCATTTCGTTAAGAAAATGAATCGGAAAAGGAGATGCACTTTCTCCAAAACAATTTTACGCGCTGCTCTACAAGAAATAATGAAAAGTTCCAATTGACGAGATATGAGAATCACGATAGATTAACGCATCTAAGATACATTGACAATATTATAGTATTCCTAGGAATAAACGCCCAGGGTGTAGAAACGATCTTCTTCTTGTACCCGGTTCGCTTGGGATTCATATTTTGTCGCACCGATATTCCGCCAGGATAGGGTAACATCATGCATTGTACACATCGTCGGGTTATTTTTACACTCCAATATGTGTTGTATTCTCCGCATTGGCATTTTGGGTCTTCCACCAGGCCCCATTTCATCATTTCATCATTTCTGATGCCGTACGAACACAGCCTGTTCGGTATTCGATTTATTGTGCGCCATATTGGCCATCTCTCTTTATGTCTTTATGTCCTGGTGCCAGCGTTTCCTCTGGCGGTCTCACGGGGGTTTGGTTTAATTTCTTTACTCCACTGATTTATGTAGAAAGAATGATGAATCAACTACAAATGATAAATAAAAAGAACGGTCTTAAAATAATGCGGAAAAAACGTAAATTATATGCAATAAATATGTTGCGCTACAGACGTTAAATACGATAAAGAACGTCCAATCAATCTATGCAACTAATAACAATTATCCTGAATGTTACGATTAAAATATTAATTATAATGCGGTCTTTAAAACTAATTCATCGTCAAATCGGTGTTACCTAATAAATAATTTCAGTTCCTTAATTTGACCGTTTCTAATATTTCTAATAATTAGTCGGTTTTTTTTTTATTTTCATATATAAATTATGACAATTCCAATAGATGGCCGATTGACAAGCCGTGTCAGCTTGAAAGTTAATACGCTATAATCAAGATGTTTGCTTCATAAGGCCGAGAACAATTTTAACCTTTCTATCGTTAAGTTTACGATTTTTTTAAAGTTATATGTGTATATGCATGTACGTATATATTTGTATGTATATTTATGTATATATATTTTTTTTTATTTGTTTGCGGGTTTTATAAATCCCCCTTATCATACTTACGTTTAAACTATAATACCGTTATTTTAATTTTAATGCTGCGGTCTAAGGCTCATGCCGAAACTCTACTAAGTAAATATTTGTGTGTACACGTTTCTTTTCTGTTCGACATTAAATTGATGTTATTTTATAGTACACTCTCGCATCGTTAATGGCTCTATTTCTATCTTACATCTTATCTCCGCGTGAGTGATAACCATCATCATCATCATCGTGCTATTCACAGAGGCTATCACTAATCGTTCGATCAGACTTTGCGCTGTCTTGCATCTGTCAGTAATTGCTGTAGAGAAGACTTGATAATATTTTGCAACCAATCTGTTTTCCTTCTTCCAGGACTTCGCTTCCCTTCCATCCTTCCTTGTATTATCATCTGGAGTACTTCATATTTTTCGCCTAATGATGATGTGGCCAAAATATGACACATTCCTTTGTATAATGTGATTTTTTAATATCCTGTTTGTATCTTTAAAACGTCTTTATTTGATATCTTGGTCGTCCATGGGATTCTCAACATCCTTCGATAGAGTTTTCTACATATCGATTTATTTGTTGTTTATTTAAAGACATCGTAGCTTCGATTCCATATAACAAAATTAAGTGGATGTAGCAGCGCGATCTTGTATTATAAGACTAAGTGATCGATTACATAATAAATGACTCACGTTATTGAAAGCTGTTCGCACCCGTAACCGCATCTCGCTTCAACTTCAACATCCGTATCTAACTTTTCATTTATATAACAACCAAGATATTTGAATTTACTGATGACCCTTTCGAGACAGTTTCATTGTTTATATTTATAACGGGACAACGAACTTGTTTACCTATCACCATCCACTTATTTACGTTTATATGCAGGCCATAATAGGTAATATCAGTTTCGTTTGTAGATCTCGGTGATTATCAGCTAATACGATATAACGGATTAATGATTTTACCGTTAATCTTTATTCCGTACGGTTGGCGCGTTTGATAATATTTTATTTAATTCCGAAGTCTGAATGCGACATCTTCTTTAAGATTGCAATATATAATAATAGAATCTATAATTTCTAATTTACGCACATAATAGAATCTATAATTTCTAATTTACGCACTTTCTATGAATCGCATGCTCGTACAAATCTAGGTTACAACTCATCACTTTTATCCACCTTACGTCTATATAATAACATACTAAATATTTATCCACAGTTAGATATTCATTTCGATAGTAAATTTGTATATAATAAATTTTTTTAGACTCTATATTTCAGTTGTTACTTTTCAGTAAGTTTATTTTATTTTGGTCATATGTGCGTGCCTTGATGGAGAGTTTGTTTACATGAGAGTATGGGTGTATGACTGGTGTATTTCTGTTTGTATGACTGGTATATTTGGTTTTTTTTTGTGCTTTTTCGGATGTGTGCTTGTATGTGGGTATTGTATTTCATTAGAATCATTTTTCGGTTTGTATTAGTAATTTTTTGTTTTCAATCTAAATATTATTTATATTAATTAGCGTGTTGTGTGAGTGTGGTTCAGTTTTATTTTTGTTCATACTTTTACTTTATAATTATTCTGTAAGAGCGTACACTGTAATTGGCGTTATGCTGTTGTGTACGCCGTATTGTTTTGTAAATAAATAAATAAATAATAAATAATTGAGCCATGACCAGTCGCAGTATTTACGCGATAAAATGATTTGCATTAAAATTGATAAACTCGTTAATTTCTTTTTCCGATTAATCTAGCTCATTTTTCACGCTTTAATTCTTTATAAATAAATTTGTTTCGTTAAATTATACTTCATTAATGAAAATGTTTTAGAATTAGTAAAAACTAGATATATTTGTTTAATTGTATAAATTAATAAGATGTAGACGATTCGAAATGACGATGCAGTGAATAAGAAGACTGTTGGAATTAGTGCAAAGCCAATTATTGATTTTTATCCTCGTGTGTAGGAATTATGTAGGTTTTTTTTTTTTCTTTTTTAAATACACATACATCCGTAATTACGTTAAAATATTAAATTATAAATATATTACAGAAAACAACAAAGACAACTTTGTCATTCGCGATTTTTGTTTTTTCAGTGTAAACCGCGTTAATATTTTTATTAGGCAACGATTCGGTTACAATTGTAATTTTATTTTTTATTCCGCAATTATGCCACTATAATTTAGCAAACTTTTGAAAAAACAGCGATTGACTTACGAAATTATCCAGCGATAAGGATTTTCGTTAAACGTATTTTAATACTTTTTGTGTTTATCGCTGATTATTCGTAATAGGTTTTGTTCGTTTTAATCGTCTGTTTTCTGTCGAGTTATCCAGCAGAGCAACAGCTAATGTATGTGATAATGCGGTTCATATTCACTAGCTATTTATTTTATCTTTCACGGGTGTAGTAACACCTAGGTCTCTGTGCAATGTAACCACGATGCATCTGTGATAGTTCTTAATGCTTTATTTTTGAAGCGTTGTATTATCGCTATATTATTCTGCTTAGCACAGCCCCAAAGTCGACTAAGCCCATATAGGCTTTAGAATTCGATTGTACGATAATATATTGTTCACCAGTGATAATTCGGATTTTCTTCCGATAAGTCAAATCATGTTGCTAAACTTTATATTTCATTCATTACGTTTTGCTATTATGTGGCTTTTCCAGGTTAGCTATCCAAATGGACAACTAGTTATTTTACTGATTTTTGAACTGGAATTATCACATTGACGATACGAATATTTTTGATATTAGAAATTTTTTTTATTTATATTACACGGGTTGATTTGTTCTCATTGATTTCTACACGCCACCGCTTGAACCATATTGAAAGTGTATTAACTGCTGATTGTAAATTTAACATTTATTATAGACGAGTCGGAATAAATAATAGCTTTATCATTCGCGAAAGTAGCGATTTCTATGTTATTTGGTACAATCTGCCGTATAAATTAGGTAAAGCATCGGATCCAATATACTACCTCGCGGTACACCGGCTTTCATTGGATGCAATCGAGATTCTTCATATCCATATTTTACAACAAAATATCGTTCGAAAATTTAATTGCAAATAAAAATTGTAATTGTTTTCGAAATGTTATTAAAAACCAATTGACGCGGTTTTTACTCTGAAAAAAATAGCGAGTGAAATCAACCGTCAAGGTATAAGAATATTTTTTAACGTTAAGCCGAAAGTTCCCCGAGAATTTGAAATAATTAAGCGAAGAAATTTTCTATACAAGTCAGGCTAACATTTCGTTTCAGGAAAAAATTCTAGATTCGTATTCGATAGTGCGAGCAAAACCCTGAAGCATTTAATAAGCGCCAAAATTTAACGATGAATTTAGTTTAAAGCTATATAATAATCGTCGAACACGTTGTTATTCATCGGCCGAGATTTTTAAATTAATGATTTTTAAAGAAAAAAAAATTATTTAATAATTAATGATTTTTTTGCGTAGAAACGAACGTGTATTAAGCGCGAAAAAATTTATTAAAAAATAAAACTACTTGAAAAGGAATTATATTTTCTTATTAGGCGGGGGAAAAGGGACGCACCGTCGGTTTGAATGTAGCATTTGACAAATTTTAACGACGAAGTCGACTATGAATAATGAGAACAATGACAACGATAATAATAATAATAATAATAATAATAATAATAATAATAATAATAATAATAATAATAATAATAATAATAATAATAAATAGCGGCATTAATGATGATGATCGAAACATAACGAACAATTGGCGAATGCTTTTCGAGAAAAATGGTCGGAACGTCTCCCATTGACGGTCGCAGAATAATTTATTATTGCCGATCAATTAGGGTTCTACTCTACTCAGAGTCGTCCGCTTGAAATACAAGAACACTCTGGCACACCGACCGATCTATTTGGTCTTCGGTAAAAATCTAAGAAACGCTATTTCCGTCTCTAGGTTTTCCATCTTCTATTTTACCTTCGTTAATCGATATGTTCGTCTCTTTCTTTTTCGAGCGTTCCGGATAAAAGAAATTGGCGAAAGGGAAAAAGATGAACGTTAGAGAAAGACGCTGATAAATTATCGAGCTAAGCCTAACGAAGTGGCTTAAATTGCTCGTCGATATGTTTTCTGTTTGGCAACTACACGCTGTAAGTCGATTCGAGAACGAATTTCGACGAAACCGAAAACAATACTTAACGATGGGACAATTTCTATCGAACAGAGACGTCGTCGGACAATTTTTTGCATAAAGAACGGATTGGGCGAAAGAATTTTTATTAACATGGCGAACGACGCTGTGGAAAAATAAAACCGAATGAAATGGAATTTATTTAAATATAATATGAAAAATATTAAACATTTTCCGATGTATTCACTGGAGTATATTTTTTTTTAAATATTTTTCTAGCAACTATATTCACGGGGCTATACACAAATTTCTATTTACAAGAAGTATTACGTAAAAAATTTATGTATAATTCTGGTACGCGTAATTTTTAATCTTTGTACTAATTGTTTAATTTATGTAAATCGATAAATATTTCAGTCTTTTTCTTCATCGTTAAATATATATTCCGCTGTTCAAACGTGTGAAAAAAATTAGAAAAATTTTCAATAAAAATAATTAATAATAGATGTTTAAAAAAAAAGAGACTTAAGATTATAATTTTCTTTTTTGCATACGATTATATAGTTGGCAAATCTTTTTTATTGAAATACACGATTTTTACCAAAAACGCTCCTACGAAGTATACGATATTCTAATTAATTATAATAATTCTCTACGTGCGAACGCACTGTACGTTCCGCGTTTAATATAGCCAGCCCGTTCAATGTTAGTAAATCCGTTCATGAGACTTAATTATTTTTGAAGTTTTTCAACATTTCGAATTAATTCGTTTTATTACTGACGATCGAAATATCGTATAACCTCGACTGATGATATTCGAGGAAATTCGAAAAAGGAAGTCAAATATGGCGTTTTAATTGATTGATCGTCGTTATGCGACGTAACAAAGAAATTGTTAGATTCCGATTATTATTTGATATTATATATATATATATATTGTACGTACATACATATATAAATACATGCATAATATAATAAGTCTGAAAAACTAAAATGGTTTAAACGAACATAGTAAATTGAAAATAAAAATATTGTTACGATACCGGTTACATAACTAATACCAGTTTATATATATATATATATATATACTTGATTACTAAAAATAGTTAAAATCACTAAATTTATTTTTAATTATGCGAAGCTTTTCGGCAATTACGCCATTGTCAAGCTATATACAGTTAAAATTAATTAATATAAAATCATAACATATTAATTTAAAACTAAGTTTACAATTTTACACAAAATGAATTATGAATACTTTAGACTATCTGACCCTGACTGTGGTACACAACACAATCAATTGTCAGTAATATAAAATTTACAGAACAGTAGCTAGAGAATAATTATTTTATAAAAATATGTGTTTGAACAATGAAAAATATATATTTATGTGATTAAAAACTTAATAGTTAGGAATAATATTTTTACAATACACTTTTTAAAATTAATTCTTCCTCAAACTTTACCATTGAATTTAATAAATTATTTTTATCCCTTTCTTTTATACACATATTTTTATAAAATAATTATTCTCTAGCTACTGTTCTGTAAATTTTATATTACTGACAATTGATTGTGTTGTGTACCACAGTCAGGGTCAGATAGTCTAAAGTATTCATAATTCATTTTGTGTAAAATTGTAAACTTAGTTTTAAATTAATATGTTATGATTTTATATTAATTAATTTTAACTGTATATAGCTTGACAATGGCGTAATTGCCGAAAAGCTTCGCATAATTAAAAATAAATTTAGTGATTTTAACTATTTTTAGTAATCAAGTATAAATAAAAATCACTACATTCCACAATCAATAACTTTATATATATATATATATATATATATATATATATATATATATATATATATACAATCATCATCATGTAGTCAAAGTCCTAATACGGGTTTGATAATTTTCTCCACAATTGACGATTTGCTGTTTTCCTCTCCATATCCGCACATCCGGTAGTGTCTTCTATCAGCTGTTGCATATATCGTTCTCTAGGCCTTTCCTTTCCTCGTTTTCCATCCATTATTCCTTCTACGATTATCTTTTGTAAACTATCGTGCCTTATGCCCAAGCATATTCATCCTTTGTTTTATTATTCTTTTCCAGAATGTTCTTTCTCCTCCAGTTTTTGCCCAACGTTATATTGCGTTCGAGTGAATCCATATCTCGTACTATATGTCCGAAGGAGATGAGAAATCTCCGCCTCGTTATTTCAAACAGACGTGTAACTGTATGCCTAATTTACTAAGTATGTAATCGTGTGTAACTCAGTTTTTCCATGAAATCCTTCGCATTTTTTCTATAAGTCCACATTTCAACGCATTAATTCTGTTTTGGTCGGATATTGTAAGTGAACAAGTTTCACCAGCGGCAATTGAGAAGACTAAGCTTCTCAGTAGATTTAATTTCGTATTCGTTGAGACGCTTGTGTCCTTCCAGATTCTTGTTAATCTACTAACTGCATTAGGCGCTATATAACTAACCTGCGTTTGATATCCATCGAGCAGGTTCCATTGTTAGTAATCACTGACCCGAGATAGATAAAACTGTCCACTACCTAAAAACCGCTAACTCCTTTATTATGCTTGTTTCTCATTTTTATCAATTATCATGACTTTTATTTTACTCCTATTAATACTCAATATTCCACGCATTCTTCCTGTAGTCTTTACATGATATTCTCTAGTTTTTACTTCGAGTTGCTTGTAATAACAGTATCGTCCGAATATCTTAAATTATTAATTACTCTTCTTCCTGTCGAAATTCCGTCTTCCTAATCGTTAAATATTTTTCTATACTCATTCATTTATTGTTGTTAAAATGGTATTTATCTGCATGAATGTTACATATCGTAAACAAATAACATAAATCTACCGCTAATGCTTATCGATGGTACAACGCCCTAAATCATTATATTTCACTCGTGCGTATTTTCTTCTTCTGTCGATGAATAGTCTGATTTTACTTTATATACTAATTCATTTGTATAATTATTGTGTTAATTGTTTTGTTCTGTTATTTTTATCCATGCTCGATTATCTTTACGTATCTTTATACTCTCCATTGCTGTTCGTAAATCAGTTAAGACTATATTTAATCATAATATTTCTCTAACTTCCTCGCTTAAAGATACGCATTCGAATTCAGCTTGACAATGTTACAAGATTTGGTTTTCTGCCATCCAAGAAACGGAATTAGCAGTGATCATTATTCTGTTACTTCCGTCTTCATTAACTGCCCAAACAGCATCGAAGAAAGATTCAATCGAATTACTGCTCTAATGCGTTTATATCTGAATTTTAGGTGTTTGGTTCCTTTTCAGATATTATATTTAATTTCTCTAATTAAGTTCTTTTGATTTTTTATATAAAGACTTATAAACTGGATTTCTATATGTGCCACTTTTTACGAACGTTTCTCTTTTCTTTAACTAGAGTCAGAAAGTGACCCGGTGAGTTATTTACTTTTTCGATATTTTTCATTTGTGGTGAAGATTTCCACGCTATGTGTTGAATATTTTCAGTAATGTATCGCTATGTCTATATCTTTTGCATTTTGCAATGGTAATTTTAATTCGCTATCTATAGCTTCCCGAAATTCATTCCAGTTGTTATATTTATTATGCAGGTTGTGAGTGCTTTCCTTCCTTATTACAGCTGTACCTACCGTAAGAATTGTTAGAACTATGATTTGGTACCAGATCAAAAGATATTTTAGCCTCGATATTGAGCACATAGGTGCCTTTAGTAATGAAAAAATTTAGTGCATCCGGTTTTTCGTTTCTATCGGTTGGTCAATGCTTTGGCTCAACCTGTAGCAGCACATCTTAAAAATTTATCCTGAATTATTTTGTGTGGTAAGCTACCACTTACGTTTGTAAAACCTTGACCACATCTCACACTGTTTGTATCCCAGTCACCGCCAGTTAGGGCCTAAACTATCAAAAATTTAATTTATTTCAAAATCTTTTATTGGGCGGGGGGGCAATAAAAAGCAGATATCGCAATTTTAACGTTTAATGAGGATACAATTATGACAGTTGCCTGCATTTCTTTACTATTTGGCTAATTCGTAATGCTTAATATTATCTTGAATAATGACTGCAATACCACCATGAGCCTTACCAACTAGTCTATTTGTTAAATATACATTGTAGCCCGGTATGTGAAAATAAGATTTATCTGTAAAATGAGTTTCAGAAAGTAATAATATATTTATATATTTATATATTTTAGTTTTAAAAAAGTTTCGATTCTTATTTTGTAGAGCGTCATTTGCGTTTCAAATTGCTATTCTTAAAGATGAAATCATTATTTAATCAGTTTATTTGTTAGAGCAGTTAGCAGATTTAATACAAGTGTATTTTGTTGAATTAGCTGATTGAACGTAGATTTAAATTCATTTAAAAAGTTTGTTATAGTATATCTGCTGAAATATTTTAATTATTATGTTTACAATAATACAAAAGTTTGAATTACGTGTATGTAAACATAATAATAAAATATTTTAGCAGATACACTAACAAATTTGTTTAATAATCCTTTATGTAATTTTAATACATTATCAACAACGTCAATTGCTGCGTTCGTTTAAGGCCATGTTAAAAAAAAAACTGTTTCCATAGTGCGTCATTTCGTATATACGTGCCATTAATCTTGCTTTGCTACCTTTCGCTATTATCATTTAATAATTGAATACCCAGAATTTATTTATATTATTTTATACTTATCGCGACGAAGATTATTTCCAAATACCGTTCTCAACATCTTGATAATTCATTAATATTGCATCTATACAATAATATATAATCTTTCAAATATTTTATTTTATCCTTCACTCGATTAAATTTTCTCAGTACATCCAGTTTGTGCATTTTCGTTACTGATTCATCATCATTGTTATTATTAATAAATGTGGTTTCTTCGATGTCATTTAATGGGATATAAATATATTCTTTACCATCTTCCGGTAACAAATAATTCTTTACTTCTTGCACAAGTTAAACATTTAATTCGAACAAATTTTAAAGTTCCAATAATGTCTTCAATTACTGTAAACATCTTATTGGCAATGGATTTATTAAGCAATCTACTGCGTATTATTCTTCACTTACATCGAATCGAGTTATTATTTTTCAAAAATTGCTAAAAAAACTGAAAAGTTTCTTCTATAGGAGAAAACAAGAAAAATACTAGGCGATATTTTCTAATTTCAAAGAAAACGCCATAAAATATGGAAACCAAAAATGCGGACGAACTAGGGGTTGTAGTAGTTTGGTTACGGTAGTAACGGAGTTGGTAATCATTTATAATGGCATACGCCTGAATGGGGACTTTCCAAAGCAAACCAGAACGATTTTCTATTTTAAAAAAAAGTTCTCTATTTTGAAAAAAAACAACGAATAAAAAGAAATGAAATCAAAAGACAAGACCAGAACATCAAACCACGTCTAGAACATCGACTATTACACCTACATCGAAAAGACGGACATAAATATCATTTTAGACGCAGGTATCGACTTCCTAAAATTTTAATCGAAAAACTCTTTGAATCGGCTTACGTAAATAAAAACAGAATACAAACATTATATAAATATCAAACTGCCCTAGATAGAATACGTATTAGAATATGATTTGTAAAATTTTGCTTTTTCCTTGTTGACATGCCGTGTACTGCCGCCTAGGCCATAGGCCTGAGAAGATAAGAATTAAACGGATTAAAATAAGTTGGTGATCTTCAGTAAATGAAGAAGACGTTCAACTTTAGCATGATGATCAGACAGGATTTCAGAGAGGGTTTGGAGAATTAGTACTCGTCGGTAGGAATTATAAATTGAACAGCTAACGAGTAGATGTTGGATTGTAACATGGGAATTGCAGTTGGAACAGAGTGGAAAAGGTTGATTTGATAGCAGGTGTCTATGAGTTTGGAGCGTCCTAGGCGGATGGCGTAGTTTATTCGTGTTTGGAGTGCTAGTCCACTGTTGTTGCCATATCTGTAATAACTTCTTCATTACATATGGTTGAAGATCCCTTTGTAGTATTTTGATGTTTAGTACCGAAAAGAACAGCGAGCATTCTTTTGCTGCATGTCCGTGAGCGTATTTCGCTGGATTCCAACATGTGATGCAATCCACGCGAACGAAACGCGTGCATTTATGTCACAAAGAGTGCGAATAATTTCTTTGGCTACAGGATGTTGATGAGGACAGTTATATTTCTGAAGAGAAGTGAGTGCGGTTAGTGAGTCTATGAAAAATGAATGAGGATCAGAGTTTATTACATATTCTATGACAGGTTTTATAGTATACAGTTCTGTCGAAAGAATACTGAATAGGTCTCGAAGAGAGTAACGGAGAATAATTTCTTTATCGGATGCAATTCCACAACCTGTTCCCTGAGGTGTTTTGAAACCATCAGTAAAGAATATTTTGAAACTGTCGTATTTTCTAATCATATGTTGATATGCAGAAAGGAAAGTGTTGATATGTGATTCTTTTTTTTTGAGAATTGTTCCAGCTGAAGGTCTATGTTGAGATGTAGGTTCGCTCAACGGGATGTTGTATAGTTAGTTACGTTGGTGATAAAGTGAGTTGCATCGAGTCCAAAATTGTAGTAACTTGCTTATTGAGTACCGATGTATTAGGTAATGGTTGAATCGCGTTTAATGAAGTAATATTTGATGACAATTTGAGTCGAATCTACGTATTTATAATACTCCGATTTCGGAAGTGGGAAAAGCTCTAATAGCGAGTCTTATGGCAGTATGATGTATCGTATTGAGTGATTTGATAATGTTTTGATTAAGTGACGAGTAAATTACAGCGCCGTAGTCGAGCCTTGATTTAATTCATGTTTGATAGATTGTCACTACGGAGAAACGGTCTGAGCCATATGATATGTTAGCTAGTTTACGGATTAGATTTAGTTTTTTAGTGTACCTTCCTTTCAGCTAGTTGATGTATACGGGTTCCATGTACGTTTCTGGTCCAGAATTATTCCTAAATACCTCACAGCATCTGATGTTGGGATGGGCATGTTGTTTATTTTAACTGAAATTTTATGACTACAGCAACGAAGTCTGCAGAAATGTATAGCAGTAGTTTTTGTGTTGGAGAAGTTGAAGCCATTGCCGACTGACCAGGCTTGTAGTCTGTCGATTGTATCGTGCAGTATTGATGTTCCGAGGGTACCATCCGAGTAAGAAATGAAGATAGCTATATGATTTTGTACTGAAATATAATTTATGGCTATGTTAAAGAGAGTAGGACTCAGAACGTAGTCCTCGAGGACACCATTCTGTAGATCATGGATTGTTAAATGATCCTAGTCGAATGTGTAATTTTCGGCTTGAAAGGAAATTTCTGGAGAAGTATGCTAGATGTCCGCGAACTCCCCAGCAATGAAGGGTTTTTAAAAATTTTTCTTTCCAGATGTTATCGAAAGCTTTGGATATGTCGAAAAATACGGCCAGTAGATGGTTTATACGAATAAATGATGTTTATATGGAATGTTTGAGAAAAATCAATTGGTCGATCGTTGATCTCCTCGCTCTGAATCCGCATTGTGATTCAACCAAAAAGTTGTTGCATTCGATGAACCACAGTAATCTTGCATTTATAACCGTTCTAGAAGTTTGCACATGACACTAATTATTGAGATAGAACGATAACTGCCTAGTAGCATTGGGTTTTATTTGGTTTACAAATCGTAATGATTTCTGAGGTTCTCCATGAATCAGGGAAGGTATTCGTTTCCCAGATGTGGTTAAAAATTGGCAGCAATAGAAGAACAGCTGATTCCGGAATATTTTGGATCATGTAGGCATGGATGCTATCCTGTCCAGCTGCAGTTGGTTTCTGTTTTTTAATACTTCGTTGTAATTCTTCAAACCTAATAGGGCAGTTATCCTCCGACGGAATTGGTTCCGCGTTTATTATTCCGTCCTTGAACGTTGCTCAAACCTTTAAACTACATAAATTTTCTTCAGTATTTACAGCTGAGCGTCTTGCTATTCTCAGGGCCCTTCGCTTTTACGATTCTGGAAATTAAAGTCCAAATGTAGTCATTTTCACGGATTCACGCAGTGCTCTCAAAGCTATTTCAAGTTTCCCATTTAATAGTCGCTGTTTTCCATCAATCTACGATATCCTAAGAAATATTTACGATCTATCTCTGAAACGCATTAGTGTAAAATTTGTCTAGATTCCCAGTCATTCAGGTATTCACTGGAATAATACCGTAGACAATCTTGCTAGAAGCTCCAACGAGAATGGAAGGATGAAGTTCAGGCAACATTTTAATCATCCAGTTGCTAGGAATTTAAAATTCGTTAGAAAGAATTGACTGAATTTCTAGAGCAGATTTTGGTCTAGACATGTCCACAAACAAAACAAAGTTAGTGATGGAGAGCGGTTATTAATAATTGACTGAATTTCTAGAGCAGATTTTGGTCTAGACATGTCCACAAACAAAACAAAGTTAGTGATGGAGAGCGGTTATTAATTTACTTTGAATTTTTCGTTAATTGTGGTCTCCAAGGGTTTAAGAAACTCTTTGAGAGTGCTCAAACGTTCTTTTGTTTCAGTTTCTGAATCAGATGAAAGACGCTTCATCTGTGAGATCGCTTGTATTTCTAAATTTTTGCTTTTTTAGGCCCTTTTTCTTTATTCGTTCCCTCGCTTCTATGGGTATGGATTGATTTTCACAAATATCCATTAGCACCGAAGAGTTACCTGTTGAAGACGAAGTGGATGGTAGTGATATTTTGTGGTTAGAAGGTGGGACGTCTTCGACTGAGGTTTTCCCATAATTTTCCATTTGGGTAATTGCGGTGCTGATTTCTCCTTGCGTGTCAATTTCAGAGTTATCCACTTCAGTGGTACAATCTTCAGCTAGATGTCCTTTTGACTTGCATTTAAAACAAGTGATCTCGTTAAATGTCATGAAAATCCGGTAGGACACATTTGCATAGTCTAGAACAAACGATCCGGATAAGTTGGCTTCTTCAATATTGGTCATAGTGTAGACCTGTCTTCGCTAGCTAATAATATGGCCAAATAGTTGATCATACGGAGTAACTGTTTTATTTTTAACGATATAATCTTGTAAAATTTCGTTCCATAACGTCGGCGGGACTATATATCTATCTATAGTGTAAGAATGTACGTCGTTACACTTAGCCGTGGGATTACATTTTCATTTTCCAAAGTTACATTTCATTCGCTAGAATTTTTTAAATATGTGCGTCCAAAAATTTTAAAAAAAAGCGCGTGTTGCTGATAAACCGATGCGGTCGTGTGTCCCTGCGTTATCTTATCGTGTATTTGTGCGTTATTCATTCTTTAATCATTTTTGAAAAAAGAAATACTACGCTTATCAACGATTAAGAAGTATTATCGTTTGTAAAAGTGGAACATGATTTAAAAAGTCCATTCCTACATAGAACCACGTGGGTGAAACCACCTAGTTATTATTATTGTTATGAATATTATTTTAATGCGGTTAACGTTCGTGGAGGAAAAAAAACAAAAGTATAATCTTAGTCACGTAAGGATTTCGTTCCAAAAACAAACAGATGTTACATGATATATCGTTGCAAAATTTTGTAATATCTCGTTACTATTACTAACATAACATTACCAACACTATAAACGTGGAATTATATACCTTCCATCATTTTGGTATATGACTATAATTTATTCGCCATGTTCGTGCCGTATGCCGTTATTTCATCTTCAGCTAAACTAAAGCAGTCACTTAACGCCTGTAAAACGAAAGATCTTAATACCACTACTCTTCGAGATGACGACATCATCTTTACTGTTTACTTTATATATATATATGTATGTGTGTGTAATTATATGTACATCTCTATCCGCTCTTGTTTATTTTTATATTTATATATGTGTGTGATTATAAATGTCTCCTTCGTTTTCTATTCATCATATATATGTTCTTCTTCTTGTGCCCTACTTTGCGAACATCGTTGGCGATCATGTATGTTGGCAATCAAAACTTCCTTTCTCTGGCTTCTTGCATGAGTTTTTGTATTGACCATGTGTTCGTCCATTCTTTGATGTTATCCAACCAGTATGTTTTTCGTCTTTTTCGACTTCTTTTGTCATCTACTTGTCCTTGGATAATTAGTTGCACTAGTTTATATTTATCTCCTCTAATTACATGACCGAAGTACTTTATTTTCTTTTGAATAACAGATTTCATTAAATTTCTTTCACTTTTGGCCATCTGTAGGACTTTACGATTTGATGTCTTAGTTATCCATGTTATTTTCAACATCCTTCTATGTAGCCACATCTCTACAGATGCTAATCGTTTTATTTGCCTTTTGTTTAATGTCGCTGCCTCAACTCCATATAGTAAAATCGGACATATGTAGCACTGTACAATGTTTTGACATATATTTGAACGTAACTAAGAAGACTCCCCGTATACTGGTAAAAGCACTCCGAGCGTAGTTACATCGCCTTTTTATTTCTGTTTCTAGGATTCTCCGTAAATATGAACCTCGAATATTTAAGCGCTCTACTCACTCGAAGTGAATTCGAATCTCGTCAGGGACAATCATTTTTCATGGTACAATGGCCTCCTGATAATTCAGCTGTATACGTAAAGTGGCCTATATCGGTCTTGTTCTGAGAAATGGAAGGTATGACCTACTGATCATCGAAGGAAACGTTGCAGGAAAACGGGAAAGAGGTAGGATAAGGAAAACCTAATTTGAATGAAGGAATGGACAGCTCTCGGCACAAGAAGCCTTGTAACAGACAGCTTCTACAGCGTATAAAAAACGTCGTGGACAAAAACAAAACGGTTCGTAACCTCGCAAACATTGAATTCCGTCAGCGATCATTCGTAGTACCGGACGCTCTACTCATCGTCATGCCGCTTCTTTAAACCTGTCGAGAGAATCTGTTCGCCGTATATTGCTGAAAAACTTGAAATTTCATCCTTGTAAACCGGTATAATAAGTCAGGAATTAAAAAGTACCGAACATGGAACATGCACAACGGAAACATTTTGCTGAAACGATGCTGAAATAAATCGAAGACGAAGAGATCGACTTAAACAACCTTATGATGAGCGATGAAGACCATTTTCAGCTACCCGGATTCGTAAACAAACAGAACTGCCACTACTGGTCCGAATCTAATCCGAATTCAATCGAACAGAAGCCGTCACACAACGAGATAGTAACCGTCTGGGCTGGAGTGGCAAAGTAGGAATAGTGAGGCCTTATTTTTTCACTGGTACTGTCAACAGAACGCGCTACATCGAGATGATAAACTCGTTTTTGCTTTCCTCACTTCGTCCTTGTTGTCGTCTAGGTCGTACATGGTTTCAACAAGATGGTGCGAATTCGCTCTTAGTCGCAGCGTGCGCAGACTTGACTGCTCCAATTTTTTTTAATTGGGATACCTTAATAACCGCGTTTAGGAAACACTTACGCGAGATTTGGAAGACCTGAAAACTCGGATTTGTGAAGAAATTTCAAAAATTCGGCGACCTATGCTCGAGAAAGCGTTCGGAAATGTTGTAAAAAGACCGAATGAACGTATTGTTCTAAATGATGGTTTATCTTAACGATGTTGTTCTCCACAAATGATAGTAAGCTACTCTCTCGTTTTCCTGTTTTTAAATAAAATTTCATTCAAACATTTCGCTCGAGTAGATTTTGAGTCACACAAATAAGAAAACCGTTCGTCTTCAGTAGGTGACAATATATACACATATGCGTAAATATGCATATTGTATGTATATATAAAACATATGTATATGTATGTGCCGTATGTACCTATACGTACGTTTGTACATATAAAACGTAATGCATGTACACATATATACATATATATATCTAAACGAATATGTATATATATATATATATCGCATATATAAATATTGACGCATACATAAGTACATTTACGTGTACGTAGACACAGCCGTTCTTGAGGATGTGGGAATTTGTACTTCAGTGGAAGATGGCGTGAGAATTATAAAAACACAATTGAGATTTTCATTTTTGAATACACGTTTTTTGGATTTATTCCCTTAAAACTTTTCTCGCATCCTGTCACGAATTCGCCTTTTACGTACGTTATGCTATTTTAATGCGAATATTATCGACGTGGGTAAATACGCATCTGCCGCATTAAAGTTACAATGACATTTTCACATCGTGTGAAGGAGCAATAACATAATAATAATAATAACAACAATCATCATTTACACTTTCATAAAACTTTGAGACAACCGGTCAATTGAAAGTTTTTCCTTAGCACTTGAATTGTATTTGTACATCCATGTATAAAGTAATGATATATGTATATATATATATATATATATATATATATATATATATATATATATATATATATATATATACATATATAAATTCATTCTTGTATATGATAAGAACGGAAATTAATTTATTGTTTAAGTGGAATCAAAAGTAAACAATAATAATTTTCTACCATGTGTGTGTGTATGTGTGTTGGTGTGTGAGTTGCGCAATTATTATTTAAAACTTGTGTTATTTTCATTTGATCCGATTGGTTGCTATGAAAACGGGTATTTTCGGCGAATAAATAATAACATAGGTTTAACTTTCAAACAAACAAAAAAAATTATAAAAATACTTTTATATCGTATCACGATATACTTATTTAACTCCCTACGGTATGTGGACGTTTATTTTTTAAAAATATCAATTTTAAAATTAGAGACATTTTGTTAACGTAAAATGCTTTGGCATTTACTAAGCTGTAGGCGAAAAATGGATACGATAATGAAAATTAATCAATGCTATGTAATGTCGGTAGCAAAATATGCCTCAGAGACATGGACTTTAAATGCAGAATGTGTAAAACGATTAAACGCGTTTGAAATGTGGACGTTCAGGCGTATGTAGCGAATTTCATTGAAAGAGAAGACAACAAATAAAGAAGTACTACAACAAAAGCGGAATGGAAAAGATGATGATGATGACATCTCTGAAAAGGCAAAGATGTGGCGCATAAAATCAGAGAAGAAGCATTATTCACGCTGGCTATACAGTGGGAAAATCGAAGGGAAGCCTCAGAAGAAGAAGATTGGAAATGATGGAGTCAAAAACTGTTAAGGACATAGTGGACGCCGCAAGAAGCAGACGACTGGGCAGATACTCGATTTAACTGCGCATAGATGTTGGTGTATGCAATCTTTGACGTGATGATGATGAGAATGTTTTAATTCTAAATCATTGTTTTATTAATACTGTTCTTCATTTTGTTCAGTTTTTATGAATTGTAATCTTAAATTAATATGTTTTCATTTTATATTTTTCATATTTTCAAATATTCACTTGATGATGGGGCTGAAAAGCTTTGTGATTTTTAAAATTAAGTGATTTTTAAAATTAAGTGATTTTAACTTCCTTTTTGTTGTTTACTTTTTCTCGTCGTACCATATCTTTAATAGACGCTTCCGTTCGGCTTCTGATCTGTCATTAAGACGTCTGTGCTGTGAGACCTGTCCATTTCTTCATGTTTTCAAATTAAGTTTTCCTTATGCTACCTCTTTCCCGTTTTCCCGTGACGTTACCTTCGAAGATCACTTGCAGTGGTCATTCCATTTCTCAGGTCACGACCGAGATAGGCCACTTTCCGTCTCTTTATAACAGTCGCCGGTTCTGATTTTTTTATTTAGTTGCCGCAAAATCTTTATATTCGAATATCCGTCTCTGATAACCGCAACATCTTTCGGTAAAGCCACATCTCGAAGGCGTTAAGTTTATTTATAATCGATTTTTTAATTATCCGGGCTTCTATTTCATATAGCAACTCCATTTTGTTGTCCATTTAAGCCTTTTATTTGCTTTTCGCATTTTCAAAAATATGGTCCTTGTTTGTTCAATTCTGATCATTATTTCATAATACGGGTCCCATGCACTATTAACGTTATGAACCGGTGCAAAATTACCTCTCAATTACGTTATTTTCACCTCTTTAAGTTCTTTTCTTTAAAATTCACAATCGTATGTCAACGATTAATAACGCGTAACTGAAATAGTTAACAATAAAAATTAGTCTACTAGTTTCAACGGCTACATAAAGCATCATCGGAACTGCATGGAAAACGATAAAAAGTAATAACGAGTAAAAAAATTAAACTAGTATAGTATTATTGAATAAATATATTGCAATACGGTATAAAAGTATTTTTATTTTAATCTAACGCGAGGATGTGCAGTAAAATGGTTAGTCTGAAATCGTGTGCACTAAAAATACTTCTAAAAGTAATACATCGAACACTGAAGAGAATGTTTGTCAAACTTAGTTTGGATTTAGAAATGGGTGTGTGTCACAAAAGGAGGCTTATTTCTAATCAAGACAGAAAACGGTTTTCCTATACTTCATCGATTTCGAAGAGGCTTTCGATGATGTAAATCATACTATATGAAAATATTCTTAAAAACAGGAATGGATCTTCTACGTAATTAATAAAAAACCTCTACTAGGAATAGACCGCCCGCGTAAAAGTGAATGACACTTACGCGGATCATATAGAAGATAAAAAAAAAAAAAAATTAATTAGACAAGGTTGTGTTCTGTCTCCGTTGCTGTATATTATACTCCGAAGTGGTATTTAAAGAAGCGCCTGATAATACGAAAGAAAACATAAAGATGAATATAGTATTTAGCAGTATTTAGAACAGGAAAGGTATAATATCCACTGTGTACACACCCGGTAACTACTACCTTAGAATATGTCAAGGAGTTTACTACGTCTTAAGCATCTTATATCGCCGGCCGTATCCATCAGCCCTGATGCAAGTGTATTTGGATGATTTTCCAACCTCACCACATAGCTCTGTACATATTGCTTAATAACTTCGCATACATAAGGAATATTCAGATAATTGCGAATGATCTGGTTCGCTACATACCAATGCGGATTTGTTGTCGTTTATTTTTAGCTGTCTGTATATTACGTTTGTTGGCTTTGCACATGTCCAGACAGGGCTTAAAATCGCAATATAGATAAGACCTTTGTTATAAATAGAGAGCACGAAATTTCCCCCCCATTAAACAGAATAGTTTTTTAAGACGTGCATCTAGTTTTTTCCTCTTCATTTATTCACTCGTCCGTGTCATCGTTTTCGGTAAACGTCGTTCAAATCTTCAGTTCGCTCTCTTCAACAAAGCTAACCCACGCGCGATATATCAAATCGTTATTTTATTATTATCGCGTTTGTTGAGTTCGTTCCATTGTTATCGAGTCGGGTATTAACATCGGCGGGGTTGCAGATAACAATAATCTACTAACCGTAATTCGTACTTCGTTATCTATCAAATTCTAACGCGATTATTTGTAAATTGTCGTCGCTTAGTTTTTACTTTTTAATTATTTAATCGTCTGATCGAACCGAGTTACTTATAGTATCTAAAATGCCACCAATATTTGTTAGCAATATTCAAAGCATTACTGCCGTTAAAAACTTTATTAGACAACTAGGTTCTTCATCAAATTGGAAATAATGATATAAAAATTATTTGTCCAAATGAAAGAACGTATCGGCAAGTTAAATTGAATGAATGTTCAAAAGACGATGGTCACAATTTGAAAAATATTAAGTTCCACACATATCAAATTAAAAATTAAAAACACATATAAAGTAGTTATTAGGTATACTTACATCCCACCACAAATAAGATATTGAGTTTAGCCAATGAACGTCATTTTTCTAGACATATTACAAACATCGTTCTCAAGCGAGTTATAAAGAAAACACTATCAGATGGTAACATTTGAGAAGTCATCAAAGTACCTGCGCCATTGTTCTTTTGTCGAAACAGAATCTAATGAAATGAATAAACGAACCGTGAATATCAAATAACTATTAGGTACTAAAGTACGAGTAGAGACTCCCCGTCAAAAACCAGATGCAATTGTACAATGTAAAAATTGTCAGCACTTCGGACATACTAAAACATTTTGTGCGCGACCAGCAAAATGTGTAAAGTGTGGCATGGGACATGCTTCGAATACTTGTCGTAAACCAAAGGAAGTTCAATGTAAATGTACGAATTGTGGTGGTGCACATACATCAAACTGGAAAGGATGTCCCCTGTATATCAATGTAAGGTAGCAGCCAAGACTAAACAAAAAAAAAAAAAGACAGAAAGAGTACAAGAGAGAAACTCACTTGAAAATCCTGCTGTCTCACAAGTAGTAAAACAGATTTTTCCAAAAATAACCGCCGTCCCGAATGCAAACTCTGGATCTGAAACCATACAGTCAAAAATGCAGCAAAAAGCGGTTATTTATAGAAAACAAATTTATACAAATTATTTAAGTTGTTATGTTATGCATGTCTCATTATAAAATAAAGCTTCTTTCTTTTTCTTCATTTAATTTTTTAATTGAAAAAAGAAAACGTTTAAACGATACGTGTACGTTATCGATTCTGTAATATAACAATTATAAATGTCAATCAGTGCAGTCGTTACTTAAATACCATAATCGTATATTCTCGAAAGGATTGTTAAATCTCTTCGAAAAAACGACAGTTTTTGGTTATTACCAGCGCGAAAGAGATGGTAAACGGTAGAAGTAGTTTCGAATTGTACGAATAGGGTGAAGAGACGCGGATAAGAAATGCATTTACGAATTCAGGAAACGGTGCTCAGTTTCCGTCGAGAACGGATAAAACTACCGCAGGTAGCAGCAATAGCGGCAGAATTATTTGAAAATCCTGAAAACGTTAAGTACCGTTAGCGGCAGTCTAGAGCAAATTCTTGTTATCGGCGAGCACCCATCCCGGCTTAATACGCTTCTAGTTCGGAATAACTTTAAAGATTTACGTTAAATCGCTAGATCAAAAAAGCTAACAACACGTGTGCGTGAACATTACGGAAATAAGATTCGATGATGATGATAATTTAAATAAAAACAATAATCATGGTCTTCGTCTTCAACTTTATTATTATTATTATTATTAATATTATTATCATTTTAATGCTTCGAATATTATAAAATCTAATATATTTCTGCGTAATGAGATATGAAACTTATAAAAGTTAATTAATTTACCATGAAAAAAAAAATCAATACATCGTAATATCCGTTATTAACATAATATACATATATATAGGCTATAGCATGCGCAGAATTATATTAGATTATAATCTCATAATTCGAATTAATTTATTAAAGTTGAATAATTGTTATAATTAAATCGCATCAAAATAAGCACGTAACTTTTGTATTTATATAGATGAATTTTATCATTCTCCTACAGCCGGTAGAAAGTAATCTTTGATTAATCTGGATATCTAACTCGCATGCGATACGACTCGTCCACGGAATTCTTAGTAACTTTCTGTAAGCGGTTATTTCCATCGCTTCAAGTTTCGCTCCCGATGCTTTATTTAATGTCTACGGTTGACTACCACAGTATCGGGATACTGTAGAATAAGTCTATGTAAATCATGTTATTACAATATACATATGTATATGTAACGTATGCACCATAACTTAAATGTATTGTCTGTGTTACACTTTATTAACGGCTGTAAAAATAATTTGTTAATTCTTTTATTCGAGAATGATATATTTTATTTGATAATTTTAACGGAGAGAAAATACTAAAATATATTTTCATTTCGTATAATCGTCTTCTGTCTACTCATTGTTCTGAATTTTCGCAACATACTCTTCTTGCTGCTACGTCACATTTAAATACGCGTCCATGCTACTCTCCTGTCCTGTGTAGGCAAGTTACGTAGTTTGCCATTTGTAACCGCACATATCCATTCTTTTCGACATGCGGCTAGTTTCTGAGATCTATTTAACAAGCTTTTCATACTTGTCCCAAGAAATCTTGACGTTTTTCATCCAGCAGTTGACAATAGAAAACTTTTTTGAGAATCCTTTTTTTTTTAATATATTTTAAGAGTTAATACGATCTTAAGACTACGCTCAAATAAGTATTACTATTATTACTATGGTGTATATGCTTAAAAAAGACACTTGCTCCAGCGAGCAAGGCTTCTTACTAACTTACATATATCATATATATAATATAAATTAGTACTTAATGCTAAATCAAGTCATGCGGTTTCATTCGTTTCAAACGGCGAGTTTCGATGTCAAGCAATTTTTTCGCTTCAAGATTGGGATGTCCATGCAGTCGCCGTTTATGCATCTTTGCAATATCTTGTATTACTTCGCGTATACTTTTTACTGCGAGGTCGCGGTGTATGCCATCGTTGCGGTAGAAACGATAGGCATCTACGATTATTCGTAGGATTACGTTTTGCCAAGTTTGGACAAGCTGCTGATTGGTCTTCTTAGCGCAGCCCCATAGGGCTATTACATATGTCCATATGGGCTTTATAATTTGTAAGTATATCAGGCGTTTGCGTTAAATGCTGAGCGTTGAACGCCGTCCTATTAGCCAGTATAGGGATGAGATGGTTTTCTTGATTTGTCTGCACTTCATCTTTACATGCGGTTTCCACGAGAGTCCAAGTGCATGCCAAGATATTTTACCATGTTGGTTTTGCGGAATAGGTTGATCTGCAATATAAACCCGATGGGACACGTTAACGTGCCGCAGGGTGAACACGGTGTGTTGCGATTTGGAGTTGTTGAACATGATTTTCCATCGTTGAGCCCAACTGATGACGCTATCTAGATGTCGTTGAAGGTTCTTTGTTGCTTCCTTCTGGCAACTACTCTTGGATAGAATGGTGGTGTCATCGGCGAACGTAGCCGTAATTATTTTATCATCAGTAGGTAAATCGTTGGTATATAGGAGGTACAGGATAGGTCCAAGGACACTACCCTGCGGAATTCCAGCCTGTATTTTTTGATAATCCTATCCTCATTATATTCAGATTTATAGATTGGCCGTTTTCCCGTTGTAAAGTATCGCTGTTTGTCATGTGATCTCGCCAAAGTATACTAAAACCAAAATTCTTTTTTCAAAAACGAAAGGAAATTTGTAAAATTAAATTGAATTTACCATATTTTTTTTTCTTGAATGTATACGTAAATAAAATATAAAATTATTTCGATTCTCAATTATAGACTTTTATACGATTTTGTAAAAACTAATGAAAAGGTCGTCTGATTCATTTTACAAACATCGATTCTAAATTCGACCGATATAGCCGTCCTCAAAGTGAATTTAATATTTAGTCAAATTCTATTTCAACTCGTCCGACTAAAGTATATAAAATTTCGTTAGATGAAACTTTCTAAAATCTACCATTTCTTCGTCTTAACTGCGCTTTTAGAATATTCAAGTAGTTTAAATTTAAATTAAGTATAATAATAGACGATGTCAATCCTTTATGTGTACGCGGTCTTCAAACGGGGTGAAATTTTATTTGATTACTTTCGTCTATCTCGTGAATAAAACATCGCATAATCTGATGAAAACGAAAGTGCATCAATTTAATCCCTTCTTTTTTCATAATCATTTCATAGCGATACTCGGTAAGAATTTCGTTTATTCCGGTAACACGTGTAAATGACGCCATTTTATAACCATTTACATATTTTATTATTTTCAATACTAAGTCCACAATATTTCTACACTTTCATCCGGCCGACTACGGAAGATATCAAGCAATAATTAGTATTATCTTCACTAAAATACCAATACGTTTCCGGAATTAAAACCGACACCCTGGAACTCCTCAAATCGACAGTCGAGTGAAAAAAGACAATTACTCGTCCGCCCGCAGATCAACACCCCGCAGTTATTGACCTACAAAAGGATTATGAACTTAGTTGTGAAATATGTAAATAGAGTTGGTGTCAAAACGCGTCCGTTCTTGTATAGCATCAGTGTTTACAGTAAAAACTCGATGTGGACTGCTGTCGGGATAAAATATGATATATATATATATCACATTAAATTAAGTAATTTTTCTGAATATCAATTTTTTTATTAAATTATCCATAGCGAATTTCTATCGATAGAATTAAATGTTTTTGTTATGTCCTGTTGCACGTCATATTTTTATTTCTACATATTTTTCTTGAATCTTTCTTCTTTAAACCTGCTTGGTTATTATACCATCGAACACGATTAATTCTATTACCTAGAATCTTACCTAAAATTTTGCTGGCATACGTTGTTAAAACTATTAATTATCGGGTGTATCTACTTATTTGCATATATATTTACAATTGTAGGTTTTCAAAAAATCATTTAACACATTTTCCGATAACCATAATTCACGTACTTATTTCGCAGTATTTATAAAATCCTTAGTTCCAGAAGATTTATTATTAAGCATTTCCTTAATCGCCTGTTGTATTTCTTCTAATTGTTGTAGTATCTCTTCTACATCTCGACTAATAGGCCAATCCGAGATTTAATTAATCGAATCAACGTCATTGTTTTTGTTTAACAATTCTTTATAATTTTCCGTCCATCTAGTGTTAATATCTTCATCGCGTCGTAACATCGGTATTCTTGATAACATTAGGTTATTTAGTTGTAGGACCATATATAATTTTTCATCGTAGAATGTTTTAATCATTTATATATATATATATATATATATATATATATATATATATATATATATATATTGCGTGAATGCTTGTATAAATATATATTATTATTATTATTATTATTTTTAAAAAATAGAGTATTTATAAAGAAATATTTTATTTTATATTAAAATAAACTATTATATATTTATTAATGAATTAATTATAAAAAATAATAATTTAATAAAAAAATTTACTTGACCGGATTTGTAATTACTGCCCAACCATCCTTCTTCATTTCATTTTAACGGTCTTGATCAAAAAACTGACAACTGAACTTTTAAACTGAAAAACTAGAACTCCCCCGAAAATAAACAACCATCCCTTTTTATACTTTTTTCTTAAGCCTTGTTAAATAAAAAATTACTCGATTCTCTTCATTATTTACTGGCTGTATTAACTAAAATTATTTGTTCAAACTAATTTACTGGTTCTTTTCTTCTTGACTGACAAAAATTAATTTTACTGGCTAAACTTTTATTAACGAATTAACTATTATTATTGTATAACAATAGTCTATCCACTACAAATCCAGTCTTGTTTTACTATAATAATTTTAATATATTTTACTTTCATTAAATAAATAATTATATATATATATATATATATATTTGTTTTGTTATATTGATTAAATTAAATATTAGTTTTCCACCTTCAATTTAATAAATTTAAATTTATTATAACGTGAACACCCTTATAAAATTTACAATTTATTGTTAAGATTTTCGGACTTGTAACTAAGAAGTCTAATGTCGTTAAGAACAAGAGTAAAAAACCTGGTACGATCTGATGGGGATACCAACATCAGATGAATGGAATATATTATAAAGAATTGATAAACAAAACCAACGATGTCGGCTGGAACATGATTAATAAAATTCCTGATTATCCGATTAACATGGAAGTAGAATAAACTCCACAATTCGAAGAAATACGACAGACAATTATGTCAAACAATAAAGCCCCCCGGAATTGACGGATTACTGCTGAACAATATAAATATATATAAATATGGAGAAGGATGTAATTATAAAATTAGTTCATAAACTAATACAAAAAATATGGTCAAATATGTTTTGCGAAAATCTACGATTGTAAAATGCATATAAAAATAAAGTCGCTAAGCTTGAATGCACTAACTACCGTGGTATAGCATTAACAACAGCTGCGAGCAAAATTCTGGGTAGAGTACTAGCCAACAGAATTAATCGTGTTGTCGAAGGTATAATACCCGAAAAACAAGCAGGATTTAGATCACAAAGGAGAACTACGGATATGATATTTACTCTGCGACAGATTCAAGAGAAATGCATGAAACAAAAGCAAGACCTGCATTTAGTATTTGTGGACATAAGCATTTGATTCACTCAATAGGAATGTATTATGAACAATTTTTAAAAATCTGGGTGCCAACTAAAGTTGCTTAATTTAATATCGTCCTTCTACTACTCCAATGATATACGTTCGACTTGGAAAGCAACAAACACCGTGTTTTGATGTAAATTCTGGCGTTAGACAACGATGTATTTTGGCATTGACTCTATTTACTTCAACTAATGCAACGTGGTATCGGTATAGACGAAAAGCGGAAGAAACGGCCAAAACTGAAAGCTTCAAAAGTATCCGCACCTTGCATTGGTCTGATCTCACACCTTCGTAGTCACAATTAATTTCCTTCTATTATGCAAACGACCTAACTCGGATACTGGTGTTGATATTATTATTATTATTATTATTATTATTATTATATATATATATAAAATTTTTGGGTTAATAATATTAATTTTCAAATCCAAAAAACTGATTGTCTTTCTTCTTATCTCTAATGTAAATTGAATGTTTCTATTATGGTTATTTAGATATGATAAAAAGTTGTTCGAAATATTATAATTCGCATTATACATAAAACCTTACGTTGATAAGTTTGAAACCGGCACTTGTCACATTAATAAGGTCGAAATATTTAGTAAAACTGTGTTTTCGACCGGAAAATTATTATACATCTTTCGTAGGATTACTTTTTCCAGAATGGGTTGTTAAATTAGCCGAGCAATAATATTTATCACCCTATTAACCACTCGACAAGTTGGTGTATAACGAGTAGATTACGCTTACTAAACTGGAGGACTAACCAACCATCCTATCTGCTGACGAACTATCCTCCTCCGCCCTGTATTTTTCGGTCACGGTCGAAGGGCAGGATACGAAAGGAGGTTAATTTGTATCTCCCAGCACTTTCGTTCGTTATTAATCTGTTCCTCCGGTTGTAGCCTCTATTTTTTAACCAACCGGAACCCGTTTAAACTTAATCCGGTCGTGGCGTCGTAAACAGATATGGCCCGATGGTAGTTGGTTTTCTTTTATTAATATGACTAATGAATCGAATACGAGCACCGAATCGTTAATCACCGTTTGTGACTTATTTTTTGAAAAGATACATCTTCGCCTTCAACGATTTTCAACCACGACCGACGATTCGCACCACCCCGATAGATGATTATTACGGTAGGAGAAAAAGAATCCAGACTCGCGCGAACAAATTGGATAATTTATTATTTCGAATAATCGTTAACGGGTTTTTCGAAATTTTAATTATGAAACTTTTCTCGAATAAACAACCGCCTAAAGTTGTACCTTTTTCTGTTTGTACTAGTTTACATAAAACAGAACGTTTCCTGTACAACAATTATTTGAGACAAAATTGTAAGACCGCTTTTAACTGTGTCGTCAAATATTAATAAAATTACGCAGTAGTTTATCCAATTCTTCTATATATATATATATATATATATATATATATATATATATATATATATATATATATATATATATATATATACATATATAATGTGTATAAAAAGAGAAATATCTGCCGGCGAACCTAGTAAAATATAAGTAGATAGGCAGAATGGGGGTGATTTTCAAATCTATAAAATTGATTCAACATTATTAAGCAAAGAAATTAATAAAAATATATATATATATATATAGAGGAAACCTACGTATGCAGACACACCAACACCTAGAGGTTCATTCCGACTCAAAATGCATAAATTAGCCAGTTGTTGATAGAGCAAAAACAATTTTAACAGATGGTGATAATACTTTAATTGACAAAAATATCGGGAAAAAATCTTACACCAATAAAAATACCGAAAAATATAAAATGAATTATTTCGGTTTAATAAATTATGTAGGAAGTTATAAACTAATAAAAATGTTTAACAAGTACAACATAGATTTAGCAACGAGGAATAATAACACATTATCGAAATAAGTTAGTAATAACAACATAGAAAATAGAAATATAGAAAAAAATTAGAGAATGTATAAATTAAATTGTAATTTGAAAAATAATACATAGGAAAACAGGTAGAGAATTCGCTATATGATTTAAAGAACATTTAAATTAGTAAAGTGTTGTTTTTTTAAATGCCTGCATTATTGTAAAAAGTTAAAACACAAAAACATTAATATTAATCTAAATTATATTTAAAAAAAATGAAAAATAAAGGAAAAAAATAATTTATTAAATTCAATGACAAATTTTTATGAAGTTTTAAGGACTTACTATAAATTTGATCATTTTTTTTTTTATATTAGAAATAGACTTTTGATTTTTGTAACTAATCAATGTATTATAACGTATATTTTGAAAAGTTTGGAATGTAATGATTCTTTTAAAAAGGCGTTAAAATCGCCAACATTTTTTCTTTATGAAAAATAACAAACCTATTCCGCCGTTAAGCCATTATCAAATGAATACAAAAAAAAAAAAAATTATAAAAATGTATATAAAATTATAAAAATATAAAACGTAAAAATTTTACCAAGCTAGCAGTTTACAAAAATTATTAAAGTGACAAAACAGTATTCTTAGATCATCTGAAAGTGAGTGTGGTAAGCAATAAAATCAACGATCAGCAATATAGAATTTATACATAATAACACACTATAGAAAGTGAAATAAAAATATGGGATGATTTAAAAATACAGTTTTATCACTTTTTGATAATCTTTTTAAATTGTGTACGTAAGTAATATTTTAATATTTTATAGTTTTAGAAATTTACATAGAGTTTTATAATTCATTTTTTATATTCACTCGATGATAATGGCTTAATAGCCGACCAGCTTTTTTGTGATTTTTTGTTAAGAAAAAATTTTCGTGGTTTTAACTAATTTTTTGTTGTTTATTTTATTACGTATATTGCTGATTAATTTATTGCGCTCATCATTATCACGTTCGCTATCAAGTTATTTTATAACCGAATCTCTTTATTTTACGTCACTATTTTTTGTAGTATTATACATATAAATTAAACGTATTCCAAGGTTTTATTTAATTTTATTTTTGACCACCTGAAAATTACTTAGTAACCGAAAAGTTTTGTGAACTTTTAATATAAAAATTTAGCGATTTTAGATAGTTTTTTTTTTTCTTATTTAATTTTTTTAAATACTACCGGTTCAAATATATACATATATATATATATACTTATACATATACACGTGTCAATTCGTCTCGTATATGATAATAATAATTCCTGTTTTCAGAGATTTAGAAATAAGACAATTAAAACGACGTTAATATTTGCAGCGCAGCGGATTAAATACTGGGTAGCAGGTTGAGTTTTGGACGTGAGAGAGATAACAACGAAACTAATCTCGGTCGGTGTAATCGTGAGAATGTGTGAGTATGTGAGTGGCCACCAACAAATTAGATGACGTAAGTCGTAATTTCAAAATTTTCCTATTATTACCTAACGTGACAGTAACGCAGCAGCTAAAAGCGTGGTTATAAGATATGGATAATATAAACAAAATAATAAGAAATTAAAAATTGTAACTATGTAAAGTAAATTAAAATAAAAAACAATTTATAATGAATTCGAAGTGGTGCGACAAGTGAGAGCAATAAGTTTGATATAGCGCCCGCTACTACTACTACTAATGAGGTAATAACAATATGGTAAATAAAAATAGTTGTATATGTGGGTATGCGAATTTTATAAATTAAAAATAACGATTTTTGTATGTAATAATAGTACAAGCGTAAGCTTGACGAAACATATATTATCTAAGTACAGAATGGGGTATATGTGTGTGTGTGTGTATGCGATTGAGTTTACTTCTTGTATTTTTATTTTGTAATAAATATACGCTTTTTGAAAAAAAAATAGAGTAAAAATTACGAAATATTGAGTCAATGTAGAGATTTATTTTATAAATTAAAGGGAAATTAAGATGTTGCAGGCGGAAGTACACCCGCCAATAAAACGTATAATTATCACTAACATTCCAGTTATTTCGATGTACCGGTTATTACCTAACGTGACTAATTTACGAACGTAAGTAAATATATATATATATATATACATAATGCTTATATATACAGTTAATAGGTAGACGGGCAGGTAACGGACGTACAAAATAATGATGGCAAAAGAGGGTCAACTACCCCGATGAAAGTTTCTCATTTAGCCCCCGACCCATTCCGATTACCGATTTAACTAGAAAGGTCAATCCTTCGTAGAAAGTAATTTCCTCTGTTAGCGCGTATTATTAAACTAGTCCGACAAACGATCAATTCATTCGTCCGTACACTATCCATTTATTCATCTCGCCGTCCGGAAAATATTACATTTCCTGGCCAAAATGGCAAGCCATTACGTTTACGACTAGTAAGCCTAAGCTGTCAAGTTGACAATGATAAATAGTAGACAAACGATGCTCCGATATTTTCAACTTTATTATCAACTGTATTCGTATCGTAATCTTTTATCGTCGAATTATTGAAAAAACATTACGTGTCGTTATTTTAAAACACCGAACATTAAAAATGAACGTTCGCCTTCATATTCGTCCTAGGACAAATTCGAATCTTAAACTAAATTTTCGTCCGATTATTATTTATTCCTGTAACGAATATATATCGACATCGAAATATAAAAAATTATCCGTTATTTAAGAATTTCGAAACGATACCTAAATAATCCGATAATAAATTAAGATCAAGTAGTAAATAATCAATTACTGAAATTCGAAACATTTACATCGTGAACCGCACGAAAAACGGTTCGTCTACCATCCAAAGCAGTTACTCGTTAAAACATGTTTTATCTACGCGGATATCCGACGCGACTATGCGTCATTATATAAAACCTACTACCGAACTTCGGCATTGCAATCTTCATATCCATCACTTTAAAAATATCCGTTCTAATTAACGCGAAACTTGCTACTCCTATTAATCATACTATCCGACTTTTGCGTTATCAGCGTGCTCAACTTTCGCAGTTCAACGTTTCTTAAATACGTTTTTCTCCGCGGCGCAATCCTTTCCAATTCCCATCTATCGATAGCTTAATCGGTTTTACTTTCCAATCTAATTTTATTAGACACACGTAGGAATACTTAAAACGGCATTTTAATCAAAATAAATGAACATCGTATACCGTTAGGGGAAAAAATTAGCCCGCGTTGATTTAAATTTTAAAATATTGCAAAATTATTTTTTACGAATAGACGTTTGCGTAAATAAGATAATTCAAGTGGAAGAACAATTAAGTCCGGCCGCAGGAAGGCGGTAACAACTGGCCGCTTGATTATAGCGGACGCTATTAGAACTTATAAACGTAGAACTAAAAAAAAAAAAGTTATAAATTAGAAAAATCGTACGGATACACGCACTTACGTAGTTAAAAACAAACTTTCTATATGTAGTGAGCGAACGTATACAAAATGGAAAATCTCACTTCTCGTAGAGTAACAACTATCATTAATATATATTAATAAACGAGGACTGAAAATCGTCGTAGTAAAAATATGTCGAAATAATTTAATACTATATATACATTTATTTACTACGAAAACGAATGTACGTATATTATTATTGATTATTATTATTATTATAAACGGTTCCCTTACTTGCAACTGCTGGAGTGCTCGATTGTCAACTCGGCGGTCGGCCGGTTCAAAACTAACACGCGACGTAGAAATTTTTTTTTACCATTTCCAGTAATTAAACCTGCATCACGATTTTCTAAATAGTGCATAATTAAACTCGGTTTCCATTAAGGTTTATCCGCCATTTTTTAGTTACTTTTTTCCATTTCATTTACATTCTCCTGCAATACCTGTTTTTCTTCTTCTTCTTCTTTTAGTGGCATCTCCTTGGCAAGAGTTCATGACGGACATCATCTAGTTCCAGCGTCATTTATTATGTCTGCCGCTTCCTTCTTTTCTCCAAAGCCGGTTATTATCATCTCAAGGTGCATCCTTCCTCTTCGAGTCTTTCCTTCTATTTTTCCTTGTGACGCAATCATAAAAACGCCACCTTCTCTGATTTTATGTTCAATATATTTACATTTTCGATGTATTATTTCCTGTACCAACATCGGTTTTTCCAGCCCACTTTACTCCAGCACACATCTGTTAGTCTTCCTTTCTGTCCATGGAATTCGCCATATTCTTGTGAGTATTTTCACGATTTCCGCATTCAATGTCCACGTCTCACACGCATATTTCAACACGGACATGACGTATGAACTATTCGGAGCTTCAATTTCATATTTAGTTTCCTATCTTTTAACCCCGATGCTAAGTTTCCAAACGCCCGTTTGGCCATGGCGATTTTTGTTCCGATTTCCGTTACATCTCTTCCATCATTAGTCATAAGTGCTCCTAAATAACGGAAACGGTCCACGTTTTTCGCATATCTTTAATTTTCAAGACTGCAGCTTTGTTACTCGATCTCGTGACGTTCATAATCTTGGTTTTCTTTATATTTATGGTCAAACCCAATTTTTCCCCAGATTTATGTAGCCAGTTCGGCATTGTCTGCATTTGTTTAATGGATCCTGCTATTATGACTTTATCATCGGCATAGCTGACGTGGTTAATTATTTCACCGTCTATTTTAAATTCCAAACGATCTATATTGTCATTCTTCGTGACCTCTTCTATATAAATATTGAACAATCGAGGAGACACAGGACATCCTTGCCGAACTCTCTTCATTATTCTAAATCGTTTTTCGGAGTATTTGCAATTTATTTTCACATTTGCCGACTGCTCCCAGTATAGTGTCTCAATAGTCGTAAATTTTTGTTATCCACAGCGTACGTTTTCAATATTTGGAACAGCTTTTCATGGTTAACTCCATCGAAAGCCTTCTCATAGTCGATGAAACAGGCCTATCACGTCCCTGTTAATGTTTAAGGCCCTTTGAATAATTAATTCGAGCAGCGCTATGACATCTCTTGTTCCCCTTTTATCAATGAAGCCATATTGAGTTTCACTTAATTGCGTGTATAACTGATTTTCAATTCTTTTGTTTACAATGGCAAACAACTTTAGAGTGTGACTCATCAAAGCGATAGTGCGATGTTCTTCGCATTTCCTTGATGCCGCTCTTTTGAATCGGTACTAAGTTTAGTGTAGTGAATTCCTCTGGTAGTGTACCTGTGTCGTATATTTGCTTAAATAGGTTTAACAGTTTGATTTTCTACTGCATCGGTAAGGCACTTAATTAGTTCGCAATGCACCCGGTCCTCCCTTACTGCTCTGCTATTTCTGGCGTTACCGATTGTTCCGGTTCCAACATAGTTTTGCTTGGACCTTTCTTGTTCGCTTTCTGGTTGCGTATCCTCTGACCTACTTGTGTGTCTGTACAGGTATTCTATATATTCGCTCCAAGGACACCATTTTTGTTTTTGACCATACTTATGATTCGAGTATTTTTCTTGTATTGTTGCATCAAGTTCTTTATTTGAACATGCATCTCTCTCACATTATGTTTCCGTTCCATCTTCGATTTTCTTGCATTCCTCTTCCATCCATTTGTCCTTCGCTTCCTTGCATGCTGTGATAACTTTTTTATTTGGAGTTTTGCACTCATATTTCCTGTTCTGTCTGTGGCATCTCTTCTTTTGTTAATCGCATCCATTATTCCATCATTGAACCGCCTATTTTTTCATCTTTTCGTTCTATGAGGTAAGGAACTGTCAGCTGCTTCGATAATATTATCTTTGAAGTTTCTACAATTGTTTTCTACCCCCACTCATCTCTTATCATATTCGTTTCCCTGCTTTATAACAGGTTATTCTGAAACTTTTCCCTTACTTCTTTGTTAGCTAATCTTTGTAAGTCCCAATTCCGTATGTTGTTGTTACGTAATATTTTCTTTAGTTTACTTTTACATTTTGCCATTAGTATAATATCATCCGTGTTGCAGTTTGCTCCCGGGTACGTGTGACGTTTTTTTTTTTACTATGCTCTTGTATCTTTCAATAATTAAAATGAAGTCTATTTGATTTCCGTGTTTACCTGCTGGCCACGTTATGATACTTGAACCATGTATTACAGATTTTAAAATAATGCTTGCTTGTCTGCAAACTCCGGTAAACGATCTCCTCTTTCCTTACCATTACCTAGACAATATGACCCTGCTGCGGGACTGCCATTGTCGTTTTTTATCTTTGCGTTAAAGTCACCTTTTCGATAATTCGGTAATTTGCTCGTAAAATTCCTCCAGCTGCTCATTTTTATTATCCGCAGTTGACGCATACACCTGGATTATTACCAACAGTCTCGGTTGTACGGTTAACCTAATCAGGATTACTCTGATATTGCCGGTACACAACCGGTTTCGTGAGTTTTCTCTCTATTAGTATGCCGACTCCATGTGTATGGGCGTGTCCTCCAGAATATACGAATTCATAGTTCTCATTTGTATCCATTCTACCGATTCCTGTCCATCTTGTTTCAGCGATTCTTAGAATGTATAAAAAAACAAAATTAATAAACAAATATATTGATATTAAATTTCAACAAATCAAAAAATAGACAGAACAGAAGCAGACAGCATTTTTGGAGCATATTTTCACAATCACCATCACATATTTTTAAGTAATTATATTTAATTTATATTTTTAAAATTATGATGTTTTAAAATGTTTCACTTGATAATGGCGTAAATGCCGGAAAGCTTTGTGTTTTCTTTAAGAAAATAAATATTAGTGATTTAACTAATTTTCAATTGATTTTTTATAAAAAATCACTACATTCCACATTATAAAAAATTAATATATATATTTATGTATGTATATATATTTTTTCCTCTCGAATAGGAAAACTTACGGTATTTCAACTGTTTATTTTTATTTTGATTTCTTCTGTATCCAAAATTTCGCATTCGCTGTCGTTGTTGTTCCTTCCTTTCTTCGGTCCACTTTTTGCTTGTGCACAATTTCGGCTTGTCTTTAAATTTGCCATATTCCGCTAGTTTTTTCCTGAATAAATGACGGTCTTCGGTGTCACCGGTTCAATGCCAACTTCGTTTAAATCGCTTTCTACCTCCTCGAACCATTTCCACTTGTTCTTTAAATTCTGCAAGTACGCGAATATTTGGCTGATTAACCGTGTCGGGTTCGACCGCTTTATATGGTCATAAAACCTAATTCGTCTTCTTTTCATCGCGTCGAGTAGCCTTCCCGCATACGTGTATTATATATACATATATGTATGTACATATGTATCATCTTCTTCTTTGTCCTAGTCAACATGACTGTTGTGACCTGTGATTACATCTTCATCGTGTTCGGTCTTGTGCCAAGAATATGACTCTTTTTATTGTGCCCGGTCGATCTTTTATGGTGTCTATCTGTTGTAATGGTGGTCGTCCCTTTCCTTTCTTGTTTGGCATTTTTCCTAACGATACTATCTTTTCTATGTTGTTATCATTGCGATGTGTCCAAACAACTAAAGGACTCGTTTCTCACAAGTCCGAGCCTGTTTGGTTCCCTTATTTCGTCTATACGGCAGCATTAGTTACGCGCGCCGTCTCCATGGTATTTTCAGGACTTACGTCCATAATTCGAAAGCATTGATTCGCGTTTTACCCGTTTCTTTAATTATCCACGTGTCTGCCGCGTATAACGCAACTGAAAAAACCAATGTATGTATATATTTATATATATATATATATATATATATATATATATATATATATATATATATATATATAAATAACTTTTTGGATCTTAAATCAAGTTTGTTTCGAGGAAGAAAATGCGTTTTTATTAATTATGCCAACCGTTATAAACTAGCAGAAACGTGTTAATTAATCGTTTATTATTGTTATCATTATTTTAAGTTTAAAATTAAAATAAACAAATTACCGGGAAACGTACGGTTATTTTAACTTCGTTCAATTAAAACTAAGCAAAAAAAAAAAAAAAAAAGATTAAAGAACCTAAAAGAAAACTAAACTATACGTGGCTAAACGCGAGGATCTCCTGTAATGTGCGCTTGAAAACGAAATGCGAATAAAAAATAGCTTATTATTAAAAAAGAGAAAATATAAAAATAATAATAATAATAAAAAAACACGTATACGCGACGAGGTAGTGGTGGTTAATCCTAAATTTATATCTATAAGACGAGTTTCCGTTTAAAAGCTTTTCGCAGTAACCGAACAGCCAGCGTTAAAACAGAATTTCTGCCTGTAAAGGTACCGGAGGCGTAACAACGTCTGGCTAAAGCGAATAAATCTTCGTTCGTTCGCCCGTTTATATAAACTTTATACGAATAGCTTTTAGTCGCTCCAGTTAACATCCAGACGAGAAAATAAACTCGCTCGCATAACGCACAAACATAAACAAAAAAAAAAAAAACGAAAAAATTTAAAATCCGCTATACTATAAACCCCTTAATTTACACCGTTTAATTCCTTCTCATATAGATTATCGATATCTCATAGACGATTAAAATAACAAATAAGCGAACAAAAATACGAATTAATACAAAACGGAATCTCGCGTGTGCTTGAATACGTCTATCAAATACACGATGCGTCCCATAAGTTCAGGGACTGATGCTCCCATACCCACAAAAAAAATCAAACATTTTTTCAACACGATTTTTATTCGAAGTAGTCTCCTTTAGATTTAATACCACTAATAGCGCGATCTTTCAACTTGTTTAAGCCCTTAGAAAACGCCTCGGCTTCGATCGCCTTGAGTAGGCTCGTCACAGCTTCAATCTCTGCAATCGAGGAAAAATGACCTTTGAGGTCCATTTTCAACTTCGAGAACAGATGTCCGGAGAGTATGGCGGGTGGCGAAGCATTGGAACCATTTTTTTTGGTCAAAAACCGGTCATTGATGGCGGCTGTGTGCGCCGGCGTATTATCGTGCAGCAAGAAAAACGAACGATCATTCCACAATTCCGGCCTCATAGACTCGATCGATTCGAGATTAAAAAAGAAAGATGTCGACGCTAACCTTTTCGATGATTTTACAAATGAAGAAAGAATATGCCTAACAACCGTCAGCTTAAAGAAATATTTTCGGAATGATTCAAATTTGAATTGTTACGGGGATATTATTATTATTATTATACGCTAAAGGTCGAACGATAGTATAAGCTCCATAAATGTTCCCGACCTTCTTCTTCTTGGTAATTAGCCTGTAACTTTACCCTCTATTATATTTTTTTTTAATAAAATTATTATATCTTACCTAACAGTTTTATTTTCCCGCTTTTCTAAGCGATCATTAAGTTTAATAAATCCTACAGAAAAGTGGAAAATTACACCATCATGACATGTAAACAAGACGTAATATTTTTACTTAAAAAGAGCATAGAGAATAAGTGAAATTTGAATACGATATAAAATGCAATATCGTAGAACATAAATTTTAATTCGATATATTAAAACCAACACGTGTACATTACGCGCAATGAAAAGACACTTAATTATTTAATAAATTCGCGATTTCGCGCAAGATTCACAAAGAAGACTTGCAGCGAAAATTTAAACAAAATAACGGATAGCCATGCGCGCATGCGCAGAGAAAGCAAAATAATCAGCTGGATCGTTTTACAAATTAACTCCCCAAATAGAACGCGCCAATAGAAGTTTCACTTCAAAAATATAATGCTGAGTGAATAGACAAAAGACCGATATAGGAAGGCCGAGAATATCTATAATGAATATACGATCGCTTGAATATAAATAAATATCGAGAACTTCCGACGCTGTCTATCAACAGGCCAGAATGGCTCCAGCAACAAAGCACATCACCTTTAGTAAATAATACATATATATATACTTGTTGCATAGTAAAATAAGTCGAATGGAATACAAACTGAAAGGAGTGATATTACATCGGCATATGCCGCTAATGTTATAAGTGAAACTTTTTCAGAAATTTTACTTAAATTACTAAATAAACTGATGGATCGAATGTTGGTAATTGGTAAAGCATCTTCTCCCAGTTTTGGTATCCTAGTGACCACGATAGTTTTGATAATGTCATTTATTATGTTAGAAATCTCTATTAGAGTATAGCTAGTTTTTTAATAAGAAACGGTGATATACTATCGTATCCTATCGAGTGCTTGGGTTTCATACCACCAATTATTTTAAATATTTCACCTGGATTAGTGAAAGAAATATCGAAGTCGTGTGTATCGCAAGTATCGTTTGACTGGATCGGACTTTTCTAAAGTTATAATTGGAGGCTAAGTTCATGTACTTTGTAATACTGATAAGCTAGAATTTTTGTTTTTCAGTATCATTCATAATCTTTATTGCATCATAGAGTGGAGAAACTGCATAAATGAGTATTTTTATAAAAGTTTTATATATTCTCCACAGACTATTATTTTTATAACTGAGTCTGGCGAGAAAATTATTGAACTGAACATTTTTATACCTAACAAGGTAGAAATGCGCAAGTTGGAATAAAAAATACGATGTTTGTTTAATTAGCAGTGCATTCGATGAACAACGGTTTCTTATCCATTTTAGGGTAATTTTTTATTTTAATTAATAGGAATATATATATTAAGGGTAGTTAATGGTCGGAGCATATGGAAAGGTTTTATCATAAATGTGATCTCATTAACTAACTTCAAAAGTAATTGTGTAATATTTTCAACATACAATGTCGGAAGGATTGTTTATAAGAGTTTGCAATAAATTGTCTGTAATATATTTTTTAAATTTAACCCAATCTGCATTTTGGTAATCTAATTGTTTTACTTCTATCAGTTGTTTGTTTACATTGACAATAGTGAGTATGGGTTCATGATCGGAGGAGAGGGTATTAACTGACACAGGGGATGAAATACTTACATTTCTTGCAAGTGTCATCAGATCTAATGCGCTATTTTTAAGTCTTGGTTCTTTGGAATTATATGAAAATTTTTCATTACTTGTTTAAAGTCCTGTTTCCAGCATTAAAATCGCCAATTAGCAATACTTTATTATTAAACCGCATCAGAATTCGAATATCATTGGCAAATTACTATCGGAGCGAGTTTGTGCTTTTCGCGATATGATTCGTAATATTAAAATTAAAAAGAAAAAACTTTCTGTCGATATCGCTATTTGGAAAAAAAACGACGTTTCGGACATGTTGACACAGTCCATTATCGGAGCAGAACATCAACCGATCTATCGAAGGAACGTCTATACACCTTTGAGTAACCGTGCTTACGCAGACAGAATAGTAACTTATATATAGCAAAAAGGGAAAATATATTATTTCTTCTGTTAAAATAGTGTCGCTCCTGATATTATTCATATCAGAAGTATTGTTCGCAGGATCGCTGTCACTGTTAGTGTAGATACTGACGCCAACAGTTTCAACACAAGGTAATCGGGGTATAGGAGGGAGCTCAGTCTGCAAATGTCGTTTAATAAGAAGTGCAACTACTCCACCTCTACGACTTCTATCAACTCTTTAAACTGTATATTCCAGAAATTGTACGTTTAAATTACTATCCAGTTTTGTTATTAGCGACGTTTATGATACGACTACTACGCTTTCAGTTTTACACAGTTTTTTGAAATACACTCAGATGTTCAAAACGCTAATAATAATATTTTTAAAACATTCGCACGATTCTGCACACCGTTAATTGTTTACCTCTTGATAGAAGTAATAAACATAACACTAAACACATTATTGCAACTGTAATGTATACGCGAATAAAAAAGACGACAAAACATTACGAGGAAAGAAACAGCAGCATCTCGATGATTAAGAATAAAAATGATGCGGGCTATGGAATCAAAGAAGATCTAGAGAACGTACGGATAAAATAACACAGTTATGCGGTAATGATACGGGACCGCTACAACATATTATCTGTAAAATAGAAGAGGAAGCAGACACCTATGATAGGAAATGTGGGCGCTAGAGAATACCATTAAAAAAGCGAGAACCAATAAGGTTACATATATAGACATACCTGCGGAAGTTCTGATGAATTTGACACTAAACTGCAAGAAGCAACTACTTACTAGTGAATAGAATATATATATATATATATACGAAGAAGGAAAATTACCGGAAAATTTTAAAATTCGAGCATTCACATCGATATCCAAAAGACCAACATCAAAATCGTGTACAAAAGATGTTCCTCTTATTTATAAATGCTAGGATTGTGCAAAAGACCGCAATTCGGTGAAACACAATATAGTTTCGTTGTCAAAAAACGCTCCAGAGATGCAATAACTCTACTTAAAATAGTGGTGCAACGTCGTAATGTTATAGCATGTTTCATAGATTACGAAACGCCGTTTAACAGAGTGCATCGTGCTGAAATAATGCAAACATTACAAAACTATAATATTGACAACGAAGATCTGCGAACAATTAAGGAACTGTACTGGGAACAATATGGTTAGAATAAAAGACGCACCCTCCGTTAAAACATACCAGAGTACGGCAAGGTCGCTCGCTTACACCGAGGTTTTTCAACATTTATACAGAAGAGACCATATAAAATGCGAGTATAAATAATTTGCCGTTTAAATATTAATAAGCGCTCAGTAGAATTTATCAGCTTCCAGGTGACAAAGTTTTGGTTTAACGTTCTACTTGTGAAGTGGATATTAAATAAGTTTAATAAGGAAGGAATGAAATCGAGTATAAAAATTAACGTTGGGAAAACAAAAATAATGAAATTCAACATCTAATGAAGAAGTAAAAATAAAGGAACGAAATTAAACAATCCAATAAGTTAAAGAATTCATTTAGGTTCTCTGTTCACGACAGATGGCCCGTAGACATAAAAGAAATGCATATACAATCGTTTCATAATTATACAGGCAGTACAGATTAAGAATGGACAACAAGATCAAATAAATCACACGTAATGTCGATTATAAAATTGAAATCCGGACACTGAATAAAGAAAGCATTAAAACGCATTCGAAATGTGAACATTAACGCGAATGTGGCGAATACTATAGACGGCGAAAATGACGAAAATACTCCAAAAAAGTAGAATCAAAAAGATGATACGAACAGTAGAAGAAGTTTGCAAGACACAAGATCCGGGAAGGAGGAATATTCTCGCTTGCAAGGAAATATGGGACGAACAAGGATGGAAATGATAACAACAGGATTCGAGGAAATGACGATCGTATGAAATAATACACACAGCTGGGAAAAGTTTTTTTTTTTTTTATTTGTAATATTGAACTGCCCAAAGGCATACACACAATAAATTTAACATAGGAAAATACATAAGCGAAGGTACGGATTCGGCGAAAAATATGATTTGATTGAAAGTTGTTGTATGCTATCATTCAGCATGACACATGGCACATCTTCGTGCACGATGTACTAAGTACAAGCACCGTAGAATTAAGCGTAGATTTTTGAACAAATTATTTTCTTAAATAAAGTTACTATTATTTTAATACGTGATTTATGAATAAGTATCGATTGTAAATTGTAATTATCTGATTTATGGGTTAACTCTTCAGTATGTTTATAGTATAAAATAAAAATAATTTAAAAAAATAAAAATAATTTAAAAAATAAAATAAAATAAAACAAAACGATACGCGCTGCCAGATAAAAACGTGAATTATTGCTGAAAGAAAATGTAAACGAGTAAAATAGGTTTGAAATATATCAGGAGGACGTTGTAACACGTGCGCAGTGTAATACAAGCACGTGAAATTATTCGCAAGGCCAGAAATAAACTAGACGAAGAAAAATCTAAACGAAATGAAAATGAAATTGTGACAAATACATTTAACCGAATTTATTTGGAGGGATGAAAAGGTCCCCTACACCCCAATGAAAAATTGCTCCTCGAACAGAAAGACCCGATATAACGCGACGTTGGAATATTCTACCCTTATACTTGACGTGACAAGATTAAAATATGTACACGATCTTTCTGCTCTTTATTCGACTAACAACTTCGCGACGTGTTCATTCCTTTTCTTCGCATTCATCTATCTACAACTAACTCATACGGGGATGAATTCGCGACAGATCACATTATTCCTTTAGCCCGTCTAACCGCGTTCTTCTAATTTGCACTCCGTTATCAACTATTCCATTTTTGTTCGATGAAATACCAAAAAAAAAAAATAATAATAAATAAAAGAATCGAAGATAAGATATTTATTTCAAATTTACGTGCCACGCGCAGCAACTATCGACTAGAAACACGGATAAATATAATTATATATCGATATAATAATTAAAAAAACAAACACAAATTTATTACCACTTGCTTAAAATAAATCATCGTCGTATTGTTCGTTGCCGCACGTCGTAACACGTACGTTTATTTTTACATACAAAATGAGCTAGCATTCAAGGCACTATTTATATGCGACGCAGATGCGCGCGCATAAGATGTTATAGGAAGCGGGGTGCCACTGCCTTCTCCGTGATAATTAAGAATTAAATAATGATGAAAACTCTGTCGTATTTTAGTTTCGAACCACCGACTGTCGAGTTGACAGTCGAGCGTCACCGCGTCATTAAAACAAATGTAACCTTAATTTAATGCGAAATACGCCATTTTCAATTATGCGGTCGGAAATAACATTCTAAACTGTAAATAATATAACTAATCAAATATATAAGTAAATAAAGTGATAAACTAACTTATGCTCAGTCCATGATACATAAATAATGTATACCAGCCTTGATTTTATGATCATACAAATATATATAAATATATATATATATATGTATGTATATACATAAAACAGATTATATATCATCGTTTTATTAAAATATATACAATCATGATCAAAAGCAAACAATATAAGATATAATAAATGAACCGTTCAATTAGCTCACGATGCTATAAACAAACAAAACTTATTTCGATAAAGCTTGAACAATACAATCACATTAATTATTAAATAAAATGTTTAATCGACTTAAAATAAACAAATTGGGCATGTACTGCACATCAGTCCGACTACTGTCATTAAAATGTACGTACTTGAACATATACACATACACACAGTCACATTGTTCCGAACGTTATACACATACATACTAATTACGATATGTTTAAAATCCTGTAATCTACATCATATAGGTCATATGTTTCAAATTTTCTTCCCCGCATAAATCACCAACATAATACACGTTCCTTATAAATGGACCTCACAAGCACGGCTATCGATCCTGCCAGCGTATGCGTAAAATTCTTCGCAAAATACGTTGCTGGAATTGCTCTAATTTTCGTATATTCCTCTTATATGGTGTCCATGTTTCCGAACCGTACAACGATGTTGGTAAGACGATAAATTTGTAAACAGTCTGGTTGGTATCAATACATGTTTATTTCTAAATACTCTCCCATTTAGTTTATTAATTGCCGCCGAAGCTGCCTGTATTCTGCTCTGAACTTCGTTGTCTAGGCAGGTCTTGTTATTTAATCGGCTACCAAAGTAGTTGAAATTTTCCACGCATTTTATCGGTACATAATCTCTTTTTAAAACAACTTCGCTCTGTACGTCATTCGTTGGTGAGAGCTGCACTAGTATTTTCGTTTTCTTCGGGTTTATTGATAATACAAATCTTTTGTATACTCTTACTAGTACATCAATAGCGTCATGTAGATCTTGTAAGGTGTGTGCCATCACAAAACAATCGTCAGCGTATTGCAGGTCAAAAAGTTCCACAGTTGAACACTCCGGCAGATATATATATATATATATTTACAATGGAACCTGATTTATGTAACTAAATATGTTAAATGTTAGTTGTTAGTTAAGTATATATTTTCATATATTGCTTTTCTTATTATAGTCGTTACATAATTTATTTATTATTGTTTTTCATTATTTTAACTCGAAAAACTGCCGAAAAGTTTCGTTATTAATTATTATCAATCATTGATTTTTACTAATAACATTGTTGTTCTATTTTTTTTATTAAGTCACCATTCCACATATTTGTCCGTATATGTATATGTACAATAATAATAATAATAATAATAATAATAATAATAATAATAATAATAGTCTCATATCGGAGACACGATCGATATTGTAACGTTTCTAATGATAAAATAGTCACGAATAGCCATTTATTAAAAATATAAACCTACAATTTTATTTAAAAAATTAACGTAATTTATTCTAAACCATATATATGTATATGCATATATATATATATATATATATATATATATATATATATATATATATAATATATACTTCGGTATCATTTACTGCTCCATATTCATGAGAGAAAACCTTACAGAAAATCGTGTCGAAGAAAATTTTATACGTTCATGGCGAAACAAATGTCGCCTTACTACGAAATAAAAAAGAATAATTTATCGTGCCTCGAATTGAAAATGAACCGACAATAAATTTTAAATAAAAAAATAATTAAAACGGAAAAAACAAATGATGAACTGATATAAATCGCGACGATGAAGAACGAGACAGATGATACGAATCGACATCCTTCTAGCTAACAATGTGACCGACAGACAGCTTTTAATTAAACTTTCGTTTGTTTTACTTTTTGGAACATTTTCCGAAACTTTATATATATATATATATATATATATATATATATATATATATATATATATATATATATATATATATATATATATATATATATATATATATATAGACAAATAGATATAAACATAGATATATATCTCTATCGAAACGGCCGGAAATAAATAATTGTAAATCGTAGTATTGCGATTAAAATAATTCCAAGAAGGAGGTTTTTTTTTTGAAAATCAATTAAGTGTAATCTTACTTTTAAGAAAACGACAGTCTGAACGTTTCCCGTTACTTTTATTATCTTTGTCGTTTTTGTTATTATTTATTATCATTATTATTATCATCATCATCATCATTATTATTCTTTCGAATTGGCCATCCGTAGACCATGGACCACGTAAAATATCTTCACCTCTTTCTATTCGTTTTACGCTAGTATCTCTACTTGCTTTCGTCTGTCCATACTTTCTTCTTCGCTTTTTCCTTAAAATTCCCGAATGTATTAATTTCGCCTCTAATCCTATTTCTATTCGCGATGTCATACTTCGTAGTATTAATTAAATTAACTCGACGTCTTTCTTAACTTCTCGAAACATTCGCGTTCTAGGGCTTCCATCAAAGACCGGAAAAATTCTACTTCCCAAGCGTTTTGTCTCCATTCTAAGCGACCGTAATAATCTTCTTTTATCGCTAATATCTTCAGTATGCTCGTATATTTCCTCATTACTTTATTTTGCAATATTTCACGATCAAATCGCGATCCTAGAATTTTCGTACTATTTTCCTTTCCTTCATTTTGAACATGTCTTTACTTTCATTCACTGTTAAACACTCCGACGCATACACGCATTCTGATTTAATCGCTATAATAATGTTTTTTTTTTTTTTTTTTTTAGATGTTATCGACGATGATTTTTTATTAAACGTATATCTTTAGTCGATTAAAATTCAAATTCCATCGTTGTTATTCTTCCTCGGTTAGCTGTTTTATCCTAACCGTTTGTTTGTGTAAATTCCCCTAGCTACATATTTGAATAACAGTTATGAATATCACTTTTATCGGTGTATAAAGTACTTTCAACAACTCTAAAAAACAAAACTAGAAACTCGGATAGAACAAAGGTCGGGGCGACCATCGCGCAGGATTCGTCGATGTTTAAAATAGCCAAACGACTAGGTCTCACGTGAAAAAAAAGTTATTGTAATAGTCTCTTAGGTAATTTGTAACGATAGTGGTGCAGATCTCTTCACTATCAACATGAACACCATTTTGCCTACATAATTCTATTGCCTTTTCCCTTTTGTATAGATTTCCCGCAATTTGATACTGATTTAAAGTATTAAAGTATTTTTTTTATGGACACATTAACTATTGCTATAACTACTTAGTAAACATAATCAATCATTTATAGTTTTTTATTACTATGACGGATGTTTCATTTTTACGTAAATCATTGAACGAAGATAATCTGTTCGCACTTTTTTTACACCCCCATTCGACATTTCTATTTCAATGAATACAAATATTTCAATTGAAATTTATCGTTAGACTATATTTTACATTTTCTAACTTATCCATTATAATATCAACAGAATTTTACGGTTTCGTAATTACTACGAATTGTTATTCCTACTTTATCGTACGGTTTACTAGAGGTATTAATTTCTCTTTCCGGAATTTCGTTAAAGAAATACTGTATCGGACTTTTATTTGTATTGGAGTAATTTTGAATTTTATTTTACTACAGCTTGTTTTAAACCTTTTTGATAAAATTCCGTCTTCTTTCCTAATATCTGATAATGTTCCAGTTGATGAACACACATATTTATCCTGTACGTCTCATCATGATGATCCGATCGGTCAAAATCTTTTATCTTTTGTCGCACCCATACTACGGTACCTCGTTTTCAGAACCTATATCATTATCACCGCTATAACATGCTCCAAATTTTCTTTTAAATGATGAATCGATTACATCTACTGATGGTTTACATAAACCAGAAAGTCAAGATATCGCATCATTTACTTGTGGGAATTTTGTTATATTTTTACTCATTAGTATCAATATGTTGACATTATTATTATTATTATTATTATTATTACTATTCCTATCCGCCTCATTTTGAAACAGATTTTGCATTAATTCATACTAGAAATAATTTTGTCTATTACTATTTTCGATAATGACATTATTACTATCACTATTTTCATCAGCATCGTTATTATTTTGATTTTTATTATTTAATACTTGATCAGCTTCAGCTTGAAAATTATTTAGTTGCGACTCAGTAAATTCATATTCATAAAAATTATTTCCACCTGTACGACCACTATTATTATTATTATTTTAAGTTAGAAATACTTTATTAACTTTTGTTTATAATTTCAAAGGATTAAATGGATGCGCGTGTGAGGGTGATTTTTTTTGGTTTTATTATTTTACAATTGTAAATCCGTTTTTTTTCCTTCTTTTTTTGTAATCTAATTCTAAAGTTTTATTTTCAATTGTTATTTCTAATTTTTAATTCTAATCTCTGTATTTTTACTCAGTTCGCGAACTCGTTAGTTTGTATATTACAATAAGATCTTAGACTACATGGCAGTTGCGTGCATATGATTACATTTTAAAATGTCCGGTACACGTGCATTTATTAACCGGGATATTTTATATTTCTTTATCTATTATATTTAGGTCTGTTTCTTATTTTTACTATCATAATTATATTTCCAATACTATTATTTTATGTTTTAATAAATAAATAGTAAATATTGTAAATAATTGCTGAAATACATTTTATTTGAAATACATTTGATGATTATTATTGAAATAAAGTATCTTGGATTGGTTTTTGATAGTAAACTGTTAAGGCATGCGCACTGGGCGTACATTCCGCAAGAAACAGTCGACCATCAAACAGGTGCACCGAATTGCACATACGATCATCTTCTGAAGAGGATTTCTAGTTCGTTGTCTCATATTTAAAAGCTAACTACATTCCTTATTTCACTCTCATATAAAACCGATTAAGAATTATCCTTACAAGCGCTGAGGTTAAAAATGAACTAGAATTACTGATTAATGTATTATCCGTAAGGCAATGTTTTAAAAAAACTACATCTGATTCTATGTATTTGTGTATTCTGTATCATTCCCACCTGACACACGACTACGTCGAATTAACACTCTTTTCCTGCATCATAAAATTGTAAGAAATATGAGAGACGTAATTCTACTATACATTGTTACAGATCTCGACGTTTTAGATACGTTTCTCATAACTGTACACTGCATGAATGTTGTACAAAGTGTGCTCATAGTCGATTTCTTTGTAATCACTGATCTCACTCTGCTAATTAGGAAGAATGAATTATTGCTAAAAAAAAGTAAACTTTAAGCGCCATAGGTCACCAGGTATCATGACTCAGAATCTAGTCACCCTCATCCAACATTTTCAACCGGGAATTGGAAACCTTCAGAGGACATTGATACAGTATAATGAATATATTTAATTTTTATTGATGCAACACATGCAAATATACACTGGCGGGGAGCCAAAATCAGTGTGTAGGATTTCCCACCTCCCTCTAAAGAACTTATACCTAAATATGAGCTAATAAATAACTAATCATAACACGGATATTATTCTATATCCTATATAAACTATAGACACATGTTTATATACATATATATATATATATATATATATATATATATATATATATATATATATATATATATATATATATAATATATATATATATATGACGCTCGTTTTATGGGTTAATTCCCCATATACAATGCGACAATAGAAGTTTCGCTTCAAAAATTGGCATACAAAAAAAAAATCATGAACAGATTATTCAATTTATGTTTATTATCATCATTAAGCGGTACCTTTCGTATTGAAGAGGCTATCCCGGTGCCTTAACAAATATACCAGAGACTTATTATAATCTATCGTTCTTCTAATAATTTCAAGTATATAAATCGATCTTTCTCGTATTTCATATTTAATTTTCGTCATATTTTCTAGCCGTTTGAATATTTGTTCTTACCGTTATTATATGTAAAATTTTCTTTTATTGCTACGCTATGCGTCCTTTTGTTCTCCTCCTCGACCGATTTATCCGATTTTCATAACGTAAAAGACGAAAGTATCCCCCAAAAATTAAACTGGCGCCTTGTACAACTATCGAAACGGCTAAAGAAACGAATTAGGAGAAGATTAATCTGTTTGTTGTCTGTCCGCAACATTGCCTAAGCTATTCCGAAAAAAGAGATGTCGTCGAAAACAGTTTTTAAAATTGCGATAGGCCGTCTTAAAAAAAAAACCATTCGACCATAAATGACCGTTCGTAGTGGTTCTAAGTGCTGGAACATCCAGATAACGAAAAATAAATTGTCTAGAGTAGTATCGTTCGGTGTTAGACAGAATGTAGTAGTAGTAGTAGTAGTAGTAGTAGTAGGAAAGACTTTAAGTATCCGTTAAGAATATCTTTAAGCAATTTATAAAACAATCTACGCTCGCTAACCAATTAGTATTTGCTAGATATTCCGCATGAACTACGACGTCGCATCAATCTAAACGGATATCGAAGCGGATTCTTGTTCTTATTATAATCGAATGTATCCGGTTTACAACTAGTTTTCAGATAACGGCGCAGTTCTATTAACGATAAACGAACAATGGATTTTGCAGATGATACAGGATAAACGATATTTCTGTAAGCGGAGAAGAACATAATATACCTCCAAGAAAAGATAATCCGATCCTTTAATCCTCATTTCTGTATTTATATATATATATATATATATATATATATATATATATATATATATATATATATATATATGAAGATATTTATTGAAAGAAAATAAGTTATAAGTGAACCTGCGCGGACAGAAAATGAAATCGGTATCATTTAATTGCTTCGTCGGAATAAGAGAAGTTACCGAGTTCATCCCATGAATGAAGAAGTAGCGTGTACCAGATGTCAAGTTTACAAAAACAAAACACGAACACGCGGAAGTGCACGCAAAAAAAATAGATTTTATTCATATCCAGTTTAGCTGAAACAATATTAATAGATCGATAAAATAATAATAAAAATTCATTTTTTCTTCATATAATAGAAAAAAACATAATAGTTCGATCAGTGTGTAATAACATATGCTGGTGAAACATGGATATTAACAAAAAAAAATGGAACAAAAATAAAAGTTAATCAGCGAAAAATGGAAAGGTCTATGCTGGGGATCACTCTGATGGACAAATGGACAACAAAGCGCATACGAAAAACAACAAAAGTTAAAGATGCAATAAGTATTATTAAACGTAGTAAATGGAGATGGTGCGAACATGTGGCTAGAGCCAAAAACCGCGAGCCTTAGGACGACCAAGGATACGGTGGATAGACGAAACCCAAAAGTTCAGGTCAAATTGGCAGAATGAAGCTCAATACCGCGGCGTCTGAGAAAAGTTGGATGAGGCCTTCGTCCAGCAGTGGACTGATAATGGCTAATGAAGAAGAAGATTGCCAAAGCATTATATACATACACATATAGAATGAAGGAAGTGAGAAAATATAATGAGTATGCTTATAACTATAGAAAAGTACAAGAATGTAGTTGTATCGTACTTATATGAGTAAAGTAAATACGGTAAGCCTTATAAATAGCGATAACTTATGATAAACAGGTTAGTGTAAAGTAAATTAAAGTAGTATGCGATTATAACAATTTTATTCAAACGTCTAGGACGTGAAAAGCAATAATTATTTTATGTTTGTATCTTTTGTATCGTAATTAAAGGATATGGTAAGCGTAGTTACCAGTTTGTTGTACAAATGTATATTGACTTATAGGACATTTACGATAAAATTTAGCAGCTTGCTTGTCGAAAAGTTGAGATATGTACGGGCGACTCATTGCGGATGCGGAATGCATGTGAGAAATTTTTTGTATGAAAAGGAGCATTAAGGATGATTCGAAGACATTTATTCTGAAGGATTTGTAGTTTATTGATTGAGACGTATGTTTTGCATAGAAGAAGTGTCTTTCCCTGCTTTTCGTATAGGGATTATAATCGATTTTTCCCATAATGGTGGGTAATAACGAGTGAGTAAGATTGCATTTATTATGTTTGTTAAGTATGCTATAGGTTTTTTGAGCAAGTTCTTTATCATAATAGTGTGAATTAGGTCTTTGCCAGTGAAGGTTTTACATTTTAGGTGTTTTGTGTATGTATTTCATTCGGAGTATCCAGAGAAAGTGTCGACATATTTATGTGATGTGCTATAGATAATGGTGAATTTTGAGAGTGTACTAGAACAGTTGGCAAGTAGTTCAACTTTATTTTTATCGGAATACGCAGTGTCATTATTATGTTTGAGAGGTGGAATGTTGGTTTGAGAGTATGTGTAAACTTTTTGGTAATGTTCCAATTGACTACACGTGTGAAAAAGTTACACAATCTTCTCAACCGGTTAGTTCTGTTTTTCTGATATTGTTTACAATAGTGGTTTTTTCGTTTAATTAAAACTGTTAAATGATATGGAATAGGTAAGACCACAGTGAGGGGTTACTTTTCTTTTTGGGATGTTCAGCTGAGATTATGTTAGGATGGTATGTGTAAGAAAGATAATAGATCAATTTATTTGATCAGTAGTGAGAGGGAGTTTTTGAATTTTTATTGTGTTACTTATATAGCTCTTATATTGAGACCAGTCAGCGTTTTTCAAGTCATGTACGGAATTGAATGAAAATTTTGGTTTATTTCGAAATAAATACGGAAAAGGTATGAGAATTATAAAACCAGCTGCCAGTGGTTCCATGTACTACAATACAAAGATTCTGTCGTGCTATTTGCAGTTATTGATTCTGAATGCCCATTTATTTCTGTACATAAAGGAATATATGGCAGAGAATTTCAATAATTTTCAAAAACTCAGTAAAAAAAAATTAATAATAATTTTCTGCATATACCCAAACCTAATATCCACTAGCAGAATCTGAGGAAAGTATGTCTTACGTATTTCTTGGTGATGAGGATTCGGAAACACACACTTAGATGCGCACAAAAGAAATTTCAACTATCGTCTTAACGGAGCAAGAAAATAGGTGTGTGCTTTCAGTATCAAGTGGAGAATCCTACATAAAACTATCGAAGTCTCACCATCAATAATAATAATGGAAATTATACAAAAGGAAGTAAATGTCTGGAATACATTAGAGCCAATGAAAGTAACCGTAAAACGTGCGATGTTATGAATGCAGCGAGGGAAATGAGGATATAAATGAGGAATCGTCCACCAGTGCCGGTTCGTACATGAAGTTTTCACGTTTGCAGAACCACCAGAAATATCCAGAACAGCATAAAAATTGATGATGTAATAAAATAGTTAAAAGTACTAATTATTTTATGGATAATAAGCAAAATAAGTGAATTTTAAGTATATTTTTCGTAGAATATATTTTAAAAAGTAAAAAAACTTTTAAAAAACTGTTTCGAAATGCCTAGTTACAACGGTTGGCGGTTGCGCGATCGATGCAACCTGAAGAAAACATCACAAAGCCATATACAGCGTTATATGAAGATTTTGCGCGCCTAATATCACTATAGGCGTAGACTTTACATAAGGCTGTGTTAGCGACTGTTGGTTGCAATCGTTTTGCAGCCAGAATCCTTGAAGTACACGCACTTGAAGCGGCAGAACAAGTTTTCCTCGTTGTGTTGTTCATAACACACGAGTGCGGTTGCGTGCGCATACTATCGACCAACAAACAAACGATAGGGCTTATATTTCATCTCTTTCCAAGATTAGTTTTCTTCTTAGAATTTCTATCTCTGTTTCTTTCTTTTACTGTATGCATTTCTGCGTGGTTGAATTGTTTCATTGTCTACAGTTTACAATGTTCATATTATTACTGATCGATGTTAATACACGTAGAATTTTTTTCATAGCTTTATTATTTATACTGTAATTTATCATTTCATTTTCAGAGGATTATTTTGTGTAAATTGTGTTAAAATAAGAATACTTATTACACGTAGAGTTTATCGAATTGTTTCGTTTTAGCATTTTAAATTTTTTATACTTTTCTAATTGAATAAATGTTATTCATATGCATATAAATTTTTAATATATTCGGGTTTAATATTACAATTTTTTATCTTGGGACTGATAATCTAACTTCATAATTTTCAGTTTTTCTCATTACAGTTTTAACATGTTCTTGTGTTTGTATTACAGTGTGTTGACTTTGATATTATTAATGTTACTTTGTGATGTGTGAAGCAAAAAAATTTTTGTGCGCATATGTTGGGGAAGGGGCTGCCACTGACACACACATATATATATATATATATATATATATATATATATATATATATATATATATATATAATATTAAAATATATACTTGCTATAAGAAAATGGCGTGCATTACTTTAAAGAAACAGCTTAAAAGAGACAATTAATCGAGTGACAACGAAATTCGTTCAATTTGGCCACTTATCGATAATAGAACAAACGAAAAGACCTGACAAAAAAACGTATCGGTATAATCGCCGTAAGAAGAGATTTCTATGAAATGTGTATTCCATTTTCTTCGTGCGGATAACGAATAACAGGGGGGGAGGAGAGGATGCGAAAGTGACGAAAGAGAAGATAGAAGAGAAAATGAAATTAAGGTAATCCCGTAAATCCGAACGAACGATTTAGTCGGTCATCATTTTCCGTTAAGTTAAATTCAATTTTCCGCGAATACTTCACTATAGAAAAAAGAAAACGAAAAACCGATAGATGTCGCTAGAATCGAATTTTTCCGCGAACTCTGCGAAAAATCTCCGTAAAAAGCTTTTCATTTTTCTTTCGCTTCTATTTTATTTTCTGTTTTTTTTTTGTGTGTTTTCTTTTACTATTCGTTCTTCCCGCTGGCATACTCGATTCCAATTCTCTTAACCGAGCGACAATGACGTTTACGATATTATTCGTCCGTTAGTCTTAGGTCGTCCGTTTTTTCAATCGGACGATGAGAACCGAACAAATGATCCGTAATGTAACGCTCCGTCGAACTACCGACTACGAATCTTCTTATTTCCGGTAAACGGTTTTACCACCACCCCGGCTACCATTCCAGACTATTGATTCCGTGAAATCGTCGTAAATAATACAGCCGAACCGAGTTCGTCCCGAGTTAATTTTTTTAATACCTCCATTTTAACTTAAGGCGGATTTTCCTTTATTCCGTTTTCTTTCATTTTTCTTATATTAAGGATGACCATTATTATTATTATAAATTTTTTCTTAAATAACCCTTTTCTTTTTTTTTCGAAAGAGAAAGACTATTTAACTTTCTTATTTGCGAGAAAAGAATAGAAAAGTCGCACAAATTTTCAATTATCCTCGGAACTATTTTAACTTATCTCAGAGCAACCGGAAAAGGAATTTTCGGACGCTTCATGATAAGAGACTTAATTCTATTCTTTATTATTATTATGTACGGTGGGAATTTTCGAAATTGTTTCCTTATTTCTCTCGAAAATTAAACGAAAAATACAAAACACATCGCTGAAACTTCCCACAGACCTTTATCTCTTGCTAGAATCCTGTATTAGTGAAAAATAGTTTCATGTACGATCCTTAAGATGTAGAAAACCCCTGGACCTAATCTAAGTTTTTACCGGGTAAACAGGTCCGGATGAAACATTCGGATGGCCATGGGCCCGTGATTGTGGGGGCCCTGTAAGGGTAGACTTTTTTAACGTTTATAAAAAAGAGTGTTTTTTCATACAATGCAAAATTGTATGTAAATATGAATATTGCTTTGCATTAAAAAAAAAAAAATAAAAAGTAAAATTGAGTGTACATTTTTAGATTTTAATATTTTCTGCAATTAAGGAAATAATAATTAAATAATAAAATAATAATGTTTATTAAACATTTATAATTTATTCAAATCAAATATTACATACATTTCCGCCTTACTTTTTGCGTTACAAATTCGTCTGTTATATCGTCGAAGTTAATCGACTGCAATAAATCATTTTCAATACAGAGAAGGTTGTATTCGTTTAATTTTTTTTGAGTCACAATACTTCTATGATCATCTTTTATTAAAACTAGTAGGGTTGGCCCGATTATATATATATATATATATATATATATATATATATATATATATATATATATATATATTAACTTAGGTTATGGAGCCCCATGACCCGTGGGGCCCTGGGGCAGGGCTCAATCGGGTTCATGCGTTAATCCGGCCCAGGTGTACCAGTACCCTTCCTGTTATGCTCTTCTTCCAAATACTACTAAATGATCTTGTTGATTAGTTTGCAGTAAATATTAATGAGATAAAAAAAAACTTACATCGGATGTGTCTTACGAAAATAATGAACGCAATTACGGTCATTCTCGTACATGATACGTATAGGATAAAAAACAAAATAAGCTTGTATTCAAAATAATGCGCATGGTTCACATTCAGTTGTATATATATATATATATATATATATATATATATATATATATATATATATATAAAACTTTACTGATCACGGGTCAGTTGCATATTATTTGCATAAATTATAAGTAATTGAGCCCAGATCCTAACTGCAACGACAATATCATAGAAACGCACATCATAAAATTTTCACACATGTAATACTATTCGATAGTCCACCTTTTCGACATGAAGCCTGTACTTTACCTTGGGTAACTATCTATCCAATACCGTCGGCCCGGAATCGTAATATATCCAAAGAATTTTTTGTCATTCTCCTATGGAACCCAGTGGAGAGTGACTTTGATATTTATCTTACTCCCGTAAGGTTGATCCATTTTTTCTGCGACTCGTCCGTGGAATTCTTATAAGCGGTACTATTTAACTGTCTACGTAATATTTATCGCCATTGTACGTAATTAATTTCACTGATATACTTTGTTTCAGAATTTTTTTTTATTTTTTATTGTCGTATCAATTACTAAATATACTCGTTTTTAACTTTTATATATATATATATATATATTATAGTATATATAAATGATTGTATTTTTGCCTGCGAACGCATGCATATGTTTTCTTTCAAATTTAATGTGTATGTGTGTATGTGTGTATGTTAAAATCGGAAAATTATATTTAATGACATAAAAGTTTTTATCGGATTCGGCAAAAATATAAAATGATAAACGTTAACTCGAAATAATAGTAATAAATAATAAAAATCGTATATATATATATATATATATATATATATATATATATATATATATATATATATATATATATATCAGAATAAATCTAATCATGAACTATAAAAAAATCCTCGTTTCGCGTCTTGTTTCTCAAAAATAGAACGTAATTTCTGGAATTCTTTTTTTACTCTGATATTTCAATTTTTATTTTTTTTTATTTATATTACAAAAAAATCGGAAAATCGAAGAAACGAAACTAATAAATTATAAAGAAATGTATTAGAAAAACATACGAATCCGTAAATATATATGTTTTTTATACGCACGTATTATTTGTGTGTATGTAATATGCATATATATATATATATATATATATATATATATATATATATATATATATATATATATACCATTCTCTGTTAGTTACACTGCGAACATTTCTCTAATATATATCCATTTCGTTAGAATTTAATCTTGTAAGCCGTTTACAACATTTTTCTGTTGAAAAAATCAAATAAAAAGTTCGGAAAACAAAAAAACAAGAAAATAATAAGAAGCGCCAAGTTAATGCACAGGTTTCTTTCTGTTTTCGTAAAATTTTCTAATATGCTCCGTATTATCCGGACTTCGTACACGTCCGGTATTCTGTATCCAAACGCAATTTTCATAATGTAGCATACTATTTATTACATCCACATACACACATACACACACTCATCGCACTACGTCAATTTATTAGCGCGATTAGTTCTTTCGCTAATTAAAATGTAAAATATTTTATTTTATTTTTTTTTTGTAAATATAGATGAGAAAAAAGAATTGAAATCGAAAATAAATTAAGTACTCCATTTTTTGATAGATAATTCCGTTTTTGAGACGTAAGGTGTTCCACACATACGGTACAAATCACACCCAAAACGACGAAAACGTGTTCTATTATTACGATAATAGATTATTCTGTGTCCTACAATTTTTTCATATTTTTACGACGGAAATGCTTAAATAAATGGTTAAAATGTTTCGGTGACTGTGGGGACTATTAAACCGTAATTACGGAACTTAAATTAAATTTTCGAACAGGTGATATGAACAAATAAGTAAACTATAACGACCGGTACTTCCATTTTCGAGACGTAAGATGTTCCGCATGTGGTACGAATTACTCTTAAAAATCTATTACGTTATTAGAGTTATTTTCTTATGAAATTTTTTCATACTGCGCAACTGAAAAAGTTAAATAATTATATTACGTAATTACTTTCGCCTATGTTAGAACTATTTCCATCTATAATTACGAATCGAAAATTAGACCGTTTGTATAAATTTCCGGATGCACGATATAAATATAAATAAGTTCACGTCCACTGTTTAGGTACTTCTGTCTTTGAGATGTGTAACGTGTTCCGCATGTGGTACGAATTATCCCCCCCCCAAAATGATGAAAACATTCTATCATTACGATAATAGACTATTTTGTGTTTATAATTCCTTCGTACTCTGAAACGGTTACATAATCAGGATAAGATAATGAGTTCGCGCTCTGATGATTCTTCTTCATCCGCCATCGCCATTCCGCAGTTCGGCGATCAACTTAACTATTTCGGCCCAGCAGTCCGGAGTAATCGAATAGACGAACAGCGTGAATTCATGAATTTTGCGGTCGACCCACTGATCTCTTGCCGGCGATTTTATCTTCTATAATAATCCGCAGTATTTCACACTTAGGTCCTCTCATAATGTGTCCTAGGTATCGCAGCTTCCTTTCTTGAATAGATTCTGGATGCTTTTTATTCGCTTTATTAAGAACTTCTTTATTGCTAACTTTTTTTTGTATCCGAGGAATTATCCCTCTATACAGGTACGTCTCGAAAGCTTCGATGCGCTTTTCAAGTCTATCATCCAGCGTCCAGCTTTCGCAGCCGTGTAGCAAATATAAGTGAGAACCCTAATACTTGCCTAACAGATTTCTATCGACTTCATCACTCCACACTTAGGATCCTCGTATACTATAATATATATATTAATATACTGCATTATTCTTTCTCTCACTCGTCCTTAAATACTTTTCTTTATCTATTTCGGAGATAAACTATAACACGGTGTTTATGAAAAAGTAGTTTATTGTATGAAAAAATAATTCGAAATATTATAAATTACATGTGCGTTAAATAAACGAATTACCTTTTTACATTAACAATTTTATCATGCAATATTTTTAATATATTCCTATTCTTTATCGGCGAATCGTTAAATACAATAAAATAATATTTTATTCGAGTAATCACCATCATATTGTGCTCAATCCTAAGATTGGTTTGTCATTGATTTCCATCTCTGTCGCTACCATCCGTTTCAGTTCTTCATACGATGACGCCGTCGCATCTTCGAGTATCTGTGAAATGTAATCTATTCGCGGCCTTCCAATCACATTTTTTCCCGGATGCATCCTTTCTATTAGATTAGCCCTTCGTATCGCATATCATTTGGGTTCTTCTTTTTACTATTATTTTTAACAACGTCGGTTTTTCATTAATTCTTAAAACTTTCTCGTTGGTTAGGTTATCTGTCCATTTTATTTTTAATAATCTTCCGTAACCACCAGAGTTCTAATGCCATCAGTCTTCGCGTCTCGTCTTTCGTCATTATCCAAGTTTCGCACCCATATACGGCAATGCTGAATACATATACTTGCAGCAGTCTTTTCCTAACAGCTAGAGTTTCTCGATGTCAATAAGCTTTTCTTATTATAAAACGCTGCTTTGGGCAATTCTGTTTTTTATATCCCTTTTACTCCTACCATCTTTGGTTATTACGCTTCCCAAGTAACAAAATTCATTGTTCTACTTTTTCTCCATTTGAGTAATATATATTACATATATAAAACTAACCAAATTCATAGTGTAACTCCCGACCATGTTTTCTTCCTGTTGGTTCCAATTCTGACAACCGATTTGAACAACCGCTAACTCGCAACTAACTAACTTTTATATAGTCTTGAACAAACTGATTCTTCTCGAATAATTAAAAAATTAACTGATTCTTCATTTAACTAAAACTCACTGGTTCTTCTCGATTTTTACAGAATCCGGAATATAATATTGAAGAAAAAATTAATATAAAAAAACAAAATTAATAAACAAATATATTGATGTTAAATTTCCACAAATCAAAAAATAGAACAGAAGCAGAACAGCATTTTTGGAGTATATTTTCATAATCACCATCACATATTTTTAAGTAATTATATTTAATTTATATTTTTAAAATTATGATTTTTTAAAATGTTTCACTTGATAATGGCGTAAATGCCGAAAAGCTTTGTGTTTTCTATAAGAAAATAAATATTAGTGATTTAACTAATTTTCAATTGATTTTTTATAAAAAAAATCACTACATTCCACATTATATAAAAAAATTAAAATATAATAATAATGTATTTTTTTTAATTAAATAAATAATTATATATTTTTTCATCATATCGATTAAATTAAATGTTAGTCCTCGTTTTCAAATTTAATTAATTAAATTATCACGACGTGAACATACGACAATCGTCGTAACAGGTACATCTCGAAAGCTATTGCGTTTTTCAAGTCTATCATCCAGCGTCCAGCTTTCGCAGCCATATAGCAAATTTGAAAAGACATAGCATTTTGCTATTCTTAATCGTAAAATTCAGTTCTTTTCTAGCCAGCACGTTCTTAATTTTTATGAATCTTGCCTGCTTTATTCGCGATCGTACTTCATTTTTTAATTTACAGTTATACTCATGGTTGATGCATAAGTATTTGATAGTTGAAACTTGCTCCAGCTCTGTATCCAGCTCTGTATCGTTTAACCATATCGAGCATTTTCCTTTTGCTTTTTTTTTTAAGCACTATCGTTTTTAAGTTTGGTGATCGAGAGTCTCAGAGTTTTGCTAAGTTTATCTACCATACTATTCAAGAAAGCCTTGAAACTAAACAAGTATGCACGGGTGTGTTCTTGGATGTCAAGCAAGCCTTTGACAAGGTATGGCATCATGGTCTGCTGTATAAATTGAAAAAAATATTACCGCATCCTTTCTATTTCCTTCTAAAATCCTACCTTGAAGATCGCACATGCCAGGTTAAAATACAAAATCAATTGTCTGATATCTATCCTGTATCTGCTGGCGTGCCTCAAGGAAGTGTCTTGGGTCCGGTGCTTTACTTAATTTATTCTGCTGATTTTCCAGTTGATAATAACGTGATAACAGCTACGTTTGCTGACGACACAGCGTTGTTAGCTGTTGGTAAAGACAATAGTGAAACTACTAATAAGCTTCAAAAAACCCTGTTAAATGTTGAAAACTGGCTGAGACGTTGGCGTATCAGGGTAAACGAAAGCAAGTGCACACAGGTTGATTTCACATTGCGAAATTTTATGTACCAACCATTAAAAATAAATGGGGTAATTATTAGCCAAGAAAAAGATGTCAAATATTTAGGCATGTATTTAGATAGTAAACTGACATGGCACAAGCATGTTAATCAAAAAAGAAAACAGTTAGATTTAAAACTGCATGGATTAAATTGGCTTCTTGGCAGGTACTCAAGTTTATCACTTGAAAATAAACTTCTGGTCTATAAAATAGTCTTAAAGCCTATTTGGACATATGGTTTAATGTTGTGGGGTTGCGCAAAAGATGTACATGTAAATAGAATTCAGCGATTTCAGAATAAGGCCATAAGACTCATTGTTTCCCCACCTTGGTACGTATCGAACCATACATTGCATCGAGACTTAAACATCCCATATGTAAAAGATGAGGTTAAACGTGCTGTTGATCGATATGTAAGTCGTTTGGAGACACACACAAACGTACTGGCGATCAGTCTACTTGACACTAGTCTAGATGTTCGCAGGTTAAAACGTAGACGACCGTTTGATCTAGCCTAATTTCTCAGTGGGGTCCATCATTGGATGCTAACCCCTAACATGTTACTTCGCGTTTCAGTCCAATTGCTGGATGGCTGCCTGGCCAGTTGTAATTAAAAATATATTTAAAAAAAAAAAAAAAAAAAAAAAAATCCTGTAACGCGTCCTGGATATTTACTATAATAAAACTATCGTTTGCATACCGTGTTACTAATCGTACAGTCGTTCACTTGAATTTTACCACGATTTTCATCAACGGTTTCCTTAAAGATTGACTCCGTGTACAAAATTAAACGAGGAGTAAATTAAACCGTATGTAAACTAAATTTTCCCTAATAGTTTGTATTACCTCCGGAACAACTCTACCTCGGTCGAACAACTTTAAATATCTTCATTCTTTGTAGAAGAAGAGTTTGTAATGTCAAAATAAAAAACTGATCCGAAAACTTATACCCGAAATGTTTTAGCGATGATTTTCCTTCATACACATATATATTATATACACTTCTATCATTTATACGTTTATAACCTTAAAATAACGGTACATTATCAAGACTAACTTTTCTGCGTCAGCTTACTGTTCTAATAATTTGCACGGTCAACCCGAGATTAACCTCTGTTGGTATTTTATTAGGATTAGAAAAATGTTAAAAATTAAAGTACAATTTCCACGAAACTACAAATGGATAAAAACATCGAGTTTAAAAAAAAAAAAAAAAAAGTTAAACATTATTTCACGAAAATGCCGATTTATTTCTGAAAAATCCGGTGTATTGTATCAACTAAAAAAATACTGTCTGTCGAAAGGAAAACGATAGCATTTGTACGAGTTGACAAAACTGAATCTATAAAAAATTCTCTGTAACATAGCACGAAATTCTATCAATTAGCACTCGTATCGAACTAGTTTCTCTTAATTTTACAAAACTATATAGTATCATTTACTATCGAAAATTGCTTTGTAAGTTGAAAACAAAAATTGTAGACAAATCTACTTCCGATTTCTAAATAACAGCCGTTATTTTTCTAGTCCGTCTTTTACCTAAATGTACACAATATGGGCTAGTTTTTCTTTAGATTAAAGTTCTTCGAAAAATTTTCGAAATCGAACCTAAAGATCTTCTTTTGCTATTAATTATCGCTACTCGTAAATATTTTTTCAATAGTTCGTCTACTATTATTATTCTATTACATGATTTATCGCGTGTAATATATATTTATATAAGACGTCGCGAATGACTTTATCGAATAATATTTAAACTTATTATACCTGCGGCAAAGCCGGGATTTCGAGTTCAACCGATGCTCGTTTTGTATTCATGGAAAAAATCGTCGAATAAAATTATTCATCCTGGAGGCAGTTGTTAAAAATACTCGATCAATTTTTATTCTATTATAATGTGTCGCGTTATAAACGCTTATATAAACGTGTAAATATGTAAAGTAGTCGTGTTTTAGACGCCGTTCGCTACGTTTCGCAATAGTTCGTAGAATTTTATTCGTAGACAACCGGAGCCGCAAAAGTGTTTTAATTCAAACAAATTTCATCGCTCGCCCGTCATAATAACAAAAATGCCCGATTATATTGTAACCTTACTTTTTTTATAACCAACATACTCGCAGCAACTGCGGATATGCTTCGAAAGATGATACGACCTTTAAATAGTAGGGAAGATATGCACGGTAATAAATATGGAAGAAACAAAAGAAACGACGATACAGCTGGATGCTGAACTACAATTACAAAAATGGAACAATTCACGTAGCGGAAATAAATTAATGAAGATGTAAGAAAATGTGCAGGAGTTGCACCTCTATAGACTTAAAATTACGTGCAGCGCGTCTTCGATATGGCACGTTATTATGAGGAAAACAGAAAATCGCTCGGTCAAAATGTTAATAGTTTACCATCCACGATCACAAAGAGTATGATGCAGACGGTGTAGACTCCGTTAACAAAGACGTGTAACTGATAACAGCGGTGTAATAAATTTCGTGATTTCAACAGTAATGGCACGCCATGAAAGAATCAGATAATTAATAGTTTACGATTCTGGATAAGAACGTAACACTTGTGTCATAGAGCATGTTAAATACCTGTAGATCAATTACGGAACAAACCAAAAAATTACAATCCTTAAATAAAATAAAATAAAAATATATAATTATTTAGGATATCAAATATATACATATAAAATCTTAAAACTCTTTAAAAAGTACAATCTTATGATAGCGATAAATAATAATACGACATTATTTAAATCAATTTGCAACAATAAAAATAGAAAAGAATGAGACGCTAGAAAAATCTGGAGTATAAAGAACTACACAAAATGTAATAAGTTTTGAAACTGGGCAACAAATAAATAAAAGACTAAATTTAACCTCATCTAAAAATGAAAACGACAAGTTACATTACGGCAAACACTGCAGACAAGTTATCTATTATATTTTCTACGTTATGTTTTTAAACACAGAAAATATAATAGATGATATAAAAATTTTGCACATAGAATATAAATTAAAAAAAAAACATTAGAAACATTACAAATTATAAAACGCTGAACTAGTAATAATTTATTAAATAATGCGATCAATTTTGACGAAGAATTAATTTTAAAATCAGTTTTATAAATAAAGGTTACTGTAAAAAATAATAGTAAATTAGTTCTGGCTACTTCTATGTACGTCAAATATATAAAAATAAGGCCACAATACCAATTAAAATCTATAACAATTTTTTATAATGTGGATGTTCACGTTGAAAAATTAGTTAAATCCAGAAAACAATATCGAAAAAAATAAATAAAAAAACAAAATCAAGTAAACAAAAATATTGATGTTAATATATTCAATTTCAACACACCGTCACCATCGGATGTTTTTTAAGTAATTATTTTTAATTTATAGTTGTAAAATTATGATTTTTTAAAAAAAATTGTTACCACTTGATAATGGCGTAAATTCGGAAAAGTTTTGTGTTTTTCACAAGAAAATAAATGTTAGTGATTTAACTAATTTTTTAATTGATTTTTTTCTTAATCTATAAGCCTGTACTAAATTATCCTCAGCACATTAAAATAGAGGTAAATTTACAAAGAACGTTAAGGATGCAGTGATATCCAGAAATCCTGCATATAAAACTGCATTTAACAAACAAAACTAGTGAGACGTTTGTTACAGGACTTAAAATATAAAACACTTAACGAGTAACTGAAAAATATATCTTCTTTGGCGCAACAACATTATTCTATATGGAAAACTACGAGGAATCTAAAAATGGACCGAAACTATCCACTTGTTCAATATAAAAATCAAATGGCAGTTGGACTCGTACTGATGAGGCATAATTGTTTGGAAAGTACTTGGCCAACATATTTAAATCGCCATCCTCCGACTCCCTACTATCACGATGTAACAAAACTCATAAAATTTACGTCGCCCGGTGAAATTAACAATATAATACGTACAAAAATCAGCTGGTTATGATCAGCAAAAATTTCGAAACAATTATCTCGGAAAGGTCTAGGTTAACGTATATATTTAATGCAACGCTGCGATTAATGCACTTCCCAGTACAACTGAAATTGTCACAAATTGTCGTCATCCAAAAACCGCAAAAATCTGCAACCGAGCCTTCATCGTATCTATTTCAATCTTACCGGTACTTTTAACAATTACATGAAAAATCGTTTTTAAAAAGAATTATTATTATTATTATTATTTATTATAAATTGGACTCTGGAATTAACCAATCTGTCCATGTCCTTTCACTGGATAGGCAGCTTATTCGTGATATTTTAACTTAAATTACATCGATTACCAAATAGTTTTAAATGTAAAATAGTATAGAAAAAAAAAATTGTCGAGTAGTTTAAGTCGCTGATTTATCCGCCGTCAATTACTGTTTCGAATTTCATCGTTTCCCATTTATATTCCGGCGCCGACTCCATCGAAATCTAAATAGGTCGTCTTGAATTACCGAATAACGTCAAACATGATTAGTAAAGAATGTTTTTCATCTATTTTTGGGAGCAGGGCTTTCACCATTTGCCCAGTTTAAACTTAAGTATTCGATCGATTAGAGTTTAATATTATTTAAATAAATATACGCTGCTAAAAACAACAAAACGAATTCGGGCTGGCAATTATTTCCCCCGCAATTGTATCGGTAGCGTGTATCCACCCCTAGTCACCGGGTTAGAAATAAACTTTCCGCTATTGTGTAAATCCGCAAGACCGAATTTTACGTTCGATATTATTTTCCTAATTACGTAACCGGCCAATTTCGTGTTTCCGATGATACCCATTTTAAGGACTCGATGTACACGTGTTTACTTCTTAATCTAACGATGGTATAGATACGAAGTCTTTATTAAGGTCACGTCTGCGTAAACCAAAATAGTCTTTAGATACCTTTAGATAGTTTTTGTTCGAATCCAGCGTATTGTTTTCCTCCGGGTGAAATAAGATCGAAATGACCGATAGAGAGAACCTTTATTTTTTTTTTTTTAATTCTCACGCGATACTGTTTACTACGATTTTTAAGCAGCGCTACAAAAGTTAATACGGTTCTTCGTCAAACAGAACGTTTAGTTAGATAATTTATTATTTTTACCGGCTATATAAACGAAAACGTATGTCCATTAAGATCGATCAAATCGTGCGAATATAAACGTATAGCAATTTACGATTTTAGCCCGAGATTGATACAAATAATTACGAGGTCTCGTCGAATATGGAGGGGACATATTAACGAAGGTGAACATATTGAAATACTTCGGAGAATTTATATAAATAAACTCTTTCGATAAAACAGCTACTCGAAAAAAAAAAAGAACGAGAAAAATAGAATTAGAATATATATAATAAAAAATCGCGATGTTCATTTAATCAAAATTGAGGCAATGCGGTGATTAAACCGGAAGGACCGTATGCGTCGGAATGTTTAGTGAGCTGGAACAAATCGAAATGAAGAAAATAGTACGCAAATTTCTAGAACGGAAATGTGATCGGGAAATGCGGAAAAAGGAGTAGTGAGGAAATACACGTTGAAGATATTATAATCGTAATTAAAAAAAAAATAATAATCTATTATGGTCACTTAAAAAAAAATGGAGACAGAACGCTTAACAAAAAGAATTTTCGAATATTTCGATAAACACAATTGCCCGGTTGCGGGAAGTTAGAAAGATCTTGAACAAATTAACGTCACGGAAGAAGACATTATGAATAGATGAATAAGGTTTAGAAGCAAAGTTAATACTTTTCGGAGCTTTGAAGAAATAGTGAAAAAGAAAAGTGATGTTAAACGGACAGATGAAAGGAAGGAAAAACATAAGCAATGAAGAATTATCGAAGTGAAATGAAGATATTTTACTACGTGGTCTATAACTATTCGAAGTAAGAAGAAGAAATGTTACGCGTTGTAACTTGCGCCGAATAAAATCACCGATATAACTGAATAAATAAGAGAAGATTATTAACATAAATATATATATATATATATATATATATATATATATATATATATATATATATAGTTATCGCCATATAAAAATTTAACTAGTATTTATAGATTACCATAAATCATTGGACTCGGTTTATCGCGATGATTTATATCGGGCAATAAAAAAAAAACAGAATTATAAAAAAAATTATACGACAACGCGTACGGAAAAATTATACCGGATAAAGAAGGAGAAAATTTTCCGGTAACAAGTTCTTTTTAATGTCGCGCTGGAAGACAAATTTAGAAATTTGAACTGGAGACAAAAATTGTGTAAATATCTACGGAACTTATGTATCGTACTTCAGATTCGCAAATGACGTAACTTTAGTCTCAGCTTCCGCATAGCAATTAAAAAAAAAACGCATTAACGGAACTAGAAGTACACTAGAAAATAAAGCGTCCGGAAATAATATTCGAAAAAACGAGCTTAATTAGTAAGCTGGTTTTTTCGTAATAATAATAAAAATAAATGGAAAGCTACATATACGTAGGCCGAATAATCTTCTTTACAGATAGAAAAAGAAGTAAACCGCGCAATAGCGTATGGAAAAAATTCTGGTAGTTAAATATTCGTACGAAATATCAAAGATCTATAACACGTGTGTCATTCCTACCGTTTGTACAAACATGGTCACTAACGATCAAACAATGTAACAAAAAAAATACAAGGAGCTCAAATGTAAAGAATAATGATGGTTAGACAACGTAATAACATAGCAGGAGACAAATCGAAAACGTAAGATATTCTCTAAAGAAAAATACGTTAAATGGAGTCTAGACACGTTATGGCAAATGAAAACAAACAGATGGACCAGGAAATACAATTATCACTAAAGGGGAAAAGGAAAACGAGATAAACACGTAGGAAAAGGTTTGGATACGTAAAAGACAGCGTCGTCTGGAATGGAAATAACTCGGAGAAAGAAATAGACGTTTGTAGATTTGAAGAGAACGAGCTGAATTTTTCTAATATAGGTAACATTTGGTACAGCACGTTAGCGTATTAGGTAACTAGTACGCGTACTATTATAAATGTACGTTTTAAAAAAATCATATGAAAACATTAAGGCGATTGTAATAGTTATCGCCACGTTCAATTTATTAAGCTGATAAAAACGGTAAAAAAAAAAACTGTTTAGGCTAATTTATAATTACGCGCCCGTCGTTTAAATTTTTTATTTTACAGAAGTAAAGTAGCGACGGTGCTATTAAATCGACATTTGCAAATCAACGGTATCAGCGCTGCTAGTTTAGGAGCTTTACAACCGCCTGAAATCGCTAGTAAAAGCATCGTCGAACACGATCCAGATTCGAACGCTCTTCGACCGAATCCTAACATGAGCAAAATGAAGAGAGAGCGTAAGGCAGCTAGAACGTTAGGAATCATTATGAGCGCATTCCTAGCGTGTTGGTTACCGTTCTTCGTTTGGTAAGTTTTACAAATGATTAAAGTTATACATATATGTGTATATATATTTTAACTATATCGGTCCACTGCTGGACGTAGGTCTAACCTCCCGTGCGGGCCAGGCAAATTGGAAGATACCAACAACACACAACACACTGAGCCGGCGGCCACCGATCCAAGTACCGTTGCTTATCTTCGGCGATTAGATGGAAAGCCTCCGTACTCAACACGCTATGCCCGTTGGATATATATATATATATATATATATATATATATATATATATAATACCGAGTTTAAAGTAGAGTGGTGTATTAGAAAAATAATATATATATATATATATATATATATATTATCTAACAAAAGAAGTATATAATAAGAAGTTTTTATCAAGAAATGCTAAACTGTGACATTATACAACTGTGATCAGACCAGAGGCGTTATATGCAGCAGAGGGCCTAAAAATGAACCAAAAAGGATTACATGAACAGCTTGAAATCGCGGAAAGGAAGATTGTAAGAAGAATAACAGGACCAGTGAAACAAGGTGAAAAATATATAAAACGAAGTAATCAAGGAATATACCAACATGTGGAAAAAATTACTACCGCGGTCCGGAAAAGAAGAAGTCGATTTTGTGGACACATGCAAAAGATGGAGGTCAGCGATTGTTTAAGTACATAAGAAAACTAATATTGAATGGTACATGTACATAGAGACTAAAAATGACATAGCGGATTTGAATATTATGCCTGAAGATGTAGAACAGCGATTAATATTAAGCCTGAAGATGTAGAACAGCGATTAATATTAAAGTATTTAATTGTAAAGAATTCACGGAAAAGCAAGGAGGAAGAGCTGGTATTTTATGGACCGAAGAACGAAAAAAAAAAAGACAGCGAAAGGATGAAAGCAGTATGGGAAAAAAAGAAAAAGAAATGGCAAGACCAGTTGATAACGTAGAGTGGCTAATTCGAAATAATAATAATATATACATAATACCGAATTTAGAGTAGATAGACGCATTAGAAATTTAAAATAAATTAATTAAAATACAAAAAAAATATAATAACAATAAATATGGTAACTGAAATATATATATATTCATTTGATGTGGTGTGCGTCGTATTTTTCAATAATCGGTCTACAATGTTGATAGAATTATGATATTTCCGCTGGAATAAAAACAATAATAATAATATTATGTACATATGTAAACGCATTAGTCGAGAATATCGACTTGAAGTAAACAAGTCCGAAACAAAAGTAATGATCATAGACAGAGGAAAACGAGTAAAATTTAATTACAAAACTTTCGCAGGATTTAAAGTAGTAAACGACTTTGTGTGCCTAGGATCGCTAATCAATAGTGAAGGATGCGCAGAAAAATAAATAAAACGTCGCATTGAAATGGGTCGCTGTGCTATGGTGAAACTAAGCAAAATATGGAAGAATGGCTCCATTAATAAGAATGTTAAAGTAAAATTAGTAAAGACTCTTTTCGATAGTACTATATGAAGCGGAAACGTAGACGTTGAATAAAACTTTTCGAAATGTGGTGCTGGAGGAAACTTCTCCGCATTACCATGGACCGAAAAACGAACAAATGCTTCCATAGTATAAGAACTAAACCTAATATGGTTATCATTAAAGTGATAAAATATTTTTGCCATATCGTACGTATTGAACGGAACTTGGAGCTATTAATAGTACAGGTGAAGATTCAAGGAAACAGACCGAAGGGCGCCGACCACCGCAGAGGTGGACAGATATAATAAGAAACTGGAGCGGATTAACATTACATCATTGCGTGCAACGGGCACACGACAGAGAAGCATGGCGCAAAATGACACAGAGTTACTATATGATCACGATGCCCCCTTGGGGTAACCGATTAAGAAGAATGACAAGATGTAACGTTATATAGTAGTCTGTAAATAAGAAACATCTGGTATCTGTTATTGGCTACTGGTAACTTGTTACGTATATACCCATACCTAAATATGTAGATAAGATATAGCTAGTAGCCAACCTATTTGCTACTACTTATTATTTGTCATTATTACTACGTGAAAATCATCATCAAATATTTTTTTTTAATCTAAATAACTGAATGAAACAAATCTAGCCGATAATAAAACAAAAAATAAATAAATAAACACAATCGCGTAATATATATATATATATATATATATATATATATATATATATATATATATATATATATATATACCAGCCGAGTCATAGTATTATTTGTGAATTAAAAATTTCTAAAAATTTAATAATAAATTTAAAGAAAAGGAATATTAATCATCGATAATGGGCGCGTTAAATTATGAAATTAATAATAAAAAATAAAAGGCTTCAGTTGGAATATTAATAAAAGTTACCGTTAACTGTATAAAACACGGCTTAGATATTAACCGTCACATCGTACGCATCTATCGATTCGTCATCGAGATCACAGTCCCCCTGAACCGCGGTGCACCGTCAGGTTTACGTTTTTGTCTCATATTATACACCACAGACATCGTGGTAATTTTATCTATATTTTGCACGTCGTGAATTTTTTATACGTATATACATGCCTTAATTTGTTCGTGATTTTTATTTATGTGTACGGCAATAATAATAAATAAGAAATTTAAAAGGTTATTTTCTTAATAAATAAATATTAAATAAGATTAAAATAGGTTGTCTACCAAGATAAGTGACCTTGGGTACTTACGCACTCTCTTCTGTTTATTATAATATGGTTTTCAAGAGTCACGATCGACTTAATCTATATGTAAATTATTCAAACGACGATCACAGCCATTCGAATAGTTACAAAATAGTTTAATATATGAACATAAATAAGCGAGTCCTAATAAATAATAATAAAGTATTAATTTTTATACAAAAAAACTTACTATATTTCTTTAAAACTATTTTTGCGGTCGATATTCATAATTAGATAAAATAATTTCGGAATAACCGCGTACAATTTAGAAAAAAACGATTTATTAATAATAAAATAAAACAATATATTAATATTAACAAATCCGAGTTTACGTTTCAAGCAACGTGCCGCGCTCATCATCAGAACTAAACTAAACTAACTCTGACCTAACAAGGTTAGTAAATTAATTAAATTTTTAATCCGTTTAAGTATACATTCGACACTTCTTTAATCGTAAACTAATTAGTAAAATTTCTCTTCAACCTCGACTATTTAACATTTCTCTCTTACTGCAGATTCACTCTTGCTATACGTCATTTGATTTTTAACGTTATACGAAATTTACACTATTTTTCGTTATGACAATAAATTTCTATACATAATTTCTGTCTCTTTTGAAATTCGAGTCTTGCGTAAATGTTTTATCGATTTTTGGCGTCTATCATCCATCGCGGAAGATTCTACATCATTCTTAATTTTTCAAATTTCAATGGACTTTTCAACGGTCTACTCAATAGGAAACGACTTTTTTTTTTTTTTTTGGTAGTCAATAATACACAGATAGAGTTTGGGAAATTCAAAATGGATAATTCTTCGCTATTTAGTGTATTTGCCGCAGTTGTTAAAGCATTAAACTTTCTGCAATCGATAGCCGACGGTTCAATTCCCCGCTCGAAGCCTAAAGTTTATCATCATCGTGTAACTCCTAATTAACGCCGAGCAAATTGTGGTAGCCTATTCTGTATAAAAAAATATATGCGCTCGCATGTACGTTGCATATAATTAATTAGGCCATTTTATATCGCGATACGCCTTTAACTATCCGTCCATGGATAATTGCTTTCCCCAATTTTTTCCTATTCTTCGCCTTTCGCAACCATTGCTACTACTTTTGATATATCATCGTACCATCGTGTCCTCGGTCTACCCTGTTTCTTTATTTGTTTATCAGCCACCATTGTACGATCCGCTTTGACCATCTGTTTTTTTTTCTTTTCAGGCTACGTGGCCAGCCCAATTCCACTTTATTTTAACAATTCGTTCCACTGCGTCATCTAAGTTCGTCAGTTTACGTATCTGTGCGTTTCTGTACCGATGCGATAATCTGATGTTCAGCATCATTCTTTCACACGCAGTTTGAGTCTTTCTTACCTTCCGTATGTTTGTTTTTGTATATGGCCATGTTTCTACAGCATATACAAAGACTGGGAGTACGCATTGATCATATAATTTCTTTTACAGATTAATTAGCATTCGCTTGTTTCGAAGTATTCCGCTAAACTTCCCGAACGCAACCCGAGACAAAGATATTCTTCTGGCCATTTCTGTTTTCGTCATCATTCCTTTATTCGTTGTTATTTTTTAACCTAAATATATATAGTTATCTACCTGTTCTATTTCCTCCGGATTTATTGTTATTTTTATTGTTTTTCCTGTCATTATTTTTATTTTTTGTAATGTTCATTTTTAAACCTATCTTGCTGGAATGTAGATTTAGGTCTGTTACCATTTTTCCCATAATGACAGACAATTTTATACCTAAAAATAAATAGCTAGTCACGATGTTCGGCAACAAACATACGAAGATGACGATGATGATAAATTAAGAATTAGGCAAATTCATTTCGATGCGCGCGAGGTAACCTAAATCTAGAACCATTATCGCATTTCGAAATTTTTAAAACGCGAAAATAATCAAACTAAAAGATTACGTATTCAATTACGTTTAGAATACGTCATCTTTCAGTTCGATTACATAAAAATGTTTCGGTACAGCAGTTATGGCTAACTCCCTCGCTAACTGACTACCGGCTCTTTTGATTAGCTCCTTTTAGTCCATACTCTCCTTGTATCTACTTATTATAATAGCATCAAAACTGCTAATAAAAAACTGTTTGAAACATTGTGAATTAGTTACTACGATCACAAATTTACATATATATATATATATAGACAGACATATACAGTCTATACCTCGATACTCCGATCGAACCGAATTTTATTGTAACAATACGCTCACTACGTTTCGCTATCGGCATTTCTTATTTAAAATGAATAATTCCCCATTTCACTCTCATCCATCCTCGATGTATGGACGTGGTGGTTTCGAATATACATACTACCCCGTTTACTACATGCGTCAGATTTTAGTTGATTTCCTTGAATATTTATTTTCCTCTTATTATATCCTACTTACACTTTCTCTCGATAATACTAGTAATTCTATCGTATTATTTTACCGTTGATAATAGCTATTTAACGCGCCCCCTCCCGTCGTATATTTTCTCCTGCTCTTAATCACTTTTTTCCTTATACATTACAAAATACTTACATATGTATATATTCAACAGAAGATAAATGTGATCAATTTTATGATTTACTCGATGACACAATACGAAGTATAAAACACATAAGTGTAATAAACTATTAATCATGGGAGATTTCAATAACAAAATCGGGAAGAGGCAATATGGAGAAGAAAACATACTAGGTCAATACGGCTATACGCAATGCAAGAGGATGGAAATTGATAGAATTTTGCCAGAATCAAAATATGAAAATTATTACCTAAAAAAAGAGCAGACAAAAAATTGACTTGGATTTCCCCAAATAGCGAATATAATAATGAAATAGAGTTCGCCCTAGTAAAGGATACCAAACACATTCAAAACATGAACATTTCAAATATAGAATTTCACTCGGACCATAAATTAATTATAATAAATTTATTACTTAAAAAATCTACAAGGAAAAGAACAATCCGAAACCAGTGGATAAAAACAATGGACCCCAAATGGAACGAGCAATTTAACAAAAAGCTAAATGTATAGAACACAACATCGAGAATTGCGGCGTAGATGAAGTACAACAATACTACGACAAACTTATGAAATGTACTAAGGAAGCAAATCCACAATCTCGGGCCGAGAATAAAAAACCGGAAACATTTCCTTATCACCTAAGGAAAGATATAAAAAAAACGAGAAAAATTCAAATTTAAAAAGAACAAGACATTGAAAGAAAAAATCGAATATAATGTAATTTGTAAGTTAATACGTTCAACAATTAGAAATACTATATACGCAAGGAACGAAACAATGATAAAAAACATACTTGAGAATACTAACTCCATCAGAAAAATCAAAAAAATGCTGACAAGAAGCAGAAAGTTAGTTACAGTTAGTTACAGCAACGAGAGGTAGTAATGGAAACATGGAACATGATCGTCAAAGTGTTATTAAAATCGTAACGGAGTATTATAAAAAATTATACGAAGATAGAAGACATACGAATTACATAATATCCATAGGAAGCACGGAAATGGACGTTCCATGTTTCTTGGTAACAGAAATAGAAAACGCATTAAACCACTTGGGAAAAGAAAAAACACCAGGAAGTGATGGAATCACAAACGAAATACTAACTCAAGGAAAAAGCGTTCTAGCTAGAGAAATAACATATTTGTTTAATTTAATATTAAGTGAAGAGATAGTATCCAGGCAATGGTTTTCAATGGAAATAATATTATTATAGAAAAATGGTAAAAAGGAAGACATAAAAAATTATAGACCAATAAGCCTGTTTTAATCGTTGTACAAGGTATTCACAAAAATAATTTACACAAGGCTGTATAAAGTGTCGGATGACCAACAACAATCAGAAGAAGCAGGTTTCAGATCTGGTTTTTCAACTATAGACAATCTACATGCAGTAAATCAGCCGATAGAAAAGGCAGAGGAATACAACATAAAAATTGATCTAGCATTTGTAGATTTTCGGAAGGCATTTCAATTTATCACGAGGGTTTATATAAGGCTCTAGAAAAACAAAATATACAATCCAAATATATAAGAATTATAAAAACTATATACGATAATGGATATGGAAAGATTATTCTGGATAAAGAAGGTGAAAATTTTCCCTTAAGTAGAGGTGTACGTCAAGGAGATGACACCAATTCTATTTAATGCTGTGCTAGAGGAGATATTCAGAAATTTGAGTTGGAAAAAAAAAAGAGATAAAAATTAATGGAACCTTTATATCGAATCTACGATTTGCAGATGATGTGTAACTTTAATCTCAGCTTCTGCAAACCAATTAAAAAGCATGTTAACCGAACTAGAAGCTAATTCAAAAATAAAAGGTCTCGAAATAAAGTTTGGAAAAACGAGTTTAATTACAAATGGAGATAAAATAGAAATTAAAATTAACGAAAAGACGTTACAGACGATGTTATATATGTAGGGCAATTAGTTTCTTTCACAGATAGAACGGAAATAGAGCTAAACCGAAGAGTAACGTTAGGTTGGAAAAAATTTTGGTCATTAAAAGAAATATTTGGACGTAAGTTAGATTGTTCTAAAAAATCACAAATCTTTAACACATGTGTCCTCCCTACCATTACTTATGGTGCTCAAACATGGTCATTGACGAGTAAAAAGAAAAATGTAAAATGTTTGGGGTAACTAGGTTGGATAAGATAAGTAACAAAATATTAAGATCCAGATCGAAGACGGGGGACGCTCTACAAATAATACATGAAATGAAGTGGAATTGGGCTGGACATGTCATGCGGTTGAAACCGAACAGATGGGCCAGGAGAAGCACGGAATGGTTACCATTAAGCAAGAAAAGGTCGCGGAAAAGACCAAAAACAAGATGGAGCGAAGATATCGTCAATCACGCAGGAAAATTTTGGATGCGTAAAACTCAAAATCGTCTGAAATTGAATCAATTGGGGAAGAAATATGTGGATGGTTAATTGGAGGAGGCCAATGCTCGACGACGGGCTCAAATTTCCTATTTTAAATATAGTGTACTACATAATATTTATTATATAAGTATCAAGGTTATAGTATATAAAATATTATACATATAAACTCCTCTAAAGAGTAAATATCGTAATCAGTAAATCGATCGGTCGTGTTTATTGTGTTGCTCGTTAATCGTAAATCGTTCTTATTTAACAAGTTACACGTGTCGATTTCTTTCTTTTTTTTTTTTTATTTCTTTTTCTTATCCTCGCGTTTTTCATTTTCGTATATAGTACACCAGCTTTACTCGTTTCGCCAGCTGATGAATGACTCGAGCGACGGGGGTCCGCCCCCGTCCGTAAGTATAGATAACTCGCTCATCAGTTCCGATAGCTTAAATAAAGAATTATATAATAGTAGTAATAATGGTGATGGCCGTATTACTATTAATAATAAGTCCAATTTATCTAATAACTATAGTAATAGTCGTAGTAATAATAGTAATATTAGTATTAGTGGTAGTAGTAGTATTGGTAGTGGTGATAACGTTAATAATGATGATCATAGTAGTAGTAATGATAATGATGGTAATAGTATGATCATCCCAAATAATAGTAGTAATAATAATTTTAATATTAATAACTCAACTATTAATTCACTATATGTGAAAAACGTTCATTCGGGCCCTTATATAGCTATTATATCGTCTTCTCGAGTTGCAAATAGTAATCTTGGCAATTACCATCCTTTGGCAATATGCAAATTATTAGCAAAATATCCCGGCGTTGAATATTTCCAACGTAACGGTATTAATAAAATTAAAGCAGTCTTTAATAGTCTGGAACATGCTAATATTTTTGTTGAACAGGTCAACAAAGAAAATGATATATCAGCTTTTATTCCAAATTCTCTTTTGTATAGATTTGGCGTGATTAGAGGTATTCCCACTAATATTTCAGACACAGAAATTTTTGAAAATATAGAAAGCTCTGTCCAAGTTGTAAGTATCAGACGTATCCACCGTCGCGCGGAAGGTTCGTTAATCCCAACGCAGACGGTTGAAATTAAATTCCTTGGTAACTCTCTACCAGAGTATGTCGCACTATATCGGTTGCGCTTAAAGGTAGATCCAAGTATTCGGCCGCCAAGACAGTGTGCGAATTGCTTGCGGTTCTCACACACTGCACAACAATGTCGATCCAAACCTAGGTGTTCATTTTGCCATGAGAGCCATTTATCCTCCAGTTGCTCAAATACAAATACTTCTGCCCCTTCATGCATTAACTGTATGGGAGCTCATATGGCCACTGACAAATCTTGTCCTATATATAAAGAACGTTTTCAAATCCAACAAATTATGTCTTATGATAACATTTCATTATCGGAAGCAATCCGTAAGAATAAATCAGGACACATTAGTGAGGCTTTCTCCTTTTCAGACATAGCAAAACGCCCATCTTCTTCTAATCAACGGCATGCTCCAATACCTTCCACCCCCAATATTGACACTCGTCAAGTACGTTATTCTTCCCCTCAGTCATACTTTTTTCGTAAATCTCTTCAAAATCATACAGGTCCTTCACAGCCTGTGACACCCTCCTATCCAAATTATAAACACTTACTTTCATTTCCTTCTGGTAGAACATCGTCATCGCCATCCCTAACAGTTACTACCCAAAATAATGTTACTGGTGGTCCACCCTCTGATGATACAAAGTCACCCCCCATTAAAAAAGCTTCTATTTCATCTACTCCTCAATCCTCATCTTCTGCTAATCATAAATCTCAATCTAAAGCAAAAGAATCTAACAAATTCGTTTTTCCAAATTCTTCTAATAACACTCGTTCAGATACACGTAAAACTAAATTACCAAATAATATCAAATAACTCACCCACATAATTGACAATGTATTCAACCCTACGTATTTTACAATGGAACTGTCGCAGTATCTCAATAAATAAACCTAACCTTCAATCTTTTCTAGCAACTAATACTTTTGACATTATTTTACTTTCCGAGACATGGCTGAATCCAGATTCTAAATTTTCCTTTAACGGTTATTTCTGTATTCGAGACGATAGATCTGATGGTTATGGAGGAGCGGCTATTTTAATACGTAGTATCATCCCTCATTACCGTCATGATATTCGATCAATTTTAAATGGTAGTCACTGTAATGGTGTCTGCGCTTCTATCAAATACGACACTAAAGAATTATTTATACTTTCATTTTACTGCCCACCTTCCTCTTTTTTTAATACAAACTTATTTATGTCATTTATCAACAACATCTCATCCGATGCTTACATTTTTTGTGGTGGGGATTTTAATGCATTGCATTCTTCTTGGGGTTGTAATAGGTGCAACCTCTCTGCCCAAAATATTATAAACATTATTAATCATTCTAATTTAGTACTATTAAACGATGGAAGTCATACCACAGTTCCTTCGCTAAATAGATCAGCAAACGCTTTGGATCTAACACTTGTCTCCAGTAATTTATCATTGAATAGTACCTGGAGCGTTATTAATAATCCTCTGGGTAGTAACCATTTACCAATTGACACCTCAATTATTTTCCAGCATACTAGGATGGTGAATAATAAAAATTCATTCTTCCCTTCTTGGAATTTCCCTCACAAAAATACTGTAGATTTCACAAATTTCCTAGATTCATTATGCATTCCATTACTAGATAATTCGTGCTTTAATACCACTGTATACGATCAATTTGTCAAACATTTACATACTGCTTTAGATTCTTATGCCACTCGGAGGTCGGCTAGAGTGAACAAATTTCGTAAACCTATTTGGTGGGATCCTTCGTGCACACCATTGTTACAAAAACAAAGTGCATATTTTAAACGTTTCCGTAGAAGCAAACTAATTTCAGATTACTTTGCTTATAAGAATCAGGAAGCCATTACGAGACGGTTCCTTTTATCTAAAAAAAGGGAATCTTGGAAGCAATTTGTAAGTTCGATTAATCGTAACACTTCTGTATCTTATGTTTGGAATAAGGCAAAATCATTTGCTGAACACCTCTCCACGAATAACACATGCAAATCATATAATTTTGACTGGTATGAAGAATTTGTCAATACAGTAGCCCCGAGTTATGTTCCAAACTTGCACGAACTTTCTTCTTCTTATTCATCCAGTCATAATAATACTCAAACTATACTATCTGATGCAATTACTTTACCCGAACTTATGAGTTCAATAAAAAATCCTCTCCTGGTTGTGATGGAATCACATATACTATACTCAACCATCTCCCCTCTTCTACAACTACAATTTTGTTAAACTGTTTTAATAATTTCTTCCAGACTGCAAACTTTCCAGATGAATGGACCAAGTTCTTTATAATTCCTATTAAAAGATCTCATTCAATATCTTCAGAATCACCTTCTTACCGCCCAATTTCTCTTGCCTCGTGTTTACGTAAAACCTTTGAAAGGATACTTAAAAATAGATTAGTATGGTGGCTTGAAAACCGCAATCTATTTCCATTAGGAATATTTGGCTTCCGAAACAACCTAAGTTCATTAAACTGTATAGCTCATTTATTATCAGACATTTATAAATCCTTTTTATCAAAAAAATATTTACTCTCGTGTTTCTTAGATATTAATAAGGCCTTTGATTCCATTTCTATTCCCATCTTACATAACAGATTAACAGATTTGGGAATTCCTTTGGGTTTCGCCAATGTTTGCTGCAGGTTGTTTACAAATCGTACACTACTTTTCGTGCATCCTTCCTCTGAACCTATAGTTCGACATGCATATGTTGGACTTCCACAAGGTTCTATACTCAGTCCAGTTCTTTTTAATATATACATTCTTCCGTTATTTCAACTTCAACGAGCATCAAATCTTCATATCTTATCGTACGCTGATGACTTCGTCATATACTGTGATCACCACTGCCATGCTGAGGGTGTCAGTTTACTGAACAATTTTTTATATTGTTTTTCTATGGCTCTAGCTGATTTGGGACTTTCTCTCGCGCTTAATAAATGCTCCTCTGTAGTTTTTTCTTATAAACAACCAAGCCCCGCTATTACAGGATTATCTCACGCTAGCCATACTATTCCTTTCTGTACTTCGCATCGGTATTTAGGTATAATTTTGGATAGAACGCTTAACTGGAATTTACATATACAATATACTTACGCAAAAGCTTTTAAACGCATAGGTCTTATTAAGTCGCTTAGTCATACTATTTGGGGAGGAGATCCATTAACGTTAATTTTACTTTATAAATCCTTTATTCGTTCGGTGTTTGAGTATGGTAGTTTCTTTTATGGTAATGCTTCGTCAAATTCTTTGGATCCTCTAAATAAATTGCAAAATTCTTGCCTCCGTTACTGTTTGGGAGCATTTCTCACTACTCCAATTGCTGCTTTAGAGGTGGAATCTAATACCCCTCCTCTTCACATCCGCAGAAACCTCTTAGCAGACCAGTTTGTTGTAAAAAGTTTCACAACTACATATCAGTCAGCATATAATAACTTCTTATTTATTTATAACAAATGGAGGTTCTCACCATATAAACTTCCTATTCTCTGTAAATCTTCTAAACGATTCTCCAATTATCGCAACTTAATTATTCCTTTGTCACCCTCTCCTTATTTTTCCGATCCATTCTCTATTAATAATATAAAATTAGAAATAAATTTAGAAACCTTTCATAGGTCTAAATATCCTCCTACTGGTTTTAATACTTCTATTTTAAATAATTTACTGACAACTCACTGGACGGGCTTCCTTCCGATTTATACAGATGGTTCCAAGGCTAATAATAAAGTTGGTGCAGCATTCGTAGTTCCTTCTTTAAACATTATTAAGAAATTCGTTTTATTACGTTTTTCTTCGATTTTCACAGCTGAAGCTATGGCAATATACCAAGCGTTAAGATACGTTTATCAACAACGTCCAGCTTCATCAGTTCTTATTCTTACCGATTCGAAAACCTGTTTAACCGCTCTAAAATCTCTCTCATCTAATCCCCGTGCATCGCCTTATTTATATAAAATCCGAATTTTGGTTTCCTCACTGTTAGAATCTGGTATTTCTGTTAGGTTCTCCTGGATTCCTGGACATTCTGGCATATTTGGCAATACTGTTGCTGATGCGGAAGCCAAGTCCGCTTCGAATAGCGGTGTGCTTATTCCTTATACACCTTTAACAGATCTTTTGTGTCTCATTAAATTTGCTCATAAAGAATATTGGAATAATATTTGGTCCAATCCTTATCTAGCTCCATATTACAGATCGATTCAACCTCTAATACCCATAAAATCATGGTTTACTGATATAAAAGTACCAAGTAACATACTTCGATGTTTCATTACTACTTTATGTAGATTACGTTTTGGAAAAAATCGTCTTCCATCGTCCCTATACCGATGCAATCTTATAAATTCTCCTTTTTGCCCTCATCCTTCCGATGACAACAAAATAGCAGATGCGGATCATGTATTTTTTGAATGTTCTTACTACAGCTCTCAACAATCTTTATTATATAATCAAATTATATCTCTCAAAGTACCATTGCCAATAAATATGTCTTACTTACTTACTATTAATCGCATTCATGTATATTTAGCTATTTATAATTATATTACATCAACTAATATTAATGTTTAACATATCCATTTTAATAATTTTATATCAATCTGGGTGAAAAATCCTGTGCCCATTAAAAAAAAAAAAAAAAAAAAAAAAAAAAACAAAGAGTAAATAAGGTAGTAACGTTCGATGGGTGGTAAGCCAACATGGAAGTTCAATAAAATTTATTTAAATATTTTCATTTTTGAGTGTCGGTAGCTTTTACATACAGGCATTACACAGTCAATAACTTCTCTACTATAACAGAAAATGGATGTTATTCCTTTTTGCAAATCAGTTCGGTATTTAAGCATTACTGTGGATACGCCTTTAACATGGCCGCCACATATTAATTAATCTGCTAACAACTACTAATCATTCTACGTAATCTATACAATACTCGTTCGGGTGGCGATCCCTTCACACTCTTAACCCTTCATAGATTACTAATTCGATCTAAAATGGAGTATGGTTGTATGTTTTGTGGATCGGCATCTGAATCATTATTAAACAAACTTGATCGTGTACAAAACGACCGTGTTAGCCTCTATATTTGTTTGGTTAGAAGTATTCCGATACCGGCATCAATGGCAGAGTGTAAGATTCCTGTCTTACAGTTTAGACGGATTTATTTAGTACTAAAACTCTAGAATGAGCATAGATCGCTATCCGCTATACAATTCATTTCATCACATTTACTCCAACTGGCGGTTTTAGAATAACAAAATGCCCCTGCTAGTTTCAGTTATACCTAGATTGGAATAATTTCGGGCATACACTGCGCTAATTCATATCACTCGCCCCAATGTATATTACGCCGTGTTCGTAGAATTTTTCCAATAAAGGAACATCTTTCTTTCCTGAGAACTACGATCTTTATCCTCCGCCACTGATCCGGGCTACATTCAGTAATATTGTCGCAGAAAATTTTCGTACGTACACCCCTTATTTATACAGATGGATGAAAGTCAGGTCAGGGAACGGGAGCGATGATGTTCATCTCATCTCTGAATATTAGTACAAATTATTTGATGTTACATACCGCTGAGTGTGTGGCGGTAGTTCTATCCTTATTATTCTACGTACCAAGCTTCCGGATAATTACCTCACTATCACCGTCTCACAAAGTATTTTTAAGGCTATGGAAAACAGAGGGTCGGCGTCAGATTCGTTGATTTTATTCATCACGTTGAAACTTAATCACCTGGTATTCTGGTTAATTTCTGAACTTGATATGATAAATTTTTTATACAGTTGGAACGTAGGAGAAACTTTGGGAACATATAGGTGCTATCAATTACAACCGTCTCTTTCTAGATTTCCTTGGTTCCACTTTTTTTTTATTATTAAGCAGAAAGGAATTATACTTATCGGCAGATTACGAATCGGGCATTACTTGTTTCCGTACCGCCTGTTCCTTATGCAAGCTTAGAGAAACTCCTTAGTGCCCTCTTCATACTGAACGGTCTGCAATCCTGATTACGTGTTCTTCGAACGTCCTTCTTTAATAACATAACGCTCTGAACTATACGTTAAATTACTGCGCTAACAGTTCTCCTCCGGGCAATGTATTGTCCCTTCTTCATCTTGAGAATTTACGCCTACTTCCAGACATAGCGATATTTCTCTAGGGAAGTTGTCCTCGTTTATAGAAATATGAACGTACATACGTCGGGTAGGCTGTAATGCTCATAAAAAAAAAAAAAACATTTTCCACGATAAAAATAAACAGCTTTAAGTCTCCTGATATTTCTGCGGTGTTTTTTTTTTTTATAAATTTAAGTAAGATTTTATCAGTTTTATATTTTTTTAAATCGTCTTTGTAAATATTTATTTTTTTCCATCGCTGTTATTCTTCTGGTCGTTGTTGTTACTAATAAAACGAAACGACTACAGAAAAACAAATCGAATGGTAATCGAGTTCGAGAGATTATCCGAGTAAATATATAATAATAATAATAATAATAAAGGATAATAAAAAATAAAATAATAATAAACCAAACGGACTGAACACAACGAGTAAATATTTCCAAGCGGATAAAAATTCACGCGCGCACTTAAATCGGCAAAACTAAACAAAAGAAAAATCTTTCCTCAGAAGACAAAAAAAAAAAAAAAACAGAAATGAGAAACTTATAAACGAAGGAAAATCGTATAAATGGAAAAATGTGATCTTTGTGTGTGTGTGTGTCTTTATTTAGAAAAGACTACTAGCATCGGGTAAATAAACCACTTCCTAGTAGAGAAATGCTAAAAAAATACGGTTTAGACGTGTGCGTGTAAAAGCATTTATTTTAAATAACGTTTCACCCTTTAAGTGTAATCATTCTTTTCACTGGATAAAGTATTATCATCTTCGGGTCTCGTTAGGAAAAATTTCGAATCTTCTTTTAAATCCGTTTAAGACGATATTATTGAACATGACGGAAGAAGAATAAGAAATAAAGAGAATACGGAAATAAGTCGTAAAAATAAAGATAAAAAAAAATAAGATGAAAGGGGAATAATGATAATAATAATATTTTTATTATTATCATTATTATTATTATATGATAAACGCGGAAAAAACAAATTGAATCACAGACCACTTCCAGGTGTAACTACCAGCTCGAGTAAAAAAAAAAAAAAAAACTATTGAATAAAGAAATTTCCAGACATTTACGAAATACGACAGAATTCAGTCGGTCCGCGTTGTTTCATAAAGTTGTAAAAACGAAAGTATATTAGGCTTCGTTAAGCTAAACTGAGCTTCTCCAAAAAAAACAAAAAAAAAAAACGAAAATTAAAAAAGTAAGGATCTCTTCCAAATTTTTTACTGCTACGAATGAAGTTCATATTTTTAATTCAGTTTTGTAATTTTTTTTTGCTACTACGATTGAAGTTAAGTTTTCAAGTCAGTGTTGTAATTTTTTACCGCTATGAATAAAATTAAAGTTTTCAATTCAGTTCGGTAATTTTTTACCGCTACGAGTTAAGTTCAAGTTTCCATCGATTAGTGCAGAAAAATTTGTAACACATTTCGATTAACCCCACAATCCTTTCATACATAAGCATAGACCGACGGGAGAGTGTAGATTCTGTTATCTAAATGATCACTTATCCATTTGGTAGTATATACCAACTGTTTTAAATAAATAACCCAGGTAGCTGAACTCGTCTCGCTTTCTTCACGTCGTTTATTTGTAAAATGTTGAACGTGTCGTGGATAGAGAAGAAATTCAACGGTTCTCGAAATGGTTGGTACTAAAAGACAACAAGTTGTCAACGTAGAAGAGCGGAATTACCTCGAGCACATAAAAATATTCATCGCTACGTTTGATATTGGAGTGTAAAACGGAAGGAAGAAAAATCAAATGCAGAGCCGTTGGTTGAAAAACATTCGTAACTGAATAGGGGTGTATAATTTTCATACTCTCTCCGTTGTTTGATAATCGCCAACGGTCAATAAGTTACACAGAAGAATATACTCCAAGATACTATTGAAACCCTAACGTGTACAGAAGGATGTGTATGAAACTTCGTAATTTGCCGTGTCAACTCAGCATTAGGCGGTTTATATACTCCAAGGTGACTATTGAAATCGTAACGTGTACAGAAGGATGTGTATGAAACTTCGTAGTTTGCCGTGTCAACTCAGCATTAGGCGGTTTATATTCATTTAAGATAGTAATAATATTTGAAACATTAAATAAAATCAAAATTATTCCGACACTTAGTCTTTTATCTTGTGTTTCTTTATGTTATTTTTAATGAACACGATCAAAAGTCCCGGTCACTGTATGACGTTTTAATCGTTCACATTCCTCTAACGAAATATCCATACGCGCGATTCTAGATGTATATTCAGTATTTAGCGCGCGAAATAACACAGGCTCGAAATTATCGATCGAACCTACGTCGAGGTAGCATTTATTCACTATAAGCGATTCTTGTAAAATGATAATATCAACTTGCCTGCCCGCAACTATCCGAGACAAACATTCTGTTTTACTTTAAAAGCTTTCCGAATTAAACGAACGCCGGTAACGGTTAATTTTGAGAACATATTTACCATTTAATTCTTCGAACGATTTTATAGCGTAATGACGTTTTCGACACTTTTGAAATTTATATTTTTAAAATTTTTTAACGGGCAAAGTCACGGTCTACACCGTTAAAATATTAAATAATACCGTTTCGTAAGTTTTTAACAACTTCCTATTATTCTTTCTCTTGCGCATGCGCGCGCGGCTATTCGTTATTTCGTTCAAATCTTCGCTGCCTATGCGTATATAAAACTTCGACTAGCTCGTTTTACCGGTTAACTCCCCATCTATAACGAGTCGATAGAAGTTTCACTTCAAAAACAGGCGCTAATACTCGCCGAATTCTTAGTAGCTAGTCTGTGTTTTAAAAGTACTACTAATAGACTGGTAATGCCGTTTTTTAATTCGATTTTTGCAGGTACTTATCGTCAGCTCTATGTGGTGACGCTTGTGTACATTGGCCGCGTTCGATCGTGGTAATCGTGTTCTGGATCGGTTATTTTAATTCGGCTTTAAATCCGATTATTTACGCTTATTTCAATCGCGAATTCAGAGTCGCCTTTAAGAAAACGTTACAATTCTGCTGTTATCACCTCGGAACCTTACTAGCGTTCGATCGGCGAAGAAGCGTCAACGCTTATTTTAACAGTAGCGTAGCCGGTAGCAGACGATACGACGCTAATCTTCAACCGATCGATCATAGTAACATGTCTTCGGCCGCCGAAATACATTTTAAAATCGACGAAGCTGGAGAAACTCTACAATCCGTACCGATATCGATACAGAAGTGAAAAACGGACAAAAGAAACAATCGGACAATTATATATAGAAATAGAAGAGACCTATTAAATATTTCATTACATTAACGACTACTACCAGTCCGTTACTGCTTTCATAATACTACTATAATATTTTTCGTTTTTTTTTTTTAGAATAGATCCAATTTACCCTTTCACGTTTCCGTCGATTTTACCAGTCGACGGATACCATTTATATTTCAACTAACATTTTAATCTTAAATATATATATAAGAACAATTTGCATGTAATTCTCATGTTTAACATAATGTATTATGCGTATATATGTGTGGTAGTGTATGTATCGCTGATTTTTGTATGTAGTTATATATTATTGTAATCGAATGTGATGTGTGTGTTTTTGTGTTTTGTATTGTGCGAATGCTCTACTGAAGGCTATCTATTGGACGGATAACCGACGGAGGGTTGTTCTTATTTATTAATATATATATACAATCGTACTTCATGTATGTTTAAATTAAGTATTTATAGTATTTATAAAAACGAATAAATATTTTTTTCCTGAAATCTTGTTACACTAAATACTAAATTAATTTAGTAAAAATTACTTATTTCTACAATCCATGTATGATAAGCTTTAGAACCCAACTCAAACTAACATTCCGCTCTATGGCTATTTGTAATTTTCTTACAAATGTATATATTTTTAAGACGCAGTAATTTCGCGGCTGACTTGTACACTTCGATTTTATTTCTGCAATTTCTCGTCGCCGTTATCTATGCGAGTTTATATTTTCTCTTAACCAAGATTTCACTTCCCTTTTACATTTCACCGGTACTTTCTCTTCAATGATTTCTCGTGATGCTTCATTATATATTCTCTTCTTCTTCTTCGTGTAACCCGATTCGGGTATAGCTTAACCACTTTACACGGACTCCACTATTTGACCAAATAAGTTTCGGCTTGCTGCTATGTGGACTTAATTCCCCTACTTTTGTAATTCCAGTCCATTTCTTAATATTATATACATTACTGTTGTTAGCGTCCGAAGAATTTTGTTCTCCTGACACTGAATAATAGCTCTGTTGCAGCAGAAGCACACACCCACATTGAACTCCATATGTTGTTTGATATAGTAACATCTTGCTGTACAAGTTTAGAGGCAACTTTATGTCAATTAACCAGTACATTTGATTTATTTTGATTTATTTGTGCTGTAACTGATGTGTCTTTTGCCTGACGTGTGTTTTCCATGTTAAGCAGGAATCAAGAATTCCCTCTTGCATCCGCTTGAGCAGACCTTCTTCATGTTTTGTAAAATACGGTTTAACTTTTATAGATCTATCCAACATAATCTCGCTACATTCTCGCACTTACGCCTCCTAAAAACCTCCCAGTTCGACTTTATTTTCAATCCTGGTCAGACTTTCCAACCACAATTGACTTCCTAGCCATTTGTATTCTATCAATCTTACTCCATCTATATACTGTACTCTGCATGCGGGAAATGTAGCAGACGCTAATCATGTGATTTTTGCTGGTGATTTGTATAACAGGGGTAGAGATGCCTTTATCAATAAAATTTTACATTTAAATATTTACCCCTCTTCTCGGTTGCCTACTTATTGGTCGTGAATAACAACAATATCCTCTCAGCTCTGGCCACTTACGTCTTCATATATCTAAAATTAACATTTAAGTTTTTTTTTGTTTTTTATTTTCTTTATTTTGTTCTTTCCCTTTTTCACTACCATATGTATGATATATTTATATGAAAATAGTGTATACAATGGGTAATTTTGGTTCTTAGACTTAAGTCCAACTAGGGGGCTACCAATCGTGGGGTAATTTATGGGGGGCGCAATAGGAGTAAAACAAAAAAATGTTTGTCCAAATCCGAATAAAATTCGCCGAGTTATCCACGAATATCCATCGATGGGTACTTCTTCTGCTAAAAAGCGGGACAAACGTTTTTCATTGCATACCTAAAACATTGCAGGCGCTGCCGGATAAGCAATGGCCTCCGAAAGTGGGAGGTCTACTCTAAAAAAAAGGTTGTTAATTTACATATATATTAAAAAAAAGATCGAGTTTATTTGTCTTACCAACCAAACGTTCGTCTGCAACTGCTTTTTGTTGTTTCGTTAAGGGGACTACAAAACACGATAATACGATATGTATATATTATATATATATTTTTTTTTCAAGCGGGAGGTGGAAAATCTTCAAAAGACACTGATATAACAAAAAATTTAGTTTTTTTTTAGGCAAAATCAGCGTGTGGGATTTTTACCCACTAAAAACCACCTCCCTCTAGAACAAACGGGAATTTTAATATATTGATGGAGTTCTCGGCACAAATGCAGAGTCCTCCACACACTTAAATTAACTTATTGCGATGAATGAAGGGATGAGATTTCATAGTCCCTTCTTTCATCAATTACAATAATTAAAGAGTTTGTGTCAAACTTAAAGAATAACTTAAAATAATAATAAAAAATAATAAAAAAACGAAAAAATTAAACATCAAAACATTTGTATAAATGTAACTACACCACAACTAAAATAACAATTAGCTTCAAGATGAAATAGAAAAGTGAAAAAAAATTGAATTATAAAATAATAAATTAATAGAAAAAGAAAATAAAGTTATGTACATCCATTACAAAACAAAATAATCTGAAAAGAAAAGAAAAACACGTAAAACTTCAGTACAATTAAAGAAAATAAAAGAAAACTTAAAAAATAAATAAAGTACTTAAACACTAATTAGAACAAAGTTAAAGATTAAAGTTAATTAAAATAAAATAGTTGACCACGCTATAAGAACTGCACCGGTTTTGGGGTCATGGTCGACTGAAAGGCCAATTGAAAATTAGGAAATTTTAAATTTAAATCACATTACCTGTTCTGCCAGAAAGAGAAAGTTTTTCGCTTCTCTACCAAGAGGACATACATCAGTGCACTTAATACCAGACTTGCGATGCAGGGCAGAGAAAGCAGGACAGATAAACAGAGTATGTTGTAAATCATCAACCTCACCTGTAGTGCAACAGGCACAGACCGGATCACTAACAAGACGGAACCTATGTAGATAGGATCCAAACTTGCCATGAACGGTCAACACCTGCGCGCTATAGAAGTTGACATCAAACTTTAGCATTTTTAATTGTATTGATATATCTGGCAGAAAGGCATAAGTCTTTCTACCAGTAATAGCATCATCCCACCTAGTTTGCCACTTCGCCAATAATAGAGAAGTAATATGTTTATTAAAGTCTGCATTGGTCATTGGTTGCACCGATATATTCTCAAGTAGATTAGAATGTTTCAACCCCACACCACTCCTTCCAACTATCTTGTGCTCACCTGTAAGAGCCCTACCCACAAGAAATAAATCAAGAGGCAGAACCCCACAAATGACACAAGCAGCAGAGGTAGGAGTAGTCCGGTATAAAGAAGCCATTCGAAGCAAAAACTTCCTTTGCTGTTTGTTGGCCAGATCAAGAATTCTTTTATTAACATATATAGCTGCACCATACCCAAAATGGGCCTGAATGAGGCCTTTATATAATATCGATCGTTCTCTAAACGATAATCCCCAAGTATTTTTTTGCAAACGTAATAATTTATTGTAAATATCCATACATCTTGTAGAAATGTATTGGAAATGAGGGATAAATGATAATTTTGGATCGATAATTATCCCTAAGTATTTTAAAGATGTGGTATGCAAGATACTCGAATCTGATAATAATTCAAGTTCCTTGACCCGGCCAACAAGCGAGGAATTACCAAACACAGAAAACCTGCATTTGGTATGGGAAAAGCTAAGACCTATATCCATCACGACACTCTCCAGGTATTTAGAAATACATGCGAAAGTGGCAGTGACGACAGTCGTTCTGCCTTAAACACTAAGCACAGATCATCAGCATAGGAAATTAGCTTACATGTAGCTTTAATATCGAAACAGAATTTTTCAACACTGTAATGTACAGTGGAATACTAAATGTTCCACAGAGTAGGCCCAAGGACTGATCCTTGTGGAACACCACACGTTGGTGTCCTTGTACCAGATGATGATCCAAGCTTAAGTGCTACAGAGCGATTGTTAAAGTAATCTATAATAACATTAACTATATAAGGATTAATAGAATTATTATTAAGGGCATCTACTATTGCAGACCAACTGCAATTGTCAAATGCGCCTTTGATATCATATGAAATTACAACAGTCGCACAACCATCAAAAATGTATTGCTTGACCGTCGAGACTAATGCATGAATCATGCTCAGCAGATAGACTTGAGCGGAAACCAAACTGTAAGTGATGCAACGTGCCCCGTGCTGTGATCTCCTGTACTAAAATCTCATTGATGGCTTTTTCATAGACCTTCCCCATGCAATTCAGCAAGGAGATTGGTCTATAAGCCGACAACTCGGATGGATCTCTACCCGGCTTGGAAAGCAACCTCAAAGAGGCTGCCTTCCAACAATCTGGAAAGAGACCAAACTGTAGAAATTTTTTTGTAAATGTTTGTAACAAATGAGGAAACAAAAAATGAATTTTTTTAATAACCAGATTGCAAACTCTATCATCAGCCGGCGCCTTCTTGTTGCGCAAATTTTTAACAATTGAAGAAATATTTTCTTGATTTATAATTGGAGAACCAAAGCCACCGACAGGAAGCAGCACCAAAGGAGAATTGACCTCAGTGGGGGAAAAAGTGGTCTAATAAAACATCGACTTTTTCACGTTCAGAAACCACAATCTGACTGCCAACCTTTAAATCCGGTAACGAAAATTCAGACTTTTGCCTAAACAGCATCTTATATGGTCTGCCCCAAGCAGAGCTTGAAGCAACAAAGTCCTTCCAATACTGGAATTTGGCCCTTATTATTTCATGTTTATATATCCTATTTAACTCTTTCAATACATTCTTATAAATAAACATACCAAAGGAGTTCCTACATTTAGAAAGTTTTTTCCTAATAAAATTAATCTTATTCTTAAAAAATTGAAGAATATCGTTCCACCAATCTAACCGTGGAAACATAATAGGGGATAAACATTTACCAATCAACTCAACTAAATAATTATTGAAATGACTGATCAAAAAGTGTATCCGCCTCTTTGACAGACAATTATTTACATTAACAATAGTACTATTAATATAATTAGAATTAAGACGACTTATAAATTGATCCAGTTCAATTTTATAAAATTGTCTGGGAGTGGGGCGACTAATATTATCTTTAAAATTAAATATAGAACTGCGATGGAACGCCAAGTCCATCGCAACTAACTTAAAAGATACTAAATATGATGCACTGGCGGAGACCAACAAATAATCTATAATGCTCGAACCATTGTAATTAACGAAAGTAGGTTTACTATCATTCGCAACTACAAGATCCCTGGAGGCAACCATCTCACTGAAGTCAACAGAGTCCCTAGTTTCCCCAACACGAGGCTCCATTACTGGTAACCTGATATTGAAGTCCCCAACGACAATTTTTTTTTTTTTTTTTTTAACGCTTAAAGATGCGTGCAATCTGTTCGGTTGAACAATAAGCAGCACTGATCTGTTTAAAAGCTATAAGGGACATTTCCCAACGGTCGTATCCCTTAATTTATCTTAGTATTATTCTACAATATAATATAATATATGATATATAATATATATAAACTAGTTGATCGCTACAGTCGATTTCCCAATTCGATCTGACTGCGTCTCTTCAGTCGTTGGAATTGCACGCCGTTACGTAGAACATTGACTGCTAGTGGATTGATGTGGGTTTGAAGTCGATACAAGTATCTTTCAGCGCAGCTTTTGACTACCTCTTTAACAGAGATGCTTATGTATGTCGTCATTGCGGACATACCATGGCGCTGACACGATATTCCGCAATACTTGAGATTGAAATTTTTGTACTATGTCTAAATTAGAGTTGCTCGTTGTACCCCAAATCTGGATACCATATGACCAGATTGGCTTCAATACTGTTTTATATAGTAATACTTTATTTTCATACGACAGTCAGCCAATAAATATTTCGGTATGTAATGCTGAGCTGTTTACGTTTAGCAATAACATGATTTTTCCAGGTAAGCCGTTTATCAAGGTGTAATCCAAGATATTTTACGTTACACGATTCGGAAATTGTTTGCCCATTTAACTTAATCGGTAAATTTTTGCTTTTATTTAAAGTAAATAAAACTTGCTTGCATTTTGATTCGTTAATATTGAATTTCCACAGTCTAAACCACTTTTCTACGTGTAGTAGATGGTTTTGAAGTTGTTCGGCCGCTAAATTATTATCACGATGAGTCGAGAGAATAGCGGTGTCATCGGCAAACATAGCTGTGTCTGTATTTTCGTTAACTGGAAAGTCGTATGTATAGAGCTGGTACAGTGTTGGTCCGAGTACACTGCCTTGAGGTACTCCCGATTGTATCGAATGAATTCGTGAGTAATTCCCGTTAACATTAACATGGAAATATCTTTCTGTTAGATATGACTTCATTAGCTGGTAGTACTCGTGAGGTAATTTAAGTTTTAATTTGTACAATAGGCCAACGTGCCAGACTTTATCAAAGGCCTTTTCAATGTCGAGAAATACCGCTGAACAATACTTCTTTTCTTCGAAACTTTTGTTTATGATGTCGACTATTCTATGTACTTGCTCAATGGTGCTATGGTGATTCCTGAATCCGAACTGATAGTCTGGTATCACTTTATTTTCTTCAAGAATTGGTTTGATTCTCCGGAGAAGTAGTTTTTCCAATACTTTGGAGAGAACCGGTAACAGGCTAATTGGCCTGTAACAGGACACTTCATTTTGAGGTTTACCCGGTTTTGGAATCAATTTTATTGAAGCAAATTTCCACTGCACCGGAAAATATCCCGTACGAAGGATTGCGTTAAAAATGAGTGTTATTAAAGTAACAGCTTTCCTCGGTAATTTTCTTAGAATTTTTGGAGTTATCAAATCGTGTCCGGCAGCTTTCTTTATATCAAGTTGTTTTAATTGTGCATTTATTTCCATAGGCGATGTTAATTTAATAGGTAATGACATCTGCAATGGTGTTTCTAGATATTCCATTAATTTCTTTTCATGAATAGAGTTTTCATTTTTGTGTGGTTCAAAAATTCCTGCTAGGTATTTGGCAAAGACATCCGCTTTTTCTTGTTCAGTTCGTGCCCATTCTTTGTTTTTCATTCTTATAGGGGGACACTGATAGGTGTGATCTGCTTTTATATTTTTTATAGCCCTCCACAAGCTGTAATCAGTTGTTTTAGTCGGAGTTAGATTTTCTATATACTCTCGAAATGTTTCGTTTTTTAGTTCTAGAAGGTTTTTTTTTAATTGTCTAGCTGCTCTATTTAGAATAGTTTTATTAACGGGATTTCTATCGATCTGCCAAATTCTTCTCAATTTTCTTGTGACAAAAGTTTGGAAGCCGACCCAGTTTGATCAAGCATAGACAAAGCATAAGTTTTCGATTTATTAGGAGAGAAATAGATACATGTTAACACATATTTGTTAATCTTAATCGAAATTAAATTGAACCTGCTATTCAGCAAAGAATGCGGAAGATCCGCCTTTACTATAATAGCAACTCGATTATTAATGTAAGATACATAATTATGTTTAATGGGAATTTCACCATTGTTTAAGTAGGGCTCTGCCAGTGCACATATATCAAAGTTCTTAACATAAAAATGTATTAAAAATAATGCCTGACAGGCACACGAATTATCAACATTAAGATAGGAGCAACTAATTTGTTTCATAGTCAATCTTGGTCCTTAAATCTTCCTGAGCCTTAACTAGACAGGGGCAGTTCTTACTGAATGTAGCATGGTCGACTGACTTAAACGCTATTGCAAGATTATCTTTATCTGAAAGTTTATTATTAATTTCTTGCCAAGAGCAAGAAGACTTAATATTATTGTAAGCACAGCCAGAGCATACACAGTTTTCAATACAAATCTTATGGAAAGAAGCAAGGGCTTCTGATGCGCAGTATTTTTCGGGGTGACCGAACCTTCCACACTTCTTGCACTGACGCGAGCTTACCGCGTCAATAAAGGGAAGAGACTCCCAATTGATCCGCATTCTTCCACCAGTTGGAAGGAGTCGATATTGAACTGGGGTGATCTGCACATAGATCCTTGAGGCTCTATTATTTTGAACTTTATGAACGCTGATAGGTTCAGATCCAGTAAGTTCTGACATGTGTATCTTTACATCTTCTTCGCTGACATTATTTGCATGAAAGAGCAAAACTGTTGGGTTCATTAATTTTTCCTCCTTGACTGAACAGTCAGGAATCCTTTCTTTAATAATTTTAACCAATTTGGTTGAGTCACTCTTTGTTGAAGTGTTAATGATACAAGTAGTATCACTCACCTTCTTGAAAAAAGTTACATCTATTTTTTCCTTGGCGAGTGAGACTTTAGTCTTTAACTGACCAAAGATTTTATTTGCATCCTCATGTTTTAAAATAATTTTGTTCTTAGGAACAGTAGGCTTTTGTTTTTCTCCAGCCAAGACATCTCGAAAAGAGACCCCAGCAGTGCGAGACTTGGAAGAATGTAGTACGGCTGTAACTGCTGACTGCACTTCTGTTGATTTAGCTGTTAAAATTCTCTCTAGGTTTTTTAACACCAATGTTGCTTCAGCAACGCTATTGCTAATTTTAGAACTGGTATCAATGATACAATCCTTTTGCTTTTTACTGACACTTTTTTCAGTAAATTGACCTTTAATTTTAAATGAAAGGTCAGTTATCTTCTTAAATAGACGACCCAACGTTGTCAGCGTTGTCAGGTCGTCCATGTTAAGAAGTATTCAAAACTAACAACGCTTATTTCAGTTATAAATATAAATATATTTACAACGTATAGTAAAACTAAATAAAAAGGTATTATCTCACCGATCTGTTGTTGTTCAATCAGACGGCACGTACCAGCGTACCGATATATCGATAAAATATAACAAACGATACGAAAAAAGACGATATATGATATAGTACAATTAAGTAACACGAACGCACAACGCAACACGCGACACGAGCTCGCGACGCGACATAAAAGCGATATATTATATATTATACGTACGTACATAATATATTATATCATAACAAATATCAAATGTGAATTTTAAATAAGTACTCGCGGCTGCATATTATATATATATTTAAACCTACCTACTAAACGGAAATATGCATACGTCCATAATATATATTAAAACAAATATAAATTTTAAATAAGTACATGAGGCTGTATATTACATATATATAAAAATATATTTATATTTTAAGGCTACCTACTAAACGGAAATATGCGTAGTTACATAATATATCATAACGAATTAAAAAAGGGAATTTTAAATAAGTACCCGCGGCTGCATATTATATATATATATATATATATATATATATATATATATATATATATATATACATATTTATATATATATATTTAAGCCTACCTACTAAAAAGGAAATATGCTTACGTACATAATATATATCACAACAAATATAAAAAGTAAATTTTAAAAGGTATGTATGTACGTGCGATACCTACAGCTAATATAGGTATATATATATATATATATATATATATATATATATATATATAAAATAATAATAATAATAACCTAACCGCGATATATATATATAATCGCGATGAATCCCTATTGCAAACCATCTGGACGCATTCTGAAAAACGTTCTCCTACTACCGTCCGTACCATGTCTGACCATCTTGCAGGAACACGACCACGAATTATATTTCCTCCCGATTACTACAGAGCACAATCTTCTGATCGTTGCGCTAAACTGTCCGTACAATGTCTGACCATCTTGCGGGAACGCGACCACGTTTTCTTTCTAATTACTAGTGACCACAATCCTAGTCATCCGGACGCATCCTGCAAAACATCCTCCTACTACCGTACATACCATGTCTCACCTTCTTGCAGGAACGCGACCACATTATTTTTATATAAATTATAGATCTCGACGTCTACTTTCGCCTAATGTCAACCCGAAACTTCTATGTATCATAGAACATTTAAAAACAGCACAAAACCCCTAAACCCTTTAGCCCAATTTTCTCAATGGGCATCATATATAAAAATATGACAATACCATCATTAGACGCGTCTTTTTATGGCGCGTAACTTTTGTTTAAATAATTTTTTCAAATTTCGTATAATTGGCGATTTATAACGAAAAAATCGAATTTTGAAAAAAATTGAAAGGTGTACAACTCTGTCGAAATTTTCTGGGTTTGGTTTGAAATTTTTTTGCGGTTTTTTCGCTTTATAAGATAGACGTTATATAGAAATAAATATTTCCGCAGTAAACGGTTGAAATTTACTGGCTGTTGTAAAATTTACTATTTAAATTATTGTCTACTATAAAGGTTTTCATGTAAAAACTGCATTTAAGAACCATATGGACCAATTGAAATTTTTTTTTCGTTTTTTTTTATATTTATACGATACATTTTATATAGTAGTAGGCGTGTATGAAGTTCAAACGTTCTAAAAGTATATCCAGCCCCGACATTCTTAATTCAAACTTGGGAAACAGTTAACTTTCCGACGTTATTACTAGACGAGTATCTGTGACTTGGAGAGACTACTCGCGTCATTTAATAGGTCATAGCATAAGGATTAAACTCCAATTTAGAAATCATGAAAAAAGTCAATTTTCGTAGTTTTGAAAATATTCAACTCGCTCTAAAAAGATCAATTTAAATTTTGGCGGTAAGATTCGGTCGGTATATTAATTTAAACCATTTCTAATAGATAAATCCAGATTTTCGAGACGATTATATAAATTTTGTATTTTTAACGACGATTTTTCTGAAAAAAATCGGAAACTATTCTAACCGAATCCAGACCATCCAAATATCTTAAATATAAAAGGGAAAAAACATTCGACCCACGACTATCATAATATCAGAGAAAAACAGTGACTTTCCATTTTGACACTTTACAACTCCATACCCACACGCCAGAACTACGCATCTGATAGCTTAGCTTATACATTATTTTATACATTATTATATACATTATATAGTTTAAAGCAGCCAACAAATAATCCGATCATCGTCGATTTAATAAGGTGAAGTTAGGTAAAAAAAAAAACGGTGAAACGAAATTTTCGACGAATTTTCAACCCTTAAGGTTGAAGATGAGTTGAAACTGTTTATTATGCGATCCAAATTATCCTGCTCTACATTGTAAAAGCCTGAAAACGCCGCAAGGAGTCGAACAAAAAGCTTTATCAACCTTTGCTACCTGCTGAATGAGTTAAGGGGTTGCAGCAGTGTGGTGGTTAGTCCTAATCTAGATCGGGAAAAAACTTCCTCCGAGTGTAGTGTATATGAGGAATTTTAATTTCTATCAATCCGATCATCCCCCAATTTAATAGCGTGGTTTAAGTGAAAAAGTCAGATTTTCGACGGATTTTTAACCCTTAATAATTCGGGGGGGGGGGTGAAAATGAAAAGGAACTTTTCACACGATTCAAATTACCGACGACTACTTAGTAAAAGCCTCGAATTTCCGCAAAGGGTCAAAACACTTTGGGGTGTTTTTCACCCCCTTTACTACCCGCTAAACGGCATAAAGGGTTGCAACAGGGTAGTGGTTAGTGGCTAGATTTGTAGCGACAATTCCGAGACGATTTTTTCGTTTGAAAACGTTTTGCCTATCTAGATTAGTGCAAAAGTTATGTAGGGTTGAAGAGATTAAGGGAAATTTCCTTATTCCCATATTATATCAATATATTTATATCCCTATATCCCTTTATAAAATCCCCATATCACTGTATTGAGGCGATATAAAAGTAGAGTTTTTTCGGCGCGAGTGTAAAAGATAGAGGTATAATGGTAAGAAGGAAAAACCTTCGTCCGAGTGTGGTATATATGAGGAATTTTAGTTTCGACGGATCTGATCATCTCTCGATTTAATAGGGTGGTTTAAGTGAAAAAAATCCGTTTTTCGCCCGATTTTCAACCCTTAATAATTCGACGATGGTTGAATATGAAGCGGAACTTTTTACACGGTTCAAAAGACGCTCGGCTACTTAGTAAAACCTCAAATTTCCGCAAAGGGTCAAAACACTTTGGGTTTTTTTTCACCCTTTACTACCAGCTAAAAGGCATAAGGGGTTGCGTAGAGGTGTTGGCTGGTGGCTAGATTTGTAGCGAAAATTCGCGGAGGTTTTTTCGTTTGAACAGTTTTTCCCCATCTAGATTAAGAGAAAAGTTATCGGGGGTTGAAGAGAAAGCGTCGAATTTCCTTATAGTTATCGTTAGAAGTTAGTTAGAATTAGAATTAGAATTAGAAAGAAGTTAGAAAGAATTATTGTAAAATAATAAATAAATAAATAAGACACGAATGCTAAATACCTTGCTGAATTAGCATGAGGTACTGGAACATTATTTATGTATATATTGTGATTCACATCGACAGGTCGAAGTGTGAATGTAACATGCATAGATTTTTGTTCATTTAACTTGATTTTCTAATCTTGCATCCATCTAACTATCTTGTCATCTCTGAAGTACATCTGTTGCCTCTATTTGGGTGTCTTTGGTTAACATGATGACAGTGCAATCTGCATAAGCAGCAGTAAAATCCCATACGAGGTTGGAATTTCAGCTGTATATAGTGTGTACAACACAGGACCAAGGACACTTCCTTGTGGTTCATCAACATGTATAAGTTGAAAATTTGAATTCGCTTCTTCATATATTACTCTGCAGCGCATATTTTCTAAGTATAACTTCAGCAGGTGGCAGAAGTTTTATGGCAGCAGTGTGCTTAATTTGAGCAACAAACCTTTATGCCATACTATGTCGAATGCCTGTGCCACATCAAGGAATATAACGGCACAGTACTTTTTTAACATGTACCTAACAACTTGATGCACTTGGTGGATTATTGAATGGTAGATACAAAAACCAAACTGATGGTCAGGTAACTGGGCTTCCACCATCGGCTTAAGTCTTTTCAAAAGAATTTTTTCAAGTAATTTTGATAGAACTGGCAACAGTGATATTGGCCGATAAGACTTCACATCTTCTGCTGATTTCTTCTGATTTGAGCCGTTTTAAAAAATGTCGGTATATACTGAAGTCGAAGACAAACATTAAAAAGATATGTAATTAATACAACCGCTTTTTTTGGTATTTCCTGTAGTATTGATGGTGAGATTTCGTCAATCCCACGTTTTTTTTTGTAATATATCGAATTGGTTGGCCAAATTGACATTCCATTGTCGTGTTAATGCCAAGTACTGTGCAAAGAGCTCAGACTTTTCTTCATTCCTACGGACCCATCTGCCATAATCATCTTTTAGCGGTTGAATTTGGATCAAAGGTCACTTAAATTTGTGAGTTGCACGCCAATAGGAGTAATCTTTATCCTCGTTCGGACTCAAATTATCCAAAAAGTTATCAAAAGTTCCTTTTTTGATTTCTTTTATTAAGCGATTTAGCTGATTACTAACGACTGGTGTTGCTGTAATCGCTGATTCATGGATTATATTCACATAGCGTTGACACTGCAGTTCCAGTTCCTGTTTTGTTATGAGTCTTCTTTTAGCTTAATCACCATGAACATGAACTTCTATTTGATAAAATAAGTCCTTTGCTGTTTTGAATAAATTCGCTGCTCTCTGTACTTCGGTCATATTTTTTTTTATGTTACACAGTCGAGAGATCTTACTTATCCCTGGTTCTCTTCTCAGTTCTGTTGTTTCCATTATTACTGTCCGTAAGAGTTGATATTTTTCATCTCTCGTAACATATCTGAAAAAATGAGTTTATTATAGTCATTGCTTATCGCAAAGTTGATGTGCGACATAAAGTTTACCTAGGTGATCTAGCAGTTCCTCAAGCTGAGTCTGCTAGATACCTAGGGATGCGTTTAGATAAAAGATTGACTTGGGAAATACATATTAGAACAAAAGTTAAACGAATAAAAACAGTAACACGTCGTTTGTACTGGCTTCTCGGTCGAAACTCTACATTAGACGTATCCTGTAAACGTTTACATTATTTACAAATAATAAAACCGATTTGGACCTATGGCATTCAACTTTGCGGATGTGCCAAGGCTACAAATCGCAACAAGATCCAGGCGAGACAAAACGTCATCCTACGTGCCATAGTTGACGCATACTGCTACTCACGTAACGACGATATTCACCGTGATTTGCAGATACAATTTGTTGATGATGCCATCAAGGATTTCGCAAAAAAACACGAGAAGTGGCTATTACATCATGCCAATGCAGAAGCAACTAAACTTCTAGATATCGAATCAATCCGACGCCTTAAACGCAATAAGCCTGAAGACTTATTTTCTAATTAGTATTTTTAAGGAAGGTTTTTAGCCGATGGGTTAAATTCATAAAATTCGTTATTTCTCTTTCTGTGTTAGACGATAAACTTATTAATATAGTTACTTATTTAACGTAAGTTAAGATTGTAACAATAATAAATAGTAAAAAAAAAAATTATAGTCATTAATATTCGATTAGTTCTCTTCAATTCTACCACTTCTTCGTTTTTCATCTTCTTCGTCCAAGGGATTTCCCAAATTCTTCGATAACACCTCATTTCAAAGGACGAGACTTCTTCATGTTTTCTTTTACTACCGTCCATGTTTGTTATCCATATTTGATGATCCACGTGTAATACCGCAGCACCTCCTGTTATGTCTCCAAATTTAAATTTCGATGGCAAAGAACATAACTAAATTTCATCAACATATCTCTAGCTATTTCGATGCGAATCAGTATTTCTTCATCAGGATCGCAATGTTTTTTATCCAGCTACCTACATATTTATACTTTTCTAGCCTTCTATTTAGTTTTCACCGTGAAATAGTTTTACATTTGAATCTGGCTGGCTCGAGGCTATCACGAATTTTGTTTTTATGTTTATGTTGATGCTTTTTTTATGATTGAAGTCTCCTTAAAATCGAAAAAAATATTTTACTAAAAAAAAAGTGTTAAATATTTTTCAAAAATGATTCGATAGGACACAAATGCAGTGGCACCAGATATAGAAAGAAAGACAGTATATATATATATATATATATATATATATATATATATATATATATATATATATATATAATATATATACATATATATATTATATATATATATATATATATATATATAATATATATATGTATATATAGTACATCGTTGTTCGAGAATAATTCATTACGGACAATTTAACGAAACGATGGAATCTAAATCTTAGTCTCCAATCCGTTTTTGAATATAATTAACATAAATTTATCGTCGCGAATAATACCGCTGCCTAAAAATATCTAAGAGCCTTCTTCTGAAAGAATTTTTCGATAACTTGAAACAAAAATAATTAAATTCCTATAGTTTATTTTTTATTTTTCCTTTTTTTTACCATTTGGAAAATTCTACAAAATCCGTTTAAAAAACTATTAATCCGTTTATGCATTTTTCCAATTTTCGAACTTAATACAACCGCGTGAAGGCTCTTAGCTCTTCCACACGAGGTATATACGCGATAAATTAAATTACGAGGTTAAAAAATACGACCTAAGCTGATTCTATGCAAATATCGTCGAGCTCACATTCTGAATATAATTACAAGATGTAATCAAACGTTTATAAGTAAACAACTAATTTAACCAATAATGTTTTTTTTTTCTATTTTCATTTTTATTTTTTTCATTTTCAACTTAATCTGAATGGAACATTTACTTTTACCGATATATTTTCTATTCTAAAATAAATTATATTCAAAGCGAGTATCTATAACACGATTAGGAAATTCTTTAAAATAAAACTATTGCGATTATTATTCAATAATACGCACTTTGTAGCAATAAAATGGACGAATAATTACATTTTTAATTTTAAATCTATACACGGTACATATTTATCGCGTACGCAAAAATTTGAGTAATTGAAAAATCAGAAATAAAAAAATTTACATTTAAACCTTAGACTTAGATATGGAATAAATTTAGTAAACAACTAATTTAACCAAATTCTGTATAATAATACTTTCTGAAACCGTATTGATACGGACTGAGCACGGATGTACTGTTAATTTCGTAATTTTAAAATTTTAAAATTATTTTTTCGTATACTTTACTTAACGAATTTAACAAACATATTGGTCTATAACCATTTATTTTACTGAGATCTTTATTTGGTTTATTTAACATGATTATACTAACATTTTTCCATATGACTGGAAACATATTAAGTTGTAAAAGTTTATTATAAAGCGTTAATAATAAACTCGGAAAGTAGAAATATATAATTTTAATTACCTTATTAGTTATGCCATCAGAGGATGGCGCTTTTTTATTGTTCAGGTTCTGTATTATTTCCTTTAGTTCAATATACGACACTTCCAATTTTAAATGTTTATTCTTATCTGTAATATTATCAAGTGAAACTGGAACACCAACTTTGAAATTAAAAAATGCATTCATTAATAGATTCATTTTATCTTTATTCCTATCGATACATGAATAGGAGTCATTAACAACATTAATTTTTAAATCAGGAAATTTAAAAGATTCGACGTTCGTTAATATTTTATAGGGTTTACCCCAGGCCCTGGACGAGCGCTGCATAAAGTTCTCCAGGCCTGTTGTTTGGAAAATCTAATTTTAGATTTATACATTTTTAATGTTACGTTATATATTAGTTTATTTATAAGATTTTTATGTTTAATATTATTAAATTTTCGAACGAGAAATTTAAAATAATCTAAATCTTTATTCCACCAAGATTTGTTCGTTTTAGGATTTTTTACTTTGCAGTCTTGTACAGTATCACATACGCTATTAGTAAGTTGTTCAGTAATATTATTAACTTGAGATTCAGTATTTGCAAGAATAAGTTTTGTTTCAAAATTTAACATTAAGTCACCATTTAATTTACCGATAAATTTATCGATATCTAAGGTAACAATATAGTCAATACTATCGATGGAAACATCGAAAGCATCAATACTTATATTTTTATGGTCGCTTAGAAGAAACACTAACCATAACATCCGATAGCTTATACTTAAAATTATTATTTATTAACACATACTCTATCAAACTCTGTCCATTGTGATTTTCAAAAGTGTAAACACCGATATCATTTTTAATAAACAAGTTCTCGGAATACACAAAATTTTCAAATTGTGCACTCCTGGGCGTGTTTTGAAAATTTTTGTTCTCCATAATTTTTAATCTTGAATTAAAATCACCCAATACTATTACATTATGTTTCCAATTTAGTTTTATATGATTAAGTAAAAATGTAAATTGATAATTCATATCATTATTGGATGGAAAATATATTCCAAAAACAACAATGTCATTTACGTTAATTTTAATTATGTAATCAGAAACTACAGTACTATTAATATTCTTAATGTTACTACTGATAGCAACGAATTTAGTGTGTAATAACAAATTAAAGTGTTTTTCATCGTTATATAAATAAGGATCACTACACAAAGGTAATTACTATTTTGTATATTATTTAATTGTAGTACTGTTTGCGCTTCTTTGCAATGATTTACGTTTTGTAAAATTAATACTATCCATAATTTATATTAAGTTTAACTTTATTTACAATTTTTATATACAAAGGACAAGAGTATGAAAACGTATTGTGCGTAATTTTATCAATAATATGTTTCCTATCTTCTAAGTTGTTCAGCTTACCTCTTTCTTTTTCTTGCTGTGAACGTGCATGCGAAAAACAATTACTGCACTTTACCTTAACTTGGTCTTCATCTAGCGCATATTTGCTAGACGTTAAATTACTTTTACATTCACTTTTCATGTGGCCAAACCGTAGGCAATTATAACAGCGTATGACACGAATATAATCATACACTTTGCATTTATTCGAATTAACAACCATGTACCCAGCATCCATTAAAATGTGATAGGCATCTGGATCCAGACGTACAAAAGCACGAATTTTACCGTCATTAGTTTGTTTTAAACTAATGGATTTTAGTTTTTTACCAGTTTTATTATTAATTGCCAGACTAATATCCATGTCAGTAGTTGTATGATGAGCACCAACTATCGAAATCATTGGATCTTTTTTTCGTGCATATTATTAGAAACCTCTTGTTTTAAACATTCAAATTGGTTTTTATCTTTAACGCCAATTATAACTTTTTGTTTATGTTGTTTCACAAATCCGATGTCTACTCAAATCTTACTGGTATTTATTTTATTTAATTCATTATTCCAATTTCTATCTTCCGAAGTATTTGTATTTTCAATAATTAAAGTTTCGAATTTGTCCTTAGGTATTAAATTACTTTTTGAAAGCAACTTTGACTTTAATTTTGAGGAATAACTTGGTTTATCAAAAATAATTCCGGTAACAACATTCGATATACTTTTTTCAGTGCTTTTCTTAAGTTCACTATAATTATTATTTTATTTGTTAACATGAATCTTTAAAGTATCTAGAGTTGTTACCAAAAGATCAATTTTTTTCAAAATTCCTTCTTTCAACTTTACTTTCATATTGTGCGACTCAAGCAGAAGTTGCCTTATATCGTCAATACATTTAATACTAGTGTCAAAACAAGCGTTTTCGACACTAGACATGTTCGCTACTAATATTATTTGTTTACATGTATGAGTTTAGTTTGTTGCAAAATATTTATAATTAAATAAAACTTACCGATATTTTGAACACGAGAACACGCGTGTATAACACAAATAATCGATGAAATATATGATATAGTGTATATACATTTTGTGTATATATATATATATTTTATATAGTGTATATATATTTTGTGTGTATATATGTGTGTGTGTATGTGTGCCGTATATATTACAAGATACCTCGTATATATTATTATTAATATTATTATTTTATAAAAATAAATAAATAAAATATTTATAAAGAAAAATTTTATTTTATATTTAAAAAAAAAAAAACTAATATATATTTATTAATGAAAAAAAATAATAATTTAGTTAAAGACTAACCTGACCGGATTTGTAATTGTTTTTCAACCATACATTCTCATTTTCATTCTAACCGTCTTGATTAAGAAACTAACGACTGAACTTTGTAACTGAAAAACTCAAACTCTCTTGAAAATGAACAACTATCCCTTTTTTTATATATTTTTCTTCATTATTTACTGGGTATTAACTAAAATTATTTGGTAAAACTAATTTACTGTTTTTTTTTTCCATTGACTAACTAAAATTAATTTTAACTATTGTATAATAATAGTTTATCTACTACAAATCCGGTTTGGTTATATTATAATAATTTTAATATATTTTACTTTAATTAAATAAATAATTATATATATATATATTGTTTTATTATATTAATTAAATTAAATATTAGTTTTCCACCTTCAATATAATAAATTTAGATTTATTATAACGTGAACATACGACGATCGTCGTATAACCCCGCCGCTAACTAATAAGTAAACTGCAAATTTATTTGAAGTTTACTTATTCTCTATATCTTCGCGCACTCGATACCTTTTATATTACTCTGTGCTTTAACCAACATATGTGTAAATTTACAAACCGAATTTGCATCACAACTATTTCTTAACATGAATATGGAAAACTAATTTGATAACTTACATAATCTTAAGATAATTATGATATAAAAAAATATCGATTCACATGAAACGTCAGAAATTTACATGATATATACATAAATTTAAAAAAATATAAGAATTTTGATAAATATAAATTAGTGATATTTACAGGACATTTTAAGATTATATATATTTCGTAATGCATGGATTGACTTGGCTGAATTTTCCCGCGCTGATTTGGTCATCTCCTGGTTTTCTTTTCGTTCTTTTACTGCATGGAAATAGCGATCTTCAATCTGCGTTGTCGTTGATATTTCATGAATGGTAACATTTTACGAACGCTTTTTATTTCAAAGTTCAATGACGTATGTGCTTTCAACATTTGATGTAGTAGCTGCTTTCGGCAATATTAAACCAGATGAGCGCAGGTTATTGATAGTTGAACCACGTTTTGTATCAAACGTGATCCACTTTTTTACTTTTTTTAACATGTTCATTTACCATTTTCGAACATCGATAACGTTCAGAGACGGTTCGTAACGATTTGGTTAACGATTCGAATTATTTCATTCAACGACGATTTCTGCGATTAATATTTATAAACAGCAGATCAATATTTTCGGAAACGAAAGAATTTTTCACGAAGATGATCTTCTCATCAGGCAGTTCTTTTTTTTATAGCCGATCCCTTTTCACGATTGCATTATCTGGCTGGATTGCCCTTCCATGTGTCACGCTTTATTAATTCTATAACTGTTACGGAACATTTTTCATTTACAAATATTTCAGCCTTTCCGCAAACTTGATCCTATCTTAATTTTACGAATGCGACATCAGGATAGTATACTAGTTAACAGATAGATTAATTTCATTTAGTATTTATATGTATGTTTATACATTCTTTTTATATAATTAACACGTATATACATTCTAACTCTCACTCACATATTCTATCTGTCATTTTCAAATATAACACGCACACGAAAAATAAAATATATATAAAAGTAGATACAATCAACACTTTATGAATTCCGTAGAGCATTTCTTGAATCTGGTTTTTATCCTTCTTCTTTTGATTCTGAAAAGTATACATCTTCATTTTCCAATCTGATTGAATAACTTGGAAACATCAGTGATTCTGGTATGCTAGCTCTACTAAACAAATATCTATATACTTTGCATTAATAAATAGTATATACATATTACATTTATTTATTATTATTTATTCAAATCTTTTTAAATTTCTTTGGTTTAAATAAAATTTAAATTTATTTATAAAACTACAATAATTTTAAACTATAATAAAACGTTTACTAATATTACTTTCACAAAAATTTTTGAATCGTAATATTATGTTGTAGCTTTTCATACTTAGTTTTCTGCTGCTTTGTTTGTTCATTTAGTTTTTTAATTCTTCGTTCTGGATTTTTTATACAAACTTCGTCGTTCTTCAGTCTATTCTGTAAGTGTGAGATCTGTATTTTTAAACGTTTGACCTCATTATTTTTATATTCATCCGGTCTAGATTCGAGTTCAGAAATTTTATGCTGATATTCATTCTTAATATCTTGATGTACTTGTATAAATTTTTCTTCATTAAATTTCATGTATCTTTTGCTATAATGCTTAATTGCTACCTTTTTTTTTCTTCTTGAATTGCTTTTTCTTTTCCTAACAATTCTTGCTTTAATTTCTTATTATCTTCCTTCAACAAAAACTCATTGTGTTCTAATTCATATCTTTGCTTACAATTAAATTCCTTCATTTTTCGGTAATTCAAATCCTCTAAAAAGTCATATTTTAATTTATTTCGTTCGTCTCTCGATGCTTTTATTTCATATTTTAAAATTTTTATCTGTATTTTATACTTAGACTCATTGCTGCGTAATTCTTGAATTATTGCATCAGCATAAAATAGTTTATTCTGCAATTTTTTTATTTTATTTCTTTTAAGTTTGTCACTAATCATTGCTTTGTATACTTCATCCTTCAATTTAATCAAACTTTCCTTTTTTCCAGGCCTGATTTGATCAATTTTATCCTTGTCAGATAGAACACTATCTTCTGCAAGGTTTTCGTTTAATTTTGAAAATTTGTTATACTGTTTTAAATTAGATCGCAATTTCTTGCATTCAGCTGTTTGCGATTGTAATTTTGTTTTCAACTGTCCAGTCTCTTTATATAAATTATCGAGAGAAATTCTTAATTTCAAATTTTCTTTATCGCGATTTAATTTAGATCGCTTTTCTTCTAATTTTTTGATTGATCTGTTAAGGGTATTTGACTTTTCAATTAACACCGATTTGTGTACTCTTTGCAGTTCCATAAATTCTCTTTTCAATATTTTATATTCTGTTTCTTTGCAATTAAATTTATCGGACAAATCATCTCGTTGTTTTTTCATATTCACAATTTCCTGTTTATGTTTCGCATTTATTCTATTTAAAACATCATCGAATTGTTTTTTCTTATTTTTACCTCTATCAAAAGTTTTAAAACCTTTAAATCTTTCACTTAAGTCTGTAATCGTCTTTGTCATAATTTTTAATTTTTTATGAATATTAATATTTTGATTTCTGATTTCAAATGAATTCTTTTTTAAAACCGATATATCTTTTTCAAACGCAAATGAGCGTTCCTTTTCATCATTTAGATATTTTTTAAATTCCTTCTGAGTCTTTTCAGTCTTGTCCTTTTCTACTTCTATGTGTGCCACTTTTTCTTCTATATCCTTTGTCCATTTATTTCTTTCTACTCTTTTCCTTTTTATTTCTTCTTGTTCTCTCGTCCTTTCTTCTTCTTCTTTATTTCTTTCTTCTATCTTTTCACTTTCTCTTTCAACTCTGTCCCTTTTTCTTTCATCTTTTTTATAATCATTTTCAATTTTCGATACACTCGCTTTAGTAATTTTAACTTCTAATGTCCATTCCGTCGTTTCCGTTTTTAGTTCAGTTATTTCTGTTTCCATTTTTCCTCTAAAATTGGACATTTCTTTTCTCATTTCTTTCATTTCTGTTATTATTTCTGTTTTCATTTCTTTCACTGCTGCTAATATGTCATCTAAGGTAGCCATTTTTTAAGTTTAATTATTTTGTAAGAAGCTTGTAATTTATAAATTAAATAAGAGTTTAATTTTAATCTATTGTTGTGATCACTAATAATTTATACGAAAATGCAAGTTCTAATTTAAAAATTAAACGAGAGTTTAATTTTAATCCCGTCGTGGTCACCAAATTATACAAGATACCTCGTATATACTATTATTAATATTATTATTTAATAAAAATAAATAAATAAAGTATTTATAAAGAAAAATTTTATTTTATATTTAAAAAAAAAAACTAATATATATTTATTAATGAAAAAAAAAATAATATAGTTAAAGACTAACCTGACCGGATTTGTAATTGTTTTTCAACCATCCATTCTCATTTTCATTCTAACCGTCTTGATTAAGAAACTAACGACTGAACTTTGTAACTGAAAAACTCAAACTCTCTTGAAAATGAACAACCATCCCTTTTTATACATTTTTCTTCATTATTTACAGGCTGTAATTTATTTTTTACTGGCTGTATTAACTAAAATTATTTGGTCAAACTAATTTACTGTTTTTTTTTCCATTCACTAACTAAAATTAATTTTAACTATTGTATAATAATAGTTTATCTACTACAAATCCGGTTTGGTTATATCATAATAATTTTAATATATTTTACTTTAATTAAATAAATAATTATATATATATATTTTGTTTTATTATATTAATTAAATTAAATATTAGTTTTCCACCTTCAATATAATAAATTTAGATTATATATATAATTTTTTATGATATTTTATAATTGGGTTGCAAAGATCTATCTTAAGAGAATAAATATATAGTTTATTATATTAACCCCAGTTTTTAGCTTAATAGTAACAATTTCATAGAATAATTTTATAAATTTGTAGGCAAATTTAGATTATATAGATGTATATTGATTCTGTAAGAATCTATATGCCACCACGAATAGTGAAAGAAGTAAATAAGAAAAAAGAAATATGGTTCGAAGACAAACATTATTTTATATATACGGGTAATTAAGTAAGTTATAACGGAGAATACGAATACACAGTATTTATGTTTTGTAGCAAAAATGGTAACGAATGAATGACAATATAAGTAAATACATTTTTTTTTTAAGTATAAATAAAGGTATAGTTTTTAAAAAATCAAGTACTTAAATCTGTTTCAGGTTATAGTTGTAAAGCATAGAATTTGTTGCATACTTGTAGTATAATATGAGCGATATAATAGATAGTTTCGAATATTTCAATTATATACCGTCTATAACGGAAAACATAAACGAGTTGGGGGACGGAGTTTTCTATAAACATATACAACGAAGAGATTGTAACTCAACCATTTGCAAGTTTGATCGTAATAACTGGGAAAATAACGTTAAAAGACGAAAAAGATGTTGAAATAACGGGTGTAGACAAAAAAGTGAATGTAATCAATAACGGAATGTTACATTCGTTCGATGGTATAGATTATTATTTAGGTGATAACAAGGTCGATAGTATAAGAAAACTGGATATTTCTACCACGATGAAAAGATTAGTATCGTTTGAAAATGATCTAAAATATAGTAATACCGGTTGGCGTATTACAAATTCTTCGACGAATATTCTAAATGAAAAGGGACATTTTTCATTATGTATACCAGTGAGTACGATAATGGGATTTTTCGAAGATTACAATAATTTTCTATATCGTATTCCTCAAAAATTGACGTTCTATAGATCGACGATAAACGTAGACATACTAGGGAATATTTCAATGACCGATAAAGACAAGTATTCCATTACATTAACAGACATAATATGGAGAATGCCTCAAATAAAGTTATCGATCGAGCAAGAAACGCGAGTTAGAAAAGAAATTTTAAATAATACGGACTACGAACTACTATACAGAAGTTGGCTATACCAACGTACAATGATTTCATCTGCGACTGAATTTACTTGAGATATTCCGGTATCGTATTCGAAAACCAAGTACGTACTAATAGGTTTCCAGAAAGAAAAAAATATTTCGACTTACGATTTATTAAATTTAGAAAACGTTCAAATTTTATTGAATAATAATGTTTACTATCCGAGAAAAAGATTGAATTTGAAATATAGCGAAAATAAATGCGCTAATCTGTATCAAATATTTAAAAACTTTAAAGCTTCTTATTACGACAAACACGAATACGAGATGAATCCTATAGCCGACTATAGTACCTATGTATCAAAGTATCCGGTTATTGCTATAGATTGCTCGTATCAACAGAACGTTATAAAAGAATCGCTGATTAATAGATAACACACCATCAAACGTAACGATTCACATTGCGTGTTAATAATGGACGATAAACAGAGTAATTCATTAGGAAAAGTATATAAATAATATCACTCGCGTATTACGAATCGTATGTAAGAAATAGTATATAAGTAGACGTAGTTGTCAACAAATTTAGTCTCACATAGACCTTTGTACGGTATACACGTGTGTTTACGATACGATGGCTAACGATAGATTTAGAAATAGTCCTTCTAAGGACTTTTCGTACGTTATCGATTTCCAAGGTTTTAAAAGTATTAAAAATACATTTATAATAAAGGAACTGGCGATTGCATCTCTTGGAGATGACTGAATTGTTCATTTTATGGTAAAATCACCTCGTATACGGACACGTGGTATAGAAGGGCAGATAAATTTTTTGACCAAAAGATATCACAATATTAATTGGGAAGACGGATACGTGGAATTTCACGAAGCGGTTAAATTATTACGTGAAACTGTCGCAAACGCGTAAATAGTATACGTCAAAGGAACGGAGAGAGAGTAAACTATATAAGAGAGTTGTTGGGAAATAAAATTGATGTTTCCGACTTGGATCCATTAGGATGTCCAAAGGCTAGTTGTACCAGGTAGAGGCACACGTGAACAGCTATTAAATATAAAAAAATTAATAGAAAAATGCAACGAATATAACATTCCGGGACTGCTTTGTTTTTTTTTAGATAACCAGAAAGCTTTTGACAACATAAAGTGGACGAAAATGTGGCAAATATTACTAGAAATGGGAACACCCAAGCATCTAATTTATTTAATTCAATAATTGTACTTAAATAATAAAGGTTTTAGTAAACTGAAGAACGAAAAATCAAAAGAGTTTTCAGCAAAAAAGGGAGAGTACAACAAGATTGCTGTATTTCACCGATTCTATTCAACATCTATGAGGAATGGATTGTAAGAAAAACAATGGAAGGATACCCAGGAGGGATATCTTTCGGAGAGAAAAAAATTACAAATATTAGATTTACAGACGACACTGTATTACTGGCCAGCACAAAGCAAGAAATGTTTGAATTACTATCAAGAATATAGATGTGGTCAGTAAACAGGCAGGCTTAATACTGAATAAATATAAATGTTCAATGCTTATCATTGACAAAGAAAATAAAATACGACAAACACTGACTCTGCTGCGAGATATTGAAATTAAAGATAAATTAATTTATTTGGGTGCGTGCATATCCGAAAATGGTGGATCAGAAGAAGAAATAAAGAAAAGGTTAGCTCTTGCAAATGTCGGGATTGGTAAACTCATGGAAAAATCATAAGACCTCTAAAACAACAAAACTGTTACTCCTTAAAGTGTTAATTTTCTCCATGGCGACATATGGCTTAGAAACCAGGACGATCAAAAATTGATGAGGAAGAAGCTGGAACCCATTGAAATGAAGTGATACAGACAAATTTTAAGGATCCCATGGATGGCGCACAGAACAAATGATTCTGATTTAAAAGAACTGAAAATCGAACCCACTAAGTAATTAGATCCATTGAACGACACATGCTAGGCTTCTTTGGTCATGTAATAAAAGCAAATGGGCTGGAGAAAACAATTCTACACGGAAAGGTTAATGGAGAAAGGAGACAAGATAGACCAATGAGCCTTTACATTGATCAGATCACAAGGTTATATAGATCAGACATACAACAAATCATGAATCTAGCGCACAATCGATATAAATGGTGACGTCTTGTAACTTGCATCAAATAAGGTAACGACATCCAGATTGGATAATGAAACGATTATATATATATATATATATATATATATATATATATATATATATATATATATATATACATATATATATATATACACATATATATATACACACATATATATATATATATATATATATATATATATATATATATATATATATAGTGATTATGACTGTGAAATATTATTCTGTATAAAAGAAGTTCTACTAAAAATGATGAGTAATGAACTCAGAGCATTATAACTTTTATTTTTAACACAAAAGAGTCTAGAAAACTTATTTATATTTTTGAGCTTTACAATTTAAACATTTTCAAAATTTAACTTTTTTAGGAGAATCTGTTCAATTTCGAATACTCCTGAGAATTGAATTCAAAGTGTGTCATTTTCTAAAGGACCTCTGCAGGGTAAACGTCTCAAAACGATTTATCCGTGACGAAATTTTTAGGGAAGTAAATAGAATTGAATAGTCTCAATGAATATGTGAATATATAGTTGTATTAAAACATGCACACACATATACAGATATAGTATATATACAGTGTGTACATATTATTCATTTGTAATGCCTTCAAATTTCACCTTCTGACACCTACACATCGTTAGAGTAATCTGAACTAAGTTTAAAATTTGCAATCTTTTATTTTAACACGTCTGACGCCTGCAAATAACCCCTTCCGACACCTGCAATTCTTCCAAAGTAATATTCAAAAAACGTATACCTATTATTATTGTGATGTAACGCCTGCAAACTTCAACTACCGACACCTGCACATCACTAAAGTAATCCCAAGTAAATTTATAATTTGCGGGTTTTTATTTTAACACACCTAACGCCTGCAAACAATCCCTTCCGGCACCTGCATATCTTCCAAAGTAATATTTAAATATCGTGTACATATGTCGCGCCTGCCAATTTCACCTTCCGACACCTGCACATCACTAAAGTAGTCCCAAGTATGTTTATAATATTGGGGGCTTTTATTGTAACATATTTAACGCCTGCAAATAACTCATTCCGACACCTTCATATCTTCCAAAGTAATATCACGTATTCTCAAAATGTGCAGGCATTTAAAAATGAATATTTTTAACATTTAAAGGTTGAACTGATTTCTTCTGTTATTGTATAATACCGAGAAGTGTTTATTACCCGTCAACTTCTTACAGACCTCTGACTATATATAAGCAGTATAATTTTGACTATAGGAATACTATTATGTAGTCAATTGCAGCATATATATTACCAAGGTTGGATGATGAAAAGTTGCCTATACAACTTGCAGTTAAAATACCATAACGATTTATATCGCTCGTACAGCATGGAAATACTAAAGATGATTAATTGTTTCAAATAGAAAAGATGATTAATTGTTTCCTTGTAAAAGTCATCATAAAAGCAGCAGAAAATAAAGGAAACAATGAACAAGACTCCCCAATTACAGAGCGATATTACTGATAAATACAGAGCGATTTTACTGCTACATACAGAACGATTTTACTGCTAAATACAGACCATTTTACTGCTAAATACAGAGCGATTCTATTGTCTCATATATACATGGTGAAGCAGCATTACTGCTAATGGAGCGATTTCACTGCTAAATAGGGAGCAATTTGCAATTTTATTGTCCCATATTTACGCTATTGCTAACGAGTGATTATTTTCTTTTCTCATGGGAAACTACTTGGGTTTTCTTATTGATTTATTTTGGTTTTTTTTCTGATGATATTATGATGAATTTTAGGATTATTTTTTGCAAGGAAACAAACGATTTTAATCGTTATGGTATTTTATTTAACATTTATAGGTAGGTGACATTTCATCCTCTGATCATTTAACAATGCGGCAATTGTTACATAATAGTAATCCTATAGTCAAAATTATACTGCTTATATATAGTCAGAGGTCTGTAAGAAGTTGACGGGTAATAAACACTTCTCGGTATTATACAATAACAGAAGAAATCAGTTCAACCTTTAAATGTTAAAAATATTCATTTTTAAATGCCTGCAAATTTTGAGAATACGTGATATTACTTTGGAAGATATGAAGGTGTCGGAATGAGTTATTTGCAGGCGTTAAATATGTTACAATAAAAGCCCCCAATATTATAAACATACTTGGGATTACTTTAGTGATGTGCAGGTGTCGGAAGGTGAAATTGGCAGGCGCGACATATATACATGATATTTAAATATTACTTTGGAAGATATGCAGGTGCCAGAAGGGATTGTTTGCAGGCGTTAGGTGTGTTAAAATAAAAACCCGCAAATTATAAATTTACTTGGGATTACTTTAGTGATGTGCAGGTGTCGGTAGTTGAAGTTTGCAGGCGTTACATCACAATAATAATAAGTATACGTTTTTTGAATATTACTTTGGAAGAAGTGCAGGTGTCGGAAGGGGTTATTTGCAGGCGTTAGACGTGTTAAAATAAAAGATTGCAAATTTTAAACTTAATTCAGATTACTCTAACGATGTGTAGGTGTCAGAAGGTGAAATTTGAAGGCATTACAAATGAATAATATGTACACACTGTATATATATACTATATCTGTATATGTGTGTGCATGTTTTAATACAACTATATATTCACATATTCATTGAGACTATTCAATTCTATTTACTTCCCTAAAAATTTCATCACGGATAAATCGTTTTGAGACGTTTACCCTGCAGAGGTCCTTTAGAAAATGACACACTTTGAGTTCAGTTCTCACGAGTATTCGAAATCGAACAGATTCTCCTAAAAAAGTTAAATTTTGAAAATGTTTAAATTGTAAAGCTCAAAAATATAAATAAGTTTTCTAGATTCTTTTGTGTTAAAAATAAAAGTTATAATGCTCTGAGTTCATTACTCATCATTTTTAGTAGAACTTCTTTTATACAGAATAATATTTCACAGTCATAATCACTATATATATATATATATATATATATAATCGTTTCATTATCCAATCTGGATGTCGTTACCTTATTTGATGCAAGTTACAAGACGTCACCATTTATATCGATTGTGCGCTAGATTCATGATTTGTTGTATGTCTGATCTATATAACCTTGTGATCTGATCAATGTAAAGGCTCATTGGTCTATCTTGTCTCCTTTCTCCATTAACCTTTCCGTGTAGAATTGTTTTCTCCAGCCCATTTGCTTTTATTACATGACCAAAGAAGCCTAGCATGTGTCGTTCAATGAATCTAATTACTTAGTGGGTTCAATTTTCAGTTCTTTTAAATCAGAATCATTTGTTCTGTGCGCCATCCATGGGATCCTTAAAATTTGTCTGTATCACTTCATTTCAATGGCTTCCAGCTTCTTCCTCATCGATTTTTGATTGGTCCTGGTTTCTAAGCCATATGTCGCTAAGGAGAAAATTAACACTTTAAGGAGTAACAGTTTTGTTGTTTTAGAGGTCTTATGATTTTTCCATATACAATTGAGTTTACCAATCCCGACATTTGCAAGAGCTAACCGTCTCCTTATTTCTTCTTCTGATCCACCATTTTCGGATATGCACGCACCCAAATAAATTAATTTATCTTTAATTTCAATATCTCGCAGCAGAGTCAGTGTTTGTTGTATTCTATTTTCTTTGTCAATGATAAGCATTGAACATTTATATTTATTCAGTATTAAGCCTGCCTGTTTACTGACCACATCTATATTCTTGATAGTAATTCAAACATTTCTTGCTTTGTGCTGGCCAGTAATACAGTGTCGTCTGTAAATCTAATATTTGTAATTTTTTTCTCTCCAAAAGATATCCCTCCTGGCTACCCTTCCATTGTTTTTCTTACAATCCATTCCTCATAGATGTTGAATAGAATCGGTGAAATACAGCAATCTTGTTGTACTCTCCCTTTTTTGCTGAAAACTCTTTTGATTTTTCGTTCTTCAGTTTACTAAAACCTTTATTATTTAAGTACAATTATTGAATTAAATAAATTAGATGCTTGGGTGTTCCCATTTCTAGTAATATTTGCCACATTTTCGTCCACTTGATGTTGTCAAAAGCTTTCTGGTTATCTAAAAAACAAAGCAGTCCAGGAATGTTATATTCGTTGCATTTTTCTATTAATTTTTTTATATTTAATAGCTGTTCACGTGTGCCTCTACCTGGTACAAACTCAGCTTGTTCTTCCGAAATTTGTGGTAGAAGATAGTATTTAAGCCGGTTTTGTAATACATATAGTATTACTTTACTGGTATGAATAATCGATGATATTGTGCGGTAGTTTCCACAATCTTCTGTAGGTCCCTTTTTGTGTAGTGGTACGTATACTAATTTTGTCCACTCTTCTGGGCAGCTGCTAGTTTCCCATATTTTTTGACAAATCATATGCAATACCTTTATTCCTGATTCTTCCGTTGCTTTCAACATTTCTTCAGCTCTACCATCTACTCCTACCGCCTTTCGATCTTTTAGTTTCTTTAATGCGACTTATATTTCAGCTTTCATAATTGGCGGTTCAAGCTCAAAGTCCTGCATTAACACTGATATTTCATTGTTGTACATAAGGTTTTGACAATACTGGCGCCATCTTTCTGCTATTTCTGACTTTACAGTTAATTTTGTTCCATTTTGATCTTTTATTGTCAACGTTCTTGTTTTGAAAGTATTACTCAACCATTTAATTTTCTTATATAGATTATAAGGTTCATTTTTTTGTGAGTGTTGTTATATTTCTTCACAAATTACTATTATGTAATTGTTCCTATCACTTTGTATTTCTTTATTTATTAGTTTATTAAGATCCTCATAATCATTTGAATCTGTTATGTTATTAGTTTTCCCGTTTTTTTATTTGATTCCACTCATTAATTAGTTTGAACTTTGCCTCGGAGATCCATGGCTTCTTTTTTGTTTGTACTTCACTGTGAATTTTCTTCACAGTTTCATGAATCACTATATATATATGTGTAAATTATTATTTTTATTTCTTTATAATGCCTAAGAAATATTTTACATATATATAATGGTATATATATTAAAATAAGTATATTACTTTTATTAACAATTATGATACAAAAATATTTCCCATTAATTAAAATAATAATATTTATTAGAATTATACTTAATATGTATAAATAGATAGCATCTAAAAATTTGTTTGTGTGTGGTATTGTTCAAAACATGGGTGTGCGCATAAACCCACATCACACACTGGACAGTGGACACATCCAAGTTGTATCTCGTCTTTTTTGTATTCCTTTGGTTGTGTTACTGCATACATCTCCTTTGTGGTCTTGTTTGTTTCTCAGTAGGTGGAATTGGTGACATAAAATGCCGACCTGTTAGTCGAAAAGGATTATGTGATGAAGGAAGTGATTTTCTGCCTGTGTTAGGCATTTTCCTTTCAGTCGAAAATTCTTGTATAATTTGTCGCAGTAAATTCAGTTTGAAATCTGGGAACTTGGGTTTTTTGTACATGGCAAATGCATTCAATGTACACGTATCCATTATGTGAAAAAACGTTTTTTTATACCATTTGACAGTTTTTCTAGCACAGTCAGAATAAGAAATGAGCATCATTTTTGTTTATGGTCCCCATATTTTCATTATAATCAATGACACTCTCAGGTTTTATAATATCTTCCCCATTTGTTTTTGAAGTTTTAACCACTTTATGCGAGTGTATTGATGATAACATGTGTACATCTCTCTTATCATGCCACTTCTCTGTTAACAAAACATCAGTATTTTTTGTTGAATAGTTTCCTTTATCAAACTTTGGAATTTCTTTCCGATTAGGATTTACAGTTCCACAAGCTCCTGTCTTTTTATCATGAAGGATTTGGAATAATTTTGGACTGCTATACCAATTATCAGTGTAAAGTACATGCCCATTATTCATGAATGGATGCATAAGCTGTAGAACTATATTTCAGGAGATTCCCAAATCACTATTTATTTGGTCAGGTTGATAATTTGACTTTCCGTATAAACTATAAAATCTATTATGTATCCTGTTTCACAATCGCATAGTATAAACAACTTTACCCCAAATCTGTGACGTTTATTCGGGAGATATTGTTTGAATGATAATCTACCTTTCCAAACAATAATACTTTCATCTATACATAAATTTCTGAATGGATAAAAAACTTTTTTCATTTTTTGTCTTACTGACTGCATTATTACATCCAATTTGAACAGCCTATTATTATCACCAGCCAACTGATTATTATTACAGAAATGCAATAATCTCAGCAAGAGTATGAATCTATTTTGTGAAAAGAGCTTCGCAAAAAATAATGTTTAAATCAAAGGATCCATTAACCAATATTCCTTGATACGATTTTTTTTATTACAGACATGAGCATTACACATGCTAGAAATGTATACATTTCAGATACCAAAGTAGGAGTCCACATTTTTAGTTTTGAGTGTTCAGACACTACAGAGTTATTGGTAACGTATGTGGAATAACGGTTAGTTTCCTCAACTATATGCTACACTAAATCAGTATCAAAAAATAACTTGAAACAGTCTGCCTCTGTTGGTTCATCACATAAATCGGCATTATCTTGTATTCCAGAATTATGATTATTATTATTGAATGGATATAATACAGGTTTGAAATTTTCTCTTTCTGTCCAAGACAATTTTATTGGATTCCTATTTGGAACCGCTACATCTAATAATTCAACATCACTTACTTCATCTGAATCACTTTCATCGCTGTCTTCATAATCTGAGTAAACTTGCGAGATTATTTCATATATTTCACTATTTGATAGTATTTTCGAAGTCACAACTAATTCAACACAAAAAATGCAAATAAAAACAAACAAACAAACATCAGTTCACAACACAGGATAAAATACTACTGAGAATAAAGCACCAAACAATTGACCATGTGGTGATAAAATAATTGGAATGCGCAAAAATTGCGAAGAATGACCACTAGATATCACACACCCGATAGAAGTAAAACGTTTCAAAACGGCGGTGCTCTTTGATGTTAAAGTAGATGACGTTCAGAAAGAAACGTCACTGCTCCCAATGGCACAAAACCAATCTGACGTTCTGGAACGGCGATGCTCATCAAAGCATTAAAGACGTCTATATTACTATTCGTTTATTAGTTATTACCAAATTAATGCAATATGTCAACTTTAATTTATTTTTTCTTTTAATTTTGTACGCTGGATAGAAATAGTAATTATTAGAAAAAATTATGTACTTAAAAATCAATATGGGAATTTTTTTATTGAATTTTTTCCTGATAATAATTTTTGTAATAGATTATAAAATATTTCAGAAACGTCCGATACCGTAAATTGAAACGGTGCTCGATAAACAGCAAATTTGTAAGCTTGCAATATTCGTTCGAATAACAATCTGTCTGTTCGGAGTCAGGCCCAAATTTCCAAAACGTTATTTCCATATAGGTTATTTCAAATTAATCAATACATTACGTGTATCTAAAAAATTTTATACAAATTTATTATTACTGAGATGTCTGATGTATATATATATACATATATATATATATATATATATATATATATATATATATATATATATACATATATATTTAAATATGTAAATACAAGAAACCTCATTTATATGCATAAGATGTGATAAATGTATAACACGCAACTTTATTTAATATGTTTGTAGGTTATAAGGTAATAATTTAAATATCTGATACAAGCAAAATAAAAATTATTCACGATTTTAAACATTTTATGTTATACTGATAGAAATATAAGTAAAAATAGAAACCAGAAAAAACTTACGGAAAATTTGCATTATATACATATAGACGTCTGAGAGAAGGGATCATGTGTTTCTTTATTAGATTCTTAAAAATATTTTTATGTGAAATCAATTATAAATTAAAAGATAAATGTCATTCACACACTATTCGAATAGAAAAATAATTGAAATTTGTATACTATCGTAATGTTTAATAGATATGAAAATCATATGCGTATATCCACACAACTGACAAGTACGTACAGACCCATGTATATACGCACACACACACATATATATATATACATAGAGAGAGAGAGAGAGAGAGAGAGAAAGAGAGAGAGAGAGAGAGAGAGAGAGAGCATAAAATAGGATAAGGAAACATATCCATATATATATATATATATACATATAGGTAAAAATATAGAATAAAATCTAAAAGAAACACGTATTGTTATAAATATTATATATATATATATATATATATATATATATATATATATATATATATATATATATATATATATAGATGCTGCTTTATAGTAATAGTTTGAGATGGACTGGACATGTAATCAGAATGAACGAGGAAAGACTTCCGAAGAAATTCCTTTATGGTCAGCTTCTGGTTGGTAAACGGCGCATTGGACGTCCTCGTTGGCGATATAAAGACTATTTGCATCGGATATTAAAGGAATGCGAAATTGATCGCAGGAGTTGGGAAAAGCTAGCGATGGATCGTACCATCTGGAGACAGACAATACGAGATGGTTTGCAGAAAGCGGATCAAAATGCTCGAGCTGCGGAAGAAAGGAAAAGAAATCGACGTAAAGGATTGATTGGAACGGTTCGAGTGGATAATATTAATAACGACGCTTTTACGTGCGATGCATGCGGAAAGGTGTGCGCCGCAAAAATTGGTTTGATTAGCCACCTCAGTACTCATAAATAATTGATGGTACTCCATACTCGGTTAACCAGTGGATAATTTAATTAATTAATTTATATATATATATATATATATATACATAACCTGAGAAAAATATTATTTTTTTCAGACTAAAATAATTATTTTTCTCTCCAAGGTTTATTTTTCTGATAGATGTTTATTATTATTATTGTAAGATGTTTATGATTATTATCGCAAGATGTTTATTATGATTATCTGAAAAACGGTGGTGACCTAGCTGGTGCTTAAATGCTGATTCAGCGGAATTATGGCCTTGATGCCTGGCCCCATTTTCGTGTTCGGTCCATCTATATAATCTCTATGAAAAAACCGTATGTAAATACGCGTAATAGCATATATCCATATACACATGCACATCCAAGCCTGCCACTCCATAATAATAATAACAATAATATGATTTCGCAATAGTTACCGTCATTAAATTATTTACACTTATTCGATCAGCGTAGGCTTTTATTCAGATGCTTATTTTAAATTTTAAACATATTTACCAAATGCAAAAAATCGAACAGAATTTTAAAATATAAATAACTTATAAATTTGCGACGAAGCAGCTTTTGTGCCCATGGATTATAAGAAAACATTCATAAAAAGCTTGTTTCTCATAATTTACAGTTAGCTCGATTTTCTTTTAGAATTTTCATTTCTACATTTTCATCCTTTCGAACCATTTTTAGATTTTTTTTTTTTACATCGCGGTAAGAAGGAAACTACTTTCTAGAAAAAAAAACAAAACAGTGACTAGTGCGAAAAAAATCGTTTTTCTTTCCTTTATAGAGAGAAACCTTTTAAAATCTACTTCGTTATTTTTGTTTCGAAAAATTCAACTCTGCGCGGAATTTCTTTTATCGTTTTCATTCTTTCACGAAGAAAGCTTTTAAAATCCATTTCGTTTATCGAACAAATTTCATTCTTAAACGTGTAACTGATTTTTTTTGATTTTTTTTGCATGCAATCTGTATTTATAACAATAAGCAGCAGTGAAGACATTATTATCAAAACTCGGAAGGAATATAACCTACCAGCGGTAGCTGATCCGACTTATTAATAATTACTTTTACGTTAAATTAATCCACAATTATATGACTGAGTAATCAGGATCGATCTTGGAGAGGATTGAATCTGTGTATTCGATTGAATTTTACACAATCTGCCAGCAGATTCTTTGCTAATATATTTCAGTGTTGGTTGAGTATTTCCTTATATCTTGCACTTAAGTTGCAGATCTCTTGTTTAACAGAAATTATCTTCAAGTCCTCCGAGATGCCGTCCTTTCGTATAAACCAGGGTGCGTTAACAACCCTATGTAAGATTTTTGCTTGTGTTCTTTCCATAACAGCTATATTGGAGTTAATGCCATATCCGGTGTATAGGTTTTGGAAACTTGACAATTTTTCTACTGTTAGATGTGAAGTTTCAAGAATAGACTGGACTCAGATTTATAATATTACTAATACAAATGAGGTTACCGGGCTTTCATTGTGCGTGGTTGTCTGTTCGTGCATTCAGGATCCGGGGCTGAGGTAAGTGTTTCTCTCCTTCCTCCTCCAGTTTTGTACGTGCTAGCCGCGCAATTTTCGGGTGTGTACTTTTTACAAATTGAATTTTAAACTTTTTTCAACTTTTTCACTTTTTACTATCATATTATTAAGCTAGTGTTTGTGGTTATTTTACTTCTAACCTGGTGTAATTTGGATGTTTAGATCATAAGTTATTGATTTTTAAACTTTTTCTGATTTTTTAAGTAGTTAAAGTTGCGGGTTCCAGGTTTTTTTTTTTACCATGGCCGACCTAAAAAAACTAGGTCGGCTATTTAAAAATGTTATTGATTTAACTGTTAATATTAAATGTCAGTTTAATGAAAAAGTGTCACTAAGACACAGAAGAATGCTGTGATAAGTGCTGCTGATGATATTGGCAGGAAAATAACTGAAGCTTCCTTGGTCTTAAAAAAATTAGAATCTATTGTTAAAGCAAAGTCTACTGATGTTAAGTCGGCTGTTAGTGCTGTTTTGCACTCACAGAGACCTGTACCTTCAGATGGACTTTCTTACAGAGCAGCAGTTACTGGGCAAAAATCAGTGCCAAAAAATAAAATCATAGTTAAAACTGAAGGTGCAGATAAATTTTTCAGCCAACTAAAACAAAGCGTATCACTTCCTAAGGAAAAGGTGAGTGTTACCTTTTATAAAAAGATAAATAGCAAAACTGCTATTATTAATACTTCATCTAAAGCGGACTCTACTAAACTGAGTAATTTAATTAAAGAAAGGATTCAGGATTGCACTGTCCATGAAGAAAGGCGCATTAATCCCACAATACTTATCTTTTAGATTATGCGATTAAAATTTAAATTATGTAAAGTTTAAGAAATATCTTGTTCATTGTTTTCGTTTCAACTCAATTCAAACGTTATCCCAATATCAATAATATTGAGTCTAGCATGGTCAGCTGCTTTACTTATTATTTCTTAAGTCTTTTACTAGGTATTGTTTTTGCAGATAATGCTCTTACTGGTTAATGATTACATGTATATTCATTTATTAAGATGATACTTTCTTTTCTTTAATAACAGTTATTCCTCTATGTAAGTTTGTAAGTCACAAGCGTATACATTAATTTATTATTTATATTATGATATAAGTTTAATTTATTATAATTTAATGTAAATATTTTATAAATCACAAACTCGTTATATGCTTTCTTGGTGGAATAAGGGACTATGTATTTTTCATCCCTTTTCCATCATATATTATGTTATTATAATATGGAGGTCTTTGCATTTGTTCATAGACCTCTATATTTACATGTATATTTTTCTCTTTTTTCAACAGAGAGAGGGGGTTTTTTAGTGGGTAAAAATCCCACACGCTGATTTCTTTGAAATCCAGCAGCACTTGCTGAGTGTATGTGCTGCTCTCAAAAATATATATGGAACTTATAGTGTCTTTTGAAGATTTTTCCCCATCCCGCTTCAAAAAAAAAAAAAAAAAAAAAAAAATACAAATGAGATAACACATTTCTTTTATACTAAGATTTATGGTGCGCTTGATAGAGCTGTACCTAAAAAATCAATTTTTAGATCTAAGTATCCCCCATGGTTTACACAAGAAATAAAACGCAAACTTAGATTCAAAATGAAATGCAGGAAGTCATATCGCAGAACAGCTGACCATACTGATTACATAAAGTTCAGTAGAGTAAGGGCTGAGATTAAAAAGTTAATTCGGCTATCATTCAGAAATTATGTTAGTAACGTTGAAAAAAATATCCAAATCAATCCCAGTAGATTTTGGTCATTTGTGAAAAATAAGAGAGACTCTCGTGTTTCGCCTACATTTATGAAGTACAATGGCGGAAATCTTGAAATCAGTGAGGATATATGTAAATCTTTTGCTGATTATTTTGCTTCAATGCATTCGTGTGAACACACATTAGATACTGGTGACACTGAAACTGGAGCTAGTATTCTTAAACTCAACTCTATTTCTTCTTGTGAATATGATGAAGCCGTCAAGAACTTGAAGCCTAAATTTTCTACTGGTCCTGACAACTTGCCACCGTTTATATTTAAATTGTGTTCTGATCTATTAGAAAAGCCTTTAGTGTATCTGTTTAATCTAATATTAAAACAGTGCATTTGGCCTAATTCTCTTAAAACATCTAAAATAATACCGGTATATAAATCGGGTGATCGTCAGCTAATCGCCAATTATCGACCTATCTCTATACTCCGTACACCTGCTAAATTATTAAAATCTATAATATACGTTAGGTTGAACAGTTATTTACTGAGTAAAATTATGCCTGAGCAACACAGATTTATGAAGCACAAGTCCAATGTGACAAATCTAGTTACATACACTGAACAGATTTCTATATTCATGGATTGTGGTTTACAGGTTGATAGTATTTACACTGATTTTAGTAAAGCATTTGACACAGTTAGTCATTTGCATCTACTGAATAAACTAAAGTTGCTTGAAGTGTCAAAAGATTTTATAATATTATTAGAATCCTATTTATATAACCGTAAGAGCTATGTTATGTATAATGGCTACCATTCTAATGCATATTCACCTACTTCAGAGGTTCCACAAGATTCGAATTTGGGTCCCCTTCTATTCCTAATTTTTATCAATGATATTGGAAAGAACCTTTGCTCAAAATTTCTTTTATTTGTTGATGATCTCAAAATTTATGCTTCTATATCTTCACTAGCTGACTGTGAATCTTTACAAACAGATCTAGATAAGCTGGTTCTGTGGAGCAAAGAAAATAATTTACCTTTCAATTATGACAAATGCGTCCACATGAGTTTCTGTAGAAATAGAAATAGGCACTCGTTCACTTACACGATGAATGGTAAAAAATTTGTGGTGCGGGATCTGGGAGTCAATATTTAAAATTTTCAATACATGTAAGCGATGTTGTTAATCGCTCTTATAAAATGTTAGGTTTTATTATAAGAAATTCATACGTGTTTAGAGATTCATGGACGCTACCGTCGCTTTATAATTCATTAGTGCGTAGTCCTTTAGAATACTGTTCAATTATTTGGGATCCGTATTATAATAAATACATTAGGTTAATTGACAAAGTTCAGTGTAAATTTTTAAAATATCTATATTACCGTCTATCAGGTATTTACCCTAAATATATGAATTACGATATATTAAGAAATATAACGGATGTGAGGTCTTTACACTACAGAAGGAAAATAGCCAAATTAAGGTCATGATGTATGCAACGGTAGAGTTAATAGTGAGTATTTAACATCAACCGTCTCCTACGTTGTACCAAGACCAAATAGGCGATCGAATCGTTTTAGTGAGCCGCGTGCACGAATAAACCTCGGCTTAAGTTCTTTCCGCTTATATAATTCTCTTTTGAACATATTTCCTTGTATGGATATATACTTTGATAACAGATATTTCTTTAATAAGTTGCTTCCCGAACATATTTTGCGATGAGGAGTTTCGCTGTTGTCTATTCCAATGGTTCTAGACTGTTATTATGTGGTGTGTGTGTTTGGTATATGTGTTCCTTTACTAATGTACATGTAGTATATACGTTAAGGTTTATATTGTATTTATTAATTTGTTAAAGATTATTTGTCCGTTTATTTCGAGTAAGATTGTGTAAATGGGGTGTGAATTATGTATGTTTTAATGAGTGTGAGACTTGTGAATGCGTGTAGTTTTTCTGGTGTGTTTAATGGGTATGAGGCTGGTGAATGTGTTCGATGTATTTTTTTTTCTATTTTATTTTTTTTTTTACTTTTAATTTTATAATTCAGAAAAAATTATTCATTGTATTATTTTATTTATAAGCATACACTATAATTGGCTGTTAGCTGTTGTATGGCTTCATTAAATAAATAAATAAATAAATGTCCAAATTGGCTTTATTATTGATTTATAAAGCGGAACTTCCGAAATATAAGGATGAATTTTAATCAAATAGAAGCCAGTGTTCGATGTTAGTCGCGATAATTTTTTTTTTAATTAAGTATTTTTATTTTTCCGAAAGATATAAAATTTTTCAGCTAATAAATTTCTTAGAACTTGACCGATTTCTCGTATATATTTCGATAGTAGCAAAATATTTATAAATTTATTTTCGATTCTGATTAAACGTATATACGCACATGGTTATATGCAATGGCAGCTGGTGGTTAAAAAATCAAGCGGTTGCAATTATACCTCACTACCCCTCCGCCTAATAAGCATACGCAAAAACCTTTTTTTGTTTCACACAACACCAAAAAGTAATAAGATCAACGTCAACAAATTGTAATACAAATACAAGAATCTTTTAAAATAGCAATCGGAAAAACTAAGCGTTATTATAATCATCAAATTTAAAAGATATTGAAAATTTTATTTTCCCTACATTAATATTATGCTAAATCAGGAACAGGCCGATCTAACCTTATTGTTTCCAGGTTGGTTTTTTTTTCTGAACTTCATAGAGATAATGGGTATAATTCATGTTGAAGAATAATACTACCAACAATATTAATTTAAAATATTAAAACGAAACAATTCGATAAATTATCTATAATTATTTTTATTTTTTCACAATTTACACAGAACAATCCTCTGAAAATTAGACGATCAATTGGGGTATAAATAATAAAGCTTCATGAAAAAATTCGATGTATATTAAAATCGGTCAATAAAAGTAGGAACAACATAAATTGGAGAGGGGCAATGAAACAATTCACACGCGGAAATGTACACAGTAAAAGAAAGACACACCAATTAGGAATTCAAAGAAGAAAAACTAATCTCTGAAAAAAAAAAGATAAAATATAAGTTGTAGATTCGTGTTATGAACATAACGAGAAAATATGTTTTGCCGTGTCAAGTGGATGTACTTCGACGATTCTGGTTGCAAAACGATTTCTACCAGTAATCACCATCTATGTAAACTCTACACCCTTAGGAGCATTAGGTGCAAAATCTCCATATAACGCTCTATATTGGTTTCCGATGTCTTGTTCATGTGATGCAACCACAAACCATTTTAACAGGAATTTCAAAGGCATTTTTTTAATAATTTTTATAATATATTCAAGGGGAACTATAATTAAAATTCACATATTTTATTTTATCTCCATAAAATAGTTAGTCTTTTTAACTATTTTATTTCATCATCAATTTTTATGTGGATATTTCCGGTGGTTGTGCAACCATGCAACCTTTATATATGACCCACCGCTGGTTGTATGTATATATATAGTTGGTCCTCGTTATAGCAGACTTTAATACAATGGACTGTACTGTATATGCCATAAGAAAGAAAAAAAGATCAAGATGTGCAGCAGTTTTATGAACACTTCAGACAGTTTAAAGAACTAGTAATTAAAAAATAGCATCAATCCAGCAAAAAATTAAAAATTAAACAATTTTTTCCACCGGATCAGTAGTTGTTCTGTGATATGTGCAGTAGGTATTGTAATAACTTTGCATAACATTGTTTGTAAATTTAATTGATTGTTTATTTTTATAGATCATGCGATGCTTTAAATTTCTGGTTTTAAGTTCAGGCAAATAAAATAATTTAGTATTTTTTTAAATGCTTACTTTATTTCATTCTTATCGCCGATTAAATAGAGTAAAGTTGTGGATTTTTCTGTTACTACCGATGGCAAAAAGGAACGAAGAATAAAGTTCCGTAGTAAATGTAAATGAATCTTTTTAATACGTGCTACTAAAGTGTCGGGTTGCGTTTCGGTGCGTTCTCTGTGTTTATTGTCTCTATAATAGATATTATACATTAAGTAACTTGTTTGTGTTTATTTTTATCTTTTATCGAGTATACGAATACGCACGTGTATATATAAGATAATCGTATTATACGTATATATATATAAGTTAGGCGAGTTATGGCCGACTCCCCTCCACCCGCCCTCGGGACGAGAATAAATAACGTTATCGATATGGAGGTATTGGATCAGAAGGAGTTCAACGTAGCAGGTGTTACTGTTTATAATACCTCACTTAAACGGTCAATTTCAAATAATTCAGAATCTGATAGCAGACCCCCTCCGTTAGTCCGGAATAATTCATACAATAATCAACTTTATAACCCTAATATTCACTGCGGCCCGTATATAGTCGTTATTCAACATAAAGATAAAAACATCGGTAATTTACATCCACTTGCTTGCAAACTATTGTCCTCTTATTCAGAAGTCGAATTTTTTGATGTCGTTGGCAGAAATAAAGTTAAAGCCAGTTTTAACTCACCAATGCTCGCTAATAATTTTATCCTGTCCATTAATAATAACGACAATAATGGTATGGAAGCGTACATTCCTTCTACACGCTTATTTCGATATAGGATTATCAAAAGTGTCCCTACAGACATAGTAGAAGAAGAAATTAAATCACACTCATTTTCCTCAGTCCCTATTTCATCAGTTCGACGGATAAATCGGAGAAATGGGTCACCATTAGTTCCTACAAATTCGGTCGAAATCGCCTTCTTGGGAAATGAATTGCCCGAATTTATATACATATACAAGCTACGGTCTCATTTTCCTCAGTCCCTATTTCATCAGTTCGACGGATAAATCGGAGAAATGGGTCACTATTAGTTCCTACAAATTCGGTCGAAATCGCCTTCTTGGGAAATGAATTGCCCGAATTTATATACATATACAAGCTACGGTTTAGAGTCTCTTTAAGGGTCACTCCTCCTAGAATATGTTTAAACTGCAACCGATATGGTCATATGACTATTCAATGCAGAAGTAGGCCGCGGTGTTACAGATGTGGTGAGGGACATGCCTCCTCCAGTTGTACAGCGACGGAGACTATTGATATTTGTTTAAACTGCAGAGGCGCGCACGCTACCATTGACAGGAATTGCCCATATTACTGTAAACAGTTCGAAATCAGAGAAGTGATGGCCCACGATAATATTTCTTTTTTCGACGCTAAGAAGAAACTAGCCTCAAGAGAAGTGTGCCTTCTCTTATTCGGATCGAGTTCACAATTCATCAAATGGGACTGAAAATTCTAACGCGTATATTAAGTATAACGATAGCAATCGATATAATAGTAAAAATAATTTTAAGCCTACAATAAATAATTTCTCTATTGAGGTGTCCTCGGCCCCTTCGCATTTCCAAGAATTACCAATACGTAAATATACCCCCAAACCTAAACAATCTTTTAATTTAGATTCTATTCACGTGTTTCCCTCTGGAAGAGTTCCCGCTGTTTTAACTAGTAATCAATTTTCTGTGCCAAAAGGAAAAATACAGGCTACTGAAGGGAATGCTTCTAATGATGTCTCTAAATCTACAGGAAGTCCTTCCTTAACCAAATCGGTTCCGATTACCACTACTGCTAAGTCCATGACAGTTTCGTCAAACAAGTTATCGTCGAACAACCAAATGTCCAATCATTCGCTCTCCCGAAGTGTTCCTAAACCGAATAAAAATAATAATTTCTCCTCTAGTAAAATGAATAATTCAAATACTAATTCAAGCCACTAGTCTTCCCGTCCTCTCTCTTAAAAATAAGTAATTATAATGTTCATATGATAAGTATAGTTATAATTTTAAATTTTGCCTTCTTTTTTTTCCTTTTTTTATTTACTTTTTTTATTTATTTTTTGCCTTTTTGTGTTATGTATAAGCACAGCCATAATGTAGATAATGGTAGTATGTATGTGTGTGTGGTATTTGTGCGTGCAACTGGATGTGGGTGCGTGTGTGTTCGGGTGTGGGAAGTGGGAGTGTGTGTGTTTGTGTATGCCTCCTATGATCGTACAGGGTATTGTTAAGTTTTATTAGTAATAATTTTATTAGCATCAGTTTTTTTCCTAGTTGGCCCGAGCTGGGGGATTTTTGTATATTGTGTACGACCTTTTCCTACCTCTATAAACCCTCTCCGTATTTTCCATTCGGTCATGTATTAACAATTAACCAAGAATGCTTCGCTTGATGCAATGGAGTTCACATAGTATCCAAAGGAATACTTTATCTTTCGAGGGTTTTATTCTGCAGAATTCGGTGGACATTATATTACTCTCCGAAACCTAGCTCAAACCTGAGGCCACTTTTAATTTTTAGGATATTTATGTTATCGTGATGATAGAGATGACGGTTATGGGGGGTCAGCTATTCTTATTAGGAAGAGTATATGGCATACAGTAATTAATTATTGCTCTCCTCCGAACCTTTTTTATGGGAAAACATGTAATCTGGTATCGATAAAAATTTATTCTGATAATAAAGATATTTCTGTTATTTCAGTATACTGCCCCCCTGGAGCTAGCATTAATCCAAGTGTTTTTAACAAATTTTTGACTGACCTGAATTCAGAAATTATTTTAGGTGGGGACTTCAATGGCCATCATATAGCTTGGGGAGAACCATAGTACTCGATGACATTCTGGCCAACTTTGATCACCATCTACATCCTTCTGAACAGTACGATGCCTATGCGTTGGCTCTAAATAAAGCTCTGTCAGTTGCTGTCCCCGCAAGAAGCGTTATTAGATCCAGATCATCTCCCCCTTGGTGGAATCCTGAATGCACAGATTATATTATTAGGAGAAATAAGTGTTTTACAACTTTTCGTAAAAATAAAACCATGACCAACTATCTCAACTTCAAGATAGCCGATGCCGAGACAAGACGATTCCTGAAGACCACTAAGCGACTTGCATGGCACAAATTTTGCACATCCCTCAATCGGAATACAACCCTCCAGGATATCTGGAAAAAATGTAAATCCTTCCGTAACCACAAAGTGAATGAGGAGGGGCCCCTCTCTATAATAATTTTACTAGTTTTTATCAGTTTATTGATAAAATTTGTCCACCGTACACCCCCACACAAGAAGAAATATATGCAAGAAGATTAGATCCTGCTGGTTCTTCCCGACAATCACAGATGTTAACAGCAGTAATTAGTTTGGAAGAATTATCAACTGCTGTATGGAGTAAAACAGACACTTCCCCTGGGCTAGATTTCATCCCCTACTCTGCCATTACACAATGTTCCAATTTTGCTCTTTCCAAATTATGTGATATATATAACCTCCTATGGACTAATAATATTGTCCCTGAAGATTGGCGTAAATTTTTTGTTATAGCTTTAAAAAAAACAGATAAGCCGACATACGACTTCAACTCATACAGACCAATTGCCCTGGGGTCTTGTCTAAGAAAGATCATGGAGACGATTCTAAATAATCGTCTGAGATGGTGAAGTCCAATGGCAAATTCCCAAAATCTATGTATGGTTTCCGCCCAGGATACTCTACAATGGATTGTCTAGCCCACCTTACCGCGGATGTATATGAGTCCTTTATCAACAGAGCTTACCTTACTGCCTGCTTCCTAGATATTCAGTCAGCTTATGACAATGTCCATATTCCGACTCTGTTTAATAGAATGATTCAGATTGGTATTCCTAATTCCCTTGCGGTGTTCCTTCGTAATCTGCTGATTAAGCGTACACTTGTTTTTCACCCTTCAAATTTTTCTAGCGGCTTACTCAGAACAGCGTACACCGGTCTCCCCCAAGGGTCTGTACTAAGCCCTTTACTGTTTAACTTGTACATTTCTCCTCTCTTTGAGCAAATACCAGATAAGGTATATTGTATTTCCTATGCGGATGATATTGTTGTATATAATAAAGGAAAGATTTACAGGAATGCCTGTATGTTTTACAACAGACCTTAGATTTCATGAATTCTTTCATGCATAACTCTCACTTATCACTATCAACAACTAAGTCAACCTGTATGGGTTTTTCCCTCAAACAGCTAAATCTGGCTCACCTCTCGGTTACACTAAACTGCGAACTACTCACCTTTGCTTCGCAGAAACGGTTCTTGGGGATTATACTCGATCAAAAGTTAACATGGGGTCCACATATCAAGGACGTAGCAGGGAAATCTCTCCGAGCCTCCAACATTCTGAAGTCTTTAACTTCTGTTTGGGGGGGGCGGATCCGAGTATACTTCGTATAATTTATGTTGCTGTCATTCGCTCTCGTCTTGAATATGGCTGTGTTCTCTTCAGTGGAGCCTGTAAATCCCATCTCAAGAGGTTAACAATAGTTCAAAATTCTTGTTTGAGAACAATAACAGGAGCTTTTGTATCAACTCCTTCTTTTGTATTAGAGGCTGAAACTCTTCTTCCTCCCTTGGAATTAAGGTTCACCTTGCTGGCAGATAGATTCCTTCTAAAACGAGTGGATAGCGTTAGAGGTTCTATATTTAGTCTTTTCAGCCACATTAACCGACATTGGAGATTTGTCCCGCATAAAATGCCTCGCTTAGCTGACAGAACTCAGACTTGGCTACCCTATGCCGACCTTATTATACCTAATTTTCCCCTCAAATATTCAACCATTCCCTACGAGTGTGGTTTTTTAAAGATCGATATTGATACTACATGTTTCTCTTCACTACCCCAAATGAAAAATAATTGCCAAATGAATGGTTTATTTTTATCAATCACCGCTAGATTATGGCCAGATCACATGTTAGTTTTTACAGATGGGTCAAAAAATACGGTATCCCACTCACTGGTGCAGCATTTCATATTCCTAATTTAAATTGCACCAAACGGTTTAGATTCCCTAAATTTTGTAGTGTGTTTACATCAGAGGCATTTGCCATTCTCAAAGCCATTCAGTTTATCAGAGGGAACGGGATCACAGGGAAAATATGAATAGGAAGTGACTCCCTTAGTGTTCTTAAAGCCCTGAAGAAACCTAGGTTACCCTACCATAGGGATTGCATTCTGTTATCCATAGTAGAAAATTTAATTTATTTATACAATAACCATGCCCTAGTATCTTTCGTTTGGGTTCCTGCCCATGAGGGTATTCAAGGTAATGAAGTATGTGATCGGGCTGCAAAACTTGGTGCATTGGAGGATATTCTCATTCCGAGGGTTCCCCTCCTCCTGTTTAGTAGCATTTGCTAGAGCAGACCTTCTTCATCGATGGAAGTCTATGTTTTGTAAAAGACGGTTTAACTTTTACAGATCCATCCAACCTAACCTCCCTTCCTTATCAATTCTCGCTCTTAGGCCTCCTAAAAATCTCTCAGCTCGACTTTTCTTTTCAATACTAGTTAGACTTCGTTCCAACCACAATTGACTTCCTAGCCATTTGTACTATATCAATCTCACTCCATCTTTATACTGCCCGGTGCATGCGGGAAATATTGCCGATGCTAATCATGTAATTTTTGCTTGTGACTTGTATACTAGAGGTAGAGATACCTTTATCAAAAAAATTTTACAGTTAAACATTTACCCCCCCCCCTTACTCAGTGGCTTACCTATTGGCTCTGAATAATTATGATATCCTCACGGCTCTGGCCACCTATGTCTTTATTTCTAAAATTAGTTTTTAAGTCGTTTTTCTCTCTTTTCTTTTTTGGAATTTTTAAAAAACTGGGTCAGATTCGAATGCCGAACGGCCGTAACAATGGTCATTTCTTTTCTTTATGTTACATAGTCAGCTGGATTTTAAATGTCATTAGCAGACACGATGTAAGGAATATTTTCTAACAGCACTTTTTGCAATTTAGGACGTTTTGCACGCTCTTCAAGATGAGATTTTATTAGTGATAACGCGAGCTCTTTCAAATATCTCTTCTGTTTCAACTATCATTTTAGCTGCAAAATTGTTTGGAGCTTACAAGTTACGCCCCTTCTTTAAATGTATTTTATACTTTTTTAAGCCCTCTGGGAGGCTTAAGCCTGGTAGCACCTCGTGAGTGCGCCATTACATATTATATCGTGTTTTATAGTCTTAGTCTTGTTTTGTAACTAGTCAACCGTGTTCCTCCATTCCTTCCTGTATTTTAATCTCTTTATGGGCCATCTGCATTCTTCTTTTTATTCCTTGTAATGTTCCCTCGTTATGTATGTATCCGACAAGTCTTTCTCATCGGATTTATTCTTTAGTTTCCATCAATTTCCTTTTTCCATTTACCATCTCTAATCTGAATTCCCCTTCTTCTCCGCCAATGCGATCTTCATCTCCACATTTCAAAGGTCTCCAAATGTTTTTCTTTTCAAGTTTTCCATTAACACCCACGTTTCCAAAACTACTTTTTAATGTACGTGTAATGAACAGATTTATTCGATAATGGAATTAAAATATAATAAATTATATGATATAAATAATTTTTCCTTAATTTTATTTTAATTCCATTATCGAATAAATCTGTTCATTGCATGTAAATTATTTATTACGTAGGAAAGTATTGGAAAAATTCGTCTATTAACTATATTCCTCTAAATCATGGATAGCAGATGTCGATGAATTTTAGCAAGTAGGTAATATTTAAAACGTGAAAATGGTTAAAATCATCGAATAATCACGTTTCTTGTCACTATTTCTGTTAGTATAAAGACTTCCCACTTAAGTAGTATGTTAGTAATTTTACTTACATACTATCCTTTCTAACACCTACAAAAAAAAAAAAAAAAAAAAAAAAAAAAAAAAAAACACTATACGCAACCTGACGTATGCAAAGCAGCATTTTAGCAATGTCTCGGAAAAAAAGGGTACGATTTCAATGATCTTTTTTTGGGGGGGGTTTACTCGTAATTTTCCCCTGAAAAAATCAATCCCCAACGATAGCCAGCTTGATTGTACTTTAATTTCATCCTTTAAAAATAAATTGGAAATAAATTTTGTTATGAGGAAAAAAAGGCTTTCCGTTATTTTTCGTTCTCTTGAATTTTTTTTTTGTGCGTGTGATAAGTGCACGTATGCTGCACTTAGGTAGGTATCTGCATTTTCCTTGTTAGTCTAGAATTCTTTTCTTTTGTAAATTAAAGTATCCCGTACGAAAGATTGCGTTGAAAACGTATGTTATTAAAATAATAGCTTTATCGGTAATTTTTTAATTTTTGCAGTTATTATCGTGTCTAGCAGCTTTCTTTATATCTAGTTGCTTTATTTGTGCGTTTACTTCCATAGGCGATATTCGTTTAATGGGAAGTGACATTTGGAATGATGTTTCCAGATATTTCGCTAATTTTTCTTCATGAATAGAATTTTCTTTTTTGTCAGGTTCGAAAATTTCTACCCGGTATTCAGCAAAGACGTCCGCTTTTTCTTGTCCAACTCGTGCCCATTCTTTGTTTTTCATTCTTATAGGGGGGGACACTGATAGATGTGATGTGTTTTTATACATTTTTTGTAGCCTTTCACAAGCTGTAGTCGGAGTTAGAATTTCTATATACTCTCGAAGTGTTTCGTTTTTTAGTTTTAGAAGCGTTCTCAATAATTGTCTAGCTGCTTTATTTAGGATAGCGTTATTAATTAGATTTCTATCGCTCTACCGTATTATTCTCAATTTTCTTTTCTCCGAGATGTTTATTGCTTTCGGATGTTTTTTTATCTTCATTTACAGAAGTACGCAGAATTCTGGATACACTTGGTAAGGCTTTCAACAGCGATTTCTATATCTGTTTCCGTTTTCAACAACACTTTGTCGTTGTTATTACTTGTTTCGTTGTTTCGAATTTTGTTACACATTCGGCTGTATATATTTTATTCATTTTTATTACTAATTTTTTTAATTCTTTTTTAAGGGTTATTTGAACCCACCACAGATACAAATCATATATGCGCCACTGAAGACTAGCCACGATTTAAGACTAGTTTAATATCTTACTTCGCAATTTCGTTACTTATAAGTAGATCTCATTTATTTATTTTGGTAAAAACGTGTCTCTCTTTATCGCTTCTTCATTCTGCTCTCATCCTACCGGACGCCATCTTAACGTATCTTCTTTCAATTTCCTAACTCCCTTCCTTTTTCGAAGTGTGTTCTACGACCAATTTATGTCGTTGCAATTTTTCTATAAATTCGTTGAGCTATACTGCGTAATATTCGAGTATTATCTCTTAATTTATTTATTACTGCGCTAATTATTACTCGTTTATGTATTTTTCAATTTCTTGTTAAGACATTTATTAAACCTTTCTGAGAGACATAGACGGTTGCAATTACAAAAATCCTAAACAATAAAAAAAAAAAGATTTTATATTCATCGAGCTAACAATTATTAACGATTGAATTGAAGCTGCCGCAGGGGTTGTTTTTCAACCCATACTACGTTATGTGTAATTTTATTCGAATATTAGAGAGGCAATGAAACAATTCAAACGCGGAAATCGAAGAAACTAATCTCGGAAAGAGATGAAATTGAAGTCGTGGACCCGTTCGTCAGTTAGCCAGTAGTATGCGCATGCAATCGCACCAGCGTGTTCGAACAACACAACGAGAAAACCTTATTCTGTCGCGTCAAGTGTGTGTACTTCAAGGGCTTTGGTTGCAAAACGATTGCAACCAATAATCGCCGATATAGTCCTACGTGTACTCTATACACATAGCATTACCGGCAAAATCTCCATATAACGCTGTATACGGTTTTCCGACGCCTTCTTCAGTTTGCATCGAGCGTGCAACAACCAACCGTTGTAACTAAGGATTTCGAAGCTTTTTTTAAAAGATTTTACCTTTTTCGATATATTCTACGAAAAATATATATATATAATTAAAATTTACTTATTTTGTTTAATCTCTATAAAATAATTAGTACTTTTAAATATTTTATTACATCATCAATTTTTACGCTGTTCTGGATATTTGCGGTGTTTGTGCAACCGTGCAACCTTCAGTACGTGCCACCACTAAAATCGTTATAAACTTCGACGTATTAAATATAATTTATTCTTCACGTTACGTTGCAATTTGTTTTCTTTTCAATTATTCATAAATGACATTACATATTCGCTATACAATTAAACTTTTATTCTTGTTTAATGTTTTTTTTTTGTTTAATTTTTCCATCAGTATCATTTAACGTTTATTATTTCATTAAAATTTTCACTTTTCGCGAATATTAAACATAATGATAACACTTGTCGACAAGCGAATTGGCGGGATAAATAAATGGTGAAAATTTTTGTTGAAGTATCCCTTATGTGTATATGACTATTTGGCAAGCTCATACGCATGGGCATAGAGCTGGGTATATATGGGTTGTATGGCGTATTGCTTCATATGTGCGGATGTGCATACATGTTTCGTAAAAATTTATTCGAGTATTATATGTTAAAAAAAAATAGTCCAGCTGAAGATTAACAACGATAAATGTTCACGGCCGTGGAATAAATTACTGCATTTTCGTATCAAGTTGTTCCGCGCTGTATTATCACCACGCGCAAATACAAGTAAAAAAAAAATGTATAATTACTTTATTAAAATTATTTGTGAACTTGAACAAAAAAAACCACTTCGCATAAGCGGTAAAGAAATATGTACTATTTCCATGGTAACTAATATATTGAGGAACATCGTTCTTAATACAGCGGTCATAAATTTTAGAAACGCGAATACCTTCTCGATTTTATACATAATCACCGGGGGGAATGGATCGTTTTTTCTCAGAAATCGATCTAAAATTATAGAATTAATATTTACAATCACTTACATAAATCACTGCGACTATAAATCTAACGTAGAATAAAAACGTTACAGGCCACGTCCCGTTTAAACGAATGTTATTATATTTATATTTTAGTTTTCACCAATTTACGAAGTTCTCGACGCAATATTTTTCCGGTTTGATTTTTCGGTATTTCGTCGATAAAATCTACGCCGCCTCTTAATTTCATGTGCGGAGCTACTTGCTCTGTAATAAAATGTCGTAAATAAATAAAACACGATAGATTTAAAAGTTAAAATTTAACTAGCGAATAATATTTCGAATAGCTTGAAATATTCATATGTAACGCGATCGACAAGAAATTAGCAAAGCTTTACTTTTATACGGACAGTTTTATTTCACTATTTAATTAAACATTTCATTATGCGGCTTCGAGCATGTTATCCTTTTAACTAGCTTTTTATTTTATCTAAAGGTTATTTGAAGAATGTGGAATGTAGTGATTTATTGTTCGGTACGTGAAAAATATAGAAAGAGTTTTTTAAGTTCATAGAATTTCATTTTCCATATACAAGCGTGGTCTTAATTTTACATTTTTTTTTGTCTCATTACTAATTTTTGTTTTATGTGTGTTTTAACTTTAATAAAGTTGTACGTTTTTCGACTTGATACGTCGCTGACATTTAATACACCGAAACCTTAGTCGCAAAACAGCTTCTGTATTTTTCTTAATCATTTCATTAATTCTTTAAAACGATAATAAAATGAAATAAAATTATATACATATATATATATATATGTGTGTGTGTAGATTGACCAACCTGATATATATTTCATAATGTCAGCCGGCGTGATTTTAGCGTTCGGTTGTTTAACGATAAACGCTTTAGGTAGCTCACCGGTAAAATCGTCCGGAATACCGATAACGGCCGCTTCCTTTATATCCGGATGTTTCAATAATAACGATTCGATTTCAGCTGGTGGTACCTACAGCGCAAAAGCATACAACAATCTTTATTCGTATTTGGATTAAATCAATCGGAAGAATAAAATAATAAATTCTAACGAGATCGTCATCATAGTCGTCGAATATTCGCAATAATCAAAAAAATTTTTCCATTTCGATAGTAACAGATAGAAACGGCATACAATAGCACATACATACATACATATATATATTATATATATATATATATATATATATATATATATATAATGAAATTATAGATAATACGTTAAATTATAATAAGCATATACAATATACAAATAACAAAACCAACAAATATTATTATATATTTAAAGCTATTGGTGGTAAATTATGGAGACTTAACTATAAATCTAAGGTAATTCTTTATAAAGGTTTAGTACAGTCATTATATACATATTGTGCTGGTGTCTATTTCAAACATTTAACTAAGCAGCAAATACATAATGTAATTTGTAACTGCCGTAAATTTCTTATTGATTCAACCTCTTCTTATATTACTGTATCAAATATAACATTATATACTATTGCTCGTATCTTACCTATTGATCTTTATATTAAAAAAAGATCTTTAATTTTTAATGCTAAAAAAAATAATTATGGTGTCATAAGTAAAATAGTTCTTAAACAGTTGAATACACAAATTTTAAATGAATTTTACTGTAAGATACAAAATTTTAACAAAAGATAAATTAATTAGTAAATTTTTCCGAATGTAATACGATTCGTTTTAAAAATAAAAAGATTATAGTAAATTTTTACATGACTCAGATACTTTCTGGTCATGGTTCCATTGGATATTATTTGAATAAATTAAATATAATCGGTGATAATAAATGTCACAACTGCAAGTGTAATGTAGTTGAAAATGTGCAACATATAATATACAAGTGTAACAAATATGATCACCTGAGGCAGTTGTATAGTATTGATTGTACGCTTAAACCGAATGAAATTATTTTATTAAACCAATTTCCGGTTTTTATCTTGGAAATATTTAAAATTAAGTACATTTATAAGATAATCGCTACTAGTAGCAATAAGCAAAAATCTGCATGCTACTACAGTTTTTTGTTTCAATTGTAATGTATATGTTAAATATATAATAAAAATATATATATATATATATATATATATATATATATATATATATATATATATATATATATGTATTGTTAAATACGTAAATACCACTTTAATTTCGAGCGAGTATGGAACACCGTTAGAATTACAGTATTCAAAATTCAATTTAAATATTGATATCCTTCCATTTTTATAACGGCTTCATGTAAGATAAAATCGAGTAAAAACGCTCAAAATTTCATAGAAATTTAATAAAAATTAACTATATACATATCCTTTCCAAAAGAAAAGAAAACACTTTTAGTGCGAAAATGTGAAGTACGAGACCAGTTATAACCTTATCAGAAAAATAATAGTTGAAATGAATCATTATTATAATATATATATATATATATATATCCACTATAGAACCAACGATAAATATTTAAAACAATTTTCATCATTTTTCTCTGTGTCTATTCGAATAAAAATATTCATTTTGACTCTTTCGTAGTATATTTTTTGGCGTAAATTCAAACTCCAGAATATTTCAAAATCATAGGTAAAAACATTTCGAAATGTATAGAGTAGTCGGCAGATCTAGTTGAAAGTTCAGCAAATCTCACATATTAAAGTAATTTAAAATTAAACAATTATTTTAATGAAACTGCGCCCATATATTACATGTTACATGTCTAGGTATGTGGATATATATATATATATATATATATATATATATATATATATATATATATATATGTTGTGTATGTTGTCAAGAAAAGACAGATAAACAAATGTCGGATATTAAACTAACTTAATTTCACAAAATTATGTTAATAAAACTAAATATACACGCTGATATATAGACAATTTATCTAATATATATACATATGTGTGGTGCACGTTTTTTCTTCTTCTAGATGTCTGATTTATGTATAAACTATTAATTATGTTATGGTATTCTTATCTGTCCCATTGAAATATACATTTGGCTCCAGTCGACCCTATCAAAAGCATTAACGAAACACGCATACATTGTATGTTTCAGAGCAATCAATCTTTCTCCACAAGTCATAAGGGTTGCTATTTCGTCTCTCGTTGCTTTCGAACGGCACATTATGTATCATCTATATTGTCTTCCATGTATCTTTCCAGTCTATGCTTGATAATGTGGAGAATTTTAGCCGCGTGTGACAAGAGACTAATAGTTCGACAATTCGTACACAACTTTACCGTGTTCTTCTTTAGAATTAGTATAAAAACTGACTAGCACATTTCCAGAAAATTTCATTCGTGAGTTCCTATTACCTTTTAAATACCCACCACGTAATACGATCTCAGCGGAAATGTTGTCAATTCCCGGCGCTCTATGCTTCGTTAACGCTTTTATTGTTGCTTCAAACTCCTGTAGTAGTAGTATCGGACTGTATTCTTTTGTTTCATTTTGCTTACAAATTCTTTACAAGGGTCTTTCAAAGTTTTTTATATATTGGCGCCATACTTTTTTCTGTTCCTCCGAGTTTTTTTTTGTTTTTTTTTTTTTTAATACTCATAGGCTTTATTCGTCATCTAAGTACTTTAATGTTGGTTTTTCCTGCTTAATTCTTCTAATTCTTCGCACTATGCATTCTACCAATAAACATACACATAATAAATAATTATATATTAACATGTAACATACGATTTTAGAAGTATGGAATGTGGTAGTTTTTAAAAAATAAACAAAAGAAGAATTAAAATCACTAAACATTTTTATGGAAAATCGCAAAGCTTATTATCAAGTGAACATAAAAAATAAATACGATTTATAAAAATATAAAATATGAAAATATTAATGCAAAAATTAACAAAGTGCAACAAAAATATTTCTGAGAAATATTGAAAATATTTTATCAATAAACCTTGTTTGTTGTTTTTTAATCGGTTTACAAAGATCAAAACTGATGACTGAGGGTCAAGAACATCGTACATTAGTTACAGAATCAGGTATGGACGCCTGCAACTAGCGCACATAGAACGAAAAGAAAGATAATATATCTAGAAGTACTTCTTGCAAATAAAAACGGACACGAGAATAAAATAAAAATAAATAATTGGAATGGCAAAAGTATCAGTATCAAGTTACGTGAAATATAGAAAAACCATAATATATATATCGGGGGAGGTGGACGAAAAATATATAATGAAAATATTAATATTTCTTGTAGCGACTCGTGAATAAAAATCGTGGACGCTAAAAAACCATCTAGATGCTTTCTGGATAACAGTCTATAGACTTATAAGAATTATATAGTTTAAAACTCCCCAAAGATTAGTAATAACAATACAACGGCAATTAATAAAATTCTTAATAACATAATTATAAATAATTTCATAGAAAACCAAATGTAATTCATAGAAAAGTAGAATATACAGTAGCAACGTTGAAAGAATCACCCTACATTTCATCGACATCAACAAGCGACGAAATTATAGACGAATAAAAAGCTGGATAATCGACAGACATTACAAATCAATTTTTTTGTCTGTCAGTCATAACATCACATCTAGAATAAGATATATACGATTATCTACGTCATGTCAAATAAACTAACCTGGAATCCTTTATATTTTATAAGATCTTTAATTCTGTCCACTATATACAATAATTGATCGTCATCGTAATAACCGACATCCCCGGTATGTAACCAACCGTCCGCGTCGAAAGTGCTGGCAGTTTCTTCCTCATTTCTGTAATAACCCTTCATTAAAAAAGGACTCTTAAGACAAATTTCTCCTTCTTTCATCGGACCTAATAATTCGCCAGTTTCTACATCTATAACCTAAAAATTGACAAAGGAAGCGATTATTCGGATTATATATATATATATATATATATATATATATATATATCCCTTGGGGCACGTGTACTTACACAGGTGCTCTCAAGGATCCGGAGCTGTAACCGGAACGGGGTGCATCCACAGGTTGCGGATAGTGGAACGGCATACAGATATGTAGGTTAGCTGTGAATAAGACGTCAGTCGACGAGGATCCAGATGGACAGCTTAAGGAACTGCCTACTAAAAGTCTGCATAAATCCTATGACTGTTTCTTCCTCGGCGAGTTTGGGTCACCGTAAAAAACCTACACCGTTACCACCTCAGTAACAAACCGCTGCCTTGCGGGTAGGATATTGATCCAAAGGCTAGGGTGCCACCCCAAAATAGTAGTATTTCCTTTTCCTTCCTGCCTTCCTTCCTTCTTCTTATCCCCTTTTCTTTTGATTCCCTCTCCTTTATTTCTCAGCATAAGCCGCATTATGTTCCTGGTCGTCTTCCTCTGGTTGCCACTGGATAAAACATATGTGGTTGCACAGTTTTGTTACATTATCAATTCACGCACAACTTTCTGCATATTTCTATTCTTTCATTCACTTCTCTTTTCCTCCTCATATCATTATTTTTCTTATGCAGGCGACATAACTCAGATACGAGTGTCGGTATCCTTATTATATATATATATTTAATTATTTAATTGCAATTTGACCTAAAGGGATTAACGGACAATTTTCAATGTGGTAATTCTATGAACAGCAACTTACCTAAAATAATTAGTTAAAGCGAAACAAAAGATCCCGTGAAAGCAAACGAATTGTTGTTGTTTCATTTTTTTTTTTTTTTTTTTTTAGTTTGTTCCCCAATCCGAATTTACCCGGTAGGGCTAGTTTATTGCTTAAAATCTAGGTGTTATTATAAAATAGTTAGCTGACCCTATATAAGCTAACGTTCATTAATTAAACTGATTTCTTCTGTGATATTAGGTATATTAAAAAATCATAATAAGATAAGTCCATATCTGCTTCACACCTGTCTTAAATAATATGAACGTAGATCTGAGAAATAGCTATTATTTTATATTTAAGAGGTAGCTCCGAGGTTCCACATAGAAACCAACAGTGTAAAAAACATATTTCAACGTTCTTCATGAACCTTTGCCGAATTATCTATGATCAGCATCATTTTTCTGATGTCATTGTTGATGTACTTATAAACTAAAATGATAAAAGTAGAGTAACATCGTCTTATAAAAAATAGTGATATGTGTTCCTTATGTGAGCGAATTCAGATGATACATAAAATAAATGTCTATCCTACTAAGTAATATAAATTTATATTCAGTCAAATATTAAAAGCGCTTCCTTCGTACTATACGTTGCTTCGACGCTCCATTTTTATAACAATATATTTTGCACATGCACGAAAATCCAAAATACAATTATACATACATACCACATTACATATATTTCAAACAATGTTCATCGTGTTCTTTCATATCCAAAATAATAATTTAATTATGTTTATACTTTCTAAATAAAAAAGCTATTTAAATTTAATACACATTATTTAAAAATGCTTTCCTAATTTTGACGAAAATTTATCTTATCGGTGTTTCGGTTTAATGCGATATAAACTGTTATTAAATGATTATAAAAATAACGAATATATATTATTTCAGAAATTACAGATTGCTCGAATTGGTCTCATATATATCATAAGTTATAAGAATATAGAGATGAAAGTATTATTTTGAACTATTTATATTTACGACATATTAAATTTAATTAAGAGATGAATGTTTCGAAAAAATTTTTCAAACATAAAGTGTGTTTGCACGTGTACCTAATATCGTTGAATATTTTCTTTCAATTACTAACCTTAGCTAAAAATCCCGGTAACAACCTGCCAACCGAGCCGTCTTTCGGATCATTTACCGTTGTAGTACAGACAACTGTCGTCTCAGTCATTCCGTAACTTTTCAATATATCTTCGACATTGCAAAATTTAGATACTACGCTTCTTTCTATATCGACGCTCAACGGAGCTGCTCCGCACAGAATTCGATTTACCGACGATAAATCGTAATTATCGACCATAGGATGTTTGGCTAAAAACACCATCAATGGAGGAACGCACAACAAAGTATTAATCTGTAACGTAATATAGTATGGTACAAAATTTAGATATATATATTTAAATAAATTTAAGAAATTCGATTAAATGTAAGAAATAATTATGTGATAAATATAATTACAAAAATAAATTTAATTTTCAAATAACAATTTAATCTTTGTATAAACAAATAATGAAACATTGAATTTTAAGAACCACTTTTCGAACTGGAGTCAAATTTCAAAATTGCAAAAGCACCGACTTCACCATTTACAATTAAAAAAATTGACTGCAAATAAATTAGTACTATACAAGAAATTACATTTTTTAATACGTTCGACGCGTACGTAGGTATAAACAAAATTTAATATGACAAATTATTAAAACATACTTTTCATTAATTAAAATCAAATAATTTCAGTCATAAACAATAAATAGTCATAATTACGCCATACAATATAAGTAACTTTTTAAATTGTGGAATGCAGTGATTTTTTATTAATTTAATTAGAAAAATTAGTTAAAATCACTAAACGTTTACTTTCTTGAAAAGTATTTCGGCAATTACGCCAATTATCAAGTGATATTTAAATTAAAATAAAAATAAAGATTTAAAAAATAAAAACACAAAAATATAAATTTAAAATCACAAATTTACAAGTATAAAATGAAGAGTAGATACTTAAAACAATCTAACAATTACTATGGCCAAGAATATATATATATATATATATATATATATATATATATATATATATATATATATATATATATATATATATATATATATATTATATATATATACATTTTAATAAAATTTAAAACGAATGAATTTGATTAAATGTAAGAAATAATTATGTGACAAATATAAATACAAAAATAAATTCAATTTTCAAATAACAATTGTCACTGTCAGATTGTTTTAAGTATCGATTTTTCATTTTATACTTGTAAATTTGTGAACCTAAATATATTTTTTTGTGTTTTCATTTTTAAAGCTTTATTTTTATTTTTATTTAAATATCACTTGATAATGGCATAATTGCCGAAAAGCTTTTCAAGAAAATAAACGTTTATTGATTTTAACTGATTTTTGTAATTAAATTAAAATAAGTAACTACTGAAATACGCGTAAATGGTACATAACAAAAACATGTTAAAATATATTAGCATAAATTTTTCATTTATATATATTTTTTTTATATCTCAGTGCCATTTCGTACTTTAATCAGTTTGTACATAAATAAATAGATAAAAATATAGACATATTTAATTTTATAGAATGCAACAGTTGCCCTTTTAAAAAATTAAATACAATAAACAAGTAAGAAAAATGCCGTTTCAATCTATACATTGAAGTATATATCAGAATTATCGTAATTTTATCGATATAGAATTTTTTAATTTAATAATGCTAACCTTCAAATGGTAACTCTGTGAGATATATATATATTACATTTTACGAAGATGTTACGTATAGTCAAAAGTATACATACTTACATTACATCGTGAACAAATTTTTTCATGTTATAATTATCGCCGTTATTTGAACTACGTCGATAACGAACAGACGTGCACACATTATCAAAAGTGTTAAAATTCTAAATTGTTTTAATGTTATATTATCAAGAATGACATTATTGTTCGTAGCTGAGATAATTATTGTTCCGATAGCACATAGTTTTATCGGATTTCTGAGGAATTTTTTAAAAATAAAACAAAAAAAAGTAACGACTCGATGAGCCAGACGATAGATTTAAATCGGATGATTCCCGAACATGAACTATTTAGATCGCATTATTGAGTGTACAAGCCGGGAAGCCGTTTGCTTTATACCAATGAAAAGATAAAATTGAGAAGACAAAAATGAAATTGTGAAAATAATAGATATCTAAATTGAAAATCTCATTAACTTTTCAATATCTCACGCTGTTTTCGAATTGGATCATAACCTTTTTTTTCATTGTATCGTGTTGTTAGAATGATGTCCTTGTTGCTTTTAACAAAATGATTTTACATTAAATAATAACTTGCGAACTGCATAAAGAAAACTTATCATTACGTTAGCTAATTTTTTAGCAAGTTTAAATGTTGTTTTTCTTGCTGCATAAAATTAATAGTAATTTTTTTATTCTTAAATATACGTTAATTCGTAAAAAATTCATTAGTCAGTTATTTTACAAACCAGTTATTTATCGAGCATATCCGTTTAAATTACGAAAAAACCCGGTAATAATGACTTCTGAATAATTAATAAATTCGTTATTACATAAACTGAAGTAGTAGTATAAAACTAATTATAGTAACAAAATTCAAATCGCAAATATTATTTGCATAATTTAATAAATGTAATAATACGAGTAAAACTGTCTTAATCATATCAACGCTATCATAATAAACTCATTCGTACACGTCATCCGTCTTAAAAAACAATAATAATAATAATGACGATGCACAAAACTGACCGTCAGAATTACGCGTACAAAAACGCTTTACCGCTCATTTACATTTGTACATTCAGGCGGCATATTTCTTATTAAACCGAGCTCTATATAGCTGATAATATAGTTTATAAACTAAAATAATAAATTATTACATTAATTAATCTTTAGAAATGAAGTTTTGATTAAAATTCCTTATTTATTATACAGACAACATTTGAAATTTAAACTTTAAATCGAAACACAATTTTCTAACAAAAAACAGATTTAAATAATCGTAGAGAATCCAATCATACATTATAGGATTAATGCAAAGACAAGCAGACTGGTCTCGCAACCATAGGGAATCGTCGGATTTGAACGCGTTCCTTCGTCATTTTCGAAATCAATCGCGTGTTTTTCATAAAAATAAATCTCTTTATTTTAAAATAGTCGAGAAAAATATAACGTTATAAATATGTTAGGTAAACAATCACGCTTCATATTACACAATTTTTTTTTTTTTATGAAATAATACCAAAGAAATGTGTTCATATTACTTAAACATTGATTTCGATTTCGACGGACTTCGAAAATGATAGAAAAAGAATGTATTTGGTCCGAAAAGCCGAACATAGATAGTTTCTGCGGTTCTAAGACAAATGTATAATTATCCAGATACAATCCGCTTGTCTCACATTAATCACGTATACGATGCGTCAATAGAGACTTCGTAAGAAAAACATATTTTTGCAAAATGTGCATATTTGTAAACGTTTATTATAACGTGGGTAAAATAGTATAACTATAAAAGAGCGTATCGTATGTTCAGTAATTTTCCCCATCAGCACAAACTTATTCAAAAATTCGAAATAATGATACTACAGAGTTGGGACTTCCTTTAAGAAGTACATTACGATGACCAAAATTTTATAGAGGTAATATAATCTTCAATATTTTCCTGAAGGAATCTTTGAAAAGTTTGTAATGCAGCGATTTAAAAAAAAAAAAAAAAAAAAAAAAAAAAGGTGTTCAAATAACTGATTTTTTTCTTTACGAAGAATTACAAATATTTTCGGCTAAGTCATTATCGAGAGAATATCAAAAATATATACGAATTTATAAAACTTCATCCTTTAACCTAAAAATCAAAGAATCTTTAACTATTTATTCTATTACCTAAAAATCAAAAATAAAGTATTCTATACGAAAGCAACGCCAACCTTATATTTAGGAATCGCCGACATAAATATTTCTTCGTCAAATTTCGCTAAATAATAAATCACATCGCCGTAACTAGCTATAGCGGTTAGTAATATCATAATTCCATATCCGTGAAACATCGGTATAACGTATAACGATCGACTTTCTTCGAGCTGTCCGAGCTGTCTCAATGTAAACCTACAAAAAGAAAAAAAACATAAGCTACATTTTATATATATATGCAGTAAAACTTCTTTTAATCGTCGCTATTTTATCCGTTGCTCTCTGATATCCGCCACTGTAGCAGCAGCTCGTTGGTACAAAAGAAGTTCCATTGTAAGTTTCATGTCATCTGAACAATTCTATCAGCGTTTCTTTCTTTTACCGTGTACATTTCCGCGTGTGATTGTTTCATTGCCTCTCTCTCACACAAGTTTATCTTGTCCCTATTATTACTGACCTATGTTCATATACGTAAAATTTTTTCCTTGCATGAAACGTTATTATTTATAGGGCAATTGATCATTTTATTTTCAGAGGATTTTGTTGTGAAAAAATTACACTATTATACATAGAGTTTATCGAATTGTTTCGTTTTAGTATTTTAAAATTTTTTATACGTTTCTAATTGTATAAATTTTGTACTTATTCATGCGAAAGTAAATTTTTAATATATTTCGGTTTAATATTACAATTTTTAAACTTTGGAGTTGATAATCTAACTTCATAATTTTTAGTTTTTCTGATTAGGCTTTTAAATGATTCTTGTATTTGTATTACTCTTTGTCGACTTTGACATTATTAATGTTACTTTCCGATGTGTGAAACAAAAAAAATTTTTGTGTTTGCATATTTAGGGGAGGGGGAGGTGTAATTGCAACCGCTAGATTTTTTAACCACGAACCGCCACTGATTATATATATATATATATATATATATATATATATATATATATATATATAAAACACTTATTTAGTTCTGGTTACTATAACGTATTTTTTAAGTTGGCAATAAATTTTAATTGAGAATATAACTTTGACGGCCAGTTCGAAAATTTTACTACTGAACTTAATTAGCTCGTTATCTCTATTTTCAAAGCAATTTGTCAAAATTGTGTTTTTTTATTATCATAAATTAATTTTATTACATTATTTCCAAAACAAAAAACACCAAAGCCAAAAGTACTACAAAATTTTAAGGCGCAACAAAAATGTTCACCCATATAATAAACTATTTTCCAACTAACTATAAATATTGTCGACTTTACTAGTAATTGGAGACAATCATTCGATATAACGTTTCTTTATGGTTAAACCGAATCAATTTAAAAATTAATTTATATTATATATCATTGGAAACAGATTGCTTAGAGTGTGTTTGTATTATATAAATTTAATTTTACATTTGAGTATTCTAAAATTATGGAGAAATTGTAAGCGGAAGAGTCATGCTATAGTTTACACCGAGAATAAATCAGTAATTACATTTAAATATAAATTTAGGACGAATAACACGAAACACTTTCAGAAAATTTAGGCTTGCTTTACACTGTAGGTACGGTAACGCTGCGGTCTCGATCCGGCAAAATATTCTCAAATGAGAAACAATGTAAGCACTCACACTATCGGTTACGCTCAAATTTCGCTCCAGCCACGATAAATCCAAAAGAAATTTTGGCTGGTCGAGAACACTTTTCGACGGAAAATATAAACAATTAATTTAATATTTAATTAATTTTAAATACAAACAAATAAAAATATTCTTTATTAAAAGGAGAATACAACCGAATTTGATTATCGACTGTTGAAGACTGACTGAAGCCTGACCGTAATTGTGAACGTCATGTGAGCGTGACCAGACCGAGACCAGAGCGTGAGCTGAGTGAGACCATACTTATAGTGTGAATCAAACCTATTACTACAGAAAAAGTAAAATAACTAACGAAATAGCAATGCTCTCTCATCTAACACCACGAAATAGGTGATAAATAACCTTACACAATATACTGAAAATGAATTTGAAGAAAAGAAAGTAATAAATGTTTGTCGATATAAAGGAAGCCTATGATACAATAAAGCAAGATTGAATGTGTATTAACTGAGAATTATGTATTTATAGGAGCGATGAGAATGATTAACGTTGTTGTAAATAACGCTTATTGGGTGGTGCCTTAAGCCAATATACATCTTAAGCGGAATAGAAACTCCTGATATAAGATGTCGAAAGAACTAAACATCTACAGGATATTTGGCACCCGATATATGTACAAAAGTGACAGTAGCAACGCGTTTTACAGTTACTGCGGTTTTAAGTAGTAGAAAAAGAGCGGCTGGTACAATGTGAAGAACAGAGACGTCATACAATAAAAGAATCACAAGAAAATCTCCATTCGAATAGGCGCTGGATACGTAGGAACAGAAGAGAACATGTCGATGAAGTCAAACACAGAGGATGTAATCTGCGATTACAAGTAAATTCAGACAACTAGCCACTTACTAGATTGCAGACTTTGCCGGCCTTTGGTGTAACTGAACAAATTTCATACACGCGGATCGTAATGCTATACAGCTGGTGAAGTATTGGTTGAAGGAAATATGGCATTTAGCCTGGTTACTATACGAAGAAATGAATAAAATTTGAATAAAAAACCTCGTGAAATATTTTTCACGAATAAACGTTTTAAAAAATGCATATAGATGAAATAGAATTTATTTCGTTATTTAGGCACGACTGTAAAGATTACAGAATGGAATTCTTGATGTAAAGAGTTTTGATAAGTTCGTGTATCGAGGATCGGCAATTACAAGAGATGGAACCGCGACAGAAGAAGTTAAAAGATGAATAAGAGTCACTAAGCTCGCACAAAAATCTGGAACATTACGATGGGTATCAAAACACGTCTTTTGAAAACACTGTTTGTCTCTTTCTTTATATACGCATCGGAATGCTTGACGTTAAAAGTAACAGATATCCGACGAATAAATGCGTTTGAAATGTTCTGCTGGAAAAGTATTCTCAGAGTCCCATGGAACCTAGAAAGAACAAACGTGTCAATCCTGAATGAAAACCGTTCGGAAATGCGTGTATGTGATATAGTGATGAGACGAACTAATTCTGACAGGTACGGTCGAAGGAAAAAGTATACAAGGAAGAGCGCCCATAAGGGGATACAACAGATGTAATTAAATAAATGACAAACGCTACGTGGCTTCAGCGAGTTATTCAATACGCGGAGAACAGAAACGTATGGCGATCCAAAGTTCGGCAAATTAAGGTTCACGATTTCACGATGCTTTAGATCGAGCCAACTATGAAGAGAGATGTATATGCATGTATATATATATTTAAATATAAATAGATTTTCACAACTTTTCACAATATACAGTCTACACAAGAGAATCAAAAATCACGCGTAACGTTATTACTAACATCTGTCTGCATTTTCCTAATTATAAAAGAAGTTTCTTTGAAAAAATACGAGTAATAAACACAATAAAACACATACCGTTTGAGTTCAAGTAGAAAAATAAAACTAATATGTTTTAACATAACACCCTTTGGAAGTCCGCTGGAACCGCTGGAAAATAGAATCATAGCTGTCGAATCCGGACTTACATCTGGCGGCTTATATTGCGATGTCGGTTCATTTCGAAGTAGCTTGTAGAAAGAATAGTGACTGACGAATGGTTCGTCGTCCAAGCTGATGATATACTTCGCATGAGTATTCACTTTCTTTATTTTGTCGTAACATTTGACGCTAGCGAATATTATGTAAGGAGATACTAAATTTAATGTGTGTTTCAATTCACCTGTAATTAAATGGCAAATAAAACATTAATCTTAACAACGAAATCTAAAACATAATTTTAGAATACTCAAATGTAAAATTAAATTTATATAATACAAACACACTCTAAGCAATCTGTTTCCAGTGATATATAATATAAATTAATTTTTAAATTGATTCGGTTGAACAATAAAGAAACGTTATATCGAATGATTGTCTCCAATTACTAGTGAAGTCGACAATTATCAAAGGTTTCATTTTTATATATGTTTTTACTCATTTATTATACTTGTATTCGTTTTCATATCCTCCTTACAAAGAAATCTTAAAACAATATTTCGGCGGTATAAATATAATATTTATGAGTATTATACTTAAAGTTTAACAAAACGTTCAGTATACAAAAATATTTTTATAATTTAATTACGCATCTATATTTCAAACTTTAATATTGTTTCAACATAAATATAACCGGACATGAGGCTAATGTGGATTAACAACAAATACTGTCTAACAGTAAAATAAAATATCTTTCGGTAATAAATACGTATACATACATAGACAAATTATATTTTCATCGTAACACGTAAAAAAGTATTCATATTAAAACGAAATATTAAAAATTATTTAACGAACTTGTGCCATAATGTATAGTACAAATATATACACACATATATCTTATCTAATTAAAAGAGCAATTCTGATACCTATATATAAAATTTAGAGGTGGAATGTAGTGATTTTTATTACTTAATTACAAAAAACAGTTAAAATCACTAAACCTTTATTTAGATTTCACAAAGCTTTTCGGCAACTACACCATTGTCAAGCGATATATAAATAAAAATAAAATATGAAAAACACAAAATATTAATTTAAATATAAGTTCACGAAATCAGCTGTTTTTGAATTATTGTTTTCATGCAAAAAAGCGCTTCTCTAGTTCCCATCCCATTACGAAAACCAAATTGGTTCCATGTCATGGTTTTTTTTTTCGCAAATTTGAAATATTCGCCGATGAATTATTCGCAAGAAAAGTTTCAGGACGTGGCTCATAAGGCTTATTAGTCTATGATCATCGCATTTATATGCATCAGGGTACGCCAATTGGTAATGAATTTTTTAAAGTTTTTAAGGTAATTTTTAAACGTTTATTATCATGTTTTTTATGTTCGTAGTATAAATTATTGATTTTAACAGTTTAAACAATCGCGGTCGCTATAGATTAACTCGATCATGACTCTCAAAACTCTTTTATAAGAAACAGAAGAGAGCCAGACCACTAATCTGGTAGCCAATCTATATGATCTCATTTAATATTAATTTAATAAAAATTACCTTTAAAATTCTTTAATTATTATTACCATTTTACGCGTAAATAAAAATTACCGGGAAAATAACATCGACATGCAAGATATAAATCAAATTACTGTATATAGTATATCATGTAAAACAAAAAAAGGTAAACCACCTGATGATGCACCGCATCTCAGGCACTTATCCTGATGATGAATCGATGGATGCTTTCGATATGATAAAATATATCTACCTTCAAACAACGATGTATACTGTCCGTAATTTGTTCTCTTAATTTAATACACGTATTTATTTTATTGCATTCTGTAATTTTATACAGCTATTGGTAACTTTTATTAATATTCCGTTTCTTTAAATTTATTATTCAATTTTATCAGATTTATACTTTATTAATATGATTCGACTAGTATAATCATTTTTTTTATTATTATTTTTTTATTCAATGTGAATCATTCCTACTATTTTATATTAAATACTAAAGTATATTTATTTTATTCTATTGTGGATTAGATTTGTTACATTATTATTCTGATTTTAAATATTTAATGATTAGAAAAAAGTATTAGATAATAGGGCGTGTACTTGAGTGCGTGAAAACTGTCAAATAATAATACTACGTAGTGTATAAGCTGGCTACTACTTAGGCATTATCTATATGTTTAACCATGAGTGGTACATACATACGTAACGAACTTCCCAGTAGTCAGTAACAAATATAAAATATTTCTTATTCTGGTACTGACTATAGTACACCTCTACCCCCATACTCGTAGGACTACAATTATTATTATTGTTTTTATAATTTCGGCCTTATCAACATCGTCGATCGGTTACTGTTAAATAATACAACGCATTTTAACCACGTCAAATGAATATATACATATATATTTTTTTTATCTAACGTATTTATTATTATTATTGTTCTATTTTAATTTTTTTTATATTTTAATTGATTTATTTCAAATTTCTAAGGTACGCCTCTATTCTAAACACGTATATATATATATATATATATATATATATATATATATATATATATATATATATATATATATATACATATATACTGGAGTATCTTAGAAACAGCAATAACGATTTCGATAATATTTTGCGCACACGTGTAATTTATGAAGTGATTCAAAATAGTCTTTAATTACAAAAATTTTTGAAAAAATTATAAATAACTTTTAAAATATTATAAAATCATAATGGAAAGTTATGCTAGCCGTATTGTTATTTTAAGCGTATGAAGGAAAAATATAAAATTATTAAGAAACAAATTTTTTAACCGAAATATATAATTATAATAAAATGATACACTTTCTATAGTTATAAAAATATATATGTATATTGTTACCTAAACACATGATACTTAATTTACTTCAGTACGAATAAAAAGTTAACTGATTTTAATAAAATAACGCGAATAATTTTTCTAAAATGGTACCACCTCTAAAAAAGAAGAAAGTAAAAAAGTAACATACGTATCAACGGAAAATTCAGATACGAAATCAGGCAAGAAAATCGAATATTTATAATAAAATATCATTAATAAGGAAAGAATACCTTCTGAATATGATGGATTTAAACAGGATATAATGGCGCCCACGTGTAATGTAGCTAACAATACAACAGGAACTTCTAATTTATTCTCCGAGATGACACAAATTATATCTCCCGGCTTACAACCCAGCTTAGTCAGCTGAGATGCAAGTTTAAAGCTTTGTTCGCAAGCATCGCCAATTGTTAATTGTCTGCCTGTTAACGTATCTACCTACAAAAATCGATCAAGTTTATATAACATTCCATAAATAATACATCAATAATTTCTCTATAAATTTCGTCCAATCATTTTTTACCTTAGAAATTTATGTATATATATGAAAATAATATTTATTTCGTGTTATTATTTTATTATAAATTTCATCCAATCATATTTTACCTTAGAAATTTATGTATATATAAGAAAATAATATTTATTTCGTGTTATTATTTGATTTATTTTCGACTTTCTGTCGATTAATTTCCCCTATGTATTATTTACTGATATAGCTTTTCATTGTTCTCATAAATATTATGTTATTGTATGATGACATTCAGTCAATACATAATTCATTCATTATAATGTTTACTTTCACATATTTATTTATGAAAAATATATTATTTTTCTTTATATTTATGTACGTATATATCCTTATTTCATAACTCGAGCAAAGCATTATGAATATTATATGCGAGACCACCTTACACCCAATTATCTGTAGTGAATCTAATCGTTTTATTTGATCGATATATCTCGATGTGGCTCTCCTGCGTCATCTATTATACCTTGTAAAATTTGCTTTTCGACGATATCATTTCTTAAGATATGATCGATATATCTGACGATCCTTCGATAAACTACAACCTTTAACCGTATTGTTATGTTTAACTGTTGAAGTTGGTAGGTTTTAAACCTCTTGGTTGTCGTCCATGATATTCTCAACATTCTTCTCTCTAGAAATACATTTCAAAATCGTTTATACTTTTTGTCATTTTTCTTCATATTTCAGCATCCGAATGAGCTCTTCTAGATTTGGTTAAGTCCTGACATTGGCGGGTCTTTGAAATTAAATTATGCATTTTAATTTCTTCGCTGCATAGTGTTTTCTAATTATCCATTCACTGCCTATATTGAATAGTATAAAACTTATACAGCCCTTTACTCACAGTTTTTTATTTTGAAACCTTCCGTTGGCTCATTAGCTATTCTAACTTCTAGTATGCTGTTATTATATAAGGATTTAATGAAGTCTACCGTATCGTCTACTTAACACAATCAAACGTTTTTGTTATTTTTTACACAGTCAACAAATATATATATATATATATATATATATATATATATATATATATATATATATATATATATATATATATATGCATGTGTGTGTAATATTAAATACTTTATGTTACATTTTGAAGTTTTCGCTGTCCCAAAATTTAAATTATAAAACAAATATTGGACTCGCTTAACCAAAAACATATTAGGATCATGATAAATTGTCGATAAATATAAAATATTTAAGTTTAATGTATTGAAAAAAAAATTACAAGCATACAAAATATTATTAACCACATAACAAAAACCAACGTATAATACTCATTAACACTTTAAGACCCAAAAGCTATATTTCGAAAGTGTCGAAAATGACAATATCCCCATATATGGTGGACGGCATTGGTAATTTTCTGATTAGATGTTTACATTTACCGTGGACGCTTACCACAATTCAAAACGAGTAGATTTTCAAATATGGTGGACACAATTGTTACGGTTCGTTAATTTTCCGATAGACGGAGCCTACTATGAACTTATATTCAACTGAAATTGTTGAAATTTATAAAAACTGTACTGAAAGTGCATCTTGAACTGATAAAATTTCACGAATTGGAACTTTCGTGATGTTTGATGAAAATTGTAAACTTAACTTGGTGGTGGAAGCCGACCACCATATATGGACACATGAGGCATAAAGTGTTAACACGTTAGACACTCAAAACATTTACTATTTCACTATTCTTCTCTAATATAATTTCATATCGGTGAAATTCATAAACAAATTAAACAATACGAAGTTAAAACATCATCAAAACCAACATTGGACGCAAAACAAGAACACGAGTAAATCTTAACACTTTCCAGGAAAAAAAAACATAAAAACTTGACTAAAAAATGAATCAATTTGTTTATTTATAATGTTCAAAGGAAATCAATGATAGTTTTATTTTTGGAAATGTATAAGAATCAGGAACCTCAAGAACAATCCAATTAATATTTAGAACAATCAGAAAAGGTGAAAAGATCTGTTTGTGTTATAATCACGACAAATAAATTTATAGAGTTATTCATAAGTATTCTTAGTACAAATTTAAATGACGAATTTTTTCTGTAGAAAGTAGAATTACATTTTATGACATAGATGCCACCAAATGATATAATAATTTCACATTATTCTCTGAAATGAATCTATTCTAAATCATTCGTTCTTCTTGCGTATAACGCTCCGATTGAGTTTAAATCTTTTTGCAGCGACATTCTCAGCAAAGCACGATACCAATGTTATATCGCCCAATAAAATATCACAATTTATTTCATAGTTTATTTAAAACAATCTCTCCCTATTCCCAACACCAGCTACTTCTCACACACGACACGCCCATGTGTAGTTATAAATAATTAATATTAGTTAAATATATAAAACCTCCCATAGAACTTAACAGTGTGAAAACAACAACAAAAAACGAATCAATTTAAATTAGAAAATAAACGAAATTAAATAATACCAACAAAATAGTATAAATATCATTCACAGGTGTAATTATCACATAATATAAACGAACATTTCCCACCGGTAAATATACATAGGATGATTTGTAAAATCGAGATATAGAGTGATTTTATTTTGCATTCATGAAGAATTAAAACTCTTAATTTCAACTGACATTCTTCGAAAAATAAAAATTAAATAAGGAGAAAAAAATTTCTCGACTTGGTAGTAACAATCAAATGTTAAAAATGAACATGGTTAGGTAAAAGGACAGATTAAGAGTAAATATTTATTAAAGCTCGTATTTCAATGTAAATCATAAATTTTCCCATTACACAAGACATTTATGACATATTATCTCGACGTTATGTACATTATACACGTTTTAGGTAAATTATCACAAATTAAAGACTACAATAATCAGTGGGAGATGATATTTTATTTTACAATTATTTATGCAATACGATGTCAAGACGAGATGGCAATGTAAATTATGACTAAAAAAAAAAACATGTTTCACAATAAATTATTATGTTAAAGTGAAAATTATAATTTCATGCGTAACCAAAGTCAGAATCACATGTAAGTTTTATTAAAATGACCAAGTATTTTTAATTGTTTTGCTATCTGATTACAGAAACGTAGTATCAAATATGCGTAATAATTATAATTTTTAATACATAGTGCCGAAAATTAATCTTATATCCATGCAATCGAACTTAAAATTTAACTCATCATATAATATCAAAGTAATATGAACTCTCTTAATCGTAATACAATTTTAGAAACAATAACTAATATAAACGAGAAATACGACGGCACAATTACTAAATGTGGGACTGATATTCTCAAAAAATTTAATATAAGCCAAATAGCAGAAAATATCTTCATTATAAAACATATTAATTGTGAATAAAGGAATTAATATGAATAAGTAAAAATAATGTTACTGATATAATGATTTAGCACATTATACAGATGAACCGTACAAAAAGAATAAGACAATAAATAGTGACGTAACAAATAATTTTACGACTAAAGTCCCAGCTATGAAAAAATAAAAATAAAATAAAATAAAAAAAAATTAAAAAAGGAAGCGATCAAAACAAGAACAATGGAGATACCTCCTTATAAAATGAAAGTATTAACCAGTAATCCAAAAATAATAATACATCTTATACTAGCTTATTATTATACAATCGACAATAACATAAACTGATTAAATAATACTGACATTACTGACCTACAAACTTTTCATATTAATACGTCAAAGATCAGATTCGGAACGTCTATCTGTCTATCATATTTTAAAACTTTATGTGAATCACACACACACCATAACTAGAAATTTAATTCGCAATTTTTACGAGTTGTTATAAACTGAATATTCGTTTTTAATTTAATTAATAAAACTTGTTTTAGCCACATCCGTAACTAAAAAATGTATCTAATCAACTCTATTAATTAAAATGTTCACCTTTGTGTTAATTTTAATTTTTTTAACATTACTAACATTCATATAATATCAACAATTTTTCAACCCTAAACATAATAACTATACACTTGAAATTTCTTAAATAATTAATTAATGATAAAATATACATTTAATAGTATAAATAATTAGTAATGCAAATGAACTTTAATTATAAAAATTATTCGTGACACATTTCTTATAACAAAACCGCGGACATACAATATGTTTTGCATCAAAACATAATTTATATTTCAAGTACGATTAAATTAGTGCGTGTTCCGTTCACTTTAATTAATGCAACCGCGTCAATATCCATAACGTCTGCTGATAAATTCATTCATTAATTCAAATTGGCATTACAAATACAAATAACCTTTGTACGATACAAAGTACGTTTAACGCATCGTTCATTATCTGTATGAATTTTTAATAATTTTTTTACTTAGTTTTATAAACCCTTTTACTAAAAAAGTTAATTGAATTAAATAAATAATATTCGGTGATTTTAACTTGTTGTACTTTGTACATCGTTTATAAGTTTATGAAGCATAGTTGTACAAAATATTGCATTTTTAAATATATTCTGAAACAATATGAGAAACCATAATCTAATTTTTTTTTTGTTGGTACTTGGTGGGATCGTAGATAAGTAATTATTTCGTGTAGTATTTCTGTGATTTTTTAATAAAAATTTAGTCAATTTTGAAAAAAATGCGTAAGTTATTCTTGCGTGATTAAATAAGGTGTGTATTTTTGTTTGCTCATTCGTCGTCTATAGTTGTTTTAAAAAAAAATAATTTATCGCTTGTAGTGAGGAATAGTATTTCGCGCGTAATAAATGTAAGGTATAACCTTTGAAATGTATTAAATTAACTCAGAAAATTTATTGACTCCTTTTTGTCGCTTTCAACTCAGCAACACAAGATCCTATTAAATTTAATTTTTGACAACCAAATTTTTAGAAAGTATGTTTCACTAGACACAAGTATTCAGTGTAAACAATCACTTTTAGATCATCAAACTTAACGTTCTTTGAAAATAAAAAATGTAATTTTTTTACGGTTAACCAAGCAGAGTAGAAATTTTTGGGTGGGTACTAAAAAATTAGACCTCGTTACAAGAAATTATTTAATACAAACAATCGCAAAGATTAATGGATCGTTATCTAATCGCATTTTTTTAAACATTTACACTAAACGCACATTTGTATCTAATGCTTACTAATTTAAATTTTAGAAGTTGAACCGGTATAAATAGTATTGCAGGAACTTCAACTTTCACAAGACTCTTAGTACTTATGTAACCGAATCATTCTAAGGTGTCCGAAAAATGATGTTTTTGTATTTTTATTCTCGTCATTACTATCCCCGGAAAGTTTTCATCAGTTTTAATACTTCTTTGTTCTTCATTTTATTTGTCAATGGAATTTTCCATATTGTTCTGTAACACCACATTTCAAATGATAAGATGTACTTCTTCATATTTTCTTTTAGTATGGCAACAGTATTGTACGCAAATCAATCGACAAACACCAATCTCAAAGGTGTGAGAATTATATAAAACATTCAGATGTTCATCATATAACCAAGTGTCGACAGAAGACAATATTTATTCCTTTGTTGAATCACTAACTCCACCACATGTACCTGAACTATAAGAGATCGTACAACATGAAAGTAGCCCCTCTGATCACTTTTTGATCCCTCCTTCCACCAAAAATGAGGTAGTCTATATTTTAAAAAGGAAAAACTCACCAACGTCGTGTCATGATGGTGTTTCTTTTGAAGCGCTAAATTCGTTTACGTTTTAAATGAAGTTTAGCAATCTAAATCGATTATAAATTCTTGGATGCTTTTTATTATCGTCCCTATACCTAAAAAATATTTCCTTAGCCTCCTGTTTTACGATAATTTGTTAATCCGTTATAGCTTTGTGACTCAACTGGTGCTTAGAACATAACGAAATCCTTCTAATGTTTAAGGTTTTCGTAATCACGTTGGATTGGGTGATAATTTCATTAACACGCAAATTAATATTACTGTTTTTCTGGATATTATGAACGCTTAGTACACTTGCCCAGTTTACAACATAAATTATTGTCCCCCAGGAATTCCGGAGCATTGTTGTCACTTTATTTGTAGACTGTTTTCGCAACTTCACATTCCAATAAATACATTTCCGACCAGTTATCAACGAGTGGTATACAGGAGGTTACCTTAGGGTTCTTATCTTAGTCCGATTGTTTCAGAACTGGCATAAGTGCCTCTATATTCTAAAAGCCACCATACTGATGTTGTTGCGGTGTTTATTTCAAATACAACAGTTTCCAATGCGTTACGTAACATTAATATTGATTTACCATTAATTGACAAGTACTTCTTAAGTTAGGATTAACTCTCAGTGTCCAAAAATGTATGGCGGTGATTTTTACATACAGGCATTACACAGTCAATAACTTCTCTATTAGTACAGAAAATTTCCTTTCGCACATAAGTTCGATATTTAGGTATTACTTTAGATATACGTTTAACATGGGGGCCACATATTCATAATCTGCTAACAACTATTGATCACGCAATTAACATTTTACGTTATAAAATACTCGTTGGTGTGGTGATCTTTTCATACTTTTAACCTTTTATAGATTAATAATTCGGTTTAAAATGGGGTATAGTTGTATGTTTTATGGATCAAAATCTGCATTGACTATTAAATAATTTTGATTATATACAAAACGAGTGTGTTAGGGCGGTTAGAACGACATTAATATAAAAACTTTGATTAGTAGAATGAACATATGTCCCTTTCCGCTATATAATTCATTTCATCACATTTACTCCAACTTTTGCCGTTTTCAAATAACAAGATGTCCCTTCTGGCTTCAGTTATACCTAGAATAGAATTACAGACACAGATTATGAGAATTCACACCTCTATCCAATTTATATTACGATATATTCATATAATTTTTCGAATAAAAGAACATCCTTTTTCCTGAGAACTACATCATTTGTCCTCCGCTACTGATCCGGGCTACATTCAATATTACCTTTGAGAATTTTCGTAAACACGCTCTCATTTAATCGGCTCAGTATAAGGGAGAGCAGTAATGCTCGTACCGCCGTTTAATATTGGTAATACCTATAAACTATCTGATCTTTGTGACGTATTTATCGCTGTGTGTAGCGGTATTACAAACCTTATCATTCTTAGTTGATATGAAACTTCCGTAGTTATCTCATTATGACCGACTCAAAAAGCATTTTGAATGCTATGCAAATGAAATGGAAAGCATCAGGTACATTGAGTTCATTCATCGTGTTAAAACTTGAAATGCTTGAGTATACTTTGTCTCTTAATAGTACCAGGACATCGAGGAATCCCTGACCATGAAATTTTAGGTTCATTAGGTAAATCGGGGTCTTGTAATGATGTGGTATTCTCTTTAATTTCTGCATATGATATCATAAGTTTTATATAGTCAGAACATAGGAAACTTTGGGAACGGACATATATTGAGAATATATAGTACTCACTCCGCACTAGATACTATCAATGACAACCATTTCTTCCTAAATACCCATGATTCTACCGTTTTAAAAACATTAAACTGAAAGGAATTGTCCCTAGCAAATTGCGATTTTATTACCGAATCGACTACTCCTTATGCAATAGATAAACTACTTACTTCCCTCTCCATATTGGACGTGCAATTTCCAATTCTGATCATGTATTCTTCGAATGTCCTTCTTTAATAACATTACGTTTTGAACTTTACCTTAAATTACTGCGCTTGTGATGTAACAATCCTCCATATAATGTTCTTGAGAATTTACAATTGTTTCTAGACATAGCGATATTTCTAGAAAAGCTGTCCGCGTTTTTAGAAATACAAGTTAGTTGGTACGTACAGTATCACGTTGGGTAAGCTGTAGAGGCATGCACATTAAAAAAAAAAAACAATAAATAATTTAGTATCCAGGTTTAACACCCATATAAAAGTAATAACCACATGTAAATAGCAGAACCTTCTTTTTGATATGTTAGCTTAACTTCCGATTACAGAGAATGTTTTTAAATTTCAATTACATGTCATGGGACATTTCAATTCGAACTGATATTTCTATATCCGGATCACTATCTCTTGTAATCCAGCTCCCTAAATATTTATATTTTTTTACTCGTTCAATTTCATTCCCATTGAGAAATAACTTTTTATAGTAACTGGTTGGCGGGAAGCTCCTATGAATTTTGTATTTTTCACAATTATATTTATTCCCTTTTCCTTACTTTCAATAACAACCGTATTTAATATTCGCTGCAGGTCTTCTATAGTTTTAGCTAACAATGCCGTATCGTCAACAAAACGGATCACTGAAATTATACCGCCTCTAATTTTTATTCCTACATCTCGTCCTTTTAGAGCTTGCGTATATACATTAAACAACATTGGGGACAGTACACAGCATTCTAATTATGCCGTTTTTCTGGATGCATCTGACTTTAAATCACCGACATGTTTACTGAACAAACTTACTTTAGGTAATTTCTTAAAGAGAACAGTAATATAATCTCAACTATTAACTAAACAAGCATTACTTATTACAAAAGAATAAATCATTTAATTCAATAATGAGAGCCAAAAAATTTAAATATTTACATTAATTACAAGAAACGATCTTGCGTTTTTGTGCGCTTAAAATAAATAAAATTCAATTTAGTTGTGTTTTGACTGAAATTGATATATTGGGGAAATCATTTGTCATATAAACACACAAAAACCTAATAATATTGGCGAATTGGAACTATCATCATACATAGACAAAAATGGTTATAAATTTTTTTGTATTTCAATATTTTATAGATATACACGCATGTGTGTATATGTATTTGCATATTAGTTTCCTTACTCTTTAAAAAAGAATCTTCTAAATTATAAAAAATAATTTTTCTTACCAAAAAAAGTCGATTCCAATTGGTTTTTGCAATTGATACTAAATACTGACCGAGAGATTTATCTAAATCAGCAACCACTGAAGACGGTATTGGATTACCTTCTAGAATATTATTATCCATCATAAAGATCTAATAAATTAAAATGACTCTACTAAAATACTATTCGCTTCTGTTCATTTGAGCAAACACAAAATTATGAAAATTAATTACTGAATGTAGGCAGAATTAATACGAATGAAAATTAATTACTAAATGTAGGCAGAATTAATACGAAATCATAATTTAAAACTAAACCGGTTTAACCAGAAAATATATTTCCAAATGCACCAATAAAATATGAAAAAAAGTCGCATTCACTTAAATAATATACCAAATCAACAGCCACCGATCCCATTGCCGAACAACCCAATTATTTCCAGATTTAAAACATCCGAGTAGTTATACTTCAGTGTTACCAATTGTTATAACAGTCGTGCAAGAATTTAAAAAAAAAAATTATTTTTTATAATTCATCTTTCTCAATAATATTCCATAATAAATTAGTGTAATTAAATTAAAAATTTTAAACATATTCTAAGTCGGTTATATATGAGTACATATACAAAATAGACACAAGGAGTTTTTTAAAACAGTATTACTACCACCCATTTTAATTATAATCTAGTAACTTGTACATCATAATTTGATTATTTATCTCACTATAGTCCATGCCCGTGACCCATTTTTCTATAAAATACAAATCGAGTGTCATGACATATCGATATTCATAAATTCTATATCATTAAATGTTTACATTAGCTGGATGGTGTATTAACAAAATTCATGTCGTTCGCGTAAACGTAAACTAGTTTTTGAATATTAGGAATATAAGATTAGGAATGCAGCACATCAGTCTCTGTGTAAAGAAATATATTCATTCCAGATATCCATAGAATTTGACAATAATGGTAACTAATTAATTAACAATTCCTTAGAGTGGCTAATAAATATTTAAGAAGTTTTGTTTTATTAATATGGAAAATTTTTAAGTATGTATAGTTTTAAAAATCCGTATTTATCTAATACACTCGATAAGAAATTACAATTTTTATGAACTTGTTTTAAAATTTAAAAAATATGGGTATTTAATTTGGTTATTGTAAAATGTTTTATGCGTCTGTAACTAAAGTGTAAATGATATATATTATAAGAAGTAAATGTATTAATTTGGTAAATAAAATATGTTTGAGTTTATTATAGTTTTATTTGAATTTTAATGAATCCCACACAGAGTGAGGCCACGCATCCGATTTTGTCATGCAGCGTGTCAAAAAATGTATCCAATGTTCATAATGTTCACAACGAGCAAGCGATGCATGACGAACAACGGCAAGAGCAACCTGTTATAGCTGTTGCCAGTTCTCAACAGTCGACATCAGACTCGCAACAACAGCCAGCTCGAATTCCGGGAAATGTCCAAGAACTTGAAACATTTGATACAAAATATGGAGCTGAACATGTCATAAAATTGTTCATCCCCGTATCTCTATGTATGCTTGTAGTTGTTTTGACAATAAATACTATCACATTCTATACAACAAAAGATATTTATCTGTGAGTACAATCCACTTTCATGTGTATAGTTCATAAAATGTTTCATTTATATAATTCTGATTTACTGTATTGATAATTTTATTAATTATATAGTTATGTTTTAATAATCTAGTGCCACATTTTAAAAGGATGTGATAATTTCTAAAATTCACGGTTATTTACCCGTATGTACATAATATAAAATAGTTAAAGAATATAAGTGCTTAAAGTGAAAGAAACATACAAGTAACTTTATTAAAGATAACGTATTTTTTTTCCTAATTTAGGGTGTATACCCCATTTCACGAAGCTAGTTCGGATACATTTACAAAAACATGGAATGCTGTTGCTAATTCATTGATTTTAATTGCACTCGTTATAACCATGACTGTTTTATTGATAATACTGTATAAAGCACGGTGTTATAAGGTAATATAATCTTTTTCTTTATTTAATAAAGTAATTTGAATATGTTGATCGTATATAGATTTATATATATATATATATATATATATATATATAAAATTCCTCCTGTCGAAAAAAAATTATAAATTGTGGTCTAATTTCGTAGTATATTTATTTACTTCGTGATTATATGATTAACCTCCAATTTCTATTCTTTATGATTTATTAACATTTTTATACTATACTTGAGTTTTAATTTTTTTCTTTTTTCAGTTAATACATGGATGGTTGATATTTTCTACGCTAATGCTATTATTCCTGTTTGCATTATTATTTTTCGAGTAAGTATTTATTGTTGTTTTTAATGAATTATAAAGTGAACCAAATAATATTTCGTAATTTCATGTTTCAAAAAATACATGAAAATTTCACTCGATTTAGTAACATAATGTTTAAATTAAGATTGTTTTTATTTCTACTTTTCTTTGAACTTTTGCTTTTTAGGGAAGTGTTGCGTAATTACAATACGCCAGTAGATATCTTCACCGTTTTATTATTTAACTGGAATTTCGGTGTAGCCGGGATGGTATGCATTCATTGGAAGGGTCCATTACGAGTACAACAAGGTTATCTGATATTCGTGGCTGCTCTTATGGCGTTAGTATTTATCAAATATCTTCCGGAATGGACTACTTGGATGATGTTGTTCGTCATTTCAGTTTGGGGTAAATTCTTGCTTAAAATGTGAATATACCACTAAAAAAGAAAGAAAGTAGTAGATGTTTAAAATATGTTACTTTCATAAAAAATAAGAGTTACTTTGTTAATAACTGAAAATTATTTCAGATTAGTTATTGTTGGTTTTTAATAATTAACGATTAAATATTTATTATTATATCGATTATTCTCAGAATACATTTGAAAACTAATAGATGATTAATTTTGATAGATGTCGTTGCTGTTTTATCTCCTCGAGGTCCTCTCAAAGTTCTGGTTGAAACAGCTCAAGAAAGGAATGAAACCATATTTCCCTCACTTATTTATTCAGGTTAGTATTGTATATAAGCCATATATTTGTATAAATTGATTAAATACGAATGTTTTTAATTGTTCGTATATTAGGCATAAAAAATAATTTCGATGATGAAAATATATACACGAATCAGCTGCATTAATAGCATTTCTTTTTTCGAATACTATATGGATTTGTGTATTAATATAAAATATGATTCGGAAAAATGTATTTAAAACGATTCGCATAAAAGTTATTTAAACGAGACTGATTAAAATTGTGTCAAAACTAATTAAAATACGTAAATTTTAGCGATGAAAAGGGAATTCTATTAATTTAAATTATTAATCGTTGGATAAAGAGTTTACAGTAAATTATCGTAATATTTTATACGTATTAAATTGATCAAATTTTCTTTATTTCGACGGAATTTCAGGAATTTTACTATTTAAGTAGATGATTTTTTAATGTGCAGGATAATAACTTACTTTAATACTTATCTGATGTTTTTTTAATAATATATTATCTGTCCTGAAAATTAATTTTTTTTTTTTAATAAAAAACTATTTACTATAAAATTAAGTATATTCAACGTTATATATCTCGTGAATTTATTTTCCAGCTTTCGTTATTCCGTGTCGAGTTTTTTGAAATTAAAATTTGTGTACAATGTGAAAATAATGATAAAACACCTTGTTCGGAGTCATTCGTGAAATTTGGTTAATCAGACTTATTTATGTACCAGATTTGTTTTGAATTACTGTTAAAATTTAGTTGCTGAAAGAAATGTGCCCAAAATAAGAAGATAGTCAAATGAAAAAACTAAATTCATTGATAATTTGTAGTATAAATCCTGTTACATAAGTATAGTAATACGCTAGTTCGTTGAATGGAAGCCTTTATTATTTATTTAAGAATCCTATAATATTTCTACATTGATTACAAACTATTATTTCATTTCTAGCCACCGCCTATATCGTAAATATAACGAACGCAGATGAAATTGATGAAACCTCGTCGAGCGCGCAAGAACGTTCGCAACGTCAACGGGACGTTCATTCAGTTGAGTCAGAATCAAATCCACGAAGTAAGAAGTTTGATTATTCGTATGACACTTCTCATCACAACATCTTAATTAATCTTTTAAATTTTAAAAATATACATTAAATGTAATATTATGTCTGTGACATTATTAGATTTCGTTTGACAAATTATAAATATATATTTACATTTTGGTTGAAACTAATTAAATTAGGTTCGGGAACTACTCGAACGAATGCCGCTAGAAATATCGAAACAAACGAAACATTTAAAAATTCAACCCGCAACGAAGACGGTCGTAATAGTGTTAGATCGGAGATTTTGAATGACGAAGAAACGTACGGATTTTATTGCATCAATTGTCAACAATTAGTGCAGGAATTAAACGCGGAAAATAGATGCTTTCGCTGCCAACAAAGGTTAATCCTGCAAGGACAACATCAAGCTAACGATGAAGATAGTGAGTTATAAAGAGTTTAATTTTCATTAGTTAATTAAAAAATATTTTATTCGAAAACACTTACGTACTTAATTTATTCATCGTCATGGTGCCGTATTCTTCACAGAGCGTAGGCTATCACTAATCGGTCGATCAGACTTCGCGCTGTCATGCATCCGTCAGTAATTGCTGTAGACCAGACTTGTTTGTCCGGCTTATAATATTTCGCAGCCAATCTGTTCTCCTTCATGAAGGACTTCTGTTCCCTTCCATCTTTCCTTGTATTATCATCTGGAGTATTTCATATTTTTCGCCCCTGATGATATGGTCAAATATGACACATTTCTTTGTGTGATATGATTTTTTAATATTCTGCTTGTATTAACCTTCTTTAAAACACCGTTATTTGATATCTCGGCCGTCTAGGGAATTCTCAACATCCTCCGATATTTATTCATTAAAAAAATATATATTAATTTTTTACAGAAGGTGTTAAACTTGGACTCGGAGATTTTATATTTTACAGCGTCCTCGTTGGTAAAGTTTCTTCCTACGGCGATTGGAATATAACAATAGCATGTTTCATCGCTATTCTAATTGTAAGTATAATTTGTATTATTTTGTATTTTGAAGATAATATTTCATTTTGTTAATTTAAAAAAATCACAATGGAAATCTGTCAGAACGCTTTTTTATTATTTCTTTAGTCCCGTTTTACTCGTCTGTTATTATTTAACAACTATTTGGTGGACGATCCAACAATAAGTGTCAGGATTTAATCTTGATAGATGTGCATATGGTGCAGTATTAATCGCATTTGGACGAATCAAGGACGCTGTAAATCATACGTGTAAAAATAGAAACTTTCAAAGACCAACCTCTGCGTATGCGTGGAAATACGGACAAACGCACATCTAATGGATCGACTTATTAAAGTTACATTGCCTAGTACATGATGCTAAATCATGGCTTAACACTGTTCACTTGTAATTTTACGTGATTGATAAGATAAAATAGACTCCGTCTGTTCATTATTAATAATTTAACATTCTCGTATTCTGTTTTACATTCCTCTTCGATAAAAATTAATTTATAGTGGGTTATTTTATTGTCCGCGAATAATTTGTTTTCTTGTATTAACAAATGAATACGTTTTCTCCAGTAACAAAATTGCGATCTTAACTTATAACTTGTTATATTGACTTTTAAATGTTGAATATATTTGAGAGTAGTGATTTTACAAATTATAAACAAAACAAAATATAACACAGTTTAATCACTAGTAATTTTTTTATTACAACAGAATTCATATGTAATATTTGTTGTATTTGAAAATGACGTAACTGTCGAAAGGCTTTGCAATAAAAAATTACTAGTGATTAAACTCTGTTATATCTTGTTTTGTTTATATTGACTTTTAGCTGGCCGTATTTCCCAAGTTTATTTTATATTAAAAGTTTAAATATTGGAGTGTAGTGATTTTATTATTTTATATGATAAATAAATAAATATAACGCGTCAACGCATCGAAAAAAAAAACGGAACGTTACTGGTATATATATATATATATTGATAATACTGTTATCATGTTATCATTACACTTTTTCGAAAATGACGTACTTCTCACGACCTGATATCAAGACCAAATGCGTAAATAAAAGAACTTTTATAGATTAACACGCCTTGTTCATGTAATACTATGAAGTCCATAGCATATAATCCCAAATAACTTCATTTGGACTGCGTGTAACGGTTAGACGATAGAGTCGTCTGTCCAGAATGTGATTCATTTTCTAATCTAAAATTGCGTAAACGAAATATTAAACTGGTGGAAGAACTTGAATTAAATTGCCACGATTTAAGCTCAAAATTATGTAATCTGTTTATATTCAAATATGTCTGTATTTAATCTTAACCCGTGCAATGATAACGCAAAACTTTTGTGAACATTTCCTATCACTAAATCATATATATATATATATATATATATATATCCATCATTATTATCCCACTGGGTATGTAAGTTCGTAGGTAGATAATAAGTCCCATTCTAGCTGTACATTCATTGCAAGTGTACACGTTACTCTCGTTACAGTTTTCTATGGTGCCGTGCAGTCGTTTATGCTTCTTTTTTCCTGACATTATTTTTGTTTCTTGTTTCACTGTCAGTAAGCCATCCTCTACCGTACTTTTCCACAGGACGATCTTATGCCACCAGTCGTTGAATGTAAACCGCGTATAATGTATGCATCTCATCTGTTTTGGCAGCTTGATGATCATACTTGTAACATGATCTGACAATCTTAATTTTTATACAGTAATAATTCAGTCGGTGATATATTGGCTCGTTATAGAACTGTTTTATTTAATACTCAGTTCTGCCAGCGTACATGGAGAATTCTGTATATAATATGCAAATGAAAACGTTCCAGGGTCCGCACACGTCTCTTGTATGAGGCCCATACCTCTGAACCATGAACGTCGGTAAAACAATAGACCTGTAAATGGTTAGCTTAGTGGACGTCAGGATATGTTTGTTTCTAAAAACTTTTAATTCAGTTTGTTCATTACCGCGAAATCTGCCTGTAATTTGTTCAGAATTTCGTCGTCTGGGCGGATCTTATCGCTTAACAGGCTACCGAGATACTTAAGATTTTCAACAAGTTCAATCGATATATTATTTATATTTAAAATAGGTTCGGTTTCAATGCGATTCACGGTTGAAAATTGCGTCATAAATTTCGTTTTATTTACGTTTTCCGAATTTTTTGTATGTAGCATCATCTATCACACTCCTCTGCATATTGACAGTTGAATAATTCTATGACAGAGAATTTTGTACGAGCTTTGAACCTTCAGGTGTTAAATAATCCACTATCAAAATAACAGTGCAATTTCATTTTCATGATCCATAATGCCCTACATATAATATGGCACATAAATGATACACCGAAAATAGCGCTGCAGCTAGAACGTAACCTTGTTTTACACCGACGTTGCCAATGAACGCCAAAAATTACTGTATTTTCGTTTCTTCGTGAAGCAGCGCTAAAATGTGTACAAACTTTTGTCGTCAACCAGCATTATTCATACACTTCATCAGCAACTGCCTGTAACCCGTATCAAAAGCTTTATTAATGTCGATAAAAACTAAAATATTGAGTTTTCTCTCAGCATTTTTTCTAGAGCTGTCTAAATGTACATGTCCATCATACCGCGATCAATTGATAACGTGGATAGCATTAGTATCTTCTCAACAACAAGGAATAATTTAATCTGCATACTGGCTCCTTAGCGCTGGCATCCAGAAGGATAACCATCACCTGGTTGCAATGGTGTCCATACCGCTACCAAGTGCAACCCTGTGGTAAGGATAGATCGAAATAACTGGACACATTATAGTTGATACATTACAGCACGCTTGAAGGTAGAAACTAGTGTGTACAAAGAACATACAGATTAGCGTGGGGGTAGAATGTCACATTATTCGGGATGACAATCTAGCTTTTGAATAAAAATCCTGACCGTAAGGCAAATAGTTTGTTACTCGAAACGTAACAATCGGAGATCTTTTTGAAAGCCTTTATTCGACAAGGGGTAAGGCATCATCCAGTACATGCACGGTTTTATTAGAGTTTCCCCGAATGTCATTCTATACCCTACATCTCATTATCCTGAGACTACTGGGATCATCTACCTAAGACTTTTCGCCAGTAGCCGCTATTGTTCGGTGACTGTTTGCAGGCCATTCCACTATTCACCTGTGGACGCGTCCCGTACCGGTTAGAACTCCAGTACGTTAAGATGTAACTAAATTGTACCTTAACGATAATGATAATTAAAATATAAAATTATTCTTCCTGGCGCGATTACCATCGTAATAACTATATTAGTAAAGAGTTGTCCAGCGTTTGATTTTGTATTCTATTTTAATTGTTTAAATTATTTCTTTTTGTTAGGGTCTCTGCGTGACGTTGCTATTATTGGCTATGCTTAAAAAAGCATTACCGGCTCTTCCAATTTCAATAGCAATTGGATTAATATTTTATTTTACTACGACCAGCGTTGTAAAACCATTTACAGATACATTGTTAGAGAAACAGATATTTATTTGACACATTGTTTTCACAAAACTCGCGGTATAAGCTGTTTTCACAAGGCTCGCGGTATATGCGACTATTATTATTCCTAAAATTAGATGTTAATTTAAAGATAAATCCTCAAATTCTAATTTTTGTTATTATGTCGCTAATGATAACGTTCTGTTAATTGTTAGTCATGTTCGTATTTAATTGTATACATATAAAATAATGATTTTTCTATTAGTAATATATAATATAAATTTAATTTATAAAATTATATCTTCATCTGTGTTCGTATAATATTTTTGAATTAACACTTTTATTTATCGCGTTTTAAACTCAAATATTAAAAAATGAAGTGATTTATTTTTCGTTTCCTTTTTTTTTTTGTTCGAATAAATTTAGAAGCTAAATAATTTTTGTATTTTTTACTTTTCATTGTCCATGTTTACAAGTTGTATTACATACCGGTTATATCCTAATTTGGAAAACCCCTAAAATTACTTACGTTTTTAAAATTAAGAAATCAAGCTGCATTACTAATGCAAACCGGTTTTTAAAATTATTTTTCCTAAAAGTACGCGTAAGTTCAAATATCAATATCTCAGTCGATTATGTTTTATACTATACAGGTTATCTCAGATGGATATAGTGTGTGCGAATTTTTCAAAAATTTGAACAATTTTGACCAAAAAAAAAAAAAAAAAAAACTTGTAAATTTACAATAAAACCTCGACAGTTGGACCATTGCTATACTCAATGTACATTGCGGATACGCCCACATCGAATCAAACAATCCTGGCGACATCGGCGGATCACATAGTCATCCTTGCGGCTAATAGTAATCCGCACCATGCTAGCGGTACAGAATACTATAAATAGAATAGTGGGGAATGTGCACAAAAATCGACGTATAACATTCAACCCGATAAAAACGTAGCGTTTTCATGTAGCGCGTACTAGACTACTATCGTCTGCAAAATCACCATTAAACTTAAAATCTAAACGTACACATCTATCTCCCAATCATGGCGTCAATTTGGAAATACGGAATAGAATTATACGAAAGCCCAAGTAATAATAATAATTTTATACGGATTCAACAACAACAGTCAAAGATATTACGTACTATCCCAACTGCTTCGAAATACGTTTCAAACCTGACGCTTCATTCCGATTTACAAATACCGTATGTCAACGATGTTTACGTACAGCAGTATCAAAAATTTTAATAAACTACGGTTCATCTCAAATCTAAATACCAATCGAATGTATACGCTTAGTATACCGAACAACCCTCCCAAGCGATTCAAGAAACAGAAGTGGTGTCGTGATGCCTTGTCAATCACTTGAAGAAATAATTAATTTTACCAAATAGCGCGACATATATATCAACCTCATTTAAATGCAATATATTTGTTGTACATTTTTTAACTTCATCCCCTCGAACTAACTTATCTCCTCACTGAAAATGTTAGTCGTATACACATCTCCTTTTTCTCTTCCTTATCCATCCTGCTTCTGTTCATCACCGTTGGTTGTGGCATACAATTGTCGGTACAGCGTAATAAAAAAAAATCTCTGTACAATCTCAGATCTAAACAACGCATTCACGCATGACATTGTTAACTTTTCTCAGAGTTTTGTTTTGGGGGTATTTTTAGTTTTGTTATTCATAATTACCTTATAAGTGAGATGGAATAAAATATTAATACATATTACATGAAAATTAAAATAATTAATAGATGTTTAATAACTTTATTTAATTATTTTTATTTCAAACAAAAATAAAATGTGCGTAATTTATATTATTTACAGTGTTCTTGTATAATACATAATCTAAAATTATTATATATTATTTTAATTTAAACATTACCCAAATCCGGTTCGTTTCCACGGAAGATAGCGTAATTATCAAGTCGCAAACTCTGTAAAATTTAACAACAAAAAAAAACATGATTAACAATGCGATAGTCGTTTTTTATTGTTTAAATATATCATTTTATTTTTTTTAATAAAAAGAAGAGTAATAAAAAAATTCCGTTTTTCAATTACAAAAACGTTCAATAATTTATTTTATTCATATTTCTAAGAAACTTATCTCTATGTGTGTTAAAGTTTAAGTATGTTAACCTTATCAATTTACATTCGTATTTACAATATATGTATATATACAATGTATGTGTACCTACATTACCATAAATTCTACTATAATGAAGTAATTTACTATGCGTATTCAGTTAACTCGTGACACATCAATTACTCATCAGTCTGTCGACAAATAGGTGCTATTTGTTTCTACACCTGTAAATGAATTATAGAAATCATAGTAGAAAGGAAAAAGGAAATTACATTATTTAAATAGTACGATGCACATATAATAATATTTGTAACGTTAAGTACTTGATACTTTACAATTTATCTTAAAACCAGCGCTGTGTTAGATCAAACAATAATAAAATATAAATATTCGGTTATACAGAAAAAAAGAACTAAAAAACGTATAAGAAAAATAAAGAGAATATGATAATGCGGCAGAGGCTAGTTAGATACCTATGTGTACATGCATAACGCATACGCATATATAAGTTACTCATCATTATTATCATCATCGTCGTCATATTGCTCGTTGCCGAACGTCGTAACTAACCATTGTACGTTTATTTTTACGTACAAAATGAGCTAGCATTCAAGGCCTTATTTATATGCGACGCAGATGCGTGCACATAATATGATGTTATACAGAGTGGGGTGCCACTGCCTTCTCCGTTAAAAATAACCTACCCTTTATTCTATGATGTTTATACCTATAATAAGGCATAGTAAGACTTAGTATGTCCTAGTCACCTATCACATTAATCAACTTATTCCAATGCATTTTGTACTTATTGTATAATTTTTTAGACAATTTATTTATATATGAACTGTGCAATTCTGAATGCGTATCAATAAGTTTTGAATACCTGTGAGAATTTATATAACTACAACAATGAATTTGGATCAATTGTAATTTATTAAGCGCGCTGTTGAAAACTGATCACCAAACAAGATAGGCATTAAAAATTATATTTACACATTGTAATAAGTATACCTCAAATAGTACTGCGTATTAGAATTACCAACATACTGTACCTATCTATGTCATCTCTCTATATGTATAATGTTAAATACTCTACTTCCCTATTCAGTCACACTATACCTAAACAATGAAAATTACAATTCATCTATACCGTAATTTTCCAGCCCTAGTCTTTTTTATTGTAAAAAGAAATAAGTATTATAAGGATATTAATAATAAAGTTCAAATTTTCTCTCATTATCGCTCATCATATAATTATTATGTTCATTTTTTCATTTGCCATTATCTATTATGACATAATATGGGTGAGGTAATTTCATGTTTACGTTTTCATTATTTTTATAATTATTTATTATCTCACTATCTTTGTTTATTTATATGTATATATATCCTTACCCTCATCGTTTCATTATTTATCTAGTTATTAATTTCTTCATTCCCCATCGTCTTTTCCACATGTTATTATCTAGTTACGTGTTCATTTCTTCATTCACCATTATCTGTTATTGCATAATATCGTTGAGAATTCCGTTTTTATCTTTTCATTATTTTTATAATTATTTATTATCTCGGTGTCTTCATTTGTTTGTATATATATATAATTGTTACTCTCGTTTCAATATTATTTAAATTACCTGTTCTTTCTTCATTAGCCATTATCTCATTAGAGTCTCGCTCTCTGAACTTTTATCGATATGTATAAAATAAAAAACAGTAATCCTCTAGAAATAGCTACGGATTATACCCTCAGATATAGGGGATTTAGTTAGCTTACTTAAGGACTGCCATCCTTTAATAAATAATTGGGGTGCAAATATGCAGATTACAAAATTGTCAAAACCCACTCTTCCCAATAAAGTCTCAACTGAAACTGCTATCGCCACCTACCATCCAGCTATCATTAGTCTTCAGGAAACACTTTAAAACCAAACATATCCTATTACTAATACCTATATATTAGTTAAATCAGTTCCTCCTCCAGGTCATCATGAACATAGTGGAGTTCGCTTCCCTCAAATCTTCAACTAGTATGCATCCATCTTCATATGGAATTTCATTTCATCCTTTTTCCCTCTATTTTCCTCCCAATGAAGTTATTGAACAATCCCACTTCTTCAACATTATTTCACTTCTTAACTCCTCCATTATTTTAACTGGAGACTTCAATACCCCTACTTCGCTACTTGGAAGTAATTATACTAACAAGAAAGATCGTTTAATGAAAAAACTACTTCGTAACACTAATCTATGTCTGTTAAAAACAAGCAAACCAACTCACTATAACTTTGTTTACTGAAACTGATCTACTCTTGATTTAATTTTTACCTCACCACAGATATCAAATAAATTACATGTTTTTCATCACACAGACCTAGCTGATAGTGGTCACACTCTGATGGTTATTCAACTTATAGACTCTATCCTCCCTTCAAACACTCCTGTTTTGGAACTACAAGAAAACAGATTGGATCAAATATGCTATCGAGTGCAAAGATTTGATATTCCGATTACATCACTTATCTAAACAGTCAGAATTTTCGGAAATTATCATCGTTCTGAAACTAGGTAAAAACACTCCATCAGCTCATATCATCCAATTTGTTTGTTGCTAGTTTTATCGAAGGTTATGGAGAAACTAATATTATATAAGTTAATCCAATATATTCGATTAAACAATATTATACCGGACCACTAGTTCGGGTTTTTATAACAATATTCCACAATTGATCAACTGCATAGGGTAGGTAGTATTACAGAGAATTGTTTGAAAACTAAAAAGATCCTAGAGAAGTTGTCCGAGTTTATAAAAATATGAGTTAGTAATTATTACGGTATCACGTTGGGTAAGCTGTAAAGGGACCCCATTAAAAAAAAAAGTGTTTCTCAATTTTCAACCTTACTTATTACTAGAATCCTATATTAGTAAAAGATATTTTCATATACGCTCCTATCACATGATCACTGAATTGTATCCCGTTTCTGTGGGTGTGCCTCAATACTTGGTGTTTGGACTCACGTAGCATGTAATTTACTAAGTCGACTTTCCTGTAATACACAGCACTTTTTTTTATGACGAGCCCAATACAGTGAGTAATAATTTCCAATACCCTTTACTTAAATACTATTAAATTATCTTGTTAGTTAGCTTGTAGTAAATATTCAAGAAGTAAATAAAAAGAACTATTAGAAAAATTACTAACAACTTTTGTTTATAACCGAGATGTATGGCCTTCATTGTTTTATAATCTATTTACTCTCTGAGCTAATTATTAAACACGAGGTTATGTCCTGATTTGTTATGACAAATATGTGTTTTGTTTCGATGTCATGTAAACTAAATTCTTCTGCAGTTAATTAAATCTTTAATAACTAGCTGGAAGATTTCAACTTAAAATTATTTACTACGAATAAACTTCGCTCAACATCTATATAAAAAATGTTTAATCATAACATTCTAGCGTATAGTAATTTTTATATTAATGCCAGAATATTATTTCAATGTTTATGAACTCTTAGAAAAAAGGTTTCAATTAACATGCTTTATAAAAAAAAGAAAATAAATATACGTTGTGTAGATATCTGGTGTTTTAAATTTGTGAACACCATAGTAATAATTGAATATTTAATATAAATGCAGTCAAATAGCACAGTTAATATTTTAATTTCATTCCGCCTAATTCATAAATATATCCAAAACATCAATAGTTTTGTGTAAGGAATAATTATACTTCTCGGCCATGTTATATATTTATATGTGTAACTTCATACCAAAATCTTCCTTCTGTACTTTGTGGAATAATTTCTCTTTTCATAGCTATTCTACTCCAACCAATAACGAAATAAATATAAATAAAATAACAGGTTCAATTATTCAAAAAAAATTAAAGCAAAATATATATTGAGAATTTGTATATGTACATATATACATATTTGCTTTTTACAATTTGACCAACGAGGTTATTTAATATTTTTAACCGAGTACTATCATGAAGGAAAAAACACCAGTAATATTCATCCGGTATGGTTAAATGGAATTCTGACAATTCTTCTTTAAATTACTCTGATACATTATCACAAGGAATGTTACTGACATTAAACTTATAGAAAAATACACATTTTAATGTAGAATATTAAGTATTTTTGTTATAATTAAAATATAATTATTGTTACAAACCCAATTTACTCGTATAATAGCAAATAAACTCATCAAGAAGAGATTATTACAAAGTGGTGAAAAGAATTTGTCTTCTCTTTTACAAATTTTGGTTTCACTTGAAAATAAAAATAACAACACATTATCAAAAAATGAAAAATTATAAAGCACGTATGGATTTTGCTGGTCCTGTAAATGATAATTACATATTAATAATTGTTGATGGGAAATCTAAATTTCCATTTATAAAGGTACTCCAAAAACAACCAACATCACGATCAACATTATAAATACTGAAGCGGATATTTGCCCCACATATTATGACAATTTCAGACAATAAAACAATCTTCGAGAGCCAAGAATTCATGGAATTTTGCAATCAGTATGACATAAAGCGGAACTTCAATGCATCATGCAATCTAGAAACCAATGGTCTTGTAGAATGTTTCAATTCATAAAAAATAAACTAAATTGTGAAAATAAAAATTTATCGCTTGTTGAAAGACTGTTGAATTTTTTACAATAGGCGGTCAACACCATTAAATTATGGATATACACCGGCTGAAAAAGTGAAAACTACTTTAATGGAAATTTACGAGCAAAATTTTACGTACTAATCCAATTCTACACGAAAAAAAACTGCCTAGAATGTCCCAAATGTTATACTCTAAGAATAGGATAACTCCGAAAAGAATTATGAAACGTATTTATCTCAAGCATTTTAGAAATTGCATAAATTAGTTTCAAACCGGAATCTAAATTAGCGATTCCGAATATCATTCTGTTTCAATGACAAATTGACTGGTTATTGCGACTCGACTTATTCGCAGAAATCTTTTTAGTGATATTTTTCACGAACTTTCGATAACAATGGTCAAAAAAGTTTATCTAAGATGATATTGATTGATTGAAGTTTTAAAAACAAAGATTCTAAAAACAAAATGATTAATTACATCTTACGATGGATATTAAATCCAAATATTAAGAAAATGAAGATATTTTGATTTTAGTTGTCAACAAAGTTTTTGTCTCGCCTACGCATGAGTCATACTATATTGACATACCCTTATTTGCTGCAACTTGAGAGCACTCCTTTCTTTCGTCTTTATAACACTCAACTAACTGTCCTACATATATTAATCCTCTGCCCTTTATATGCAAATATTCGTTCCTCCCTAAACATGCTGAGTTCTCTTTCACTAATCCTTCAAAGCATATCTTGATCTAAAAAAAAAATACTCCTATCATCCTTTATGCCATGCAACCCATATAATCTAATTTAAGTCTCCTTTCTTCGTTCGTCTGGCCCTTGTTGCAGCACACAGCACGGTAATAAATCAATAAATAAATAAAAGCTGGACTGAAAAGAAACTAACTTAGACCACTTATGTACGAAAATTATCCAGCATACTAATATTACACTAACCTAATACAAGAAGCCAATAACAAAGGTTAAATATGAGGTAAATATTATCTGGAAACTAATTATAGAGTTGGTAAATACAACCATTTAAAATTTATTAATAACGATTGGCTTTTGGAAATCATGATAGCATCTTATACTAGGTATAAACAATTCTATAAACAGAGAATTTACAATAAAGGTCTATTCACACTATACAGCACGACACGGCACGAAAAAATTTCTTAAACAGACACTAACCAGGCACAGCCACGCAAAGCCAAATACACACACCGACATGACACAACACGACATGGAACATTTGTCCGAAAGAATATTTTGTCTGTGTCTGTCCGTGCCTGTCGGTGATTGTTACTGTCGGTGATTGTTACTGTCGGCGAATATAAAAAGTACACTATACAGTAACTCATTGTCTAATTTACATTAGATTATATTTAAATTGTATTTTATTTTTTATTAATAATTATGATTACGGTCGTGTCGTGTCTATTACTTTCCGATGCAGTGTGAATGCAGCGTAATTATCTGTCGTTGCTACTCGGTCCTGTCGTGTCGTGTCGTACAGTATAGTGTGAATAGACCTTAACAGGGACAATTTGTGAATGAGATTTTCTGATGATATTTAAAAATATTTTTTTAATATATCAAGTATTATTTTAGCAAGCGCAATAAATTTTTTGTTATATTAATCTTTGTAAAAATTCCACAATATTCATTTCTACCTTTGTATTATTTAAATACTGATCTATTTTTGTTAATGGTTCTGAATTTCACATTTTGTTTAAGCTTCTAAAGTAATACTTGTTAAACATTGTTTGTGTTTTCTATGTCGTCTTGAATGTTTATGTTGATTTTTCTAATATTTTTCTGAAATAATTTTTTGGGGGTTTTAGTCATTTATAAGTTATTTTTAACCATTATTCATAAATTTATTTAACAGTCTTTCCTTAGTCTTAATTATTTTGTTGGCACCTTTTTTTCATTTTAATTCATTATCTAACTTCATTTTACATCTTTACTATCTTATCAATCATTAATCATATTTTTATGTCACTTTTAATTTGTCCGTTTTTTTAATATACTTATCTGTTCGTCTACCTTGTTAGCATAATAGTTCACAATTTTTTGCGTTAAATTTCTTATGCATCCCTTATTGCGTTTTCAAAACCTTTTTTTTTGCATCTTTGACATATATCAAAATAATTCAAGAAAATAGATGTATGCATACAAAAACACAAATGTCTCTATTATGAATAGTCTGTAGTTTATTAACAGATTATAGTTCTCAACATTTACTAATATCAATTCCTTCATCATATTACAATATTAGTTCAAACAAAATTTGAGAACACTTACCGCTAGAAGTATCAATATCATCATCAATTTCATCATCTAAACATAAAATACAATAGAAATTTAAACCAGATTTATGTGATCTGCACAATCTACATTTTACATAATAATAATGACGGAGAGATCCAGAATGTACTTCATCGCGTTCTCTTTTCCATACGACATGATCGGGCATCGATTTCATAACCTAAATTGCAACAAAACCAGAACATAATAAACAAGTTACAGTTGTTTTCTTTGTAAGTATAATTTTTATCTTTGGTATAGTGTGTTAATGGTTTTCATGAAATCGTACCGCAACAGTTTAATAAACACTAAGTAACAACTTTCTTTTAAACTACGGAAAACGAAGGTCTAAAATTTCGAACAACATGATGTTTTATGTATTTATCAATAACATTAAAAGAATTGAGAATATAAAAGAAACACAAATTATTTAAGAATACAATTCCTCATTTGCACACATTACTACATGGACAACTTTACTTATCTACTTTCATTTTATACTACCTGATTACAGCACTGTTTACTGACTAAACATCTAAAACCGACTAGCCTCCAGATATTTTCTTTAGCTTGCCGTAAATTTATTTGTTTTTCATTATAGCAATTTCCTGGACACCAATACATGATCCAATATTTCAAACGAATTATTTCTTCTTCCATATCTTGTGCCAAGTTTCTAACAGATAATGTGAATTCAATAAATCATTTACATTAGCATTGAAGGATTTCAATATATATATGTTACAAACATTTAATATAATAAAATGATAATAGGCTGGCCGCGAGTGAGAACAACAAATCAAAAAACGACAATAAGAATTTTACACTCGTATTTACGAATAGAAAACAGATTGTGAGAACAACCGTATTTGATATGTGATTATAAATTCATAGTAAGACCGAAGACTATCTAGACCAAATATACCATGCGTTCGTATCATCTTAATGATTGTACATATAAATGCTTGTTCCTTTGTAATGATTAATCACAAAGTTTCCATCTAGCGAAGAAATGCAGAATCAACTTGCGTTACCACAGGTGATCGCTTGCTCTGTAGATCCAACCCATTTTCATTATAAATATAAACAGTTATATACAAAAAATAAATTGCAATGAAATAAACAAAAATTCCTGCGTTGATATATTTACAATGCGCCGAAAAAGTTTAAACGGTTATATTCCTCTAGTGGTATCTGAGATCTCACAAAGTAAACAAACACCATCGCTATCAAATATTTATCTGCAAGTATGTTACATACGTCAAGTTTCAAAAATTCTTGAATATCAGGATCATCTGAAACAATTACTTTAGTTAAAATAAGCATTTTTAAATAAAACTCAATTTTATACATATTGTAGAATATAAAATTATTTTTGATAATTTTACGCATATTGTAGAATATAAAATTCTTTTTGATAATTTTACGCATAAACTTGTGACGAAATTATTTGATATATTTATGTTGTGATCTAGTATAAATACATGTGCTATAAGTTCAAACGCTTGAAATACAAAAGCAAAAGAGGACTCGAACAATTTAAGTTTTGATTGCTTCTTCTATTTAAATTAGATTCTAAAAAGATAGATAAGTAGATATTGCGATATTAACAACATCTCTATCTTAAGTGATACCATAATAATAATAATGATCCCTTGTATTTTATCCTTACAAAATGACATGACAATTTTAAAATAAATTTCATAGGATTGGTTTACATCTAAACAACTCGATGTTATACAAAACTAACTAAAAATGTAGGTACAAACATTATCAATAAAATAGAAAAATATGCTTTGTCATATTTATACCTTTACAATAACTATTTAAATGGTATATATATATATACTGAACAAAATAATTTAAAACTTAAATTAAATATCTGATTATAACCAAAACTTATTTATTATCATTATTTTTTAAAATATTATTAGCAATAACAAGTTGGTTCTAAATATGATAAAATTGGTACCATTCTTACCAAGCAGATTCAAAAAAGCTTGGATTTCACCTCTACTATAAATTGCTATCTTCTTTTCATGTTTGTTAACACCATCACTTTTCCTTCGTTTTAAAGAAGAAACTGTAGACTTAGATTCCATTTTTGTTTAAAACTAAAATTATTGATACCGGGAAATTTAAAACAAAACGCACCACAATCTTTTTTCAATTTAGCGGGAATGACTAAAAAGCGCGGCAAAACACTAATACTTTTACATTCCAATTCACACTGAAGAAAAAGCTTGAATATATATTTTTTAATTCCTAAAATTTTGATATAGTATATTATTTAATTAATTTTTAAAATATTTCGACTGTAGATACCGGATGTAGCTTTATTTTTCAGAAATTCTATTTGCTTTGATAATTAGTACAAAAGTTAAAATGAAAAAACTTCAGTTTCTTTTAAAATGAATAATACTATTTTATAACTCATGTTTAGGATGTAAAATTTCTTTTTTAATTTGTAAATTTTATATTTGTAACTGCTACAAACTCTATCGATTGTTAATTATGATACTATGGTTAATGAAATGTGAGTTGTAAACTTTGAGGTCTTTGGTTGTTATTATTTCAGGTCTTGTAATTAACATTACGTGTAAATTTTAAGTTCTTGTAAAATTTAAACTGTATTTTGCCGAAATTTGTTCACTTACAAATGTATTGATATCAAACAAACATGAGGAGTTTTAGCGTTGGTATTTTAAGCGTTACTATTACGTCCATGGTAATATCATATGCTTATTACCAGAAAAAACAATTTTATCCAACAGTTGTATACATAACAAAATCAAATCCTAGTATGGCAGTAAGTATTATAAGTTATCTGACTTAAAATAAATAAATAAATGAATAAAGGTGTATTTTAGCATATGAAATACATTACGAAAGATTTTTTAAAATATGAAGTACTTGTACCGATAAATTTACATTTCTTACCACGTAACAAAGCTTAATTTATCTGGTAGAGTATTTAATAAACGTACGAACATTTTAACGTGTGTGGTATATAATAATTGCTTACTAAAAATGTGATTTATAGGTTATGTACATACAGGCATTCCTTATTGTCATGCTAGGTGGAAAAATTATGAAAAAGTTATTTTTCGGTGAATTAAGGCCTGCGGAATTTGAGGTTAGTTATTTTTTGTTCAAGATGTGTAGTTAATTTTAAGTGCAACAGTTGTTTGCGCATGAAATAAAAGAAAAAGTTGTTAATTTATTATTTAAATGGGTTATGTTTATTGTATGTTTATCGGTGGTTATAGATTATTACAAGCGGTCATATTGTGTAATTACATCAGTCGATGTAATACTTCTATAATTCAATCTTGGTGAATGAAAAAATAGATTATGATAGTCACGATTTTAGCAAAATTTATAACATTTATATTTTATGTAATAAATTGCTCGAATTATATTTATTAATTTATCCAGCACTTGGTGGAGCGCGCATGGTATGCAATAACGGAGACATGTTTAGCCTTCACTGTTTTCAAAGACGATTTTAGTCCGAAATTCGTGGCGTTATTTACATTGCTTTTATTCTTAAAATGTTTCCATTGGTTAGCTGAAGATAGAGTTGATTTTGTAAGTATCTTTTAACGGTTTTAAATACGTGTTCTAAGTATCCATTTGTTTTATTATTCTATGAAATCGAAAAGAAAATTTAAGCTAAATCGTCTCTTTTGTTCGCGGTTAAAAATTAAAATTATTCGTTTTGCAAATATGAAATAATTATGTTCTCATTAGAAAAATAATTAAACGTCAAATATTTAATTATTGCATTCATTGTTATCCATTTACAAAACTGCATACAAATATACTCAGATCATTATTGACATGTATAACAAATTAATGATAATAAACGATCCTACTTTTTTTTCTTTTGTTTGTAGATGGAAAGAAGTCCCGTCATCTCATGGATATTTCATATACGTATAATTTGTTAGTATTCGAAACGTTTAATATATTATTTGTTATAGTTTACTTAATTGACTCTGTCAATATTAACAATGAATTGAAAAAATATGTATTACGTAATTGATAAATAATAACTACATAGTCAATATTAACAATGAATTGAAAAAATATGTATTACGTAATTGATAAATAATAACTACATATATATTAAAACTTACAGATAAAAATATGTAAATATGTTCATGTTGCATGCATGTAATATTTTATTCCTGTTTTAAATACGTTAATGTGTAATCCCCAATACAAAAATATATATAACGATGCCTATTTAATTAATATACTGTATACTATTATATTTATTTCGTTTCAGCATTATTATCTCTGTTATCGGTTCTGGATCTATTTTTCATAATTGTGGCTTACCACTGGACTGTAGCTAAAGGTGCTTCTGTACATTTAGTATTTGGTTTTGAATATGCCATTTTGTTTACAATTGTATTTAACATTTCCTTAAAATACGTGCTACACGCATTGGACATCAGTCGTGAGGTGTTTTGGGAAAATAAAGCTGTATTTTTGTTACATATGGAACTATTTATTGGTACGCACTGTCACACTTTAATTATTTAAAAATATCGGTGATATGTTACGTTGATATACTTCAAATTAACATTATAGAAAAAACGGTTTTATAGAATAAACTTTTTTTTATGTTTCCGTTATTCATCATGTGAATAATATATACTAAATTTGGCTTCGAGTGTGACATCATGTAAAAATTTGATAATATATTAGATTTAAATATTTATGTCTAAAAAAATCAATCCTAGATGATATCTGACAAGTACGTTGAAATTTTTGAGTCAGTATTATTGAAAATATTACGTTTTCTGTTTTAAAATTAATTTAATGGCATCATGTATACATTGTAATATTTTTTAATATATAAAAATTATTTGCATGTTCTTATCGTAGTTTATTTTTCAGGGTTTGTGAAAGTGATATTATACCTGTTATTCGTTGGTTTGATGATTAGACTATATACATTACCATTGTTTGCATTCCGCCCAATGTATTACACCTTGCGGTAAGTTATTAGATTCTTGTTTATTATTTTAAAACATAATTTGTACTGATAGTTCTTTATTTGATATGTTCTCTCTGAAGTGCTTTATGCTACATGTAACATTTTAGTCGGTTATATTTCTAGGTAATTGTTTATCGATTTACATAAGTTATTTTTAAATTTTATTGATGTGCAATATAAGGAAAGTTGGAAGCGTAACGTGGTTTGTAATTTCATTGTTCATTATAACAATTTAAAAACCTTTTACTTGCTTAAGCTGAACAATTCAGCAATTATTAGATAATTAACTCAATAAAATACTTAAATCAATTTCTTTAGCCAAATACAATTTCCGCGTCAGAAATATGTATCGTATTCTTAATCGGTTACCCTAAGGGGGTATCGTGATAATACAGTAACTGTCATTTTGCGTCATTCTTCTCTGTCGTGTTCCCGTCGCACGTATTGATGTAGTGATAGTCCGTTCTAGTTTCTTATTATATCTGCCCATCGTTGCGGTGGTCGGCCCTTCGGTCTGTTTCCTTGAATCTTTGCCTGTACTATTAACAGCTCCAAGTTCCGCTCACTACGTACAATATGTTCAAAATATTTTATCACTCTGATAGTAGCCATATTAGTTAACCGCTGCGTCACGTTCAGCTCCTGTACTACTGAAGCATTTATTCGTTTCGCGGTCCATGTTATACGAAGAAGTTTTCTCCAACACCACATTTATTTAATGTCTATGTCTGCTCCATATAGTACTGTCCAAAATATAAGCGTTTTTACTAATTTTACTTTAACGTTCTTATTAATAGAACCGTCCTTCCATATCCTGCTTAGTATTACCAAAGCATAGCGACTTCCCCAAGGTTAGATGTAGTAAGTGTATAAGTTGGATATCTTTCGTCCGCCTATAGATACTCCTCCATTCCATTCATGCGATATCATTCTCATAATGTATTATCCATAAATGTTAAATGGAACAGAAGTTAGGATACATCCCTGCTTTACACCTTTCTTAGTGTAGAATTCAGCAGACTGTGCTATTTTATTCGCTCGAATTACATTGTTATTGTTTCTATATAGATCTTTATCTTTAGTACAATATGTTCCGGAACACCCATCTTAGTACTATCCATTGTTTACTCCATATTACATTATCGAAATTTATCGTCTAAGTGCAATTAAATTACATTTTCTTTATTTTTATAAAATAAATTCGTGGTTTTGATTAAGGTAAATGTGTTTATAATAATAAAAACAGTAGTATCAAAATTATTTACATTGTCTCAAGGCATACTTTTTTATTTAATGAGATTTTTTTCTTAAACTAATATCGATGACCATTTGCTTTAGATTAATCGTAATCGTCTATTTGATGTTTACCATCGACGATCCCTGTTTCCTTATTTAATTATGAGGCTATTTTAACTGCCGTCAGTAATCACTACTGCATAGCAGATGTATAAACAAGTCTAGAACGCGGAATTCATTGTTTAAAATAGAAACATAGGGATATTAATTCTTAATATTTAATTGCTTTTTCTCAAGAATATTTAATACACATCTTAGTGGCACATTTCCGTAAAAAAAATTATATAATTATAAAGTTTTATGTTATCACCACTATTAATGTTGATATTTTCCGAATATAAAATAGTGCTTTCAAAAAAGCGCTGCATGATGTCATAATGTCTCGACGAGCGATACGAAACATGAACACTTTATATCCGGATGCGACTGCTGAAGAATTAGCTGCTGGCGATAATGTTTGTATAATTTGTCGCGAAGAAATGCATACATGTAAGTTATTATTGTCAGGTTAACTTTATAAGTAATATTAAGTATAATTATTACTGTGTGTTGTATTCATTTACTAAAATTGCATTTCTTGTTTTATACATACACGTGCAAACATTTAACAACGGAACTATCTTTTAAGTAAGCTATTAGAGCTTAATACACGTAAATTCCGCATTGATTGTATTAAGTTTTTAAAAATTATTCATTTATAAAAATGTTACATATTTATTGTAATTTAAAAAATAAAAAGCTGCAATAAAAGGTTTATGTAAGGGTTTTTTCTTTTCTTTTTTTTTTTAAACGCGTTTACATATTCACAGAAAAAAATTTTAACATCTTCAAAAATTGAATTAAACTTAAATAAGAAAATAATTATCCTTATCTACCTCTTTATTTAAATTAGAATAAATTGGATAAAACAAATATTTTAAAATTAAATTATATGTTAATTTTACTTTATATTTCTTAATTAATGGAAATAACATTAAACAATGAAATCATTAGTGTAAGTATTTGAATAAATAAAACATTCCGGCTATTAAACCGTCTTCATGTTAATTATAGTTAAATTGTAATTTAGGTGCTAGAGATGTTTATTAGTATAAGTGTTATTTTGAATTATACATTTTTCGTAATATCTTAAAAGTTTAAAAATAAATAATGAAATAATTGTCGTTAACTACATATTTATATAAAGTAGAATATATTTAAGATAATAAATATTTTAACATTGGCAAGTACACTCGAAATGTTAAAAATTATATAACAAATAAAACGTGGTTTTAGTAAAAATAAATTTTTGAACGTTTGAAGAAATATATAAAATTTATTATGTTTATTTATAATACGTAAATTAAGTTCTATCTACACATGAACTTTCATAAATCGGAATAAAACTCAATTGCAATAGGTGAGTATTATGTATAATTAATGATTTCTTCTTGTTGAATTATGTGTGTATATATCATCACAATTTCTTTAGCCCTACGGATACCTATCTTCTTAATCTGATCGATAAAGCCGGCCTATCTGTTGTTTACCTTGTACTTTTCCCTGAATTACTGCCTTTTCAGTACTGTTACCTCGAATAATGTGTACGTAAAATTTCAACATTATTTTATGAATTATTGGTATTATTCTTTGTTGGATATTTAACAGCTACAGAATTGAGGCATTTGTTCTATGGCTGGTCTATACAATTCTTAACATCTATCTATACACTGTCATTTCCATTGTCTCAAGTCTTTTAAGAAGATTTATTTAATGTGTATGATTCACAGACCATACGAAGCAATAGGAAATACTATTATTTTCAAGAGATATAATTTCGCTTGATTTCGTATATCTCTGTTTTTCCATATTTTTATAATTTTGTTATCACTACTTTTGCGAGTCGTATCCGGCGGTTTATTTCTTCATTGCACACCCTCCCTTATTAGACAGATATGTTTCAAGATACTTTCCGTTCTATATCTGGTATTAAGTTGAAGTTTCGAGGTAACTATTTAGCTCTATCTACAACATGATGGAACATGTTTTTCTATTTAATTTCAGACCAGCCTCTTCGTTGTCAGTTTCGATTAACTGCAGCAGTTCATAGCCAGTAAAACTGTATCATTTGCCTATCGTAAATTTTGTAAATTTATTCCTGCCCACTGATACATCGCCATCCCATGTTTTTATGACATTCTATGTTATTCATTCTTCGTTTATGTTAAATAGGAGTGGCGAGAGTACGCATCCCTGTCTTACTCATTTTCTAGGTTAGAAGTTTTCCGACCGTTCGTTTTCCAAGTGTACATATGCTTTATTATAAATATATATGTGTTGAATTATTCTTATAATTTGTTCGGATATTCGTATGTTTTTCAATATTCACCGCATAAAATTCCATATAGCAGTATCGAATATTTTCGCATAATCTAGGAAACGCAATGTAACGGGCATATTGAATTCGTAGCATTTTTCTATTACCTTTCTGATGATTATAAGCTGATTTCTTGTGCTCCCTTTTTTGGGCAAAAAACGGGCTCGTTCTGAGGATATTTCCGGTATTAAAAGTCTTTCTTGGATTATATAAAGCATAACTTTACTTTCATGTGGCATCAATTTTCCTTATCGCATTTCTCGTATATAGGAACATATATAGATCGATTATCATTCTTTAGGCCAATTAGTCGTAGTTCATATTGTTTCGCATACCTTATATATTATCTCGATTCCTTTTTCCTCAGAAGCTTATCATTTCAGCTCGAATGTTATCTATTCCCACATAATTTTAAATCGATAGGAATAGATTTATATATATATATATATAGTGACATCACAAGTTTTTGGAAAGTCTAAGCTTCTTACGTCTAGAATAAATTTCTGATAAACTTTCATCCCATCGAACAAGTAAATACGTTTAATTATCACTTTTTAAGACAGGTGTGTATTTTTCAAAATATATCTAAAAAAAATTAAATGCTCCAAAAAAATTTATAAATGAAAGGTGATGAAAAAAAAACTACTTGTATCTTTTTTCAAAATGAACTGCCAACTTTAAAAATGACAGTGTGTACATAAGAATGATAGTTTTTCATGAATCGGTTTTATATTATTTCGTGATTTTTCAGCGGTTAGAGAGAGTTTGTACAAAATCTTGTCAGAGTGAACACAAAAAATGATTTATTAAATATATATATATTACTATGTTATCTTCTATGAATAGGTGCTATTAAAACCGAGCAAAATTATCAAATAAATAAAAAAAAAACTTTCAGTACACTGTTAATTATCCCGTCAATATCCGATATTTTAATATTTATTACACGCTGTCAAAAAAAATGGCGAATAGCATGCGGAAAATTTAAACAGAATACCGGGCGTAATTTAATTATAAATAAACCGCGCGTTAAAATTAAATTGTGCAAAAAATTACAAATAAACGACGCGATAATTATTTCAAGTATGTTGAAAAAAACATGAATTTTTCGATAATCCCGCGCAAAATATGAAAAAAATTATCCGCGATTAAAATATGTTTTAATCGGGCTCGCTTACGGTGATTTTCCAATTAAAGAATTGTTTTATTAAATCATAGGTGAATACACAATATTCGTACATAAACGCGGGTGTATATATATATATATATAAATTATAATTAACGATAAAGTACACATAATAATAGTAATAACGAAGGAAGTGATAGTGTCGATTTCTATACTAGCGCAACAGCGATTGAAAGGTTAATTAACGTTAAAACTTTTATCAATATGCACGATACGATTCGAGAAACGTCATAACTGAATCACTTTCCCTTACTACTACACATATATTTTCGTGTATGCGGGCACATGCAGCTTAATCGCACACATTGCAACTTGTCGTGTATTAGTTCGTTTGTATTGAATAAAAATATCGAGGTTGTTATAATTGTCGTCGTCATCGTCGTCGTTATATTAATAGCTTTCCGTTTTTCGTTATTAGTTTTTCTTTTCGTTCTTACATTCGTAATTTAATCCGCCGTTATTTTAGCTTCGAAAAAACTGCCGTGTAACCACATATTTCACACATCGTGTTTACGTTCTTGGTTTCAAAGACATCAAACTTGCCCGACGTGTCGTCTTAATATATTGAGACCGGCACCCGATGGTCAACAAACGACACCGGCCGCACCGGCTCCCGAAGTTCCACAAAATCAACCGCAACAGCCGCCGTTTGGATTTCCGTGGCAACCATTCTTTTTACCGTTTCAAATGCCTGTCGGTAATAATATGCCTGAAAATGCGAGAGGTAATTAGATTTTATATATATATATATATATATATATATATATATATATATATATATATATATATACACGTATATCGTATATTCTTTAATACGTCATCTATACGGTGACCCAGAAATTTTGTTTTTTGAATAATATTCAAAAATTACTAGACAAAAATTTTTTGAATGAAATTTTATTTTAAAATAGGAAAACGAGAAATTATGGAACACAATATCGTTTAGATGACCACCATTTGTAACCATTCATTCGGTCTTTACAACATTTTCAGACTTTTTCGACCGTAAGTCGCTGAATTTTTGAAATTTCCTCAGAAATCCGAAGAATTTTCACGTCCTCCAGATGTCGCGGTTTCCCCCATACAGTTGAATTCTTTTCAAAACTCTCTTTGCACTGTTCAATGCAAAACGCGCACTCCTTCTCGTTATAGAATGTTGAAACTGAATAAAAATGAATCTCTCCTGTGTACACTAAACGCGGGGCACGCGGTTTTCGTTGTAGCAGTGTTACCAACTACGCTATTCAAAAAACAAGCCCGTCCGTCTTCACTGGGTGTCCCTATATTTATTAGACTCTGATTGAATGTACGTATGTGAGGTTTCTCTCTCTCTCTGGTAATAATAAACTATTTATTTATTATTATTATTTTCTAAAATGTGCATGATGGTAGTAAACAACAAGGAGGAGTTATTTCGTAAAATTATATTTTTCGTGTTTACGGAAGTTGCTACTACTCTTTTTTAAAACGTATATTTCTTTGTAATAGATGATGTACATAAATATTTACATTCTCAATACATTACTCAATGTAATTTTGTTTTGGTTAGTTCCGCCGACCTATAAGCTCATCGACGCACTTAATTGGATTATACTATTCGCGTTTATATAATTTATATATATATATAAATATATATATATATATATATATATATATATATATATATATATATGTGCGTCAAAATACATCTTAATTTGTTTGTTCGCACATTCGCTCTCATATTTCCACTATGTTTCATTTGCTGACATTTGCACTCTATCTCGCCCAATCGCTTGTACACTTTTATTTTACTTGCAGCATTCCAGTCGTATACTGTAGTCTACCCATTTTACCCTATATTTACCCATTTTATTCGTAATTTAAATTTTTCTACTCCGTTATTTACAATTTTTCATATCCTATTTAATTTCGTCCATGATGGTTTCATCTCTTAGTCAGGTTTTAATTTTTTGTTTAACTTTCCTCATTTTTTTTCCTTCTGTAGTATTTCATCTGACAATCGATTTTATATTCTTGTTAAAATATACTTGTATGTTTTCCGTATATTGTCCTCTTTACCGTTATTTTATATTTTAACGTATTTTTCGGCATATAAGTAGTTTCTTTACTTTCTTCTATTTTATTTCATTTTTCGTGTTGATTACAATATTTTCGTCATTAAATACAAACCTCCACGCCGTTTAACACGTTCTTTTTATTCATTAATTCGTAAAAAAAAAAATCTTTCTTCCCTCGTAATCAGTTTTAAACATTTTTTTATTTGCAATTTCATTATTTTTTCTATATATGTTTTACTAGCCGATGTTCATATCCGTGTGCCATACCTTGGTCTCGATTCAACTAATGTATAAAATACACCAACTTCTTGTAATAAATTATCATTCATTCTATTTTCACCTTGCGGAATTTTGTACACTGTCCAAAATTGTGATTTTTAGTTGGTATTAAATGTAAAACTCGAGCTCGTGTATATTATTATTATTATTGAAGTGCCGCGTACTAGTCTTAAAACACAATAGCTTTCTATCTGAACTTCTATTGAATACGCTACTAATACAAGTTGAAGAGCTTATTGTGGACCCTAATTCCTCCTATTCGCGTAAATTATATAATTTCATTGAGCTCGATAATATAAATTAGTCCACTTAAACTGGGCAAAAAGTGGCTTCTATATTGACGAATTGACGAGGAGAATTTCGGAACAATTGATTGAATACAAACTTATCCGAATTTACTTTGCGATGGTTTATGCATTTTGCATAAATATCTTTCGGTATTTCGTCAACTACTCGATGGATCGTGAAAAAAAATAAAAATAAACTCTTTTTAAGATATCTAATAAGGGTTTTTAAATTGGTTCGCAGAACATATATAACGCAAATAAAATTTAAAAAGAAAAAAACTTTAAAATTAGCTTTTATCAAACTAATAATAAACACATGTGCATATGTACATTACCAATTTTTTCTTATTATTAATTTTTGAATTCCGTGGTCACTCGTGGATGCCCCGTTGTTTATCGTAATTAACATTTTGTTGTTTATTTGTGATTATCACCTTATTGTTTTTTTTTTTTTTTAATTCAGGTGCTGCTGGTCAACAACAGCCGCAAGCTGGTCAGTCATCACAGCAACAACAACAGTCTTCGCAGCAACGTCAGCCATTGCCTGAATTTCAGTCGTCCCGATTTATGAATTCAATTTTCACAGGATCGAATCGTCCGAATTTTTCATCTAATACGTTTCCGTTTCCTTTTATGTTCCCTCCTGTACCTTTGATTCCAGGTATGTTGAACGAGTTTTAATCGTATACTTTATGCGTAAGAATTTAAAATGTAATTACAATCAGATCGTTGTTGGTGGCATAATTTTTTCAAAATGGCTTCGCATACGCGTGCGCTTAATTTTTGTTGACAAAACAACCTTGTGAAATAATAAAATGTAATTTCGAATTCAGAAGATTAATAAACCTATTAAACTAGGTCGTAGTATGTAATAATAATATAATGACGTATTGAGAAAGAATTAAAAATTTTCTGCACTAATTAATTTCTATTCGTATTTTGTTTGTCGGTTACTGAAAAAAATTACTGTAATTTCGACTTAAGCCATGGCAAAATACGTAAAATAATGAATTTTTTAAAATTACGTGAAAATTATTTATTAATTTTATTTGTTCGCGTGGAAAATGTGTGCATATATGTACACACATACGTTTTAATAAGGAAAAAAAACATACGAGTATGTTAAAAAATTTAAAATTTCTTAATATACTTATTTTGCTTTAATTATAATTTTACTCGTCTCGCGCGCACAAATGTATGTGTATATGTATATATTTATATATATATATATATATATATATATATATATATATATATATATCATACATTTATGCGCGCGAGACGAGTAAAATTATAATTAAAGCAAAATAAGTATATTAAGAAATTTTAAATTTTTTAACATACTATATATAATTAAGACCATTTGAGCTCATTTGTTACACACGCGCGTGCTTATTATATGTATGTTATACGTTGTGGAATAAAGTAATCATTAGCATTTGTTCGTGACCTTCAAATGGACGTGTTAACTAATCAAACCAGTCCTATTTAAGCATTAACACCTTACTACGTACATGAAATTGTTGTTGCACCGATTTATTTTCGTTACTTTGATCTTTTTCCTATTCATTTTCGCGGTTTATAAATTATTTCTCAAATTCGGTAAACAAAATTTGTTTATTTTTTGTGAAATTATTTTCTATTGCAGAAATTTCAAAATAAGTTCTTAACCCAGATCGAAAATTAATTTCTATTGTCGAATAAGTAAAGAATTGCGAAAAAAAATAATACGAATATTTTTTAGTTTAATCAACGAGAGATACGTATGGGTTTAATTTTTTTTTTTTTTTTTTTGAAATTTACCTGTTACAATCTTAACTTAACGTTAAATAAGTATAAATATATTATAAAGCTTATCACATAACACAGGACGTATCTTGTTACGTGATACAAACGTGTGTGAAGCAGTTAACCCGGTGGTTAAACTTCATTAAAAATGTTTATCGCTTACAAGACTAGGTCTTGCGGTTTATTACGCGTAAGACGTCTAATGTCTAATTGAGTGTCGAGAAGTTTTACTGCTTCCACGCTGACATGATGGGAAAGTCGTTTCTCGTGTTGCTTGGCGAAAATGACATCGTTGACGAACATGATCTGAAGATAGCGGTGCATATCGTCGTTACGCGAAAATCGATATGCATCGACTATCGTACGCAGGATGAAATTTTGTCTCGTCTGGATCTTGTCACGATTTGCAGCCTTAGCACATCCCCATAGTTGAAGGCCATACGTCCAAATCGGTTTTATTATTTGTTGGTACAGTAAACGCTTACACGATCTTTTTAATTACATCAGCTATTATGTACTCCATGCCAAGGTCATTATGTATAATTAGTGCATTGACGATTAACTTTTGAGTGATATTTTGATATCTTTGTATTTTCATTATATTAGTTTTTAACTGCAGCCTTATAATTCGCATCCATACCTCCGTACTGGAACGATTAGTTGGTTGCATAATAGTAGTTTGTTTTTTAAAGGTAAGATGGGATTGCATTCCTGTTAACCAATACAACTTTTTAGTTTTGATTATGAGTTCAGCTCTTTTTGTATCAATACCCTTACACCATGTTAAACTTTGATCTAAGTGCAAGCCTAGGTATTTAACATCTTTTTTAACGGGTATATTCTTGTATCTATTTTGATGGTTAATGGCTCTATATGACGATTTGAAAATACTTTGTGTTGATTTATTTTAATTCGCCATTTCTTGCTTCATGACATAATTTTATCCACCGCTCTTTGTAAGTTATGATTTGCTTTTGTTTGGCTTATATCTGAACTCAAGAGCGGTATCATCAATATAGATATATCATCAACAAACATACCATAATTGTGTAAAAATTGGATACAATAATGGCCCCAAGACACTTTCCTGTGGAACGCCTGCTTTAATCGGTCATCACAATATTTGATTTGGTAATACCTTTCATCTAGTTTGGAAAAGAATGCGATAATTAAACTTCTGTTAGGGAAACATCGATAATTTTATGCGAAATCTAAAATTTCGTCCCCTCGCATTTAATTTAATTATAATCGTCCTGTTTTCAATTCTTTTATAAAATAAATATATGCAATATCGATTTCATTGCAGGTATTTCGAATCCTCCCTTGCCTCCTCAAAATTTTAGCGGCATGTCGGAAGAAGAATTAAGACAAATGGAGGATAGTAGCCGTAGAGGTGTCGAAGCTCGTTTACAGTGTCTTCGTAATATTCAATTATTAATGGACGCGTCCGTTATATTAATGCAACAGTACGTTACCTCGGCATCCGTTGCTGCCAATAATGTTTCATCCGACGGTGGTACCAATAACGAACCAACTGCGTCGGGTTCTAGTAATAACGATCGAGATATACCAAATACTGATACGCCGAGTACAAGTTTTCCCAGCGAACTTAATGCGCCGAATGAATCAGATGCACAAAATACTGGTTTACCCGGAGAACCGGATATAACGGATCCGAGTTCTACCAAATCTGACGCACAAGATACCGGTTGTAATCGTGGTATCGCAGATTCCAGCTTCTATGAACGTAATGATACTTCAAATCATACTTCTCATCAAAATCTCGATAAGTCGGCTGGCGATTCTTCTAACAATTTTAATACTTCTGATGCTAGTTCTTCTGGGATGACATCTGATAAATTAGAGAAATTGAAATTTTACTCTCATTCAACTTCGTAAGTTAATATAAATTTTATTATAACTTGTACATGGTTAATCTGTACACGGGTGAATTGAAATTATTAACGTATATACACGAATAGTTTCTAATAAAACGTTTACTACACGAATGGCGGTTAATGTAATTATTACTCATTACCCTACGAAATAAAATTTACAATCGCGATTATAACGTTCTAAATTGCGATTATTTCATATTTTGTTTATTTATTATTTTAGATCAACATTAGATCCGTTGGAAGGACAGTCCAGTTCGTTTAACTTCGGAACCACCACCTCTGTATACGACAGGTATCAAGTACTCCTATATAATTTGTAAAGTTAAATTTTGGGTGTTATTGATTTAGATAGTTAATAATTTTGAATTATTCGAAACATATTGCTATTCGTTATTATTCGCGAATAATATATAATCATTTAAATGAAATATTGTACAAACTTTAAAGAAAAAATAATTGAAAAATTGAAAATTTCTGTTTGAATTTTTTAAAGTACGTTTACATATATAACTAACATTAGATTTAATTTTTTATTTATATTTAAATTTTCGCTTAATATAATGTCGATAATCGGGTAATTAAAAAAAAAATCGACTTTAAGAATATTTGCTTTTAAATGTTTAAACGCGTACACAACAAGTGGAAAAAAAACATATATTTAAAATACTAGAACGGGTAAATATATATAAAAATTCTAGTGTCATCGTATAAAATTTAAACATAAAAGGCGAAATATAAATTATATAAAATGTTTTATCTGTGGGAATAATATTATAGCCACAAACTACGATTCTAAATCCCAACCTCGTCACTTAGCCCGTTAATATTGTTCCCGGTCGACTTTTGGAATCGAGTATTTAATATATTCCTGGAGGATAACTTTTGTAGCGTTACTCCACCTTCAAAGCTACCACCGTCACTATCACGTCCAGTCTTAATAATACTGTTTTACAACCTCCACTCTTTGCTTGAAAACTAAACGTGTACTCCAAAGGACATTTCTTGAGTTCTGTCGTGTCTTTAAAACATTGTTCATTTCATAATGGGTTAACGTTTGTAAAAAAAGCAACAACTTAAATATGTTATCGTAATAGCACTCGATGGTAATATGTTAGCTACTACATCAGCAGAGATTTTGTAGTTTCAGTTATATCATGGAAAGTAACATTTAGTTGTGTATTAATTTTTCACGTGCGGTAACTAATATAGAAGTACGCACTTTTGTCGATAAACTCCAACTGTTTTAGTTTATTTATTTATTTTTTGTACTCAAGTATTTATAACGTAATAATGTCTGTATAGTAGCGTGCAGTTTCCAATGTATTTGCCAAAATTCTCGATGTCTTAATATCCTCACACATTGCGAGATATTTACAGCTTAGAACTATATCATCTGCGTATTGAAAAAATCTGTTGGTTGTGCTCGGTATTTCACGTATATGTTGAAAACGAGAGCAAAAATAGAATCTTGTAGTAGATCGTTGTCATCGATTTCCTAATTATACCCGAAATCTCCTGTCGAGTAGAGCACATTATTTAGAACGTCCGGTTATTTTTGCGCACAATATTATCGTAATGGATCTTTATGCAATACACTCTCGTAGCAGACATCAGATTTACCAATTTTTATGTGTGTTTTTTTTTTATTTATACGACGTATATCAGTGTACGACTTTTAATTCCCTTGCAAAACGGTATATACAGTTTGTTATGACTTAACAGTAAAATTCCACCAATTCGAAAGTTGGTAGATGACGTCTCTTCATAAACCTGAAGATTGCGAAAAGACTATCTAAACGATGTATTCTGAACAAGTCAATATGAAGTGACTTGCCATTGCATTCCCCGGCTTTTTTACTTCTGAATTGATCGATAGTCTTGACATAGAACTGTTTCCGATTCCATTTTGTTCTTTCATTGTTCGTGACGAATAAACTCGTACTTTTACAGTTTATCAACTTTTTTATATTATTCTTATTCACTTCGTACCTCGAAAGTCTGAACCGCGCCTTCAATTTCTAACGAACTTAATGCACCGACGATTAACGAAATAACTCGAGAGTAGTGGCAGGTAATAAGTTTAACTTCGTTTATTGCAATAGTAATCACGAAATGTTTGTTATATTTACGCGTAAAATAAATAAAATTAATAAAATTATCTTTAGATATATATATATTTAATGTTTTTTACGTGACTTAATATCGCTTTAGATATATTTTTCCATCATCATCGTCATCGTCAAATCCGTCCAGTTCAGAATTAGCTCAAACGAAACCAGATTTAACGCAAGCTTCATTATCGGAACGGGAAAAAATTCGAAGAAAAAGAATAGAAAAATTAGGAAAAATTAAAAATGACGAATCGTCCGCGTAAAAGGAAAACTTTACCACGATACGTTTACGAAGTCTTTAATTTTTATTTATTGTTTTAACGATAGAACGATTTAATAATTAAAATCGTTGTTTGCGTTCGTAAGTATTATAATAATAATAAAAATAATAAATCGTAGTAAAAATGACATTCTAATTCGTTATACTATAGATTACTGGATATTTCTTATTTCTATAACCTCATTCGTCGGGTAGTGATAAAAATGTTTTCATTCGAGCAACGATAAGTAACCTGTAACATGTGGTACTTTTTCTGCTCGGCTGCGAAGAAAACAACGATGGAATCATGTTCAAAATTAAACTATAACGTTAATTAATCTATTTCTTTAGTTGTACTTTTTATTTGAACACGTAAACATATTCCTATTTTTGTCTTATTTTAATTTTTAAAAAATATATAGCTTTGTATTCGATATGTATATTACGTAAGTTATTCCTATTTTCTCTTATATTCTACGTCAAATTAAAATATATTATTTGCTAGCATAAACTTTTTCAAATGTGTATGTGTGTGTGTGTTACGTATTGAAATGTATAATTGCGTTAAGCGAGAAGTATCTTATGTTACGGAGAACCATCCGTATAATACAGTATTGTCCGATTATTTAGATGAATCTTTATGACTCTTAGAAATATCTATTCACTTCCACATTAGTTCTTCAGGTATCTTTTTCTCGAAGAAAGTTGACGATCGTATTACAACACTGTTATTCTCGATTTTTCGCTATTCTTAAAACTTCTGAAACTATCCCGATATTTAGCCATTCCGTTATTTTTATTCCAGTTCATTCCTTTTCTACCTCGGATCCGTTAGCTTTCAACATTTCTTCGAAAGATACCTTGTAATAGCACATTATTTTTACGAGGGTATACAGTTATTTAATTGTTTATATTTTTTAATTTAACAACTGCTGGCTTTTTTATTCTTTCACCGCGGCATTTAAAATTTAAACTTCTACTTTGTTAATATTTAAATACATTACTTAGTATGCTTTTATTTTTTCACTCCCTTTTACTTTAATCTAGTTAGAGTTCGATGTAATTTATTTAAATTTTATTGTAAAATATATAAATTTTCCAGTGGATATTACAGGCTGTGGGTTAAAGTCCTTTTATGTCTACTACTAAATATATATTTTTAATTTCTTTTGAAATATCAAGCTATATATTCTATCCAAATTTTCAAATTATTATTATTATAACAATCATGAAAAAAAAATATGTTTAAAATTTCAATTTCATTTGGTTTGCTTAGTATCAAAAATCTGTATACCTCTGGTCTGGAGATTGTTTCTTAAATTTATAAGATTGTATTGTTCAATCCATCATGTTATTTACTATAATTAATATCTCGACTTAATTTATATATTATATATATATATAACACTATTTATTGATTCTCACACTGTATGACCTTCGTTTTAATTTTTTGTCTTTTCTTCATTGTGTACAATTATTGGAAACCTTTATTTACTTGTGGTATTTTTAATATTCTTCTGCATAGGAACATTATTTCGAATTTTTGTCATCTGTTTATGGATACCGCTTTTAATGTCCAAGTTTCCACCTCGTACATCGCATCACTAAGTACATGAAATGAAAAATCGGATATATACTCACACAAAAGGTAGTAAAAGTGTCGAATATATATCTAAAGTATAACGTTAGCATGCTGAGAATGTGAATTACTAATCGAAAAATTTAATACGTTATCATCGATATAATTATTATTGTGATTTATAAATAACATTCGTGTAGAATTAAGCAACTTTTCTTTTATTATTATTGTTTATATTATTTAGTAAGTGAATTAAGTACATACACGTGACACCGAGCCTGACAAATAAACTTGCAGCCTGGGACAAAAATATGATTGGTGCCCCCTCAAAAATTGAAAAAGAAATATTAAATATTTTTCAAAATCAACTAACCCAGTACTTCTGAAAATAATAAAATAATAATGATTAAATAAAAAATAAAATACTCAATGATTTTAAATGAAATATGCGGCCGTATGACGTGAAGTGGGCCTGAGAGATTAGATTGAAGTTAACTCCTATCAATAGTTGTTTTTACTATGACGATCTGTGGTCAATCAGCTATGTTAATGATGGTTTCTGTAACTTTCTTCTTATTTACATGTTTTAAGGTGAAATATGACATTTTTAATTTATTAATGTTGTTCCTTATGTATGTCTCGAATTCGTTATAGTATTACATTTTTTAACGAATAAAAAGTGGAAACATGTGTTAATTTGTAGTACCCTGCTGACAAGCTACATTGACGTGATCGTAAAATGTAACGCACGTACACATATAAAAAGAAAACTAGATGAGTTGATAAACAATGTATTTACATTTGGGTTTCTGACTAAAAACAAAGGAATTTTTTATCTTTTACTTTTTGGGGCTTCCTTTCATTTGGGCCCCGGGGAAATTTACCCCAGTTGTCTTCGCTTGTAGCGCATCTGCATGGATCAGTGTCCTGTTTTAAGCGTGTTACATTAGTTTTACAATTTGTGCAGAAAATAATGTTTTAGATTATCATATTTGAGAATAACTTTATGAAATTATTTTATATGTTCTATATTTCAAAAATTCTGTTATAATCTTAATTCATAAAACAATTACGGTAATATAGCAAAAAAATAAAATTCTGTTCACATGTTGCAGGTTGTACCTACAACTGGTTCTTTTGTTGGAACTATGATGATACCTACGCTTTGCGGTCCACACGTATAGTGGAAAAATATTTTTTAAAGAAAACGATGAATTAAGTGCGATATTATAACTGTCTAATCATAATTTGATGTTCATGCCGTCATACATTTTATAATCGTTATCTTCCCGTACCCCCAAAAATAATGACCTTTAAAAAATACATTTGATTTTCTTCTACCTGATGCTACGACGACAATTTTATGTCATATCATTTGTGACTACATCCGTTTTCTGGTTCGTTGAAAAATAAGGAGTAATGGATAAGTATGGAATGAAGTAACATAATGAACAAGGAGAGCGCCCGCTTCAATTCGCAATTGACAACTAGTTACTATCTTCAAACGGCACGCACATAAACTTAGTATATGAAAATCACCAGGCAGCAAACATGAATCAGATTACTGTACAACAAAGTCCGATTTTTATGCAAAGAATTTAAAACAAGGTCCCGGGAAATCGAGAATACTTCAAGAACTCGAAATTTTGACAACTGAAATAGAAGAGACCTTAAATTGCTTTAAAAATAACAAGTCACTTGGTGTAGATGAAATCCCTGTAGAAGTCATCAAATTAACAGGAAGATTAGTATATGAAATTTATTCGCTGTGCAATATTATTTGAAGAACTGGGAAATGACTAACATAATAGCGTAGATCGATATGTGTTGTTCCACTATTGAAAAAGGAAAAAAGGACGAAGTGTAAAACTTACGGAACAATTTCACGTAATATCGCATACGAGTAAAATTATGTAGTATGTGTTAAAGAATCGAATTTAAAGATTAATACATTACCAAATCCTGGACGAACAAGATGGTTTCATGAAATGACGTCCCGAATGTAATAATGAGCCTAAGGTTAATAACAGAAAAAGCTTGGAAACAGCCGATAGTTGACATCGATAAAGCTTTCGACAATGCTAATTATGACGCTTAAGTAAACGGTAATTCGATGCAAAGTTTATATGAACAGAATAACAACATCGTCAGAGTATTGCAAAGCAAAAAATTATACACGAGGGAGGACGTTCAAAATCAAACAGCTAAATATGCTAACTGTTATGAAAATCTGCTAGTTACAGGGGATGCAAAATATACCTATATAAAAATGCACTTGGATTCAAAAAGAACATTTAAATCAAGGATAATAAAAAATATCAGTTATCTACGACCTACTCTCGATAAACTAAAATAGATCCATCAACAACAACAACTATTCAAAACAATGTAATTCGTAACGACGAAACAAGAAAAGACACGAATTCTTGCTCGAGTTACGTCAGTAAATATTCTAGTTAATCAGAATGAGTATATTCCTATTAACCGAAAATGATATCAAACTATTTTCCTCCATAGAATTAAAAATTTACGCATATGATACAGAAGTAAACACAGATACTAAACCTAAGACAAAATAACTTCATCACTCTGTTTTAATACTTTGCGATGCCAACGGAATTAAACAACGTGTTCATGAACTGTAAATATTCCTTAATTATAAACATATGGATATAACTTTAATATCAGATACCTAAAACAAAAATATCAGTGTCAGGGTAGAAATTGTATTCAACTAACAATCTATAAAATTTGCAAATGAACACGAGATTGGATAATTATACTCAATCAACGAAAATTCATATTTATACACCTACGACGTTATGACTATCATCCAGTATATCTCGAACGACTGTCTATTTCTAAAAAAAAAAAGTACGCTTAACTGAACTGGAAAACGCATATAAAGATGGAAAAAGAACAAATTACTCATAAATTGCGACAAATGTATTGGTTAATTGGTCGAAATTCCAAGTTCAGTATACGTAATAAACGACTTCTATATATGTAAATAATTAGTAGATCAATTTGGACATGTGGAATTCAATTGTGGGGCTGTACGGAAAAATCAAATAGGTTAGTACAAAACAAATGTCTTCCGTCCATAACTGCTACACAATGGTGCCAGCAAAATGAAGACATCCATTTGGATTTGAACTTCGCTAATACACCACAAAATCGGTGTTAATTATTGAAAATGACATTGGACGCCTAAAACCATATCAACCGGTCATTTAAATCGCCGAAAGTAGTTAAATACACACATCATTCGTTCTCTGTGTTATACACTAAGTATAATATAATAAAGGTATTTAAAAAAATAAAAATAAACTTCTATGTAACATTCTGTTGCAGAAGCCAAAAGCACCAAGTGTGTTCAATAAAAATGGATTATTTTTTGGTTCCCATGACAATAAAATTAAATATACGCGTTTACTTTTGTTGTCATGGAAACGGACATATTTTTATTTTTCGTACATTTATTTTTGCATTAACAAACGAACGAATATGATTTACAACGCAGACGTCGATTGTTACTAAAGCATGGCGTTATATCAAATTCCGAAATCGATCAGAGATGGAGAATACACCGAGACGATATATACAATGGTAATGAACATTTTAATATACTTTATTTCGAAATAATTTTAAAAGTGAATAAATCTACTAAACTTATAATTAAATTCAATCATTGTTATTCGCTGTTATCAGATTTTTAGATCTGCATTTCATATTTGGGGAATTCGTATTTATTAGCTGAAAATTAAAAAAAAAATAATAATAAAAACCCAGTATGAAATATTTTGAGAAATTACGATAATTTCATCATATAAAAAAAATTACTTTCCGCGTGTAATTACACACCACCGGTACATATAGTATTATTATTCTAACTTACTCGGTCACACGAGTATGGGTGTCACTGTCAACTGTTCTTGGTGTTGCTCTTAATATTTGTGCCGCATATGCAAGTTTTAAACCAATTGAAAATACGTTTGGATAATACCGCCTTCCGTGTAGAATCATTAGCTAATCCCAGTTAAACGAACCTGCTTCCGTTACCGTGATCCCATCGCCGTTGGCCTTTTATAAACAATGAGAGACAAAAGGATGTGGAAGTAGAATGCTCTTTAAAGGAACATAGAAGCTGACGCGCACACAGCTCTTATGCTGCCTAAACAACAAATTATATCGTAACGACATGGATTTACCAAGACGATCGGACAAATGCGTTTGTCGCAGTTAGGCAAGGATGTACAGTGAATGTCTGAGATCAGGAGGTATAAGATAAAGAAATGAAGAGGGAGGAATATAGATAAGGAAACAATGCCGTTATTTCGGAGCAACACCCTAGCCTTTGGATAGAAATCCGGACCGTAAGGTAGGGGTTTTCTGCTGAGGAGATAACAGTGTATGATTTTTATAACGGTCAAACCTCGCTGAGGACAATCGTAGGATATTATGGACTTTCAGTAAGAACTTCCTCAAGTTTCCCAACCACATCCTCTTGTCTCGTTGCCCTGTCACTACTGAAATCGTCTGCTTGAGATTTTCCACCAGTAGCCGCTGTTGGTCGGCGACTTCGATTATTGCCTTATTCGCAGCTAACCTACATATCTGTAAGCCGTTCCATCATCTACCTATGGACACACCTCGTTCCGGGTACTTCCGGGTGGGGACCGATATATATACGCACATATATATATATATATATATATATATATATATATATATTATTTTTACATACATTGTATATAGGCGATAGATATTTGTTATATAAATAGGTACAAAAAATACTTACATCAGAGGAGGACGCTTATTTGAATTTTGCCCACCCTAAATTTATATTACCTCTCGTACCACTAACAAGAAAGAATTTTATTTAAATAATACGATAAGCGTATAATACACGTGTAGCATATTCTTATTAGTTAAGTGACTGATATCTTAACATTTCTCTTAAAACTAGCACTGCGTTAGATCGAACAATAATAAAATATAATATAAACAATCGGTTATATAAGAAATAACAAATAATAAGAAAGGAAAACGAACAAAATACAGTAATGCGGCCAATGATAGTTAGATACGTACGTACATGCCTAAACACACATACATATGATCACTTATACATGAATATCACACGCGCACACATAAGACAAGTAGCTGTATAATGCTTATAGTCACATAGGTTAATCTGAATCTAATAACAGATGTATATATTAGTTTCCTATTAACCGGCGATATTATGTGATCGACGATCAAAAATTGAATTGTTGAGAGTGTGCTAATAACTTTTATATTAATAATGCTACTATTAAATGTTAAACGAAAATCTAGATAATAGCGAACTTATTTTTCCCAATTGAATACTCTTACCATTAATGGTAACTTTAATGGGGTTAGCGTCGCCTAGTGAAGAGAAAGCTTGTTTTATCTACGTTAATTTTTAATTTCCATAACGTTTATAAATATAATTCTAGCAGATATTTGTAATTTGTTATCTAAAAAAAATCAACAGTACATATCCAAATCGTTCAACGTAAGTTAGGTAAATCATTTATTAAAATTAAAAACATAAGATAATGTTCTAATACACTACCCTGTGCTACACCTGAGCGATAAGTTTTAACAGAGAAGTTATATCTAAGGCGAATAACAGAGATTTTTCTATTGCTAAATACGATTTTATTAACTTAATTTTTTCCTATCTCTTTCTAATCTAGAACTGACGTGTCTAAACCGTCGTCTACCATTGTAATGAATGTGAAAAATAAAAATAAAAAATTATTTAGGAATCGCCCCAGCGACAGAACTCCCAAGTTATGAATGATGGCAGTAGTCCGAAAGCATTATCCGAAGTCGGTAATAGATTTTCTCTTCAGCCTTCTAATCGCCGATTGAACTTGCAAGTTTATTGCCAGCGGATTTGCGTGAGTTTTCCATCTTGCCAGGTAATTGCCAGCAGCTCGTTGGATTACCTCTTCCACATATTGTATCTGAAGATCTTTATGCAATGTGTAGTTAGTGACATACCATAGAGCGCCAGCTAATCTTATTTTGGTACCACTGTAAATATAAGGTAAATTTGAAATTAAAGAATTTATAAATAACCCCATTATGACGTGCCGAATAGAAGTATTTTTCATTATCATCTAGTAATAACCCTGTACACAGGTTAAGGTTATCAGTTATCTAACATGCTAGTCTAGCCACTTGCTGTACCGTGGACTAGAACTGAATCCAAACTATTCATCTATATATAATTACGTTATTTGTTGAATGCGACTATAGCCGATATAATATAAACTTTTCGATTATTTTACTAAGGGGTACTTAGAAAACTAATCGAACGGACATGATTGATATTCGAATGACCTTTGCCGGGTTTAGATGTCATTTTAGCAGTTTTCCACCGCGCTGGAAAGTAACCTGTTTTAAGAACACCGTTCGTAATGTTTGTCAAATGTACAATTGCCTTATAGAGTAAATTTTTAATCAGTTACAGAGAGTCGATAATCACCGCAGGATTGTTTATTTTTCAATATATATATATATATATATATATATATATATATATATATATATATATATATATATATATACACGCTGATTTTAATCGGCGTTACAAGGGAAATTATATCTGTCTATACGTTCATTTCGCGTTCATGTTTTCTATAATGTTTTTTCTTACCTGAATTATAAATCGTTAATAACCGTATAGCCTGAAAGGAATTAGCGAGATATGTAAAAACAAATGAAAACTATTAGCGCTGATTAGTAAAAATAACTTACGGTGTGTGGTTGATTAGTTTACAATCGTTGAAAAAGTTTAAAATTCTGTAAATTACAGTGTTTCATGGCATAATATTTATATATATATATATATATATATATATATATATATATATATATATATATATATATATATATATATGAGTTAATATGTTGTCTTTATCCGATGGATTAAAAAGAACATTGTTGAGGTATTCGTCTTGAATATATAAAATTGTTCTTATACTTAATCGTGATACTTTCCGTACTATCGACGAGCTGCTGCTGCCAATTGAATTCAAATAACGTTTCTCTTCGGGGAATTCTCAAGCGAACAGTTATAATCGCCGATGTAAAATTTAATTCCCTTTGTTTAAAATCGATTTCGAAAATATCTCAGTCCTATCACTCGTTTGAATTAACGAATATCGCAATCTCGTTTTTTGTTTTTTTTTTCTTGTTTTCTTGTTTTAATACGTATAAATATATAATTTTGTATGCTTGAAAACAGAAACTGCGATTATAAGGGAAATTTAAAAAGTACAATTAGTCATCTGGACAGAACATTTTGAAATTAAAAATACTTTCAATATTTAAGTTATCTAATTTACAAATTTAATATAACTTATTTTTCATTAAACGTAATGATCGTGATTTTTTGTATATACATTTTAACAGCAACGTGATTGTTTCTTTTCTAGATAGCCGATGAAAATTATAACGAAGTAATTCCGATTTTAAGCAATATCCTAGAATCAAATTCAAATGTAAGCTTAATTCTGTCTAATATATTCAAATAAAATAAATAGATAATGTGTAAGCCGTAATGAATATATTTATTTATTTATTTTATACTAATAATAAAACGCAATAAATTTGGGTAATCTGAAAAATTAACTTGTGACTACAATAGCTATTATATATATATATATATATATATATATATATATATATATATATATATAATTCAGAAACGAATACCAGAAATTGTAATGATAAAACAATTTCTCATATACAATTATCTCGAATGTTTAAACGTACTGCATGTATATGTCTGTTGTAATCCAGACGTACAGAGGCAGATCGAACTGTTAAAGATATAATTACTTTTCAAAGTTACTATCCGACAGCAAACGTTAACTTATAGTATGTTCCTAAAAATTTCATTAACCCCTTTCCCCCCCCCCAAAAAAATGAAGATACTGTATGTATACAAGAATCAGCATACTTAGCCACTGTACAAAAATATGCAGACATAGCAGTAATAAATCAGCCAGTGGCGGCTCGTGAGAAGTTAATTTGGGAGGCTCTAATATAAAACTATAGTAATTTATAAAATGTAATGACATAAATATCTATTTTTAGCGACTTCTTCATTATGTTTAATAATGTTTAACCTATAAGCAGAATCTAATTTGAGCGCAGTATTTACAGAACCCATTAAACCTAGTTCCATACAACAATTCATGTGACGAGCTGATAGTTCATGCTTTTTTGCTCTTTGATTTAAATGTTTTAGATCATTAAATCCTAATCGTGCCCATGTCATGTCACTTCCATCTTTTAAAAAAGTACACAAGGAAAACAGAAAAAGCGATTAATTACCTCACATCCGCATATCCATTTGAATTTTTTGTAAATTTCTTTTGAAAAATGTCTTATAAAAATACGTGTACCTACTTTATCTTGTTGATTCAAATTTAATATGGGTGTGGGTCTCCCTAGTTTCTTAATTCTAACCTTTTCTGATAATGGAAGCATTTTAAAATTTCCTTTTAAAATATTACTAATTTTATTATCCATCATTATGTTTTAAAAATCAACGTTTAACAATAATTAAATTTAAACGTTTAATTAGATAAATAAAAAATATTACATGTTGAAAAATTACTGTAAAATAAGTGTCGGCGAAAAGCAGTGCTTGCGTTCAGTTAAGTAACAAAATCGTTATTGTAAAATGGATTATTTAAAGAAGAGAAAGAAGGATAAAAAAAACAACAAAAAAACGACAAATGAAACACGTGTTTTTCGATGAGTAAACAACGACACGCAACGCAAATATATTGTTAAAACTGGTTATAATCGCGTGTGAAACAGTCGAGGGCTCACTTATCTAGAGCCCCCAGACGCCTTTAAGTTACGCTCGGGAAACTTCATTTTTCGCGTGTATTCTATATACCGTGTGAGGGCTCAATTCTGAATAGCCCACGTACTGTATTATTGGTTGTTATTATCACGTGACCGTAAAATCAGCTATCGACGACGTTGACGCGAGTCGATTGCGTAGTTTCAGTACAGTTAAAAAATCCGACGATTGTTAGCCGGTGTTTTAGCTGTTCGTTTAAGGAATCCACGCCAAAACGCATATTTTGCATTCTTTTTTAAAATGGATTCTTACAAAAAAATTATTTTAAAATTAAAAGTTTTATTCCGTATACTGATTTTTTTTAAGTCATTAAATAATATGCATTTCTTAAAAACTCGCACAGGGAGTCTCGCGCCCTTGAGCCCCCCTGGAGGAGCCGCCCCTGAAATCAGCCTAAGATAATAAGAATTATGGTTACTGATAAAAGACGATTGAGAAAAATTTGGCAGAATACTAGATCAACGATAAATAAGACCGTTTTTAACCGGGAAACAAAAAATTTTAAAAAAGGAAAAGCCATTGCAGATGCAAAAATGACAGATTTCAAGATTATATGGCCAACTTAACACCAAGTAAAGATACAGATTATTCTTTATGGAAAGCTATAAAAACCATGAAAAGGAATCACTACGTTCATCGTCCACCCCTTAGAGGAGTAGGAAATGAATGGGTGAGAAGCGTCCAAGATAAAAAAATATTTGCCAAGTACTTGTCTTTTATTTTTCAACAAGATAATAAGAGCAACATAACCGAGGACGAAAAAGACGTATACAATTATCTGCAAGTACCTAATGTCCGTTCCTATAAAATCCATATCACCGTTTGAAGTAAATACATATGTATACAAAAGCATCTACATTAAAAAAAAAAAGTCACCTGAATATAGCTTAATTACAACATCTATTTTAAGAAAGTTACCCCGAAAAAGCTGTCACGTTATTAAAATTTATTTTTAATGCAATCCTTCGCACTGGTCATTTTCACAGTGGAAATTTGCATCAATAATAATGATACAAAAACTTGGAAAACCTCAAGATGATGTATCTTCATACAGACCTATAAGTTTGTTGCCTAGTTTATCCAGAGTTTCTGAAAAACTTGTCTTAAAAAGATTGAAGTTAGTACTTGATGAAGAAAAAATAATTCTAGATTGTCAGTTTAGTTTTAGAAATATGCATAGTACAGTAGAATAAATTCACCGAGTAGTTGAAATTATAAACAGGACCTTTGAGCAAAAAAATACTGCACATTCGTATTTCTAGACTTTGAGAAAACATTCGATAGAGTGTGGCATACAGGTTTACTCTGTAAACTGAAACAAAAATTGCCTCACCCGTACTACTCAATATTCAAGTCGTATCTGACTGACAGGTGCTTTTAGGTAGTCATAAATGATGCATACTCGCAAATTTATTCTATACGAACAAGGGTTCCGCAAGGTAGCGTGCTTGGCCCGATCTTATATAGCATCTATACTTCTGATTTATCGGTTAACGTCAATACAACAACGACCATGTTCGCTGACGATACAGCCATATTATAGTGATCTTGCAATGGCAACTAAGCATCTTCAACAACACTTAACTCGCTTAGACAAGTGGTTCAAAATGCGGAATGAATTAAAGTCAGCTTGTGTATTATTCACATTAAATAAAGGAAAAGATGTACATAATCATCTTAACGGACACGATAGACATCCAGATCTATGGAACAACCAGTAATTCTAACCTTAAGTTCATCGAACGATTCCAGGCTAAGGTGTTACGGAGTATAGTGTGTGCACCTTGGTTTGTCAGAAATTACGACTTGTATAGAGACTTACAAATTCAAACCATCAGATGACTTAGCCAGAATTATAAGCAACGACTTGAACAACACGCTAATTAGCTGTCAATCTAATAAATAATGGTATGCGGTTCCGACGTTTGAAGAGGATCTGCCAAACTGAACTGTACTACAGATCCTGATTTTATAAATTAATACCCAGAGAAGCTACGAATAGCTGTAATTGTAAAGCGTTCATTTGATAACTTATTGTCAGCAGTGCTGCTTATTGTTCTACAGGACAGATTGCAAGCAATTTGAAATAGGAAAAAACTTTATAAATATCGATATATAGATTGACTAATAATCCTAACATTTCCTATTCTATAGCTCTCACAATCACGACATTTACTATGAACCAAAATTTGTAACTGGATTATTACATATGAATAAATTAAACTAATTACATACATTATTATATATATATATATATATATATATATATATATATAAATTTTCTATATTCGATTTTTGTAATCTACCAACGAAGGAGGGTAATTAATTATGAATTATACGTAAAAATTAGAATAAAAAACAAATTTAAATAAATGAACAAAATAAGAAAATTATACCGTTATTGTTAAAAACTTGATAGTGACAATAATAATTTTTATACTTTTAATTTACTAATAGCTAGTCACGACGTTCGGCAACGAACAATACGACGATGATGATAACTTCAGCGTATTAAAAAAATAAAGTAACGCGTAAGTGTTAAAAATGAATCAATTCAAGACAAAGTAATCGTATTCGCAAAGAAATACTCGATTCGAAATGAACGACGAAATAACTAGACATGTCCGAAGCATAAAAAATTTAAGAAGTATGCTAGAAGAAAATTTGTGCTTCCAGACCCGAGTAACGACGTTGAACGTGCGGAAAAGTACTAATAAAAATGAAGAAAGACAACTTTAACAACTGATTTAATTGTTCCTCGATGAAACTTCTTTTCCGATTATCCGTTGATACAGAGAAATTCCAATTGTCGATTGCAAACCTTCAGGACGGCTGATGGGAAGGATACTAAAAAAATTATCTCATAATAAGGGAAATTCGATTGGGTTCGAATTTTATGGAAATATCTATATAACAAATTCGTCTGAAAGCAATATTGTACGTGAAATATTACTCGCCGTTTTTAAAACGGATATGCCTGTCGAAATGGGTTGATTTTATTTTACTCGTGAGTGTTCAATTAAAATTTATAATTTTACGGGACCGATTAATTTATATATTCGTTTATTTCCAGTCACGCGCTGCATTATCGTTACTAGCTTACTGTCAATTTCAAACTCAAAATTTCATCGACGCTGCCAACTGCTACGAACAGCTCGCATCTTTAGTACCGGAAGAAATAGATTATAAATTGTATTACGCTCAATCGTTATATCAAGCATGTTTGTACGACGAAGCGTTGAAGGTGGCTAATACGATTAAACATTCATCGTATCAGAAAAATGTTGGTAAATTTGTTCCCATTATCATCTATTACGTGATGATAATGTTAACAATTTCATAAAGTTCCGAGTTTTAAAAAATAGTCGTTTCTATTTTTTTTCTTCAATGTATATTTTTCAGGTAACTAAATTGAAAGCAGCTATTAAATATGGGCAAGACGATGTCGTCGGTGCGAGAGCTTTGTTAGAGAGCGGTACTGGAGCAGATAAGGATGATCCTGATGTTATTGTTAATCAAGGAAGTCTGTATTATAAAGTATTCGTCATTTTGCTTTTTTTTTTATTAAAGTAGTTTTTTTTATATGTATGTATGTATGTATAAGCGTAAAACAGAAGTTTCATTAATTTAAACCACTTGAATGTTTTGAAAAATAGAAAAATATTGACTGAAAGTTTTCCGATTCATGTAGAGGAATAATTTTTATATATTTTATCCGATATCCGGGCACAACGGTAATGTCTCTCCCGCATGAGTCGAGCTCGAATCGCATTAAAGAGAATTTGTGAGCAAAAAAACCTTAAGGTAACTCAGCTATTCATCTAATTTGTCGGTAACTAGATTGATGGGAAATCCGTGAAAGCAAAACGATAAATCAACCTATATTAGTTTGACTTTGTCGGTTCTCTAACAGTCTTCAGGTTGGTGAAGATTGCTGAAGTAACATCGCTTACCAACTGTCCAGTTGGTGGGACTTCACTTTTACTATATATATATATGTAGTCTATATTATAAATATATTAATCAATTACAGAAAGTAAATAAAATAAAAATACTCTATACACTATCACGATTATATACGATTAAATAGTTTCGTTCGCTTCAACATCATTAGGATTAAGTGATAAACGATAAAAACCGACAAGATCGTACTTTTCACCCTTTAAATTACTCTAATTGTTTACTCGGAATAGCCTGGTCTCGCCCAAGGGTCTGTGTTAAGCCCTTTACTGTTTAACTTGTATATTTCTCTTCTCTTTGACCGCGTATCAGATAAGGTATATTGTATTTCCTATACGGATGATATTGTTGTATATAACAAAGGAAAACACAGGAATTTCTGTGTTTTACAACAGACCTTAGATTTCATTACTTCTTTCATGCACGAATCCCACGTATCTTTATCAACGAGTACGTCAACCTGTATAATTTTCTCCCTCAAACAGCTAAATCTTGCTCATCTCTCCATTACACTAAACTGGGAACCACTAACCTTTACCTCGCAGAAACGCTTCTTCGGGATTATATTTGACCAAAAATTAACATAGGATCCATATATCAATGACTAAGCAGGGAAATCTCGCCGAGACTCCAACATTTTGAAGTCTCTAACTTCTGTCTGTTTGGTGGGGGCTAATCCGAGTATACTTCCTGTCATTTATATTGCTGCCATTCGCTCCCGTCTAGCACATGGGCGTTTTCTCTTCAGTAATCACATCTCAAGAAATTAACAGTCGTTCAAAATTCTTGTTTGAGAATAATAACAGAAGCTTTCGTATAAACTCTTACTTTTTTTTTTACTAGAGGCTGAAACGTTTCGTCCTCCCTTGGAGTTAAGGTTTACCTTGCTGGCAGATAGATTCCTTTTAAAACAAGTTGATAATTCTAGAGTATCAAACTGTAGTCTTTTCAGTAACATTAACCGGCATTGGAGATTTGTCCCGTATAAAATTCCCCGCTTAGATGACAGAACTCAGACTTGGCTACCCTATACTGACCTTATTATACCTAATTTTTCCCTCAAATATTCAACCATTCCCTACAAGTGTGGTTTTTTAAAGATCGATATTGACACTAGATGTTTTTCTTCACTACCTCAAACGGGAAATCATTGCCAAATGAATAGTATATTTTTATCAATCACCGCTAGTTTATGGCCAGATCACATGTTAGTTTTTACAGATGGTTAAAAAAATACGGTATCTGCAAAACTTGAGGCTTCTCATTTCGAGGATTCATTCTTCCTATTTAGTTGCATCCGCTTGAGCAGACCTTTTTCATCGATGGAAATCTATGTTCTTGTAAAAGACGGTTTAAGTTTTATAGATTTATGTAACCTATCCTCCCTACCACATCCATTCTCGCACTTACGTCTCCTAAAAACCTCCCAGCTCAACTTTTCTTTTCAATCCTGGTCCGACTTCCTTTCACCCGCAATTGCTTTCCTAGCCATTTATATTATTTATTAATTTAGTTAGAATAAAATATTCAATTCGACGCTTCCTAGCGTACTAATCATGAGTGTACATACATCTAGTTATGATAATTATTATTATAGTAAAAAACCGGATTTGTGATGAGTGAGCTATTGTCATACAATAGTAGTAGTTAAGCTGAAACACCACTACGATCACAAGGTAAGTGAAAAAGAAAATTGCGTATGCTGAAACTATTCGGCGGCGTACAACCTGTTGAGTTAGGTGAAGACGAGGTGAGAGAGGGGACAGAAAGATGTTGGAGGTTGATAATTAAATGTTTTCTAAATAGAGGAGAGTTAATGAATCGAGAAGTACTGTGTTAGTCAAGAATAGTCAGTGAGTCAGGAAAAGTTAGTTAATCGAAAAGAGTCAGTTGGTCAAGGGTCAAGAAAAAGTCAGAAGTCAGTGATGAGTTAGCCTTTTTTTATTTATCCAATCCGCCGTACAATCAATATTCGTTAACGTAAAAAGGTTATTCGCTCGTCGAAGACTAACGCGCGTATAATTTATAATGTTTTGAATTATCTTTCATATAATAAATTATTTCATAAACACCGCGTCATAGTTCATTTCTGAAATAGGAAAGAAAAAAGTACTAAAAGAAGAAGAGAGAAGTAGAGTGTAGTACAGAAAAAATGCATACATTAATATACCAGGATCCTAAGCGTGGTATAATGAAGTTCGTAGAAGTCCGTTAGGCGAGTATTAGAGTCCTCGCTATATGTATATATAAAATGGATGTAAAAATGATATTTTTGACGTTTAAGAAGTTTCGATCATGAAATATTAATCATTTATTTTAACACAGTGATAACAGCAACAGATCAACATGATTTTATTGGCTCAAACTCTGTTAATGTGAAAATTTTTGATAAACTATAAACGTTACAACTATACCGTAAAGTAATATGTACAACGGTAAATGTGAATGACCTTCATTACAAAAACAACTTGATTCAATTTTGGACCGGTGTCAAGACTTAAATATATATATATATATATATATATATATATATATATATATATATATATATATATATATATATATATATATATATATCAGCAGCACATTAATTTAATTTAATAATAATAATATATATGGAAACGTGGGGTGTATTAAATTAATATTGAAATATAATTAAGAAAACGAACCCTTTCATCATGCTGTAAATATATTCCTCTTAGGAAGGACACTACGAAGAAGCGCTAACGTACTTTACAACCGCATTATCTATACTGGGACAAGAATCTCATTTATTATATAACGTGGCGCTATGTTATTATCGCTTGAAAGAGTACACGTCATCTCTTAAACATATTGGTAAGTTATGTACCTGTATTGAAAATATGATTTCTATAATCTAAAAATGTTTTAACTGTCACGATGTTGGTTTAAAATGTGTCCTAATTTCCGTATTCTTAAAGGTAGATAAAGTATCTAATGAAGCCATTGTAAAACGAATGAACTAAACATGCGAAGTAATATTATTAACACGCTAAGCAACCGAAACAGTAAATACTGCAGACTTTAATACAAGGAAGAATAAAGGAGGGACAGATGTCAAGGATATAGGACGACGAACGTCGTGGACTAAAAATCTTAAACACTGGTTCCAGATGTATAATACGGCTACGCTGGTTCATGCTACACCAGTATCAGCAACCTCCGATAGGAGATAAACCTAACAAGAAAATCTAAAAACGAACTTTTTCATTTTTTTTCTTTGAAAAAAAATTTGAAAGTTCGAAAGAATTAAAACACTTTTCATGTAGTTACGCGTTATTTAATTTATCGTGAATTTGTATAAAAAAAGAACAATTAACAAATTATGTAGAAATTTATTTTTACTTCTTAACTTTCATTTATTAATTACAGCTGATATTATCGAAAAAGGTATTCGAGATCATCCGGAATTAAATGTAGGTATGACGACTGAAGGCATAGAAGTTCGTAGTGTTGGAAATACGATCACTCTTCACGAATCGGCTTTAGTAGAAGCTTTTAACCTGAAAGCGGCAATCGAATTCCAGCTGAAAAACTGTAATTTTTTAAAATTGTAATAGTAATTATTAATTATTTTTGAAAACACATTGACATACCAGGAAGTCAGCGGTCGATAAAATATGTACTGTTTTTTTAAGTGACCACCATTACAACATTGTTTGGTCATCTGATACGCCAGTGTCCAACTCGTCTTTCTAATATTTATTTTGGTGAATATCTACATTTGTGAGTCACATCTAAAAATTGGTGTAACACACGCTGGTTGTATTTTCCTCGTTTTTAAATTAATTTAGTTCTCCAAAGCTATCCACACTGGAGGTACTGCATTTTCTGTTTCTGCCTTCATCATTTATTATTTTTTTCTGCCCTATATAAACGTACGCGTTGATTGTTTCTACTACTGCATTATCTGTTTCCATTTTCACATTTTCTCGAATATTTATCGTTAATTTTGTTTTATTATATCGGTAAATAATATCCGAATATTTCAATTATATATCCACCGATCGAATACTAAGCAGTAAATATTGAAATTATTATAGTAAATATTACTACGTAAAAATGTAACATTCAATTTACCGAGAAAATTTTATTTATAAAATTTGTACAGGAGACTTATTATAAACCAAAATGTTTAAAAAAAAAAAACACGAAAGAAATTATTATTAATGTTTAAAACGATTTGTTGTGATAGATTTTGATAAATTTTTGTAAATTCTTTCAGACGATAATGCGAAAGAAGCCTTAACCGATATGCCGCCACGTACCGAAGAAGAATTAGATGTTGTAACATTACACAATCAAGCATTAATAAATATGGACAGCAAACCAACGGAAGGATTCGAAAAGCTGCAGTTTCTTCTACAACAAAATCCGTTTCCGCCGCAAACTTTGGGCAACTTATTAATACTGTACTGCAAATATGAATATTACGATTTGGCTGCCGACGTTCTGGCCGAAAACAGTCATTTAACCTATAAATATTTATCGCCGGTTCGTATTTAGATAAATAATGACCATCGCACTATTTTACGCATAATACACAATTTGCCTCAAACAAAAATGAAAACTAAAAATGCATATTTATGGAAGATCTGAAAGACGTTCCGCTAGCACGACGTTGTTCTGATCTGATCACGAACAAAAATTTATAAAAACGCCTCTAGTCGGCTACCCACCCAATTAGTAGTCGAATAAATGTCAACCAGGTTGGTGTTACAGAAGCCGATTATGGCAATAACAAACTATCATTGATACGCCTAGAATAAATACATCGTTTAAATCGGTCTTCTATGTGGTACACGAAATTTTAATGTTAACAAAAACTTTTATTTTCTGGTTAACGTGAAATGTCTTAATTTTAAAAATATTTATATAAATATATTGAAAATTATATACAGATCGTCTAAGAAGCAGTACTGTATATACACACGTATAAAATGTATAATTTTGTGTCAAAATTTTATAACGCACGACGAAAGGGTTAATCTTCGGTTTGCTCTTATGCGATATCCGCTCCATACTAACATTCGAGTTTATGAGAATTTATTTTATAGCCGCATAATAATTCAAACATTTCATTAATTTTGACAATTTTACTAGAAGTTTAAGTTTATAATGATTAACTTCATTAAATGTTATTATTCATAAACTATTCTTCCAAACCACCTTTTTAAACATGAATTTTATACATTAATGATAAAATCGAAATTCGTATTTACATTAATATTAACAATCTATGTTAGTTTTTTTTTTTACAAAAAGAAAAACTAACGAAATAATATTTTGCATTCTAGTATTTGTACAATTTTTTGGATGCTTTAATAACTCAAGAAACTGCTCCCGAAAGCGCATATAGAAAATTTGACGAGATCGCTTCTAAACAGATGGATCAATTAAGAAAAGCAACCAGAACTGTACAAGAAGCTAGGGAAACTAGAGATGACGAATTAGTCAAAAAAGCTGTTTTGGAATACGAAGAAACTTTGGAAAAGTATGTAAAAATATCGTATGATACAATGGAAGCGTATATATTAATGTCATAATTAAGAACTCGCCAGGTTCGAAATAAATTTTTATAACTTTGATTATAAATAGTTGTGTTTATCGTAAATTACGAGGCATATGTTTATTTAAAGGGATATTTATGAATATTACATATTGTAAGTAAAATAAAATTGATTCAAACGCGAATTTTTAGAACGGTTAATAAATTAAAAAATGATACCCTATTTTAAATATAACATTAAACCGATACCAACACACACTTTATATTCTATTATATTACTACTCAAAAAGCACAGAACAAAAGTAGTTCGGTTTATTATTTTTGTGAGCAAACAACTATTTCTAAAATTGAATTTAATGTCGGCCAAAACTACAACTAATATTCCAAGTTGAAGTCGAATGCCATGATTTTTTTCAGCTTTGTTACCGTTTTTGTAAACAGACAACTATTTCCAAAATTTAATTTAATATTGACCATAACCAAAACTAATATTCCAATTTGAACTAGAATGCAGTGATTTAAAAAAATAAATAACGGAAAAGTAGTTTAAATCACTAAATTTTTATATATTAAAATACCATAAAAGTTTTTCGGCTAATTATACCATTATCTGGTGAACAATAAAAAATTATAAAAAACAAAAATAAAAATAAAATGTTTAATTTAGACGTACAATATTACAAAAAATAACAAACTGCAAAAACAGTTATTTATAAAATAATCGAATAGTGTGATTTTAACTAATTTTTTGTTGTTTATAATAAATATTTCAATGTTTGAACAGAAAGTAAACAAAGTAAAACAATTTTTCAGTTCTTAAACTGATTCCAAATAAATACATAAAATAAATATGAGTAGACTTTATCGTCCTGTTGTTTCTTCATCGTTTAAAAATGAAAACTTATTTTAATATTGCGTCTATAGCGTGTTTTAATTAATTTGTAAACCTTCTTTATTGATCGACGTGCGAAAGTATAAATCCTCCTATATGTGTATCTATAAATGGTAAAGTTACGTTCAATCTTCTGAAATCGCAAAAGTAATGAATTGCAACAATTTTGATAATATATTCCATTTTAATCACACTCTCAATATCTGTGCACAAATTCAAATGGATCAAATATTTACTCTCTATTAATTTCGTACAAGATGCTCATTTCTTCAATATTTTATGATCACTTACTTCCCCCGTAATACTTACTGAAAACTTTAATACTTGTAGTTCAAAACAACGTTATTAATAATTTTACTCATGCATTAATGGAATACAATTGTATACCTCCACATCGAAGGTAACAAATCGAAAGCTAGTTCCTTAGTGGACATCTGAGTGTACAAATACATTAGAGAAAGATAAAGAATTTTATACACTCTAAAGAACACAACCACATAGCATACAAAAAAGTAAGATTTTTTTTCTATCTCCTTCTAATGTAGAACTGACGTATCTAACCCGTCATCTACCAGGTGTAATGAATGTGAAAAAAAATGAAAATTTTTTTAGAATGAGTCGGTCCAGCGACAGAAACCCCGAGTTATGAATGCCATAAACAGTATCTGAAGTCGGTTTCAGCCTTCTAATCGCCGATTGAACTTAGCGGATTTTCGCGAGTTTCCAATGTCGCCAGGTAATTGTGAGCAGCTCGTTGGATTACTTGTAACACATATTATATTTGAAGATCTTTATGCAATGTGTAGTTAGTGACATACCATGGAGCGCCAACTATCCTTCGTAGTATCTTATAGAAAAGTAAGATGGATTATAATTACTTAAATTACCACGGCATCTATTGCCCCCAGCGTAGTATAATAAAAAATATGATCATTAGATCAGACGCTTTCGTTTCAAACACCAACAGTTGTGAATATTTAAGATACAAATGTCTGCAATCTTAATGAAATTAATTCCGTTTTGACACTCTTAATGCTGTAAGCTGAAAAACTGTATCCTTGGGAGAGCCGGTTTTTCAAGGATATACCGATAAATTAGTATCTTGGAGTTCAATAAACAGGTTATACTTTTTAACACCAATGCACGTTTGCTAATATCGTAAGTGTACTCAAAAAGCCAATATTCAACTCGAAGGAAATTATTCTACAATATAATACATCGTTCTAGTATTAGACAACAAGTTGTTTTGGAATCTCCACAAAAATCTTATAAAAAAGTCTTGCATAAAAAAGTAAACTTATAAAAAATACATCCTACTGTGCAGATCAGACTGCTCTGCTTCAAATTTTTCGCAGTGTAATTTGCTTAAAATGTGATTAAGATTCTGTTGTAACACAATAACTCGCTCATCACAAATCCGGTTTTTTACTATAATAATTATTATTATAACTAGATATATGTACATTCATGATTAGTACGCTAGCAAGCGTCGAATTGAATATTTTATTCTGACTAAATAAATAAATAATATATTTCCTCATTATGTTGATTATATTAAATATTAGTCCGCATTTCCCAAATTAATAAATTAACTTATCACGACGTGAACACACGACAATCGTCGTTATATATATATATATATATATATAGTAATAATATTCATAATTTCATATCCAAACACTCCATTGACAACATTGCAAGAAAACTCCATGCTTTGAATACTGTGCAGCGATCTTTAGTTGACTATTAGTACTTTTCGTTCTAAACATATCTATAGTTTGCACACGGAACCATCATAATGACCTCTCCTAAGATGCATCAAATGTATCATCTATCAAACTTTGCAATTTAATGTAATGCCTCTGATTTCACACTACCTCGTGTATTGCCATGCACATACATTGTAAATTCATCGCACGCAGTTTTTCAGAATGACTATGATATTACGCTATAATAAAAAACGAACTTTCTGCATTTTAAGAAATAAATATCGCACATTTCAATTTTTTCTATATATTCAATAAATCTGTAAAATTATACTATGAGAAAATTTGTACTCAACATGTTTTCCGATGTTTTAGATATATACCCGTATTAATGGCGCAAGCGAAGATTTATTGGGACGCAGAAAATTACACGCAAGTTGAAAATATTTTCCATAAATCGGTCGAATTTTGTAACGAAAACGATACGTGGAGATTACATGTGGCTCATGTCTTGTTTATGCAAGATAAATTTAAAGAAGCGGCCGGCTTTTATGAACCGCTTATAAAAAAGTCCTACAATAACGTTAGTTCGTATTTGCAATTTTTTGATACCAAATTTATTATGATTTTTAATAAGACATAAATTATTACGATCTGAAATTCCAATTATTTCAATAAGTTATCCGTAACGGTTTTACACTTTCATTCTAACATGCTACATAAATATATTAGGCAGGTTTTTGTTTTTTTTTAATGGCAGCACTGAAACTTTAAAGTTACGTTATCCTTATCTTCACTACTGCAAACGCTTTCTGAAAATATCCAGAAAATATTTTAGTGTTCAAATACTATCGTTTAATATTACAAAATCCCAATGAGTCTAGACTGTGTGGTAACAATCGCACAGCTACTTAGCTTTCTGGGAATGTAAAGAAACCAAAGAAAGACGATGATAATTAATCCCATATTAATTTGCACAGGATGCACCGTTTGACGGATCTAGCAATATTCTGGTTAATTAGGGTCGCCTAATTATATCACTACCAACTGTATTTAAGTAATAGATCCTTTTATACTACCCATCTCTCTATTAACTTTTAAAACCTATTACACTGACATTCATCAAGGCAGTGCTCTGGGGCCGTACCTATTCTCAATATTGTTAAATGATTTACCCCGTGTAGCCTTTTGTTTAAAAAACTTTATACGCCGATGACTTAACATTATTCTAGGCTGCTATCTTTTACAAATATTACAAACGGTGGAATCTTCGATCGACACACATAAGAGTGAAGCTATACTATTTATAAGATTCCCAAAATCAGCACCTAATATTGTTCTAATGGCACGCGTATTCTTTGGTCCAATGAATTAAAATACTTCAGGGTTACTTTGGACTTTCGACTAACGTTCACCAGCACAATAAACCGGGCTGTAGATAGTGCATACAAAAGCATACGGATTCTTTATCCCATATTCCATCGAGAGTCATATCTTAATAATGCAAAAAAAAAAAAAGTGATTTACACTTACTGTATACAATTCACGGAGGTTATTATGCGTGTCCCGTTTGGATTGTTTCAATCACCTACAGTACTTATACAAGGCTACAACTGATACAAACATCGTGTTGCAGAATTATATTAAATGCTCCTAGATAAAAAAAAAAAAAAAAAAAAAAAACAGATGCGTAGACAATTAACCTTCGGATATTCACTCATTTATTAAGTTTCAGCGAAATTTTACTATAATTATAAATGTCACGATGATAATTTAATTAACATAATACACGTTACAAAGATCGCCATCTTAAATAAACATCGTTCACTTTAATTTGTTATTGTATTTATTTCATATTATTTTTAGTGAGATTTGATGACTTACTTTGTTGTATGGTGCAGGGTTTTTTCCGTCACTTTCCCCATAATTTCATATTTATTTTATAATTATGTTAATTTGTAATTTAGTTATGTCGTTTCACGTACTAAATAATTAATAAATAAATGCTTATTCTTCTTCTCTTCGAGTTTATGTGATTTTATATATAATTTACACATATACTATATATATATATATATATATATATATATACATGATATATACATCGTATGCATATACATATTCTGTTACTTTTTACAATGATTATTATAAATTTCAGATACTGAATGTCAGCGCTATTGTTTTGGCGAATCTATGTGTATCGTATATTATGACAGCTCAAAATGAAGAAGCAGAAGAATTGATGAGAAAACTAGAGAAAGAAGAAGACCGATTGATTTATGAAGACGTGACAAAGAAAGTTTTTCATCTATGTATCGTTAATCTCGTTATTGGGTGCGTAACATACCGAGACACATTTTTTTTTATTTTAAATTATAATTAAAATGTCAATTTTTAAAGTGCCGATGAAATACTTCGCGAAATTTGTGCCATCACCTTATATAAAATTTAAGGACACAATTTATTATTGGCATAATTTTGTTCAGAAGTAAATGTATGTTTAACAAATTTAAGAGGCTACGTTTGAGTAACATGCTGAAAACGTCAATAGATAAACCAGTAGAAAATTAACGACGATTTAAAATTAATTTAAACAGGCGACAAAAAAGTTAAAAACGTCGTGTAGAACTCAACCAAAAAAAAAAAACGGAGTTATAAGTTTTTGTTTTTGTTAAATTAATGAACAACTGTAATCCTAATCCACATACTATATGTATATATATATATATGATATATATGTGTAAATTTACAGAAATCAAGTTCATAAGTTCATACGAATGCTCAGCTAAGGCAATTTGAAAAACACGATAGAACTAAGTCTACGTGATTAATTTAAAAGTTAACGATACGTATTAAGGACATTAAAAGTATGTTCTCCTTAAAAAAAATAAAATAAATACATGTCGCAACAAATAAAAATTATCGAGATTATGATAATTCGTTTAATAAAACTGATGCGAAAACTTAAATGCTGAACAACTCATTTGCAATGATCTAAAAATTTTCAATAAATAAAAGGTTAAATATAAATTCGAATCTAATTTTCCAACATCCGGATTTTATGATCTGGATACATTGACGCTGATTAAACTGAAATATTAAATTCGAATGTAAAAAAAACAACCTAATACACGTAGAGTAGACGTCGAGAATTTTAAATTATTTATGTGCGGAAGTAAATACCGAAAATATTTAAAATTCAACTAAACTTGTTTCGCTCATTGGTTCCGAATTTGAAAAAAAAAAAGATAAATTTTAAGATTTGAAAAATTATCTCGTTGAATCTTCATTAAAATGTTAATTTCGACTGATTATCGTAGTTAAATAATTAAATGTTGAATATATTGGAGAGTAGTGATTTTATTAATTATAAACCAAACAACATATAACACCGTTTAATCACTAAAATTTTTCTATTGCGAACCTTTTCGACAATTACGTCATTTTCAAGCGCGCACAATAAATATTAGGTAATATAAAGCTTCGCAATAGAAAACTTTTAGTGATTAAACCGTGTTATATTTTGTTTGGTTTATAATAAATATTTAATATCAATTGTCCGGCGTATAAGAATTGATGGAGAATATACCTAAGATTTTCTTACGATATTACCGAATACGAATTATGAAAGTGAGTTATAAAAAAAAGTCAATAGAAAATGCAGCTAGACATTATTACTGCACAATTTCAATTTAGAGAAGAATAATTTAAACGTATTGTAAACTACAATCAAATTAAATAGGTAGAATACAATTCATGTAATAATTATGTACAAAAGTCGATAAAATTAAAATAAAAAATGTATTTTCTATCCGATATAATTGATCAATTTAATCTTACAAAATACAAAAACAAGCCATCTCACTACAGCTTTGCTCGTCTAGTTTGACATTACAATTTGTCACCTCATTCAATAACTGAATTTCGCATACATATATAACCGAGCCAGTAATAGTAGAATTTAATAGCGATAACTGCAATCGTCGTAAAATAGATCGCTTATATTTTCGATTACGCTTTAGTAATTTTACATCTTTAAACTGAAATAATTCTTCACTCAGAAGTAAGCGTTAATATACATTATCGCATTATCATCCTCATTATACAGCTATCGAAGTATTCACGGAAAAATGGTCCCGCGCGAGTCTAAACAGACAAAACAAATATACGTATTGTAAGCAATCGACCTACGCTGTAATGATAATTTTGTTGCGCGTAAAAATTCGATCGAATTTTAATTATAGTTTAAAAATTATAATTATTCTAATTTAGGACTCTCTATTGCGCTAAAGGAAATTACGAATTCGGTATATCGCGCATTATTCGCAGTTTGGAACCGTATAGCAAAAAACTTGGAACGGACACGTGGTATACTACTTCATCATTATTACTGTTCGTATTGTACGTGCAATTTTATTTTAAAATCCAACTTGGTAGAAATTTTCCAAAGATTCATCTCTTAGTCTAAATCAATAGATTCGGCTACATTTAACGGTGTTAAGATTAGATATCTTCGTTTAACACAAAATAATATAGTCGTTTAAATTAACACGCAACTTACGAATAGCGATAAACTTTATTCCAACAGATGAATAAACACATACAGACACCTGCCCTACAATAGATCAGAAAATTGATTAGTTCCACCTGAGGTGCAGATCCAAACGTATCGAGAACACTACAGTTTTAGCTCTGGTGCTACTGTGCAGGTGAATATGTTAGTGCAATGTTACGCAATTTATTGCATGAAAAAGAGATCGGATGTAGCGCTACATGAAACCGATCGAATAATTACAGGATGCTTAAAGTCGACACCGATGGGAAATATTATGCGGAATAGCACTAGCGGACATAAGGCAGGAAGTGACTGCTATAAAGGAAAAACTAAACAAGACGTTAGACGTTCATTGTATGCGAAACATGTGGCAATTAAACGATTCGAACCTAGGAAAAGTTACTTCGATACGGAAATTACTAGGATGTAATTAAGAATCGATTACAACTATGGGAACAACCGGACGAACACTTACCTCCTCTCGGTAATAAATTACTAGCATAAGTACTATGACGAAAAGAACAGCGAAGAAAAATATGGAAAGTTACTGATGACGACAGATACGAATGCGGCATGTGTACAAGATTCAGAGCACCTACTAGCCTGGCTCATTGCTACCTTTGCGATGCAGAATGGGCGATATGACCAGTATAAACGTAATCTCGTCCGAGCCAATTCAGATTGTTAAATATTGAGGGGAAAATATAAGCTGACTGACGCGATAAGAAGAAAATTCTAGGGAGAAAAAAAGTATAAAAATTTTTACATTATACGAATTAGCGGAATTATTTTTATCTCACTAAAAATTTAGAAATATCGGCGCATGGTATAATTAAAACGTGTTTTTGCTTTTTAGGTTTTACGCTAAACGTTGTATTCTTTCGTTAATTGAAAATATGAGTCGGCATTTACTATTTCCGAAAGATACTTTCAATCAAGAAGTTTTAAAATTTCTAACTCAATGCGAAAGTAAGTGTCGTAAATAGATCGAAAATTATAATTCGGAAGTTTTTAGTTTTTCAAAACAAAAACGCCTTAAATATTTCAATTTCCCCGTGAAACATTTTCATATATAAATAAGGTACGTTCGTATTATATCAGGTTGTGACAACTTATAAAATTCAGTTCTAACACTTTCTCAGTAAAAATAAAAAGTCGCAAATTAATATACACGGATGTAACATGACGTTATAAAATATAAGGCGTGGTTTAATCTCCATAATTTTAAATTTTTATAAGTCAAAAACGTGAACCTTAAATATGCGGCATTTTTCACTTCCTATGTGCTTTTTAATTCGGTCGGACAAATGCACGTACATATTTTCTTCTTTATTTAATTATTTACATCGGATGTATCTCTTTGCACTAATGTGTAATTTAAAATTAACCGTATTCATTGGCGACTTAATCATTTATTTATATTCTAAATAATATTTAGAGTATTTTCCTTTTTAGATAATATTTAAGCGTTCTCATTGTGCGTCCACCAGTGGCGTAGCCAGACTCGGTTGAAGAGGGTGGTTCAAACAAAACTAAATTATAACAGTAAACCCAAGTTAAATTGGACTTTAAATAATCAAAACTCAAGTAGGTTAAAGCCCTAATCCAACTCACCAGAATTATTTTTATACTTATTAGGCGTCGAATATGTAATTCTATTAGAAGCGATAGACGGCAGAAATATTTAACATCACCGGAACACACTATGTTATTGAGGACAAAGGGAGATGCATTTAACGAGTATATATTTTCTTATTATCAGATTGATTCCAAGGGGGGTTCAGACCACCAAAAAACCCCCTTGCCTACGCCGCTGGCGGCCACATACATGCTGACTATAAGTTACTCATCCGCTCTTAAGTACTATTTGCAAAGAACACAATTGGTTTCATGGACATTCCCATCTACACATATATATTTTTTTATATAGCCGCGAATTCTTAGTTCCTTTATACATGCGAATGTTAAAAATATTTTCTCTATCTACTTCTCGGAATGAAGGATACATATAAAAAAAAATAAAAAAATAGTGTATGTATCGGAAAATAGGGACATATGGCGAACAAGTTTGAAAGGAATTGGAACTCATAATTTCACGATGTTCGGACCGAGCCAACGAATATGATGATGATGATGATATTTATATAAAGTTTATTTCCTTAACAAAGTTCTTAAAAAAAAAAGAAAAGAAAAAACTTTAAATAAAAAAATTCTTGAAGAAATGTATTGGAACAAATAAAATTACACTTACATTTTTAGTTTGTTGACATCACTTTAATTTGGTACTAATCAAGTAGTACAGCCATAAATAATTTTTGAAAAATTATATATATATATTTAAAAAAAAAAATTGTATTTCAGTTGGGTGGTTTCATTACAATAGTTTAATTCTATTCTATCAGTTACATATTTAATAATTATTGTCGGCGTATTTTCTATTTTATTACTCCGATGGCCTGTAAATTTTTATTAATACATTAATCTCAAATGAATTTATTGCTCAGCATTTAAATAAGGAAAATCCTTTGTTTTTTTAAATTCTCCCCCTTATTGTATAACTTTCTCTTATTCAAATTTTGATTTTTAATTAATATTTTACTTAATAAACTTTATTATGGCTAGTATGTGTATTTGCAGCTCTCTTACGATGAGTAATAACTCTACTAATTTTAATTAACTACTTTCAATCTCAAGTTTATAAATTTTTGTCGATATAGTAATTAATATCTTCTAAACAATATTTAATATCATTCTGTTTAGTTATAAACACAATCTCTGAATATCACTAGATCCTTTGTTTCTCAAATTTTAAATGTTACAGCATCTCCACGTAATCTTTATAATTTTAAATTTAAAAGCAAATTTTATTAATAGAAAAGTAGTACAACTCTAAATTTAAATTATTAAAAAAAAAAGAAATTAAATAAATTTAGAATACAAAATTAAAATGCAAATTTTCAGAGAAAATCGTACGATCACTGACAAAAAACACTAAAAAAGTAATGTTTCCGTACATAACTCGCAAAGACCTAATGAAAATATTTCATTAATTAAATTTATGTGTTTAAATAAATTATATTTCTCAATATTACACGCATTACTGTTTATACGGGTGCAATATTAAAAGTGCGTTTTTCGAAGTTACGGGCATTTATTATAAAAATTTGAAATAACATATTTTATAAGAAAACATTTTCTATTATTTTTGAATTTTAAATAAAAGTGCGTGATTTATTAGCGTACAAACTGATGGAAAATGTTATATTTTTGCTTATTAGTTCATGGTCGTACGATCAAAGTTTGTCCGGAACAACCACTTCAAGATACTCGTATAAACGAAGGTAAAGATACTGTTACGTACGAAAGCAGGCTTCTAAAAGCTCTATTATTAGAAATACTAACCTATTAGGTATATGTTTTTTCACATAAATTTTATTACATATAATAAAATAATTGAAATCGCCGAATTCGTTTATTAAACAGAATAAAACAACTTGGTTACTTCGATTTTTATATTTGAAACGACTTTTCTTTCTTTTTTTAATTTCTTGAAGATCTATGCTTCATTCCACACGAAAGTAAATATATTTTGATTTGCGGAGAATGAACAAAAAGTAACATATCTTTTCCGTTCGTGAATCGGCAAACATTTGATGGAAATGAAATAATGGAAATATTAACAGTAATTTTTCCATTGTGTTTTTAAAACACTTCTGCCGAATTATCAAGATATTTCATATTTATTTCTTATCGCGATAAAGTGTATGGCAGCAATTGTTATACTATTATTTCTGAGTAATTATATTTGATGTATACTTTATATTGCGGTTTTTTCACTTTTTCCTGCGTTTTTTCAAACATTTTCTTTTATACAAATCTTATTCTGATAATTAGGAATACAAAAAAATAATTAAATAAAATTGAAGTGATGCGAAGACAAATATTTATGACAATTGATTTTTATTTATATAGATAATAAATAAAGCGCAGATATTTAAAAAAGTTGCTTTTTGTCGCGAGATCAAGGACTGATGTATAATGTTTAGTATAAGTTGTGCGAATTAATTGCGAATCATTATAATGAGAACAAATGATATTCTACACGTCCGGTTATGAATTAATTACGCAATAATAAGAAGACAAGTCCCAATTGACTTTAAAAAGGGTAAATTGGTAAGTATAAAAAAAATATGGGGGAGATAAAACTACAGAACAATAAATCTATCACGTACCTTGAAAATACTGGAACATACGAGAAAAAATTAACAATATATTTTATGTTGATAAATATGAATTCCAAGCATATGAAAGAAAATGAGAAGTAATATACTAGCATATAATTGAGAAACGCATACGGAAGAGAATCTGTCGACAATCTTTCTGAATTTAAAAAAGGCATTTGATCGAGTATAGTAGAAAACGCTTAAATTCATTGCAGGAAAATCCAAGGATGATTTTTTCTTATTAATGTTAACTTATAACTATTAAAGCTGTGTAGTAAATGACGCCGATTAATAATCGCGTGTGAAAGGTGCATCCATCGATGAATATACAATAACAAACATTATATACTGGTGATCAATCAGGCCAGACGTAACACTGATACTGCTTATAAGTAGTGTTTTCAACAGTATCTACGTTTAACAGTGAGGAAATAACAGTAAGTAAACAAGTGTATTTGTTTAATCATTACATCAATATACATATATATGTATATAGAAAATCCAATACATTTAATATAGAGCAATCTGCGAAAAAAGCAAATTAAAGTACAAATACAATACGAAAATTTACAAATAACAAGATTTCTGGATAACGGGGTTATTACAGCTAAATCCGAAGAGAAACTTATGCGTTAACAGAAGTGCAGGTGTACATCTTTAAGAGTACAATATGAAAAATAATAAAAAAAATTAAATAAAATAAATTAAAAATAACAATAGCTATTAAATAAATAAATAAATAATTAAGTGAGACAAATATTTGAGTAATATGGTAACAGAAAATGGGAAAACTAAAAAAGGAGCCAAGTATACATTTTTGCAGAAATCCATTTTACTTATCAATGAAATTAATGCGTTAATATATTGACGTGAATTTTAGCCGAAAAAATTGATGATAGCAGAAATGTGGCTGTGGAGAAAGATGATAAAAATAAAATTTACAGAAGAAAAAAATCAATGAAGTCATGAACAACGAAAACCGATAAATACTACTAAAAAAAAAAAAAAAAACACAGAACAAAGATGATGGGAAGCATTTTGAAACATTATATACATCTAACAATAATTAAAGAAAGAAAACCCGATAGGAAAAAGAAAATCAATGTTATAAAGAATATGTTATTTCAAACATACTGGAAATTAAAAGGATGATCCGAAACTAGAACGTTATGGAAGCAACAAGTCCTAAGGTTCAATAATGATTAACTTATTTGCGTCAATGAGATACATTAGTAACTGCGTATTAAAACAAGCGATGAAATAATATGCCAGCAAGCTCACAACCATATAATAAGATTACACAAACAAACCTATTTAATAAATAATAATAATTGTTGGAAACTGGAAAAAAAAAAGATTAAAAAATCACTCAGTTGTGTAAAACCGTAACGTATATATCACTGCATGTACCTTCAAATATATATACATATAAATGAAAAAGTCGGAATCCAAAAATATGCCGTTCAAAAGAAATACGAATAAATTTTATGTAAAATATAAAAACCTTACTGATAACAGTAATTTCAAATCGTATTAATAAAGATCAGTTTTAAAATACACCTATATATTATATGTATGTATCATTTCAATAATGGAGATTATTTGCACATGCATTCATATTAATTCAATACGAACAATTCAAATTAGTTCAACTATTTCTAACACGAATTACGATTATAAAAATATTTCCTCCTGTTATTCAGACTACATATATAATATAATATAGCCATCTTAAATTTATCTGTTTACCTACATATGTTCAAAACACGTTTCATTTCGCTGAAATAATAACAAAATATTTTATTTGTTAATCACTAGGAATAAATTTATTATTATAGCATTTAATATCGACACTTACCAAATAATAATGTACAGATAAAAATTAAAATTTTACAAAAGCCTGTTCATATTATTTAATACGCAGACTTTATTTATTCGTTTAAAAGTGACACATTATTACACTACTAGAATCATAAACATCTGATAAGAGAGTTTGTTTTAAAATTTCTCTTTTATTTATTTATATTTTGAAAATCTCACTCACCGCACTGTAAATTCATACGAATCATACAGACGTTATACGCAGTTTAAAATTATAAATATATAATTACATATACGAGTATGTAGTTAACGTGTTGCATGTTATAGGTAATTTTTTTTTAGAATTTGTTCAAAATTTGGCCACATACTTTATTTACGTAATATTAAAGATATAGAGTACGATATACATTGACGAAATAGTGTTATAAAATAATACGTCATATAGTAAACGAAACATCCGTTCAAAAATAACTGAAACTAGTTAACATTAACTCAGTCAAAATTTATTTAAATTATTCTTGAACGCATCGTTAAAAATATGATCCACATTACTACAGAAAACGAGTTCGCTGAAAAACGAACGATAAAAGCATTAAATCATTCAGTTAGAAACTTGATCATTAGTAATTTCACAGGCGTAAAATACGAAGCAAAATGTTTCTATTTCAAAATTAGAAAAGTAACCTTTATTTTAACAAACCAAGAAAATAGTATCTTAGTAACCGGTAATCGCCAGATCGTTAAAATTATGTATTGAAATTTATATAGTTTTACATAATAAGTAAATACAAAGTTCAAAGTTTTCTATTCATTATAATGTCACAAAAAATAAAATAAAAATATATACGAAGTTAGACGTCCTTTTATAATGAATAATTTTCATCGTCAAAATCGAAACATTTAACCTGCATTTACGTTAATACATGATGACAAACATAACTAGTTATATATATATATATATATATATATATATATATATATATACATATACATACACGTTCCGTTACTACCGTTAGTTTCAGTATCTACTTTCGTCTGAATGCAGAACACCCAAAAATATGTATACATTATGACAGAGTTTTAGTCCGAATTTATTAGTGTTCATTCGTCGGGTCGGTCATCAAAACCTTCGCTTTCCGTGATCAATGCTCGTTCTAGTATAACTCGTCCTTCTTTATATCGTTGCGTTTCTTCTGTGGCAAATTCATAAATCCAACCTAATTTAGTATCGCAATTTTTACAGGATACATCACGTACCATATGACGACCGGTCAACATTACACGATCTTGAACCTCGCTAAGTAAAACAATACGTTATAGCATATCACAATAATTTTATAATACCAACCACTACTATACCATGCCATCGTAATAATCTTACTATCTCTATTGTTTCAAGCAATAGCGTATAATATGAAATAAAACTGATAGACTTAAATATTTATTGGAGCGAGTTTCATTTTTGTATAGAAATTGAAATAGCACAATAATTAACAAAATTAGGATCAAGTCAAAAATATTAAATTATCAACGCGAATTAAATATCTAAAATGGTAGTTAGGTCGGCTATCGAAGACAACATATTACGATTACTGTGAAATATGTTTAACTAGGATGAAATTTCTAAGTAACTTCATTAAATATAATAGATGCTATGTTCCAATGAAGAAAACTATTCAAATTTATTGATCATAAGAGTTACATATCAGCGTGATTTATAGCCTTATTATCACATTATTTGAAAACAGCATAATCTAAAGCTATTATAAAATTTAAAGACTTGAAAAGAATAGGCAAAATAAGATTATCATTGTTATAAACAATTCAGACTATATCTTAGTGAACCGCTAAAAATTGTTTATAATTAACGGAAAAACGCACATAAATCACCTGTACAATCTATAAATTTCTCATTTGAATGCATGGCGGATATAAAAATTTTATATCGTCATATATAAAGAAAAGTAGTCATCATAAGCGAATTTTGCGATTTATGTAACAGAAATAATATAATCAGATTAGTCATTTGCTGACTTCATTATAACTTCTGATTCAACATAAAGAACTTATTACTGATCTCGCGCCTTCTGAGCACTCACTTTACGCTACTTCATTAGAAAGCCTATTTTTAAAACAGTCAACTGATAAAATTGAGTCAGCAGCATTACAATTATATTTAACCAATTAAACATATTCAAACATCAGACGTATGCATAAACTATTTTCACCACACTTACGAGACAACTTGCGATATTGTTTTTATAATCATTCACAATATAATGTTATATATTTTTATAATGGCTTATGGAAACCATCATTGATTCTAATATTCACTTTTTTCAAAGACATTATACACATCGACAAACATATACATACATACTTATAATATATGTCGTTACCTATAATTTAAATTTACAACGCGGTGAAATAGATAAGCACGACCAGTTGCACCAGTAAAGCGAGTACTAATAAGCTCATGTTTATTAGTTAGTATGGTATCACATGATGCACAAGAAAACATTTTAGCACCCCCAATATGATCCAAAAATATACGACCCATCTAAATGAGTAAAGAGCACATAATATAAAATATTGCATTTTACTAGAAAAACAATAAATATAAATTTACATAATATAAATATATCACCCAAATAATTATTTCGTTAATTTGTAATAGATTATAAGTATTTACACTTTGATAATATAAGAAAATTATGAATAAAACCAGTTATGAAACTAACAGCGTTGATTTCATTTACTATTATAAAACTAGAACCCAATACTTACTTTTATTAAATTCAGCTCTACCTGCTAATATAATCAATGCAATTGATCAAGTACAAATTAATAAAAATTTACTTACACCTACTTTTTTTTTTTTTACCTAAAATCCTATTATAACAATAGCTATTAGCTACGGGACACTCCTGCAACAAATAAGTACTGCGTAACACGGAAACCTTCCATCTCATAATTGTTTGTTTTTAATTATTCATAATCAGCTGACTATAGGTGTGATCGCTTTATTTACTTTGTGAAATTTTAAAAATAAATTGTATCACAAATAATATTTTGACTTCTTTAAAAATGAATCACGAATAACTTAACTTAAATATTTTTGTAATGTTATCGTTACAAAAGTTCAATTATATTCACACGGAACATTTTTATGAAGTTTTAGTGAGAATGATACTTTCAATTTACATGAAGATAAGAAATGATTTCATGTTTGTTTATCGTCCGTGTTTCCTTCCTTTATTTTGCCTAATTGCAAATAATGTGCAGGTTACGTTTGATTTCCTGTAATCTGATTTTAAATTTTTATATTTAAAATAATTTATTTTTTAAAATCATGTGTATTAATAATTTTTATTTATAAATAGATAATGACCGAAGTAAATGTACAAGTACTGTTCTTTGGCAAAGCAAAAGATCTTAGTTTAAAAAGAGAAGACACAATCATTGTTACGTCGGCGATTCTATGTAACGATCTTCTAGAAATAATAGTTAACCGATTTGGTTTAAAAGATTTACGTCATAACATAATTTTGTCAGTTAACGAAGATTATCGTAGTTTAACTGATTTCCTATTTTTGAAAGAAGGTGATACCATTGCCGTTATTCCTCCACTGAGCGGTGGTAAGACCATTTACGTTTTCATGTATATTATAAATTTTATTTTCCGGAGATATAGAAAATTCGTTGAAGCATGCGCAGTTTTTCGACCCTAGCAATTTGTACTTGTGAAAAATGTAAAATCGATTAAAATTAAAGAAGTAAAACAAAAGGTACCTTCTTAAAAATTGAAAGGAAAATTTAAATATGTTTAGCTTTAAAAAAATATATCTTACTTCCTATCTTTTACTAATTACTGCTAATAGAGATTCGTTTTTTACACAATGAAATAAAATAATCTCCGATCAAAACGGGCGAAGAAAAAATATATTTCTTAACAGTATTGTTCTTTATATGTAATTTAAACATTTTGGATCGCCTAAAAATTTTATATATTTTTTAAAATTGTGCCTCATACTATTTAAATAATAAATTTATAGTACTAAATAAAATTACTTTTTTTGTGTTCTATATACATGATAAACAATTTAATATTACTATAATTGACTGTATTTTCATTTTATTCTATGATAATACTATGATCGTCCGCAGTTGCATATACATTTCTTAGTTTATAACATTTTCAATAGGGTTGCTTTTAATGCATCGCAAAACTAAGGTTGAGAGAACATGTTAAAAAACACAAACCAACGTACAAATCGGGGAGATTAAATGAACATAAAATGAAAATTTGCAAATTTTAGAAAAATAGTAAAAAAATTTAATTAGGTTTATAAGAAAATTAATAATCTATCAGTTCTCGTAATATTGCGTTCTTTATTAAGTAAGAATATTTCCGATTAGGAAAGAACAAATGAAAAAATGCTTCACTTATAATAAATCATAAAAATTACTTGATAACTTCAGATTTAATTGAATTTACCACAAAAGTAGAGATTTTATAGATAACCAATAATTTATTACTACTTCAAATATTTATATATTTTTCTAACTACGCTTATATGGACTAAACTACGAAAAAAACTAATTTATATTTTTTTATATATTTTGTAAATAATAGGTTAAAATGATTGATATTAAATTAGTTACAAGTATTCTTAATGTTGAAGATGCTTATCGATTAACTTTAACACCGGATTGTGGGGCAGTATCTATGTTTGTAGGCATAACTAGAGATAATTTTAATGGGAAAAAAGTAAGATTATATGTTTTATTAACGGACTAATTAATTTTAAATATTTCACTATTATGTAAATTTTCTTTTATCGCAATTCTACCTTAATTGCTGATAAATGAATTTTTGTAGATTTTCATAACGCCGCAATAATAATAAAAAAAAAACCTTATGATAACTCGACTAAAAACGTTATTTTTTGTTAATTTTTTAATAACATCTGAAACATTTTTATCACCTAAGAATGTAACACACTCATTTTATTTAATTTTTTTTATTTTTATTTTAGGTTAACAAACTATTTTATGAAGCGTACGATAATATGGCATTAAAAGTTATGAACGACATTTGTACGGAAATGATGAAAAAATGGCCCCAAATTAAACATATTATTTTGCATCATAGGTAATGTTTACTATGAATTTTTTTTAATAAATATTTTTGCATATCTTATTCCTAGTCTGCTTGGCTATCAATAGATGATTTCAGTTGGAGATAATTGCTTGAATACATTCAGTTATCCAATGATAGGCAGAATTATGGTTTCATGCTGAATCATATGTTTGTCTTCTTTAGTCTGATGCTGGACTAATCAGCCAGATCAAATAGTTTTGTTCTCTTTAGTCCCCTAATCTCCAATGAATTATCCAGGAGATTTAACGCAGTGTTATTAGTATGACTGTACAGCGTATCAATATGTCTTTTTGCTGTTTCTTTAATAATGTCTTCTACATATCGAGTTTTTGTATCTTGGTAAAAGGTATCATTGCTCACGAACCAATGTACGTTTGTCATTGTTCTCAAAATTTTGTTTTGAAATATCTGTATTATGCGGATATTACTTGTAGCACTGCAGTCCCATAGTTGGCATCCGTAGATCCAAACGGGTGCGTGAATTTGTTTATATATTAATAATTTATTTTCAAGCGATAGCTTTGACTGCTTGCCTTTTGCCATTTCTTCCTTAGCGTCTTTTTTTTTTCCTATTTCACTAAGTATAGCTGAAGGATAATGTATACCTGAAGCAGGGTTTGGTCTCTTAGGTGTACTAGACCAGACTGATTCTTCTAGTATTTTTATGAAAGATTGTAAGGCATTTTCTATGTTTGTTTCAGTTTTTAATGGTAATGTAAGGTTTATGTTCTTATCAACTTTTTATCTGAAATTACCTCAGTTGGTATCTCTATTGTGTAACCTCGGTTTAGCCTGTTTTGTTGATATTCTGTCGCTTATTTTGATAAATGATCTGAAGACAAGTCTTAAATCGGATCAACTTCTATGTAGTAAGCTATGAAAAAATCGATCAAATCGGGAGTTTTATTTCTATCTGTGGGCCAATATGTGGGTGTCCCTGTAGCCAATGCATTGCATTTATTAGTACCTCGAGTTGTTATTAGTCTGGAGCCGCAATATGTATTCTTGGCATTGTAATCGCCTCCGATGACATATGTGTTACCAAGGCTTTGCGAAAATATGTTAAAAGGATTGTTTAAGACCTTATGTTTTGATGGAAAATACACTGGGGAAAATATTATTTGTTTATTTGCACAGATTAGCTTTGCATTAGTAGCATGCAGGTATTCTTCTTGAAACGTTTGTATTTCATAGTGTATTAAGCTATTTTTGATTACCACAGCTGACCCATCATGAGCTGAGCCATTCGGGTGAGGTGTTGTGTATGTGTTCTAACCTTGGATGTGAAAGTAATTTACATGTGTTAAGTGTGTTTCTAATATTAACATGATGTCTATATTTTTATGATTTAAAAATAGTTCAAGTTCCATTTTATGGTTTAGAATACCATTGACATTCCAGGTTACTACATTCATAAAAGTCATTGTTTATTTACTAATGTGGTCAAGACTATTTATTATCTGTGACTGCTGTGTTATCATTTGAAGTATGTTTTTTGAATTCTTGGAGGAATTTATTTAAATCGTTTTCTATAGTATTAACAGTATTTTCACTATTAGTATGACTGTTGGTATATATTTTTGATTTGATTTCAATATCTGCATATGTATTTGTAGGAATTTGTATTTCCATATTTGTTTGGGTTTGTTTAATGTGCGATTGTTCATCATTAGTGACAGTATTATTTAGCTGAGGATATTCATTTGAAGCCTGTGCCTTTCCAGCATTGGACTTTAGATTTTTTTATATTTGTTGTAGTAGTTGGGTTTTTCTTTTTTAATAATTCTTGATATACTGTGCAACCCGTATAATTGGATGTGTGATTACTATTACACAGGGCACAAACTGCTTCTGTGCTTCTATCCTTATTACATTTTACAGTTTCATGACTTTGACTACACTTCACACTCTTGTATGGTCGATTACAATATGTTTTGGTGTGTGCCCATATAGTTGACATCTGGACTATTGTGTCTTTTTTCCTCGGCGGTTCGAATTTAACCTTAGCATTTAATATATATTAAGTATTGTATATATCCCCATTGTTTGCTCTGGATTCCAGATCTATGAAGGTAGTGGATACTTTCCAGTTCTGTTAACATTAATGATATTTCTCACAGTATGACCTTTTTCTTTTAGAGCTTCAATAATATCATTAGTTTGTACAGAAGGATGTATATTCCTTAGTATTACTTTAAACGTTCGTTCTTGCTTCAACTGGTAGATATGATATATTGCATTTTCCTCTTTCGATGTTTTAATAACGCCTCTATATTTATCTATATTATCAATTGTCACTTTCAATGACCTCTTTCCATCAGTAGTTTTATAACTAAATGCATCTGTTCCTAAATTGTTCTCAATTTTTAGTTGTGGTAAATTTTGAACATTCGGTATAAATATAGGAGGCGGTTCTAAATCCTTTTACATTGTATGAATTTCACTAGAGGTTGAGCAGATTTCAGAGCTAAAATCTGTTTTTTGTCAATTTATTTATTTTTTGTTCAGGTTCTGGAGATATGGGTTTGTTTCCCTTTGTCTCTTTCTGGTTAAGTAGGAAAATTTTTCCATTTCTCGATTGAATGATAATATTCGTAGTATCTATCGGTGTGAATAAAGCTATCTTTGTTATTACTAACATATATATTTTCATATAATGAAACGTTTGATGTCTGTTTCTATTATTACTAATCATGACGATGACGTTGATATCGACGACGACGAGTGTTTGGTTTCGTTCCGTTTTCTTTCGGGAGGTGGTGAGCGTATCATGTACGTGGCGCTGGAGGTATTTAAGAGACGAGTCGAAAAACACTACGCCACTCACACGATCGTTTAAGTTTATATGTAGTATTATTAGATAAGATTAAGAAAAAACGAGTCGACGAAATATTAAAACAGATCACCGTTTTTAATCTGTATAAGATATAAGATCATTTACGCATTAAATTTTTTCTTCACTTAAGGTTAGGCGAAGTCGCTATAAGTGAAGCAAGTATTATAATCGCAGTGTCATCACCACATAGGAAAGATTCGTTAGAGTCTGTTCAGTTCGCAATTGATAAAGTAAAAGCAATTGTTCCTATATTTAAAAAAGAAATATACGATGATTGCACTTGCGACTGGAAAGAAAATAAAGAATGCGAATGGGCAGAAGCAAATAAGATGACGCAACTTTCTTATATCGGATTTTAAATTTAATTTTTTAATTTGAATGAAAAGAATTATTAATAAGTACGTCGTTAATATTAGATTGATTTTGTATATATTTATCGTCAATATTATTTTACGCTGTTTTGAAGGGGTTATCACTAAAAATATACGTTGAACGCCAGGCTTTCTTACAATTACATCATTATCAACCATAAAACTGATAACAGTATAAGTATTACACAGGAACTAAATCTATGTTAACTTATTTGTACCCTGTCAGTAGATTTTATCAGCAATACACACGTCAACCGGTGAAGTTAAAAAATACCAAATTATAAATAATACTACAATAAATTCATTCATGAAACTGACTTTAATGTTAATTCTCCATTAAAGTTAATATATTATTACTGTCTATATTTAATATTAGTCGTGAGAATGTTAATGATTTATATTGTGATAATTGTGTTATATCAACTTTCACGCTTTCCTAAATTATTATAATTCCAATAGTAGACACAGAAACAATTCTATTAGTTCCCTATCCTCTGCAAAAAATCAGGTTAATGTTAGATACATGATTTATCATATCTGTTATCTGAAAAGATAATAATGCCTCAGAGATATTAATCGAACCTAATAATGAAAATGCACTTAATATTGACAATATCGGAAGCTTTAAGTATAAAGTCTAGAAGAAGCTCCCGACCAGTGGTAAAATAAAGAACTAACGCTAAAAATATTTTATATAAAATAATTAAAATTCACTATTAAATTAAATACCTATATCGATTCAAATTTTTCCGCTACTGTAAATATAAACAAAATCTCTTTTTTCTTTTCTATGACTCATATTAAAATCACTGAATGAAATTAACGATAAATTCCTTGTAATATTGATTATAGCTCATAAATAATTAATGTTAAGATAATCGATACTAGTGTCACGTCTTGATAAAGGAATTAATTTGAAAATTGTTTTGTATAAACACTAAATTCTATCTAGCGATTGTTTATATGGCTACACTTAATAAAATCACATATGCCGAATCAGACATCTAATTTAATACATGCAAATTAAATACTCCTTTTTAATAAACTTTGTTTTCATATAGTTTTTAAAAATCTCAGAAGCTAATTACGAAGATATTCAGTTGTTATTACTCATTAGTGAACGTAGTGTTCATATTTAGAACAAACTGCATAAACAATTGAACTTAATAATCTAGACTTATTGTTATCTTTAACTGATATCTATAAAACTATATAACATCCCTTAAAAATTAAAGGCGATAAAAAAATTCAGTACTCGGATTATGCGGATGATTTGGCATTACTAGCAGATAGCTCACGTATGCTGCAAAAAATTCTGGAATGCGGATTAATACAAAAAGAACTAAAATAATGACAATAGAAATGAAACCACAACAAATGAACATTGTAATCGATAGCGAGTAGTTTTCATCGTTCACATATCTAGGAAGCATCTTTACTAAAGAATACGACAATGATTTGTCATAGCGTAACGGGCTATGCTTAAAAAGATAAAAATAATAAGCAGCAGAAAGATGCCCATCGGGCTGCGGAAACGCGTTATAAAAACATACGTGTGGCCAGTAGCATTTTACGGATCGGAAACGTGGACGTGTACAAAAGAATAAGACAGGATAGAAGCCGTTGAAATGTGGTGCTGGAGGCGGATGAAGAAAATAAGCTGGACGGAGAAAACAAACCAAGAAGTTTTGAAACGAGTCAATTATGAAACGGAAACTATGTTGGATCGGGCATGTGTTGCGACATGGAGAATTGCTGCGAGATGCAATTGAAGGATATATCCCAGGAAAACGAATAATAGATAGACTACGATTAAGCTGGATAGATAACCCGAAAAGGGATTCCGACTGTTCCGGTTATTCGGAAATGAAAGAATGATCAATAACCGATGAATGGAAGAAGACAATCATAGGGGCGAACCGGCCCATTGACTGTTGCACATGATGATAGGAGAAAAGTTAAAAAAAATCAAATGTAGGTTAAAATGATACCGTAAATTTAAACTTTTGATATGTGTTTTATAAAGTATCGTTATCAATACATATTAAATTAATTTGCATTTTATATTTAACATTAACTAATGTCATGGCTCTTTTATGAATCTCGGGATGTTTATATAATATTGTTTTTTTTTCTTTTTTAATGGGCACAGGATTTTTCACCCAGATTGGTATAAAATTATTAAAATGGATATGTTAAATATTAATGTTAGTTGATGCAATATAATTATAAATAGCTAAATATACATGAATGCGATTAATAGTAAGTAAGTAAGACATATTTATTGGTAATGGTACTTTGAGAGATATAATTTGATTATATAATAAAGATTGTTGAGAGCTGTAGTAAGAACATTAAAAAAATACATGATTCGCATCTGCTATTTTGTTGTCATCGGAAAGATGAGAGCAAAAAGGAGAATTTATAAGATTGCATCGGTATAGGGACGATGGAAGACGATTTTTTCCAAATCGTAATCTACATAAAGTAGTAATGAAATATCGAAGTATGTTATTTGGTACTTTTATATCAGTAAACCATGATTTTATGGGTATTAGAGGTTTAATCGATCTGTAATATGGAGCTAGATAAGGATTGGACCAAATATTATTCCAATATTCTTTATGAGCAAATTTAATGAGACACAAAAGATCTGTTAAAGGTGTATAAGGAATAAGCACACCGCTATTCGAAGCGGACTTAGCTTTCGCATCAGCAACAGTATTGCCAAATATACCAGAATGTCCAGGAATCCAGGAGAACCTAACAGAAATACCAGATTCTAACAGCGAGGAAACCAAAATTCGGATTTTATATAAATAAGGCGATGCACGGGGATTAAATGAGAGATTTTAGAGCGGTTAAACAGGTTTTCGAATCGGTAAGAATAAGAACTGATGAAGCTGGACGTTGTTGATAAACGTATCTTAACGCTTGGTATATTGCCATAACCTCAGCTGTAAAAATCGAAGAAAAACGTAATAAAACGAATTTCTTAATAATGTTTAAAGAAGGAATTACGAATGCTGCACCAACTTTATTATTAGCCTTGGAACCATCTGTATAAATCGGAAGGAAGCCCGTCCAGTGATTTGCCAGTAAATTATTAAAAATAGAAGTATTAAAACCAATAGGAGGATATTTAGACCTATGAAAGGTTTCTAAATTTATTTCTAATTTTATATTATTAATAGAGAATGGATCGGAAAAATAAGGAGAGGGTGACAAAGGAATAATTAAGTTGCGATAATTGGAGAATCGTTTAGAAGATTTACAGAGAATCGGAAGTTTATATGGTGAGAACCTCCATTTGTTATAAATAAATAAGAAGTTATTATATGCTGACTGATATGTAGTTGTGAAACTTTTTACAATAAACTGGTCTGCTAAGAGGTTTCTGCGGATGTGTGGAGGAGGGGTATTAGATTCCACCTCTAAAGCAGCAATTGGCGTAGTGAGAAATGCTCCCAAACAGTAACGGAGGCAAGAATTTTGCAATTTATTTAGAGGATCCAAAGAATTTGACGAATCATTACCATAAAAGAAACTACCATACTCAAACACCGAACGAATAAAGGATTTATAAAGTAAAATTAACGTTAATGGATCTCCTCCCCACATAGTATGACTAAGCGACTTAATAAGACCTATGCGTTTAAAAGCTTTTGCGTAAGTATATTGTATATGTAAATTCCAGTTAAGCGTTCTATCCAAAATTATACCTAAATACCGATGCGAAGTACAGAAAGGAATAGTATGGCTAGCGTGAGATAATCCTGTAATAGCGGGGCTTGGTTGTTTATAAGAAAAAACTACAGAGGAGTATTTATTAAGCGCGAGAGAAAGTCCCAAATCAGCTAGAGCCATAGAAAAACAATCTAAAAAATTGTTCAGTAAACTGACACCCTCAGCATGGCAGTGGTGATCACAGTATATGACGAAGTCATCAGCGTACGATAAGATATGAAGATTTGATGCTCGTTGAAGTTGGAATAACGGAAGAATGTATATATTAAAAAGAACTGGACTGAGTATAGAACCTTGTGGAAGTCCAACATATGCATGTCGAACTATAGGTTCAGAGGAAGGATGCACGAAAAGTAGTGTACGATTTGTAAACAACCTGTAGCAAACATTGGTGAAACCTAAAGGAATTCCCAAATCTGTTAATCTGTTATGTAAGATGGGAATAGAAATGGAATCAAAGCCTTATTAATATCTAAGAAACACGAGATTAAATATTTTTTTGATAAAAAGGATTTATAAATGTTTGATAATAAATGAGCTATACAGTTTAATGAACTTAGGTTGTTTCGGAAGCCAAATATTCCTAATGGAAATAGATTGCGGTTTTCAAGCCACCATACTAATCTATTTTTAAGTATCCTTTCAAAGGTTTTACGTAAACACGAGGCAAGAGAAATTGGGCGGTAAGAAGGTGATTCTGAAGATATTGAATGAGATTTTTTAATAGGAATTATAAAGAACTTGGTCCATTCATCTGGAAAGTTTGCAGTCTGGAAGAAATTATTAAAACAGTTTAACAAAATTGTAGTTGCAGAAGAGGGGAGATGGTTGAGTATAGTATATGTGATTCCGTCACAACCAGGAGAGGATTTTTTATTAAAGGAAAGTGAACTCATAAGTTCGGGCAAAATAATTGCATCAGATAGTATAGTTTGAGTATTATTATGACTGGGTGAATAAGAAGGAGAAAGTTCGTGCAAGTTTGGAACATAACTCGGGGCTACTGTATTGACAAATTCTTCATACCAGTCAAAATTATATGATTTGCATGTGTTATTCGTGGAGAGGTGTTCAGCAAATGATTTTGCCTTATTCCAAACATAAGATACAGAAGTGTTACGATTAATCGAACTTACAAATTGCTTCCAAGATTCCCTTTTTTTAGATAAAAGGAACCGTCTCGTAATGGCTTCCTGATTCTTATAAGCAAAGTAATCTGAAATTAGTTTGCTTCTACGGAAACGTTTAAAATGTACACTTTGTTTTTATAACAATGGTGTGCACGAAGGATCCCACCAAGTAGGTTTACGAAATTTGTTCACTCTAGCCGACCTCCGAGTGGCATAAGAATCTAAAGCAGTATGTAAATGTTTGACAAATTGATCGTATACAGTGGTATTAAAGCACGAATTATCTAGTAATGGAATGCATAATGAATCTAGGAAATTTGTGAAATCCATAGTATTTTTGTGAGGGAAATTCCAAGAAGGGAAGAATGAATTTTTATTATTCACCATCCTAGTATGCTGGAAAATAATTGAGGTGTCAATTGGTAAATGGTTACTACCCAGAGGATTATTAATAACGCTCCAGGTACTATTCAATGATAAATTACTGGAGACAAGTGTTAGATCTAAAGCGTTTGCTGATCTATTTAGAGAAGGAACTGTGGTATGACTTCCATCGTTTAATAGTACTAAATTAGAATGATTAATAATGCTTATAATATTTTGGGCAGAGAGGTTGCGCCTATTACAACCCCAAGAAGAATGCAAGGCATTAAAATCCCCACCCCAAAAAATGTAAGCATCGGATGATATGTTGCTGATAAATGACATAAATAAGTTTGTATTTAAAAAAGAGGAAGGTGGGCAGTAAAATGAAAGTATAAATAATTCTTTAGTGTCGTATTTGATAGAAGTGCAGACACCATTACAGTGACTACCATTTAAAATTGATCGAATATCATGACGGTAATGAGGGATGATACTACGTATTAAAATAGTCGCTCCTCCATAACCATCAGATCTATCATCTCGAATACAGAAATAACCGTTAAAGGAAAATTTAGAATCTGGATTCAGCCATGTCTCGGAAAGTAAAATAATGTCAAAAGTATTAGTTGCTAGAAAAGATTGAAGGTTAGGTTTATTTATTGAGATACTGCGACAGTTCCATTGTAAAATACGTAGGGTTGAATACATTGTCAATTATGTGGGTGAGTTATTTAATATTATTTAGTAATTTAGTTTTATGTGTATCTGAACGAGTGTTATTATTAGAAGAATTTGGAAAAACGAATTTGTTAGATTCTTTTGCTTTAGATTGAGATTTATGATTAGCAGATGATGAGGATTGAGGAGTAGATGAAATAGAAGCTTTTTTAATGGGGGGTGACTTTGTATCATCAGAGGGTGGGCCACCAGTAACATTATTTTAGGTAGTAACTGTTAGGGATGGTGATGACGATGTTCTACCAGAATGAAATGAAAGTAAGTGTTTATAATTTGGATAGGAGGGTGTCACAGGCTGTGAAGGACCTGTATGATTTGGAAGAGATTTACGAAAAAAGTATGACTGAGGGGAAGAATAACGTACTTGACAAGTGTCAATATTGGGGGTGGAAGGTATTGGAGCATGCCGTTGATTAGAAGATGGGCGTTTTGCTATGTCTGAAAAGGAGAAAGCCTCACTAATGTGTCCCGATTTATTCTTACGGATTGCTTCCGATAATGAAATGTTATCATAAGACATAATTTGTTGGATTTGAAAACGTTCTTTATATATAGGACAAGATTTGTCAGTGGCCATATGAGCTCCCATACAGTTAATGCATGAAAGGGCAGAAGTATTTGTATTTGAGCAGCTGGAGGATAAATGGCTCTCATGGCAAAATGAGCACCTAGGTTTGGATCGACATTGTTGTGCAGTGTGTGAGAACCGCAAGCAATTCGCACACTGTCTTGGCGGCCGAATACTTGGATCTACCTTTAAGCGCAACCGATATAGTGCGACATACTCTGGTAGAGAGTTACCAAGGAATTTAATTTCAACCGTCTGCGTTGGGATTAACGAACCTTCCGCGCGACGGTGGATACGTCTGATACTTACAACTTGGACAGAGCTTTCTATATTTTTAAAAATTTCTGTGTCTGAAATATTAGTGGGAATACCTCTAATCACGCCAAATCTATACAAAAGGGAATTTGGAATAAAAGCTGATATATTATTTTCTTTGTTGACCTGTTCAACAAAAATATTAGCACGTTCCAGACTATTAAAGACTGTTTTAATTTTATTAATACCGTTACGTTGGAAATATTCAACGCCGGGATATTTTGCTAATAATTTGCATATTGCCAAAGGATGGTAATTGCCAAGATTACTATTTGCAACTCGAGAAGACGATATAATAGCTATATAAGGGCCCGAATGAACGTTTTTCACATATAGTGAATTAATAGTTGAGTTATTAATATTAAAATTATTATTACTACTATTATTTGGGATGATCATATCATTACTACTACTATGATCATCATTATTAACGTTATCACCACTACCAATACTACTACTACCACTAATACTAATATTACTATTATTACTATGACTGTTACTACAGTTATGAGATAAATTGGACTTATTATTAATAGTAATACGGCCATCACCATTATTACTACTATTATATAATTCTTTATTTAAGTTATCGGAACTGACGAGCGAGTTATCTATACTTACGGACGGGGGCTGACCCCCGTCGCTCGAGTCATTCATCAGCTGGCGAAACGAGTAAAGCTAGTACTATATAGAAAAATGAAAACGCGAGGATAAGAAAAAGAAATAAAAAAAAAAGAGAAAGAAATTGACACGTGTTTAAATAAGAACTATTTACGATTAACGAGCAACACAATAAACACGACCGATCGAATATTATACGGACAATTTATTAATATTGTTTTATTTAAACAACTGCTAACAGTTAGGGGTTAGTTTAAAGAAATATGTACACGGATTCTACATTTTTGCAATAAATAATTTACTCTTTTTAACCTCCCTTATCTACGTACTTTTTATACAAAGATACAAGCGAAATTAAAAATATATCACGCTGGTTTGTGTTGATAATCCGGTCATAAGGTAGAGTGGTAGCTTTTACATATGTTGCAGTTTAAAAATTATTGACAATACTAAGCTTTCTCAAATCTCTGTATAAATATAGCTAAATTTCAGATCACAAGAAATTACCTAATATCTCGTTACTATCACATCTAAATAACAAGTCTCATCGTCGAGCATTCCGCAAAATAACGAATCGTGTTTAGTAAAATAACATTTCAAAAGGCAACAATTTGCATAAAATTATTCTTTTTATCCTTTCTATCCCTTTGCCTTTCAAATATTACACGAATTTCCTTTGGTTATTACTATCGTGTTTTTTTTTATAATAAAACAGATTTTTATTACGTATGCTACTCGATTAAACAGGTATATGACCAGTTTTTTTTTCTATGCATTTTAAAATATCTCTGTTACATCGAGTATCTTATACTTACAATTGATTCTACATGAAAAAACAAATGTTGATTCTTAGTGATTATTCAAGCTTGTAATTTTCTAGATTTCTAGACTTTATATAATCAGTAAATCGAAACTCGGAACAACCTGACCGCACATAGTTGATTCTTATATTAATGAGATCGTATACTATCGGTTATTGAGAAAAACTTTAGACTGAACTAGTAGCAATTTCAGTTACACTTGATCGTGAAAGTTTTGTTAAATGGTAAAAAATATAAGTTGGTAACTACCGGAAATAATATAGCCTTTCGTATTAGCGTTCTTATTAGTACACACGATCTCTCTATATCGCTAAACATTATTATAACTTGTATCCGACTTACTCAGATACTAAATATTCATTTATAAAACAACACTGTCGTGCGTAATTTTTATTTGAAAGCAACAAATCGTACGAATTGGTAGTCGGATCGTTCAAAACAACGAAATATCGGTTACACAAAAATTTTCGTTAAAAAATAACACGGATACTAATCGACGTAAAATATAAAAATCGAAAAATGAAAAAAAAAAAACGTTAAAATTACAGGTATAGAAGTGTGATTCAAGAACAGTCTTTCCGCCATTTTAGCACAGCTTCGTTACGCGCATCCGGTATCAGCTGACTTTTAACGCCGTCTAAAACGTTCGATGTCGCGTGACTAGCGATGATGATTGGCGTTAAAGCTGTCGAAGGAATCTGTCGCAAAACTCCACCCACAGCTCCGACCGTTCCTTTAACTTCGTGTTCTTGACTTGCAACTCTTACCAAAGTTTGGGCAGTTTCTCCGAATCCCTTTCGATAAAGAAAAAATACCGAAACATTTTCGATAAATAGGCCGGTAGAAATTACTTCACATAAAATAATTAGCGTATTCGAGAGAAAAAAACAAACTGAAAACCATAAATTACGTAATTTCGTCTATTTTTTTCTATAATAAATAAACACATGCTGAAAATGTAGTGACTATATCGATATATATACATTAAAACAAAATAAGAAAATAGTACTCTATAGTAAACAAGCGAGATTTTTACTGTGCCGGATAGGTTTTATTTGAATGTTCGTAATGAGCAAGTCCAAAAATTTACAGAATTATTAAACGTCGGAGCGCAAAATAACGAAAAATTAATATAAAAGTAATTGTATGTATATAATATATATATATTTATACATTTAATACTTTAAATTAAAAAATTACTATTTGTATATCTAATACGCATGTAACTTTTCTGCAATTCTCAATATCCAACAATTTTAATAAACAAAAAATATTTATTTTAGATAAAGTAATTTTTTATATTAGAGCGTTCCCGGAATATGTAATTCAATAAATTTCACAATTTGAAAGCAAAGAGTTCGATGTTATTTTTTTTAACACCGGCCGTTTGTCGATGTGACCCGTAATCGTTAGATTGTTCGTATTACGCGTGTGCTGCCAACGAGCAGAAGAAGAATTGAGTTTTAAATTATGGTGTTGGTGAAGACCGTTTAAAATTTCACTGTCGGACGAATTAGTGTTCCGCAGATTTTCAATAATTGTTACGAGCAAAAAAAAAAAAATTTGTTTTGGACACATATTACAAACACAGAAATAAATGAAATGTACCACCGTTAATGAACGAGATTACCGGGACGTATTAGATTAGAAAATAAAATATTATCCGAACATTATAAACGTAAAATTTTAGATCTGGGTATAAACCAATTCATTTGAATGCCGAATACACTGTATGATCCACTTTTAAATTTTTTCTTTATTATTTCTTTAGATTTGTAAAGTCGTTCGGTTGTATTTAGCCGCTAAGGTAACTTTAAGGATGCATGTGTTGATTGATGTATATTGATTTTAAATTTCTGTGATATACGGAATATATATATGTATACACATGTTCGTATGGAAATTAAAATATGAACGAACGTTTACCTCTTTTACAAGTAATATGGCCGTTGTAACGCCTTCTCTGATATCAGCCGGCTGTGCGTACTTATAGCGTCTGAGTTTCTTGTCTTTTTTCCCGGCGCGATCGTAAGGCAAATATCGAATACTCGGACCTGGAGATACTATATCGAAAGCTGTTTCGGCAATACGCTGAAAATTTTCAGAAACAAACGTTATCTACACTATTTATATAAATACATAACTGATACAACCTTTCTTTATTGGACAGTTTTATTATATATTAGTTCGTTAACCACAATTAGCGATAGAAATGTTATCCATACAACTACAACTTCCGTCTTGCTATTAAACCCAATGTTAACTTGTGGAAACAACCTGTTAACTTGTCCCTTCCAAATATATAACAGCAAGCTCCGTCTTGACAGACATATAACTTTCTCATGACCATCTACTTCAACGTGCCCATCCCGTTGCTTTTTGCCTCTTTTTTATAGTTCCAAACCGCTCTCTTATTCGCCACAATTTGTTATCGACCCTATACGGTTTCCTCTTATAGTCCTTCCACCATTCTCCCTCATCTCTCTGACAATCCTACAAGTCGATTAAAAAAGATAAAATGGCGCAGAGATACTCTGAAAAAGAAATAGTTCAAATCAAGAGTAAACGATTTTAATAATTCGGAATATCGATTAAATGTTGAATTTATGTATGGCTATAGTAATCAAATAACCCAATAATTCGGTGCTCCAACTTTTTAATGATAATATCACTGAGAATCTAATTGTCTCGCCGGAGACGTTAGATCAATCACATTTTTATATTCATTACCATTGTTTATGGTGCTTTGGTGCCCGTCCAATGAAAAAAAAAAGTTTTTCCGTTAGTTACGAAATAAATTAAAATCCGAATTATTAAAAAATCAATAATGTTACTTGTAAAACTGATTTCGAGAATATTTGATATTAAAATTTTCTAGAATTGCCTAGTGAGACGATATTTCAAAACCCTCATCATATAAATACGAAATTATAGATCGCGCATCTCTTAACAGAATTTACGACGAAAAATAAAAAACTAACCTGTATAGCGTATACAATTCTCGATGTAAGCTCCAACGCTGCCATGGCTGTCGACGTTGTGAACGAATTGGCTCCCCTTTGAAGCCCACGTACAATACGTCCATCTTTTTGATATTGTTCAATCGGTAACCAAAAGAGATCACGTATTCCTTGAACTACAACGATTTACGTGCATTGTTACATATATAGGAATTAACAATTTAATGTAAAACAACACGGTACAAAAATATAACAGTAAATTAGATTAAACAAGCAATAACGTGAAATATTTACTAACGACTAGTGAGCCTATACTTAAACATCATCGAATCACACAGTGGTTTTTTCGAATAAACAAATACGATAATATTTATTAAGCAATTAAGTAGTTAAATAAAATAATAATTAAAATGTGAAATGTAATTAAGCAAATTATCAACGCATCGAATGTATGATATCTCGGATAAATTACACTTTTAACCTAAAGAGTGTAATGTTTTTAGATAATTATAATCGCGTAATATCTAGAAGCCAACCGTCAACAAAAGGTATTTGATTTGTTAGACTTTTCCGTAACAAACGATATCTCTAGTAATTAAATTACGGTAAATATCGATCAATTGTTCTCAGATTACTCAATCATTTTGTTATCGATTAATGTACACATACTTCGCCTAAAAAAGAATGCAGATTAGTAATAAGTAATAAATACACAAATGGGAATAATTCATAAACACACGAGAGAACTCCATTCCATTAAATAAACGTAAAAATTGTCGTTAATTTATTCAAAACCCACCATAGAAAGAACGCCATTATTGAAGCGCAGAAATTTTTATATTATTTCGTAAGTAGCAGCTAAAAAAAAAAACCACAGAGAATACTTTGGTTTCAAACAAGATGTCCACCTAACAGTGAAATTCGAAGAACATATTAGCAATCTGTCACCAATGAAAGACAATAATTATTCGCTGTGGAAAGCGGTAAAACATGGAAAAGCATATCGAAGTTAATTATAGGGAATCGTGTCCAAAGGTAATGTGAACTGAATTTCTCCCAGAACAAATATTACACGTTTACTGGTAGGAGTACCATGGTATGTATCAAATATGTGACTGAAGAAATATATTTGTCAGGGTGTAGAAATCGGGTATGAAAATAAACTCGCCACGAATTTAAAGAAACAACCAGTTGTTTCTAGGAGATTAGAACGAAGAAACATGACTGATTTGGTTTAGTCACAAATTATGGATTACATCGGTCGGCGAGTGTGGAGTTTCATGATCGTTTATAGATCAAAAGATAACTAAACTAGTCAGTTATGAAAAGAAGAATAAACTTACAACTATGATAGAAATTTTGTACACCTACTTTTACGAACAACTTTCACCACAATTATTTTGAGACGATAGATTATCAATTAAAATTAGAAGGAATATTTTACATTTTTCATCGAACAACTAAGTATAATGTATGTACGTAGAGCACTTTTATAATTAACTATTATGGAAATCTTGAACGTTACTTTTATATCGCATTAAATAAATTACAAAAGTGATAATAACAAAAACACAATTTTTTCAAATTCGTATTAACATAAATTTATTTAGACAGGTCTATCAAACTTAATAATCCTATACTTGTTATAAAAATAGTGAATACTAATTTCATCGGAGAGCTAAGGCAGATCAGAAAAATATAATCCACTGGGACACTAATCGACTACAAGAAAATTTATGATAAAAATTCGTTTTCATTTAAAGTTCTACTTAATTATAAAAAGGGCGAATACTAACACAGCTGAACTAACGAATACATCGGACCAACACCACCCAAAATCGACGGCAACTGTTTTTTCTTTATATCTTGTATCCATTCTGTCAATACGTACGAAATTAATTTATCCACACCTAAAAATCTACAACAACAACCAATGAAATACTGGGTTATATTTACATCGTTAATATTTGAAAAATTACAAATGCAAAATATGATATAAAATTACTAAATATTAATGTAAACTATAGTTGATTATAATTTACTTACCTACAATATTCTAAAGTTTATAACATTTCAAACAAGCACTGAGTGAATTTAAAAATTAAGTCATATAACTGAAATAATCAAAAAATTAAAATTGAGCTGATAATTATTAACACGTCGTTCAAATTGTTAGTTCGTTTTAATATTGTATTTACTATCTTATCAAAATCAGATTACTCTCTGCCCTTTAATTTAATGATAATGTTTTACTTACTTTCCAGGTGTTAATTGAATTTTTGATTAACGTTATATATATATATATATATATATATATATATATATACATATATATATCATTAATGTTAAATTATTAAATATTAGCTAAAAACTGAAATATCGCTATAGTTTCCTATTTCGCGAGGAAACTGAATTGAAATTGAATGATTTTTTTTAATTGTAAATTCGTTGTCGTGTATTAGTTTTATTTAAATTAGATTCTATTTCATTTAATACGTCACAAGCACAGTTTTTCTGTTTACGTAAACAAATAGAAGAATTTAAACGTTCTTAATTCCCGATTGAATTATCTTGTTCTAGAGAAGTAATTTTTGCATACTGGATAATGCGAGGATCATGAAATCTGAAGATTAATTATTCAAGGAAAGATCAAGGCAAAAACATCTGTAGGTCGTTCGTAGAGCTCGTCAATAACATCGCTGGTTCAGCTACTTCAAGACATAGTTTGTGAAAACTTGAAGATATCGTTTTTTTGTTTAACTAAAATAATATTTCTCATTTGAACACCTACCCGTGCCTATTACATATCCGCCGTAATTTAAGTTCGGAACAATTAAGCTGACCGAGACCCATTATTAATCCAGCTATTGGACCGTGGCTCATATCAACTCGTTTACCTTCGTAATCAATTCTAACTGGTACTTCTGGAGAAAATACGAAGCTCCTGAAAATACAATGGAAATGTTGATAATTATCCGAGTAATTTATTAAAACAAACAAAAATCGTAATATAAATAAATACGCCCGAAAATTAATTAGCGATTATATTATAGCCTAAAAAATGTTTTCGATAAAAAATAAACAGTTGTATAAAGAAATATTGAAAAAATGGCAGTGCGTAAAATATATACACCGAACAATTTGCATCCTAATCACAAGAAATGTTATTTCGAAAACGCTGTTATAATCATACCTGCTTCCATTGAACCGGACAACCAGAATAACATTTTAAGTTACCAAATATGTTTGGTTTAACCAACAAGCAAGACACAGTACAAATATTATATTAAAAGTTTATTTACATCGTGATGTACTGATAATTTGCTTTTTCCTATCAGCGATAGGATTTAATGATATGAATAGATTATACAATGTAGCGGCGCAAAGCACAATAGATATATTTCTATCCAGTGAATTAAAAAAAGATACCCTATTAAAATATAATTCACTCGAATGTTCGTGCATCATTTATACGACGTATACCAATAAATGAAAAATTATATTCAAATTTTATAGTAAAAAAAAAAAAATGTAAAAAATATATTCAAATATTTAAAAGATAACGAAAATATATTTCAAAAAATTATCTCCTCGATATATATAAAATATTTACGCTGATTTTTCCCGTAACAGCATATCGTTATTAATTTGGACATAATTTAGCGTTTCAAACATGATATAGTTGTGTCTCTGTATTGGAAATGAGATATCATCGAAAAACATGCAAATACATTTACTTTGTTCTTCTATGCATAATTTTGTACACATCTACAATAGTTTTTGAAAATTATAACACTATAATTATTTTCGAAACGTTAGATAGTAAAAAATTGATATCGAAAAAAATCGTGAATGCACACTAGAATTATTGATAAATAGAGATTACAGAATTGTTAAATACAAAATCAGTATTTTACCCCGGTCATCGTGAAATTATCGTAAAATAAACATGTACACAAGCGAAACGTATAATTTACCGCACTTATCGTAATAACAATTATTACACTACGATCTGCGGTAATGAAGTAATTATGCGCAAGTATATCTCACATCTCGTGTTAAACTGTATTTGTGTAAAAATGAATAAACCGTCATTAAAGAACCAACAGCCTAACTTGTTTACCGAGATTATATTAAAAATACCTTATAAATGAACACGATAAATTTTGAATAGAGAGCAATTGTTCCCGATCATCTATCTGGTCCATACTTAAAGCAGAAGCTCGAACTTGTTGGGTATTTTCAATATTCATTACCGGAACGTTATGTTGAGGAGATTTTTCAATTAAACAGCCAGTATCCGACTCGGTATTCTCTCCTAAATACGTAAAATTAAAATATTGTAAGTTAACGCTTTTAAAATTTAATTCGATTATATACGGGGTTTTTTTTTCTTCTGGCAAACTTTATGTTTCTAAACAACTTATACGAAAATTAAATGCTGTAAACACAATCGTAATCATCTCGTTTAGTTTAATCTCCGCTAATTTAGCTGTCAATTTTCAATTATTTAAATATTAAAATAAATTTAAAATACTCTATACAGTATAATAAATTATATTTTATCAGATATGTTCGACGCAACTAATTTTTTGTGTTCATTTTCCACATTTAATTTTGTAATAAATTTTAAAATATTTTTAGAGGATAGAATTTTATTTTAAAAAAGGCGAAATGTTTGAAAACATTAATATAAAAAAATTATCTCGAGAAATAAAATATAGACTTTTTATCGTTTTTTACACAGGTTTGTCCTACAAATTTCGGTACCATCAAATAATGATCTTTCCAAGTGAAAGATATACACTATATTCTGAAAGCCATTCGCTAGTAGAAATTTATAAATTTAACAAATTATAAGTAAATAATTACCTAAATTACTTGCGCTATCAGAAATATCCGTCATGAATTTAATTAGGAATAATAGAGAATCTTGATCGATATTTAATCTCAACGGTAATAAAGATAAACGTAAACAACATTCTTGATGATTACTCAAGTGTATTTCTGGCCTTACGTTAGTCGCCTTTAAAACAACCTATAAACAAATAATAAGTGTATAGACATTGTGCTTGTTTTGGAACGTGATTATTTCCGTACGTATCTACGAAAGCAGAGAAATTATTTATTTAAAACAACACAGTACCAATCGCCATTAAAGCTAAAAGTAAAATTTTATTCCTTCCTTGAACGTTATAAAAACCTTTAAACCAACTAAATTTTCTTCAATATTTAGAGCTGCGCTTCGCTTTTACAAATATCTGTCAGAATGTAGTAATTTTTACGCATTCACGTAGCGCTCTCAAAGCTATTTTAAATTCCTTATTTAATAGCCACTGTTCCCATTAATCTACGATATTCTAAGAAATATTTATGATATCTCTGAAACGCGTTGGTGTTAAATTTGTCCGGATTCCCAACCATTCTCAGGTGTCCACTGGAATGATACCGTAGACAATCTTGCTAGAAGCGCTTTCGAGAATGGCTCATCCTACAATACACCCGTTAGAGACATTTTATCCGAGATTAAGTTTTCGCACAAGAAATTTTGGAACCACGCTTAGACGTATTCCTATTCAGTCAAATAATTCAGGAATATTCAACCTTCGATTTTCCAGTAATTCTTTGGTTCTTCAATCTTCCTAGCGACATAGAAAACAGGATTTCGTTTATTCGTATTATTTGTCATCTAGGGCTTAACGTCAACAACATCCCATACTTTCCATTCACACACAAATTAGCCCGTTCGTCATTCTGTACTCATTCTTGTGATGGAGACCAGATCACCGATGAAAACCACTTATTTTTCAATTGCAATCATTATAGAATATACTAATCAAAATTCTTGTCACGTATTATAAGTAAAGGAATCCCTCTTCCAACTAATCACAGATGCTTGCTTAGTTCACAGAACAAAAACGTATAAATGATCATATTCAATTACATATCTGTAGTATAAATATTTTATCATCCATTTTTTACAAACCTGGATGAAATCACTAATGACCATATATACATATATATAATATATAAACAGTTCTGTATATCGCTCCGAGTGATAAAAAATTTACTGATAACAAACACCTAGCAGAAATCCAAACATTTAAATGAAAAAAAAGATCAAATGTCATTTAATATATTAATAGGAATAAAAGAAATGAAATTAAAACTTAAAAGAAGAACAAAGATAAATACTGCAATTTAACTGTTTAATAGTAAAAATAATTTTCTATAGCGAAGCAGTATAAAGCCTGAGAAAAAAATGGCGCAAGTGGTTACAAAAATCAACTTACCATATTCGCGTTAGATTGTTTTGGCCTAGCTGTACTATAATACTGATAAAGGAATTTATTAATATTAGAAGAAGCTAAGCGATCCCTAATTTCTACATCTTGAATCAATAATACGTATCTAGATGCCTGTTTCGTATTTTCAGGATAAACTTCATACTGAAATTTAAGCTGCAACAAAAATCAGATATATAAACAATAAAAAGAAGTTAAAATCAGAAAATGTTATACTAAAGATCTTTATAACATTTAGTGATTTTAACTACATTTTTATTGTTTATTTTTTAAAACAATCACTACATTCCACACCCGTTCAAATTAAAAAAAAAAAAATAGACTCTGGATATTAAAACTTGTATATATACAAGTTACTTTATTTGGTGTAATGATATTACTAATATTGTGGGTATATTAGACAAAAACGAACACAATCCTGATAACCGTACAATTACCCACATGAATCATACTACTCTTCTGGATTAGTTCATGGAACAGAATATTTATATGGAAATTGTTTTTTGTAACGTTACTCCCAATTTGAATATAACGACTGATACATGATGTCTCAAAAACAGATAACTGCAAAGTAATTTACTATAAATAAAATACTTGTTGGCTTTAACAAATAATAATGCTTACTTGTCATTCGCTAGTTTTTTTTTTAAAGTAAAATCGATTAAATAACATTTACTGTTCCACCTACATGTCTATATATATTTCGTCTTCGTTGGTTAGGACATGTAATGCGGTTCGAACATAGTACTTTCAATATTACTATGGAGGGTAATATTTTAGGAAAAAGACCACGTGGACGTCCTAAAATAACATTTATCTATACGGTGTTAAAACATACGAGTTTTACAAAATATGCAGATTTGAAGAAGGCAGTTAATGACCGCATTTTATAAAGAAATATTGTTTTGGGCGAATCAGATAATCGGCTGTAACATAATAAATATATATATATATATATATATATATATATATATATATATATATATATAATAACTCCGTCTAGTTTGTTATATTTAACAACTGGCAGATAATAAAATCCTCAATAATACCACTTCCCACTTCAATGTAATATTTCACAGTTGTTTCTGTTCCAGCTGTCTCGTTCTCGTAGCATATACCATGTGTGGTCGGTGTTTTTAACTTGCCACCGATATCGCATGGTACTTATACGGATAACAAGGATGGTGAGTCGGCGTATCTCTCTAACCTTGTATAGTTCTCGCGCAACTTCGGCTATATTATAACACTAATATAAAAATTTAACTCGCCCTTATGTGTATTCTCCCGTGCTCAGACAAGTTGAGAGATGCATTTTATCCCTTCCGATATATATATATATATATATATATATATATATATATATATATATATATATAATTTGTTAAATGTTTAAATATTTGAACGTATTTAAAATTGTATATTTTAAGTAGTCGGTGTAAATTTAAACATTTATAAAAACGTATGACATATATTTAGACGTAACATATTACCTTGCTTAGCTGTAATTCCATCAACACATCATGTTCCCGTTTTACTCCGCCTTGTGTTTTCCAAGATGGCAATTTCAGTTTATCGCTTACAGCAGGACTACTATTATAACTGCTCGTATAGCTGTTACTACTTTCACTTCGATGCCGTTTGCGAAATATAAAACTGACCTAAATATAGAAAAAAAAATACCATTATAAAGCGTTAATCTTGGATCGTTTAAATCTAATTTACTAACTACCAATTTCAAGTTAAAGGCGTAAAAACACAAATCTCCGCAAATAACTTAATAATATAATTATTCGAGATAGTTTAAAATTTTAAAATTTTGTATATTATAAAAATTTAACAAGCGTTAAATGTATTAATTACATACCGCAGATAAATCACTATCGTTCGTCATCGAATTTAACGTGTTTACGCTATCCGATGACGAATATCTTGAACTATGATTTTCGAAAGTAACTGAAGGTTCGAAGGAATATTTTTCTCTAAAACAGAAATAATTATTATCTAAAATCAATACGTGCACTCAACGCGGCATATATTTATTATGTTACTTTTAGTACAACGATTAAAAATAATGTTAACAGTTTATTCATCCATAAAACATTACACTAAACTACCTAAACATATCGGCGCATCTAATAAAAAATTCGCTACAGCTCCAAGTGGATAAATTAAAATAGTAATCTGAGATAAACTATAAAAATAAAATATTTCATTAATATAGGTTAGACTTATTTCATTTCTTTGATTTTTTTCTTTTAAATCTATTTTTCTTTCAAAATCTTGATTCTCTTTTAACATTATTCATATAAAAAGTTACTAACAAGTAAATAAAGAAGAAATTATCGGTCGAGTAATATACTCGAAATCGAAATTAATCAATTTAAGTATATTATTTATTTTAAAAAAAAATGAAATCGTAGTCGACAAACTGTTCAAAATTTAGAAATACATTAATTACTGAACAACATCACAATTAACTAATCATGCCCAATCGTTGCGGCATTTTAAAACGACTCCAACTATAGAAGCTACACTAATTTATACCTAATTCATTCTACAATTTTGAGAATGATTAATTTTAATAATTTCTTTAATAAATTTGACTTTTTCTATCTTATCAATTAATTAGTCTGTAATTACAGCAAAATATTATGGTTTTATTACGCTGATTACACATTTTTCAAATTATCATAGACGAACTTACACAAAAAGCAAAAATATTGCCTTATTTCTGTTTAAAAATCTATTCTAATAATAATAATAATAATAATAATAATAATAATAACCATATTATAACAATTAACTATTATATTACCTTTCAACAACAAACGCGTGCTTTGGTGACGAGGAAGACTGAATGCATGGAAAATCATGACCACCGTACATATGCCATACTATAGTCATTTCGCGTAAAGTGTATTTTGCTACAGGAGGCGGATATTCTTTCGGAGCTTTTAGAGAATCAGCTTTAGTAATCGGAACATTGAAGTGATTATCAAAAATACGTATTGTATCGTTTGTTAACAACCGAATTTCTGGAGCTCCGGGCTTTTGTGAATACTTAAAAAAAAATACATAGATACATATACACATATATTATGTTTACGCATCTAACATAAATAAACTGAAAATTTAATTCGTGATTATTCGAATACACATCGAGCATATCTTTTTTTTTCACTTCATTTGTCAATTTACAACTAGCTCTATAGACTATTAAGCAAGTTTAATATCTTAGTGTAAAATGACTTGCTAAAGAATCTTGTCCAGTGCCAGAGTCTCATTCAATGTGTATACAGAATGTATACTTTATACAACATGCGTCAATTTTGTCCTTTTTAATCTACGAATGTCCGCAGAGTTGTGACACCAGTCTTGCAGCGCATGTCTTTTTACTGTTCGTATAATTTCACCCTTAATGTAATTTATCTTCAGGTCTGTGTGAAGAGTTTGATTCGTCACATAACATGACGCATTTACAATGATTCGATTCTTAGAACTCTATTTTGTAATCTTTATATAATCGCTATGTTACTAATTTTCGAACAGCTCCACGGCTGAAAAAGAGATATTTAATTCGCTGTTAGTATACATTTCGACGAAATCAAAAGAAATGTATTGTTTTCGTTAATTTATATCTACCACACGTGGTTAATTAAAAATCGTTAAATATTGTTTATATTTCGAATGATATAGAAATAGGAGTGCTACTCTTTGAACTTAAAAGAAAACTCAAAAACATGACGATAAAAGTTAATATTCGAATTGTCCGATGATAGAACAAAATACGACACGTAATCTGCGTATTAAACTTATAAGTTCATTATAGAACAGGACATCGTGTGTTCCACAATCTATGATAACTAACGGGAGAAATCGTTTTCAGTAGGTACAGATTAGACACGCTAGACACTAGCGCTATTTCAATCAACACTATACTTTTGTTCGCAAATATCTCTTGCCCTTCATTAATAATTCTTCATTTGATCTTTTGCGTGCATACAATAGAAGACGGAAAAACTGAAAGAGAGCTGTGTGATTGTTTCGTTTCAATAATTGTTTTTTAAATAAATAAATCTCTTTCATTAAGAAGTTAATGAAGGTTTAATATATGATTTTTGTGGGCTTCATGATCATTTTTTTTTACTGTTTAGTATATTTTTTTTTTTTAAATTTACAAACGCTCGTTCTACTGTCCTTATTCGTGTTTTTAATTGTCCCCCCTAAATATTTAAACTACGATAGTTTTTAAAAAAAATTATTATAACATCTTCATTCATTATCTTCGTAAATTTCATTGTGTGTTTTTTTAATTACATTTATTGTCATCGATATTAATGTCACACTTTTTGCACTTCAGTTTCTGCAATTATAATCTCGTAATCTGTATAACTATCATTGTTAATTATTCCCTCGTTTATTTTATAAATAATTGTCTGTAGTTCATATTTCTTTATTTCCTTCACATATGCATTATGCTTGAAAATGACGTTATAAATTAACATTGTTTTTATTTTGTTTTGTTAATTTATATATATATATATATATATATATATATATATATATATATATATATATATACTTATATGTGTATATCTATGTATGTATAGGACATTTTATGGCAAGTTTCGACAATATGAAAAATAATAATTTTTACATGGAGCATTAAAAATACGGATCGGCCACGATATACAATAAAAAATAGACACGACGGAAAACGACGATATCTCTGACTGGTCGGGTATCTAGGGGAAACCAGAGGGGGTGACCATCAACAAGGAAAGAAACAATACTCAGCATGAGACAGATGAAGATTGAGAATTTTGACAGAGTTTGGGTTTCGAGAGAACTATGTGCGCACATTCGCAGGAAACCTCACGAGAGGAAATTTTAAAAATACTCCGGAGTCCTATCTAGAGATAACTTCACTTTTAGTATCTTCTATTTATTCTTTTGGAATGGATCGCTAAAGTTATCGTCGAAGAAATTCACAAAAAACTACAAAGAGAAAGAGTTGTACTGTTTTGTTATTTTCTTTCGTAATTTAACGTAAAGTTCAATAAAGTAATTTTAAAAATTAAACCCCGATTATATATATATATATATTATATATATATATATATATATACGAGTTGTTACTGGTGACAAACTATTTGTAATTGTAACTGTCAATCTTGGCACCGTATTGAACGAGGAAGTAAATACGCGGTTGAGTAACATATTAATAAAATCTTAGTCGCGCGCGCACACACAACACACACACATCTCTCTCTCTTTCTCTCTCTCTCTCTCTCTCTCTCTCTCTCTCTCTCTATATATATATATATATATATATATATATATATATATATATATATATATATATATATATATATATATATATATATATTAAAAAAGTTTACGCAGTATTTAAATTCAAAGGATTCTCCTCGTATAACAGAGTATTTAGTAGCCTAATTTAGATCGAGAAAATACACACGAACGGCGCGACTCACGTTAGATTAGGTCACCAAACCGTTTAGATTATATTTCCACAGTATATCAGAGTATCGTGTCAAAATATTTTTAAACTCACATTCGAAGCGTGATCAAAAATTAATTTGAGCTGCACAATAGCACTTGTTCTTCCATTTGCTATAAATATGAATTGCTCGAAGTTCTTAACAAAGTTAATCACTATGAGAACTATTTTATTAATGCAAAGTTTTTCAACAATCACGTCATTTTCAAACATATACAAAAATAGATAACGTTTTTTCAGTTTTTTTTTTGTATATACTTGTAAATGACGTAATTGTCGAAAAACTTGGCGTTAATTTTGTTTCGTTAATTCATAAAATCACTAGTCTCCAATACATTAACATTTCACTATTCTCGTTTTAATTTATTAATGATACTCCGTATTACACACACACGTTTGTGAGAAATCATTTTTAAAATCGATGTATTACTTCGATTAAAATCATTCGGTTATATAACTTTTTTTATTTAAAATACCGAACAAATGTTTTTTATTTCAATATATATCAGCCGACATTTCATATTTGGCCATTGATTTATTCATTTTAACTTTCGTATCGCATTATCTATTTCCACATATCGTTTTACTTAGTCTGGCATCATTTTTCTCCAACTCTATAATATAATCTATCCGTGTATCCAAAATCTACTCCCGATCACCGGAATGGGGTTTCCAAGGTTTTTTAAACGTATTTATTCTTGAGATTTTCTATTTTATCGCACGTACATTTTTACATATTGTCTGTTCGTGGAAGGGTCAATATTTATGAAAGGGTGTGCGAGTTACATCGCGTGTATTAAATAAAAAATGTGTGACTATTCAAGGATTACATATAAACATTAAATGAATATTTACTTACTATCGTCATATGACTTTCAATTTCATCGATGAAACAGTAATCATCATCCGAATCTATGTGACTGGAGCAAATAGTACTGTTATACTCGTCTGGATAAAACCCTGCAGCGTGATTATTTTCATCCGGAAAATAAAACAATTCTTCATTGTTAACTTCGTTTATAAAATTATCTAAAATTTAAACGCGTACATACATAGATGTTCGTGCACGACGAAAAAACTTTAAGAATACTTCGTATTATCTGATCGGCATAATCATAATAATTTATCAGTAAGTAATAAATAAAAATATTTATAGTTCTGAGGAAGTGAAAAAAAAAAAGTAGACGAATAAGGTTATATTTTAAGGCAGTGTCTTTTTTTTTAAGACAGGCGTTTCGTTCAAGAAATATACGCATCGTTATGTAAAATGTGTAAATAATACGTCTACCATTTAAATTTACTAAATTTTTAAATTTGAAATAACGAATTCTAACGTTATTATAATTTATCGCGTATAAACGCGTTTATAATTAAATATTCGGCTTCAGATATACTGAAAATATTTTAAACGTACGAAATACTTAAACGTAATAAAAATAAGCGTTCGATTATTAGAAGAATTATTGTTTGTATGTTCAAAAATTAATTTTTACAGGTTATAAACAGGAACATTCGATATAGTATAGGGCTGAGTAAAAAGTCAATAGGTGAATTAGACAGATACGGACGTAATGTAATTCCTAATTGAAAGTTTTTACTTGTACGCACGGTATTTTCATCAATATTAATATTCGTCGTAAAAGTAAGATCGTAGATGTCGTGCTGGAAGTCACAAAGTTATAATCGCAAAACAGACGATACGAATAGACGACACTTTTTGGGGGGAAACAACAATCATATAAGATCGTGATGAATACTACGATTTTTTTTTTTTTTTGGCGGAGTATGTAAACACGACCAAATTAAGAACAATAATTTTAGAAAGAATAAATTTTGTACAACTACACGATAAAGATGGGCGGAGCTGGAGACGAATTATCGCGAGGCTTCGTATCGTAGCGCTTTACGAATTTAATCTTTTTTACGACCGAACATTAAATATCGTACAGACTTACTGGTGAATCTGCGGGATGGTTTGCTAGTAGGAATGTCGTTTATTGCTTCTTCCATCAAATTCGAAACACGTTCTACGTCGTCTGAATTAACAGATACGTTATCCGAATCAAATATTCTATTTCGACCGGGAAAATTATCGTTTAATCCGATCAGTAAATTATCGGAATCTTGATTAATAGCGGTAGATGATGAGAATGTTTCGGCCGCAGTGCCGTTCGTTATATCACCGTCCGATGCGATGTATTTAATTAATTCCATAAGCGCCACAGCTGAATCTGAACAAGTTCTGATGTGGAATGCGTTATTAGAAGCTCGTAAATCGACGCGAGGCAAACCTTCGCTGCTAGTTAAACGCAACGAAAGTTCGAATAATTCGAAATCTAAAACGCAAACGTAATCGTTCAACAAGTTCACGCTGCGATCGTCGTCGCAATTTATCTGTTTCGTTTCTTGTTGTTGTTGTCGTCCTTTTTTAGCGAGAAATAACGACACCTCTTCAGCTATAAAACGCAAAACAGACGTATTCGTTTCAGCCGTTATGTTACTGGATATGTTGAAATTCTCCACAGTAATCACCGCCTTATACGGTAAATTCAACGGTCTAAAACAAAAATGACGAAGAAAAAAATATTTTAAAAAGAGAAAAAAGTAAATAAAGAATTCAACGGAGAAACGTTTATTGTTCTGGGAGATTTCATTCTGATTCGGCTAAATATATATGATTAGTTACAAAAGGAACAAAATATATCTAAAATGCAAAATTTTATAAACAATTATGACACGTATAAATATATATATATATATAAAAAAGAAATAGTAACAATAATCATCATCATCGGGAAAAGATAAAAAACTTTCAACGCATAATACGATGAATTATCATAACCGCGATTAACGTTCAAATATAGTTTTATCGAGCAACTGAAAAGCACTGCAGACTTACCGAGCATGGAATAGAAAAGAATCGAGAAGAACAAAAAGCGAATCGCTGCCTAGCGGCGACCGATTAAAGTACAGCTATTGGAAAACATTAAATCGACTAAGTATAATTATACTGTAACAGGGTGTAACTGCGAGAATCATGATCACTTATTCGATTGTTCGTTCGGTGGTAAATATGAGCCGGATATAACGTAATTTACGAATTAATAGTTTTTTCTCGCATATTGGACATCATTTGGAATATAAGTTACTCAATTGATAGTTTTTACAATAGTTATAGTTTTGGTGGTAAGATACGCGAAAAAAACAAGCGGGTTAGTAAAAAAAATATTATACGGAGTACATAACGTGATGTAGATAATATAAAGCTACGTCTCAGAAAAGTATAGTTATACCTATTATAATATACATATATATTTAATCGTAGTTCCTATTGAATCGACATATTTATTTTAGTGGAAACGAAAACTATCAAAAAATAAATAAAACGATTTGGATATTTGCATTTTCACGATGGGTATAAGATATTATTTAAGGCACACTTCAAACACCTACTTTGAAAGTGTATTCAAAATATATCACTCGTACTATTATTTTTCAAAAAAGATAGCGAGATTATGTAAGCCGTTCACTTGTTACGTAAACAAATAAATTACCGTAAATTTTCATAACGAAAATATTTTGCTATATTCTAAAGATAAATCAATAAATAATGCGCGCATTGGAAAACAGTTTACTTCTTCACTCAGCATTACACATTAATACTAATATGTGGCATCGAAAATAATCAAATCTCAATTTAGTTAAGCTCGCGAATTGTTATTAAATTTTTAATAATTTAAATTCGATATTCTATCATCGAAGTACTTTCTTCACCGACTTTATAACGTTACTCTTTCTTCGAATATACAGCAAAATATACAATAACTATTTTCGTTCCGAAGCTTAAGTATTATTGAATAAGTAACTAAATACAAAAAGATATACACGTAAGATTTATTTCAATACATAATCAACAAAAAAATCAATTCATTATTTAAATGAATAATGTTGCATAACATCCTCTAAATTAACGCATTTCGATTTGTTCGCATTTTTCAGTTTTATATTATACGTTGAATTTCATTTGAAAAACAAGCTGCTGAGATAGATAAAAACCGTCCTTACTGGAGAAGAAATCGTCATTATTATACAAAAACAACTTCTTCAAATCGTCGCTAGTCCAATTTTGATTGGCTGTGCTAGAATGCTAGTTGTCGTATATATAAATAAAAAATGTTTAGCTTTTCCGAAGTGCCAAGTCTAAAGAGGATGACTACGCGTCTGTTTTCTTTAACAGCACTATTAAGGTTCTTCCACTTATCACGTTCAGATTTGTTGAGTTTACGACTTGGTACTGCTCTCAGAAAATTCTTCACACAGTGTCATACGAGGCGGAAGGTTGACGAAAACTACTTCATTTTTTTTTGGAATCGCCCTCGACGTGTGTGTGTGTCACATCCTTCACAAACTAACAAGCGCCTCTTGAATCTTGCGTAGCAATGCAAAATATCGTATTTAGATCAGAATACATAACCCGATTATATACTAATAGTATCCAGATGAAAAGAACTAATTCTGAAATAAGTTATGCGCCAGGTAATAAAAACAACAAATGTAAAAATCATCATAATATCAATGCGCCCTAAAGATTAAAATCGAAGAAGCAATCTAACAGTAGAAGATCACATTAGGAATGACCTCAATCAAATAATATGACCGAGCATGATTTCATTTTGAAGGTCAATAACTTAATAAGCAACTATTTACCAGCAACGTTATGCTTTACTGACGGTACTAAATCTCTATCCCCTACAGCATGCGCACTCTTTGGCCACACATCACTTTCAAATGATCAACTCTACTCCAATCTTCTAAATCTATTTTATCTATTCCCAAATCCCTCTCTTATTTGCCATATTTTACTACACTGCCTTACACTCCACCCCTATGGACCTCATATTCATCCGCGTACTCTATCTGGTTTCTTCTCCAACAGCCGCCCTCAATTATGCAATTCCTTTCCATGGGAAAATAATAGCCTAGTATGTCGACTGAACAACTCGCTGTCAACGAACAGGCGAGATACTAAAATTGTGAAGCAGCTTGGTAACTAGGAATGCGATTGCCTTGTAAAATGCAGATCATCTATCATATGGTGATATTCAAAAATAGTGCTGCATGAAGACTGGATTGAGTGAAGAAACCTGATTTTAAATTACAGAAAGTAGACACATTCCCTGCTGTCTCAAATTTTCGTATGACAGTTTCCGAATTACTTTATGTAGATATATTTGTTTATAACTGTAATACTTATTTTAAACAGTATAGTTTAATACGACGAACAAGCGAAATATGTATTCAAAAAATACACAGTATGATAGTACCTGTAATCGATTATGCAGTTTACAAACTGCTGATATAACTGGGTCACAACTTTCATCGGCTGATAATGCGGTATCGGATAATCCGTAACGTCGAAAAAATTTATCAACTGCATTAGCCAATTCGAGTAAGAAGTCTGAGTTCTATAACGTAGCGTACCACAACACACGCTATTGGCAATACAAATATTCTGTAAAATATTGTTTGCACAGATTAGTAAATCTCGTTCTGAATAAGCGTGTACAAAAAAAGGAAAAAATAATCCGATTAGGTTTAGTATAATAAATCGGGATTTCGATGAAATTGGATATCACGATTTTAAAAACAAAAAAGTAACAAAATACTTCTTAAACAAAAAAAACAAAAAACTATACATTCTATCTAAAATTATTAATTTTTTAACATTTTTTCAAAGTGCCCCTTACTGTACTGTGAACATTTTTCAAAAAATCTATTAGACTCATAATGTTGCAATTTTAATTTAAAAAATAAATTTAGTAACTATGTTAATAACGAGCGATACTTAACAGGTATAATGGATATCTTACAACATTCGAAATAAAAACAATTAATTAAGGATGCACTAGCTCAAAATAAAAAATAATTTTTCAAACTGTAAAACTTACATACTTGATTAAGAAAATATTTGAATTAAAAAAAAAAAAAAAAAAAAACAGTTGAAAAAACTGATCAAATATGGCAACAAATAAATTAAAAGAAGCGGTGAAGTAATAAAATAACGTTCATTTGATGAATTTACAGAAAGAATTGTTTTAATACTTTAATCGTTTTATTATCAATCGAAACTTTAACCGCCAATGTAACCATATCGTTACTCGTTGCATTTCCAGTGCCAACTGATGTCGATTCATTTAATATACCACCCGGACTTGTTTTATATATTACCGGTACAAGATGCTTGGACGGATACGAATTGATAGATTTTATCTCAAAACCAACACCCTCTGGAATTAAACCTGAAAACAAATGTATTTCCAAGAATAATGCGATAATAACGAAAATAAATAATCATGGTTAAAAAAAATTATTCATAAAGATATAAAATCGTAATCCACTTTCTTCTATGAAAACTTGTTGAACTTTACATATGATGTAGAATTATACGATATATCTTAATTACACCAATATGACTCAATACCCTTGTGTACAATTTTTCAAAAACACGATGTACGCAGTAGATTCTGAATAAATCTGATAGATAGAATGTAATAAATCGATCTAAATTATTCACGAACACTCAATTCTTTAAACCGTTCACTCATTTCATATATAGTGCTAAAGTATAAAAACGTTTTAATTCGAAAACTTCGTATAATTCGTACATTGTTTAATTTTTTATTTTTAAATTTAATGGTCACTTATTTAAAAAAAAAAAAAAAAAACAGTCGTAGAATAAGAAAATTCTTTTAAACGTTTATACACATACAACTTCTTATAGATATATACGTTTTATCTTATTCATTAAAAAAATTAATTTCTTAATTTAACTAGCGTATCATATTTCAAATTTGTGAACAACTTCCGTCAACTTATTAATTTTTAATACACTTTGCTGCGGATTCTAATTCATGACGCAGCAATTTTCAATAATTCATTTAAAACTATACCTATCGAAAATAAACAGCAACAAACCTGTTTCAAGATTTCAGTTTATACAATATAGAATTTTTTTTATAAATTAAATTTCAATAACTAATCCTTTTATTCGTATAAAATTACGAAATGATACAATTACTTAATTATTTTTTATTGATAGTAATTTAACAAAAAATCATTTCCCCGGAGTATTCAGTCGTTGACACATTTTATAGTTGTACTTATCTAGATAGGATAATCATAATTTTATTTAGCTTTTCAAATATATCATTGTTTTTTTTTTTTTAGATCTACCCGACTGGATTAAAAATAATGATAAGGTTAATTTTTTTCTAACGCAATTATGTGTATATCATCGAAACTAATTAACAATATTTTCAATTTACTATTTGAATTTTAAATTATCCGCTATTTAAAAAAGTGACATAAACAAGTTTATTACATCGCTCATCGACTCTATACTATGTATTACTTCAGGTTAAAATAGGAGCGAACAATTATTAATTGTAACTTTTAAAATTATTTATTATTCCGTATGTTTTCGAGTACAAATCACAATTAATTATTAACTATAAATCAAAATCAAAATCTTTTGCTTGGTCAGTTAGCTCTGCGATCTGTTGCCAGCTATTGTTTAAAGCGCGCGTTCGACATTTTGTCAATATATGATCAATAGTTTGATCTTCTTCCCCGCAGTGGCGTGTTACATCATTCTTGATTCCCTATATTTACTCAGCAACGTTCCACATTTTCCAGTTTCCATCCTGATGCGATTAAATCTGGACCACCGGTAGATGAAAACCTGGTGGTTCGTTACATGAATAAGATTATTACGTTCATATAAATTTTCCGTCGTCCATCTATGTCTCCAACACTGGGTTGTTTATCTAGATTTTCCGTCGCCCATCTATGTCTTGAAGCTTGAGTTACGCCAACCCTCAATTGTGTGGGACTTTCGTACGCTGGTTTCCTTGATTTGAGGCGATCTACTACGTTTGTGTCACGATGTATCATGAGGGCTTTGTTACTGATATACTTTTCCCATTTGTTTACTGCAGCCTTTTTTCTTCGGATATCAAGAGCACTTTACTTGAGTTTCTCATAAATTTCTTAACGTGAGTGCTGTTGTACCGATCTGGAGTTGCCTATTCAGCAACAGAATATGCTAAAGCTAAAGCTTATGTTTGGTACTTGTTCGTATTTTAGCGGCGGTATTTTCGACATGATTCCGGTATGTTGTCTATCCAATAAGACACTCAGATATTTAGGGGTTTCCTCATGGAATAATCTATATCCATTAAGTGCTATGTTTAGTTTCTTTGAGACTGGAGGCCAAATGCAAGCATGACACTACAATTTTCAGTTTTAAACTCCATTTTTTTAAAACATTTAATCCGTACTTTTAAAACCTTCTCGAGAACATTTTCTGTCATTTCCACTGTTATTCTGGTTAGCTAGCACCAGACCATTTGCTTATATAAACTTAGTGGATCTAGTAAAGTGCATATATTATACAGTAACGGAGAAAGCACAGAGTCCGAGGGGTAGTCCGTTGTTGAGTATTCTTCTTCGACTAACCTTTCCGTCTATGTTTACTGTAAATTGTCGGTTACTTAGCATTTCGTTAAAGAACGTATTTAAGGTCTTGTAGAGAATTATTTCGAGGAGCTGAGTTAGAACTTTCCACCACACGGTGCCGTAGGTATTCGATATATGTTGTCAGGGCAGTAATCTGATCCACGCAGCTTCTTGAATTTTGAAATCCCGTTTGTTCAATGGGAATGATATTTTCAAAAGGATGTTTTACTCGATTGTATATTATTCTTTCAATAGTTTGTTGATGAAGCATTAGCCGACAGTTTTCTGCTTTCGAATAATCCTTTTCCGGCTTTAATATAGCTTTTATTTTTGAATCCTTGAAAAGTTAAAGGAGTCCTACAGTTGACAGAATATTGTTAAAGAACTTGAATATTCAATTTTTTGTACTTTTTTCAAAGTTCCTTACAAACTCCGGGTAGATACCATCTTTACCAGCAGCTTTGCCTGTTTTAAGGATTTTAATCGCTGCTTCAAGTTCTTTCTCATTTATTGGAGCTGCATGTATAGATCGCTCCTCAGCCGTTTTTAGAAGATAAATTGTTTTGCTTCTTTGCTGAATTTCTTGTCTACGTTTGTATGATTTGTTTGGCGATTTCGTTTGGGCCGACTTCTGCCATTGATTTACTTACAGCATTTTCTCTACATAGTTTTCGCAGAAGGATCCAAGTTTCCCTGCTTGATTTACGAAAATCAAGTTTTTCCATATTCTTCGATTTCTTTGTATTTTCGGTATAAGTTTTCACACATGTCGTTCTACCCTGGTATGTATGTTTTACGAAAACCTCTTGTAATATATTTTTTGGCAATACTTATAACCAGTTTCGTGAAACATTAGTAGTTGTAAACTGTGGGCAAGATCCATTTTATACTATCAAGCTTTCCCAGTTTGCTTTTTTAAAATTCAACGAAATTTTTGTATTGACACTATTTGTGATAACTTAAAATATATACGTCTACAATGCCAGTCTGTGCTGACTCCTTGAGAACTAGAGAATTTTGCATGAAATTTTACTTTTTAAAATGAGTATATTCGATATTAATTTATCACAACTTAAGAAAATTATCTAAATCCGGTTTTTGATTGAAATCTTAACTATGATATATTTCGGAGAATTTTTCAATATTTACAATTTTAAATGTGTTCGTTTGGATCACTTAGGTAATATGTAATTACAATTTCGGTAAAGTTTGAAAATTTAAAAATTTAGGAAATAGATTAAATATTCCGATGGCTATCATTTTAGAACTTAAGATTTTTCTAAATAATTAATTCCACGATGAAGAAATGTGATAACGTGCGAACTTTAAGAGAATAATATGTTAAAATTATAAAATAAGGACTTACTAGAGTGGTATAGCGAGGCGTGATTTACTTGCAGACAAACGAAGTTCAATCGTGGTCTGCCTTTATGATTAACAACATTGAATAAATTAGCTTCGTCGAATAATATTTGCAATTCCCCATAATGACCCGGTATTACATGTCCAGACGAATCCTGATAAATATAACATACTTGCTTATATTTCATAAAATGCAAAAAATATGTACGCGTACAAAGCAACGAGCTAGTTTTAATTATAATTAATAAACAGTGAGAAGTTTTGCACTAGTCACAAATTATTCGCATTATTAAAATAATTAAAAAGATTACCGTCTATTTGCTTGCTTTATTTATACTTACACGCTAAATACGATAAAAGGTATGATTTTAACAGGAAATAAATCGATCTTTAAAGACTAAAAATTAGTATTTACTATTGTGGTAAGTATTATAATTAAAGAGGCATTAACACCCGTAAAGAACGTTATTCACTTGAAGTATTAGCTACCTAAAAGCTTATGATAGGATTCCATGCATACGTTGAGATCATCTACGTTCGTTTTAATAAATAATTACAAGCTCGGAAATTATAGCCTTAACGTAATTTAATAGAAAAATTGCAGTCATTAAAAGTATATACACGTTCATATTATAAGCTCGATACAATTTTGTAATAACATTTAATAAAGATTTCATTCAGAAGACGCGTACTTATTCCCAAATGTTTATAATTTTAGGTAGTATCTATGTAAAAATAAAAAGAGTACATATATGTTGATGTATCGGAGAGAAGTGATTTTATGAATTAATAAAACAAAATAAAAACAAACGTAATCACTATACAACATTTTTATTACGCAAAGCTTTTCCACAACCACGTCATTATCAAGCATATAAAATAAACATTACATATAAATTAACTATTAATATAAAAAAAACATTTACATTAACTAGCCAAATGTAATTTAATTTACCAAAAAAATAATAATTTTACAAGACGTACCCAGGATTAGATTGTGGCAGTGACTACAAGGCTTTAGTAAGTGAGGTATGTCTCAAGCTTCAACAAAACAAAAAACAGCCGGAGATAAAAAGAAATTTTAACAACCTAAGATCAAATAGTAACTTTAAAACACAATTAAAGGCCAAACTGAACGAAGCTCCTCACATGTACGAAAATAAAAATATAACGGCCGATGAATTATAGAAAGAATTCATAACAGTGATTCATGAAACTGTGAAGAAAATCCACAGTGAAGTACAAAAAAAAAAGCCATGGATCTCCGAGGCAACATTTAAACTAATTAATGAGAGGAATCAAATAAAAAAAGGGAAAACATAAACATAATAGATTCAAATGTTTATGAGGATCTTAATAAACTAATAAATAAAGAAATACAAAGAAATAGGAACAATTACATAACGGGAATTTGTGAAGAAATAGAACAACACTCACAAAAAATGAACCTTATGATCTATATAAGAAAATTAAATGGTTAAGTAATACTTTCAAAACCAGAACGCTGCCAATAAAAGATCAAAATGGAACGAAATTAACGGTAAAATCAGAAATAGCAGAAAGATGGCGCCAGTATTGTCAAAACCTTATGTACGACAATGAAATATCAGTATTAATACAGGACTTTGAGCTTGAACCGCCAAGAAATCTGAAATAGAACTCGCATTGAAGAAACTAAACGATCGAAAGGCGGTAGGAGTAGACGGTATAACTGCAGAAATGCTGAAAGCAACGGAAGAATCAGGAATAAAGGTATTGCATACGATTTGTCAAAAAATATGGGAAACTGGCAGGTGGCCAGAAGAGTGGACAAAATTAGTATATATACCACTATACAAAAAGGGCTCTACAGAAGATTGTGGAAAGTACCGTACAATAGCATTGATTAGTCATGCCAGTAAAATATTATTATATGTATTACAAGACCGGCTTAAATACTATCTCCTACCACAAATTTCGGAAGAACAAGCTGGGTTTGTACCAGGTAGAGGCACACGTAAACAACTATTAAATATAAGACAAATAATAGAAAAATGCAACGAATATAACATTCCGGGACTGCTTTGTTTTTTAGATAACCAGAAAGCTTTTAACAACATCAAGTGGACGCAAATATTACTAGAAATGGGAACACCGAAGCATCTAATTTATTTAATTCAATAATTGTACTTTAATAACAAAGGTTTTATTAAACTAGAGAACGAAAAATCGAAAGAATTTTCAGCAAGAAAGGGAGTACGCCAAGGTTGGTGTATTTCATCGATTCTCTTCAACATCTATGGGGAATGGATTGTAAGAAAAACTATGGAAAGATGGCAAGGAGGAATATCTATCGAAGGGAAAAAAATTACGAATATCTGCAGACGACACTGTATTACTGGCCAGCACAGAGCAAGAAATGTTTGAATCACTATCAAGAATAGATGTGATCGGCAAAGAATAAACATAAATGTTCAATGCTTATCATCGATAAAGAAAAGAGAATCCAACAACCACTGACTTTGCTGCGAGATATTGAAATTAAAGATAAATTAATTTATTTGGGTGCGTGCATATCAAAAAATGGTGGATCCGAAGAAGAAATAAAGAGACGGTTAGCTCTTGCAAATGTCGGGATCGGGAAACTAAACTCTATATGGAAAAACCATAAGATCTCTAAAACAACAAAACTGTTACTCCTTAAAACGTTGATTTTTTTCCATAGCGACATACGGCTCAGAAACCTGGACGATTAATAAATCGATGAGGAAGAAGCTTGAAGCTTTCGAAATGAAGGGATACCGAAAAATCTTGAGGATCCCATGGACAGCCCACAGAACAAATGATTCTGTTTTAAAAGGACTGAAAATCGAACCCACTGAACAATTAGTACCATCCATTGAAAGACGCATGCTAGGCTTCTTTGGTCATGTAATACGAGCAAATGGGCTGGAGAAAACAATTCTGCAAGGAAAGGTTAATGGAAAAAGGAGTCAAAGTAAATCGATGAGCTGTTACATTGATCAAATCACAAGGTTATGTAAAGTAGACACACAGCAAATCATGAATCTAGCGCAGAATCGATATAAATGGCGACGTCTCGTAACTTGCATCAAATAAGGTCACGACATCCGGATCGGATAACGAAACGAGAAGAAGAAGTAAATGTTATTGTAAAATTATTATTTTTTTTTTTAGTAAATTAAATTACATCTGGCTAGTTAATGTAATATATATATATATATATATATATATATATATATATATATATATATATTTTATATATAAGTTTTTGTTATATTAATATTACAGTTAACTTATATATAATATTTATTGTATATGCTTGATAATGACGTGATTGTCAAAAAGCTTCGCGTAATAAATAATTTTTATAGTGGTTAACTCTGTTTTTATTTTATTTTATTAAGAATATGTATGTTGCCCTGATTAAGTGGGGAAAACATATAACCCATGTACATGTACGTAAGGTTAGCATAGTGAAAAAGTTGTCAGCATAACCCTTCACCCAACTATGAAAGAAGGGACAGATATATAAGGTTATCATTAAACGTTCCTCTGATGGGAAATTAATTGTTATTATGTCTTTCTACAAGTTTTTTTTTTAAATTTACAACACAGATGGGAGTTAGAAAATATTACAAAGATTATATAACTAAATCGTACAATATTGAAATTAGACACAAATTATTATCCATTTTAACCATTTATTCACCGATTAAACTACGCAAACATCCAATAATGATGATAAATGTGAAAATTTAATATGTCACATTTACACAATAAACACTTACACGAGCGTTAGGGTATACATCTAATACGCCTTGAGCAACGAAAACACCTATTGTCACTTTACTTTGATTGCTACATGCAGCAAAATTGGGGCATTTCTTAAATGTCGTTTTTACACCTTCACGGGAACCGAAATAATCCGTCTTTGCTTCATCTTCACTGTCTGAATCTACATTTAATATAATATATATATATAATTATAAAAATAAAAAAGATGATTAAAAATTATCATTTAAATTTTAGAAATTCGTGACGTTGATAAAAATAAACGTTTATTCAACTTAGGTTTGATATTGCGACGAAAACGGAAATTATGTCCATATTAAATTTAAAGCAAATCTTATATTTATGTTAATAATAAATTTTCATTTACGTCCAGTAATTTTCCGTATATAGCGTGCCAACTTTTTGTTTCGATACGTTTTAAAGAATAATTGCAATTTTAATTACGAGATAACATTTAAAAATGGAACTTATAATTATTTATGAAATGCACAAACTTGACATTGAACCTATGGTAATCAACTGTGAAATCTAAAAACGTATTTAATTTTTACTGAAAACAAGCAAATTTCGTCCTCGACTTTCCTAATAAAAATCATGATCTAGTTCAAATAGTAAATTTAAATTTAAATAATAATAGAATTAAAATTAATTTGAAAATTACACTCCTCGGAACAGGATATAATAAAAATGTAGTTAATTTACCTACACTAAACACAAAAACCAGAATTGAATATGCAAAAACGCATTCATGAACGTGAAAGGTATATTTGTGAATAAGACGCTGAAATGGGACACCAGATGGAGGTTTGTGAAATGTTACATATGATCCACACTACTATATGAAGTGGAAAATCTATATTAAATAGATTAAGATGATTTGAGATGTGGCTATATCGTCGAAAGTTAAAGATTCTATGAGCGGACAAAGTATCAAATACAGAAATACTAAAACGGCTGAATAAAGGATTAGAGTTAGAAAGAACTATAAAGAAAAGAAAAATAGCTTACTTCGGATATATCTTGAGAAATAACAAATATGAACTGTTATAATTGATAATTGAAGGGAACATCGCTGGAAAACGGGAAAAAGGAAAGAGAAGAAAAACATGGTTGGATAATGCAAAAGAATGGACAGGATTTAATACAGAAACCTTGCTGAGGAAATGAACCAATAGATTGGAAGCCAAAAAGATAATCGCTAACATCCATTGAAGATATGACACCAGAAGAAACAAGATGAATGTAAATTATTAATGTCGAAATATTTTTAACAGGGTTATTTGTTTAAAGTTGAATATATGGATTAGACTTGAAATATATAAATAATCGAATGAGAATAACATTAATTTCAAAATGAATAAGCCTTAGCAGGATTATGCTTCAAAATTTTTCAAACGAAATTCATATTCTAAAAAGTAGTAAATTCGTACTTACAAACGAGACGTCTCAAACAAAAATATAAAACTTGATAATATGTACTTATTTTTTATATGTCTCAGAGGCAATTAAAAGAATACTTACAATCTTTAAAATTCAAGATATGAATAAACTAGATTTTTAATTACTTAAGCGGTTATTACAATTTTAATTAAAAACAAAAAATTGTTTTAAGCATTGAATCAACTAAGTAGCTAAAAAAAGTATTAACTGTCTATAACGTTAGTTTGTTAATTCTCTAAATTTTATATAGGTAAACAAACAATTATTACTACATGTTCGACTTTTCCACTTTCAGAGTTAATATTCGACCATTTTAAACACTATTTTGTTATTTAAAATAAAGTATTGATCATTTATGTTGTACTGCTAACTGCGCGAAATATAATACTTCTTATTGTTCATAATGTTTTAAAATAAACTGATAATAACAATTCAACTACTTTTAATATAAATTTTAACACCCTTTGAGATTTTACTCAATTTTAAATACTAAACTCACTCTGTCGAATTTAGTTACTACTACTACTTAAAGAATCTTAACGGTATAAAAAATGCAATTTTACGTTTTGAAAAATATATTAACTATTAAACCTAGAAAAAAAAAACACTAAAATTAATTAACTAATTTTAGATTTTTTTTTGCATTTACACTAATAACGAAAAAAATCTAACAATATCACAGTTATTAAACAAGCCTAATTACAATAATCATATATTTTGGAAAAATTAACCAAATTTTAAATATTACACAATTTTTAAATACCGTCTACAAATATAATTTGCATAAAACTTTACTCGTAATCATTATTCTGTTAATATGTAATATTATAAAAAGAAAATACAAACTAAGACGTTTCACTTACCACAAGACGTAGCAGATCGGCAAACAGAGAAGCTGGTATAAATCGATTCAGACTTCATAAATGATAATCTGCTTGTACAATCTTCTGAAACTAGAGGTTTAGTTATTTTGGGAACCCACAATAATAAATCATTACTGAATCTAGAACATTGTGCGTATATATTATTTTAATACCACATTCATTCTCTAATTTATAACGAAATCGAATTTTATTCCAGTTTACTAGGTTCCTTGGAATGATATTGTACTTGGAGTAAATATTAAACATATTGCGGTTCAGTTTTATGAAAATCAGAGAATGTTTATATATATATATATATATATATATATATATATATATATATATATATATATATATATATATATAAAGTCAAATTTTATTATATAATCGTCCAAAAAAAATCACCAATACAAGTACTTAAAGTAAGTGAGAAAACTTCACAATGTCAGATTTCTTTGTTTTTACCGTTTTATTTCAAACAGTACATTTATCAAGAATACCTTCCGTTATTTAAACGAGATGTTCTTTAACGAAACAAAAATGTATTATAATATAATTTAAATTTGTAAATGATGAAATTATATACCTGTTATAAATAACTTCAAATAAATGTTTCGATGGTATTTGTATAATTACAACCGGTACTGAAATATCGATCTGTATCCTCGCATTTCGACTTGTATCTTCGATGAAGTCAGAAATCTCTTCTTTACTGCCCGGCAAGATTATTTCTTCACCATCGCCTAAAAATGTATACATTCATAAATCTCGATGATCAATAAATGATGATAAACGTTCAAAAAACGAAATCAACGTCAAAGCGAAACATCGATACAATGTATTTATTAAAAAAAAAATGCGAATAACAAAAGTCAGAAAAGATTAATTTATATATATAGTCATGTACAACGTAATCTTTAATAAGTAGTCAATATGAGGAAAATATGTATCTGGACTAAAATTATTATTCTTATTTCAAAAAATAAAATAACATAATAGTTAAATTCTCGCTAGAAAATACAAATTCATGTGCATTTTTTCAGAATTATGAACAATATCATTAAGATTACAAAACAATTACTTCGATTTATGTACATTTATGCAACAACAAATACAAATATAAAATTAATCTAGCTTTTAAATTCCAAGTTCTTAAGGATGGTTTTGATGAAACAAAAAAAATCCTAACAATTTAATAAATTTCAGAAAAAATTATTTTGATTTTGATACATAAGAAACAAAATATAATCTACGTGTATTAGAGAAAAACTACAAGACAAGTTAAACAAAAATACATATCTCCATCCACAAAAAACAATTTATTAATACGACCTAAAATTATTTTTCTTTAAATATATATATATATATATATGTCCTCCGTCAAGCAGAAGAGTGCATGCTCCTTTTTTATAATATTTCACTTCTTAAATAATCACTAACGCTAATTTATTTTTAGTTTCACATAAATTTCCTTTTACAATTACATATAAATTTTTATTAACAAACGAAAAAATTCCTTAAAGTAGGATAATAAGTTCTTCAAAAACATAGCAAATAACATTGTGTTTACGGCATGATTAACACATAAAATGAAAATTTGGACTTACTACAACTATATCGAGATCCGTCATTGTGCGTACCATTTTCTCGCATAACTTTCTTCGAACTAAAAGGGGATGATTCTTGAACGCCGTGATCCATTACCGACTGTGCCATTGTGTCCAGTTCTGCATCGTCTTCTAAGTCGATATATGATACTTTAGGATATAATTTTAAAACTAATCTACAAATTTAATGAATAATTTATAAAATTTTCATTATGGTAGCATAAAAAATTATTTGATTATACTCATATTTATAGGCCAAATAATCTTAATGAAACAAAAAAAAAACACAAAAATAATAATTTTAAACACTTTAGCTTACCTAGAGACAGAAAATTCGTTTTCACTGATGTTAATTGCTGTCGAATAATTTTCATTTGCACAGGATGAAATAAACTGTACCGGTGATTCGGATTTTGAATACTGTGAACAACATTTTAAAAAAAATATATAGCTTATTATTTTTCAAAAACTACTACAAATATGGATTCTATATATTTAATGAAAATTTCTTTAACTTATATATAGGGTGACACAGAGAACACAGACGATTTTATTTTTTGAATAACGCTATTGGTAACACTGCTACGACGTAAACCGCGTGCTCCACGTTTAGTGTACACACAAGAGATTCGTTTTTGTCAAACTTCGGTTATCATGGAATCCTATAACGCGTTTTACGTGGAACGTTATTTTCAGCGTGAATCGATCACGACGGTGCAAAGAGAGTTTCGAAAAGAATTCCGTGATTTTTTTTGTGGGAATACTCTGAAAGACCTGAAAACTTGGATTTCTGGAAAAAATTCAAAAATTCAGCGACCTATGCTCAAAAAAGTGAAAATTTTGTAAAGACTGAATGAATGTATTATTGCATATTACTAAGGTTAACATTCGAACAATTAATGAAATCGAACTGCAAGTTTGTGCGTACATTTATATATATATATATAGACATAATAGGAATAATAATAATACTGACCCGTAAAGATTATAAATTTAAATTACGATCGTTAAACAAAACAAAATGTTATAAGCAACCTACAGGTAGCAAATAATTATATCGAGCGTGTCCACCAATAGCAATCAGCATCAGTTGATACAACGGTGATGCATCGTCAAGTCATATTTTTCTTTTAAATCACACTTTATATTTGTTATTTCTATATTATACTTGTTCCAATTTGTATTTGCATTTGTCCATCACCGTCAGCCCATGTGATGTTTTTACACTAATGTGATAACATGCTAATTGTTAAGTTTACTCCGTATTTGTAAATATCACTTTCTGATCACTGTGGTTAACTTAAAATTTTTCTATTTCTTTTAGAAACAGAATAAAACCTCAAAAAAAAATGTCATTGTCTGTTATCACACATGTTTATATTTGAAAATATAGTTTTAACTTTCATTATTCACTACCACCATATTAACCATTCAATGCACTCAAAATTCCTTTACATTAATTAGAAACCAAAAAATCTTTTGTAAAAGTGTCAGTCATATATGACTAACGATGTTTTTACATCACAAACAAAACATCCTTGTTATTAGTTTCAAAACAAAAACGTTAACTTTTAATCAAAATAGTTACAAAGTTACAAGTAGGTGTCAGTCAAAAATGATTAAGCATACGCGTCAATCATAATTGACTGACATGTTTTTTACTACAAGGTTCAAAATGTGGCTGGGAGCTCAAAGTGATAAATTGAATAATAGTAATGACAATAATAAAATATATAAGAATAAAATTATAGAGGTCGAACAACTATTATTCCTGATGAAAGTGTCAGGTGGCGATTGCAGCTTAAACGAGTAGGGAGATACCATTCACTGGGCATGAGATAGATTTAACAGCTAGTGGAAGATTGTTTACTGTGAAACGATTATAATAAAATTTGTTAAACAGTAAAATTCTAAAATTTATTATTTCAAGATATAAGAAAAAAGTTTTGAATACGAATTTTAATACGAATCGTGAAATCATACATACACAAAAAAAAAAAAAAGAGCAACTGAAGTCTTAGACGGACTAATGTAAAATGTAAACTAGAAATAAATTTTATCGTAATAGGGTCAGTTATGATTAAAATTTAATTATTTTACTGTTCAGTACGCAATTACAAATTTATTATGTTCATACCTGAAATGAACAAGAAAATGATGTACAATGTAATTCTAAATTCCATTCCAGTTGGTGGCTGGTAAATATACTAATAACAGACACATTAGATAATTCGATAAAGAAAAAATCATCGTATATATTTCTATCCCACCATTGAGATTCATTTATATTATACACGGGCCTGACGTCCGGAACGGGAAACCTGAAAATATAATATATCACTGATAAGTTTAAAAAATTGTCATAATTTAGTAATATTACAATAAACGAGTAACAAAATTAAATTGAATAAATCATCGAAAGGGGCAGTATAATAATGTCACTTTTTAAAAAAAATGGAAATTACAATACACTTATCGAAAACATTTGAAACACATATTATCCACTAAATTTAAATCGAATATAAAATTGTTACAGACGAATTTAAATTCTCCAACCTAATATTAAAAACGAAAGCTTAAAATTAACATGATATGAAATTTTAAGCTTTATAAGTAGACCTTTCGGTCACATATTTTCACAACAGGATGTTTATTCTGAAATACTGCTCTCTAGATAATTGTTGATATATATATATATATATATATATATATTTATTGAAACTTGAAACATTAGGTAAACCAGAATGCACAAAATTTTTTTAACATTAAAATTTCATGTAGTATATAAGAATATCGTGATTGAAAACGTTAGTAGTAAATTACTAGACCTTAATATAATAATCATTATTTAAAATAATAAATTAACAAAAAAATCTATCGATATAGTATAAGAAAAAACATAATTTAACGAAAATGTTACACTAATTTATGGTAACTATTTAAATATTTATTCGATATACAAAACTTACTAGCATACTTAAATTAATTTGTTTTAAATACAGCGTTTCTAACACTTTGTAAAAACGAACTAAAGCGTGTATATATATATAAAATCCTATATCGGTTTCCGATTCTGAGCTTTCTGAATCAACTTCTTCCCCGCTACCTAAGTTTTATCGTCATACCAACGAGTCGCTGCCAATGTTTCTTCTCTTATAAAGCAGCCACCATTCCAACATTCATTTCGTCCACCTACTCCACCACGTTACAAAATCCAATCTCTTTCCGTATCCAAATTCTGGTCAGACAGTCTTATATTTAATATTACTGTGCCCTTATTATCCTTCTAATATTGGTTTTTGTAAAATTACATGTTTGTGGGTCATATGTAAAAATCGATATAGTTTCCGCTTTCAACGTATTCGTATTTCGTCGTATTTAAATACGCAATTTAATTTCACGAAAGCTACTCATGATATTCGTCGATGTACTTCTGTCGACATAATGTTTTTCATGTCAGCCGTAATTTTTTGTCCAGGATACACGCTTACATATACGAATATTAAAATCTAAGCTGTATTTTACATGTTAAATAACATAAAATTAATCAAAATATAATTACTACAACCCATATTCTGCTAACCATATATAAATAACTTAGTGCTTTATTTTTAGTTTTTTCAAAAAAATCCCAACAATACCATTTCCTTTTGGAAATTAATTTACCTGAACTTAATTAACAAAAGTGGAAACGTGCAATTCCAATCATATTTGATTTCGGTATAACGAGTATCCAGCATACTTTGAAAACTTGACTCCTAAACAAAACAATGTTATCATATCTACAGGAATAATAAAATCCATACATACATATATATATATATATATATATATATATATATATATATATATATAAAATGATTTAAAAATAAATATCAACTATCGTTCTTTGTAACACATACGCATCGTGATGCATAATCATTACCGTAAAATAGAAATGATTCTCACTCTCACATATATATATATGTGTGTGTGTGTACATATAAATAACATTTGTACAAATTTCGCACAAAAAGATACGTATTTATTAATGAAACAAATTTCTGCACAATACCTTAAACGTATTTTCTACACTGGATACAGACTTCAAAAATTGCATGTAGAATTCTTGAAAGTTCTTCAATATATCTTTAAGTCGGTCAATTAAGGTGACGTCGATTTCTATGGTACATTGTTGGAAGTTTAATCTAGTGCAAAAACATAATAAATTATACACGCTGCAAGCTAGAAATAATTTTAAACCGATCAATTTTTTAATATAATTTTCGAAACCGCTAAAAATTCAATACCTGTACAGGTGATTTTTTTAAAACAAAAAAATAATCATAATTTCGTATAATTTTTACTGTATGTTGCGTAAAACCTTTTATTGCGTTTACGTTATTGTATAAGGATTTATTTTCGTTAATTTTAAGTATTCCCACTGTTAACTTATATCTGCAATTAACATTATTAAATAAATGCACGAGATACTTACTTAATATCTATCTGTTTTGGAGCAGTATATCGCTTCAAGTTTGAAATATATTTGAAATGAACGATCATATTTGGCCGATTTGATCGAGAACGTACATCGTGTGCTGTCTCCGTATCATTGGTATTAACAGAAACTTTTTGTGGGAAACTAAACAGCTGTTTTAATTTAAAAATACAGATATTAAAAACCATCAATAATATATAGTTTAATGCAGGCACTAAACATATGAATCATGGTTTCAATAAAATTAAATATACAATAATTTCAGTTAGCAATGGAACAAATCCACCTTCAATAAAGATAAACAGCGACACAATTTTGAATACATAAATTGAAAACAAGCATCGTGATTACCTGAATACACTGAACAGATGAATCATGTTGCGTTGAAATTAAACATTCGATAATTTCAATATCGGCAATGGAACAAGTACTATCTACTTTTAATACAGATAAATCGTTTTTTTCTTCACACGACAATAAAACAGTAGTAAACATTAATCTGAAAATTTAACATGAATAATGAATTGAATTTTTTCAAAGCAAACTATAATCATCACAACTATCACACATACAATCTTTCCGAGCTATCTACAATTATTTTTACCTATGTGATAAAGTTATCCAAAGACACTATTTTGAAATTATTATCTGTATTCGAAATAGTGTCAGTTAAATCCGTATAAAATCATCGTCAACACGAGCTACATCCAGTTAAGGAGAAAAAAAGTTGGACATAATCAAAAACTAACCTAAAATGATTACGATGGCAAGCCGCATCCAAGAAAACTTGTTTACTATTTTCGAATGCTGTATGACCAAATCCGGATGTTAGATACGAGCTCAAATGAACAAAGAATTTATTTGAGGCATCTTTCAATTGAGTAAACGAATCCACTTCGGGCAATTTAGTAGTAGGATTAATAACAAGTATATCTTGATGAAGCAATACAATTGATACGGAACTTATTTGTATGTTATACACATTCACATCTCCATTCGTGTCCGAATCGTGTACACCTGTGTTATATAAACATCTCTAATTTACTGTATATCGTAGCAATATGCTAAACATAACGAAAGTTAAAAGAACCTAGAACTCAAATGTGTAAATTTATGGTTAAAATTTGCGACACAGCAGAATAACCTAAAAATTAAAAATAATGAATTATTTCTACTCCTACATTAATCAATAGTATTTTTAAAAAGAACGATAGCATTATGTTAAATATTACTATCACATTTTGTTATACAGGATGCGGCAGAGAGAAGGATCGGGAAACATTCTTTGTCGCATTGGAAAGAGGAAGAACATTTTTTTTTCAATATGTAACGAACCACCATGAATGACTGGACCATTGAACAGCGCGCGTTTGCGGTTGAGCAGTTTTTTCACAATAACAATTCGTATATTACTACAGTGCACGAGTTCCGAAATCATTTCGCTCTTGGCCGTAAAAATCCTGTGTTTAGCAAAAAAAACTTTACGCGGGTGGGTAAAAAATTTACACGGAAACTGGCTCCGTTGATAAAAAAAAACCTCCCCGTCTTCCAAAAAGCGTAAGAACCTCTCCACTGATCGGCCGTGTTCGTCAAGCCATTCAGGTAAGTCCGAATCGCTCCGCCCGTATGCATGCGAAAAATCTAAACCTGTCTGATCGAATGTTGAGAAGAATACTTCATGAAGACTTGAGTTTCCATCCGTAAAGATATGGTGTACCCAACAGCTTTTGTCTGCCGATTATGCTGCAAGAGTAGCATTCTGTTAACAATGTTGCCAAAACTCGGGTTGAAAGAAATTCCGTTAGAGGCAATCTTAACTTAATAATGGATGAGAGGCGCATTTTTATCAAATAAACAAAACTTTCGATACTGGAGCGACGAAAATCCGCGTTATCTAAGAGAAGTCCCTCCATTCACCCAAGGTTACCGTATGGATGGTAATGGCGGCGTGGAGAATCATCGGCCCGTACTTTTTTGACGGAACAGTTAGCGGCGAACGTTACCGATAGCTGTTAAACGAGTTTGTGCGGCCAGAACTGGCGAGGATAAGGTTATCGAGCACTTGGTTTCAGCAGGACGGTGCGACATGCCACACTGCCAACGAAACGATGGCATGTTTAAGACGAAAGTTTGGTAGCCGTTTAATTTCGAAAAGCTCGGAGATTGTGTGGCCCTCGCGCTCGTCCGATCATTCTGTTTGTGATTTTTTTTATGGGGCTATTTGAAATCAATACGAAAGTAAACTTCAAGACCTGGAAGAGTTGAAAACGGAGATTCGACGTCATACTGCAGCTATTCCGACGACTATGTTGGCTAAAGTTTATGATAATTTTATTTTACGACTTGTAATTGTATCGAAAACAAGTGTCATAATTTAAATTATGTTATCTTTAAGACTAAAAAGTTGTCGATATAAATAAATATAAAAAAAAAATTTTATACGCGATAAAGTTTCCCTAATTTGCATAGAAAGGGCGCTATAACGTTTTGAAATACGATCCTTCTCTCTGCCACACCCTATATAACTAACGTAAAATACTGCGAACTTTATACAAAGTTCTTTCTTTGATTGATTCTTCATATATTTAATAATAACACTAAGAAATGATCTAAATATAGAATTCTATAATATTAAGAATAATCATTAATAATACAGAAAAGCAATAAATAAGATATCCCGGTTAAATTTTCAATTAAATTCGCAGGGTCAAAAATTATACGCATGAAGAATCACCGTTACTAAGACGTTCCAAAAATTCCTGATATCAGCGGTTTGTCACTCACAAAGCTTATTTTACTTGCATACATACTGATTCAACATAATGTCGTATTTCATAATTCATTTTCTACATTTTATTATCATCGGATAATTATTAAAACTAACAAAAATTTTGTCATTACCTTTTTGTTTGTTACGATGTTTTGAAAAGTGATGCCTACCATAAGAATCCGGTTTGCTATAAAAAACAAACAGCACCAATTCATTATATAACTAATACATATGTAATCGTATATATAAAAGTATTTATAGAATACCTACCCATTATATATATAATTACTATTGCTACTACCGACTGACGAAGTGGAACTACTAGCACTAGACGGTAAACTGTCTGACGTTTTATTACCTACAATTGACTGAAAATCATCGTCGCTGTCGTCATCACCTATGTGTACATCCAAATAAAGAACGACGAATTAGATAATATAATTATTCAATTCCAAGTTATATCAAAAAGAATACAAAAGTAATTTTAAAAAATACTAATTCATAAAAATGTATACGTCTTTCATATATTAAACTTTATTATAATAAAACACATTATACTATCACTATGTTGTTGTTGTTGTTGTTACAGAACAGATGCTATCAATTTCCGTTAATAAAATTGTTATTCGTTCACAAAAATATAAAAATATATAATTATTCTTACCAATTCCTCCCGATGTCCAACCGGTTGTATTCTGTAAAGACCTTGTGTTATTCATCGAAATAGTCGTCGGATTATTAACATGCTGGATCAATTCCTGTTCTATCTTTTCGAAATCATACGAGTTCATCGGATTTTCATGATGAAATCGAGAATGCTGACTCACATTGCTATACAAAATAAGATAAAAAAGTTTTAAAAGGAAATTTAAGAAACATTACTATCAACGCTAAATAACACCACGCAGAGTGTCCATATTTATACGCACACCGTTACTTTAAAGTGTGTTCAGTATGTATTTGATTAGTTCCAAATCGATTAAATTGTTCCAGATTTCGAATTATAATTAAAATAATCATTTTTGACGGTCAGAAAGTAACAAATATAATTTTTTTAAATTATCTGTTTTCAGTAAAATCGGCCACGCTAATATTGAATACGAATTAATCGTTTTTGCGCGCCGTATATAAGTTTAAAATTAATGTTCAAGTTAAGGAATTGATTTAAAAAACATATTCCCATAATGAATTTGACCCATGCGGGTATAAAAAAAAGTCGTTAATTAATAAAAAAATATTTAATAATTTATTAAAAAATACATAATTATCCGTAATTTAATTTTAACGATTTCAACATTACCGACCCTAAAAATTATGTTTTAATCGGAATCAAATGCTAATTTTAAATATATCAGGATCTTATTGAAGAGGTACATAAATTAAGAATATACGAATTAAATGTCGTGTTTATAATAGTACAAGCGAAAATATTATTAGGATTTTATTATATTCTTCAAATATAAAAAGAATATTCAACTACCTATTATCCTGTAAACTTGGCATTATTAATCCGTAAACAACGTCACATATAGTATATAATTGTCGCGGTGAAATAAAAATTGTCAACGAGTTCATACTAACTTCCACGTTAATCTAAAAAAAAAAAAACAAAGGAATGATACGATTGCGTGCAAATTAAACGTTATTAAAATACAAAAATTTAAATTATATATGTTTTTGTTTAAATTAAGAATTAAAATAAAAAATCATGAATGTTTAATCGTCGCAGAATACATAATTATCAAGCAACGTAGTAAAGCTTAAACAACTTTTATTCTGAAAGAACGTGTTCTGCCTAATTACGGTTTAACATTCAGAACTTTTTCCAAAATTTTCTTTTTCAATAAGTTTTCAAAACCCAACGAATATGATTTTTTAGTTATATTTACTGGTCAATAGATAAATCGTAAGCTTCTCCTACCAGTAGGAATAATAAACAAATTATTCAAATCAGTTCCGTTACATATGAAACATACGAAATCAAATAATAAAAAAAGTTTAAAATATTTACATTTTATTTACATACATAACTCATCAAAAAAATGACATTAAGAATCTACACACAAAAAATATGTTACTTTAACCTAAAATCGACGCATGTAATAAAACCATAATTCTGTCCACAGCACACTTTACGTACAAACATCCGATGTACAAATATAATTTATTATTTCACAAGTTAAAAATTCTAACACATTGATCAGACTACGAAGTAAATGAAAATATTTAAATCAAACTCGACGAACAGAAAATTCATTTACAATATATTTGCTTTATATAACAGTATAGTTATTATCTATTTTATGCCACTAAGAACAAGAATTCACAGATGATATAGTAAAATATCCACAGAACACCTTAAAATAACTTAAAAATTGATAATAATTTGTCAATATATAACCATATTGAAAAAGATCTACAACCAATTGACACAAAACATTTTAATAACTATAGTAAAAAGTATCATTCATTGATGAAAAAGAAATTTAGGAAAAATACTTAAAAATAAAATTTCAGTTCCTTCTTAGAACTTTATACCTAATACAATAAATCGATCTTAAAAATTAAGCGTAATAAACAGATACCAAAATACCTTAGGTCCGGATATATTTTCCGTTTCTTTCACTTTTAATCTGATTTCTTGGCGTCCCATCATTTTTACAAAAAGGACTGAATCTGAACTATCCACAATCTGTTTCGGGTAAAAAATTTCAGTCTTTTCATCCTTATCACAAAAAAAAAAAACACATTTAATTCAACTTTAATTCAATAAGTTAATTAATGATTTATACATAAAAACCTATATTATTAATACAACAAACTAAAAAATTTACAAAACGAATAACAATGATATCCATAAGTACTCTCAAAAAATTATAAATTTACTTTTCAACTACAATCTCTAGAATATTTGTAAAAGAATAACCAGCAGCTGACTGGTTGATTTAATAATATATTTTCCTTTCCTTATTTTATGGAATCTGGGGTACGAACAAGATACATCAACAATATACGACTAAACATTGTTATAAATAATTAACATTTTTGCAATATTAAATAGAAAAAATTAAAAACCAATTTTATAAAGAGAAATACTTCGTCGACTTTATAAAGAAATTTTTCATATTATTACTATTATCTTTTTTTTGCACATGTACAAAATTTATCAGTAATATTTTAACAATATTATATTTCGCAACATTTACAGAAGCTTGTCGATTTCGTAAACTGTAAAGTTATATAAAAGGACCATTCATTTTATTTCAACGAATTCAAATAATTTTTTAAAATTCATAAATAATTTTTAAAAACCCTATTTATTTTATACAGATATTAAATATTTTTGAGAAATCATTTATTAGTCATTATAAAAAGTAAATTGTTCATAGCACAATAACGTAAATAATCTTTTATGACATTACAAAAATAATAAATATATAAAGTAATTAAAATTTATGTTCCAATATCTCTTTAACTCTATATCAACATAAATTAACTATTCGACTAAAATTATTACTCACGTATAATAATAATAATAATAATATATATTTAGAATACTTTATATAGTATTGGTTCAGATAAAATGTTCCTGGAAATCGTCCTATTATTTACATGAAATTCATTTGTATACCCACTAACACCTTCTAACGTAAAATTTTTGGTCACAAATGCGTTGTTGTATGAAGTTGAGCCTTCAGTTTCTGCAGTTGTTCCAGATTCATCAAAATATGAAAATCTGAAAAGTACAATATGGACAAAAACGTTTAAAAAGAACATGATTAACTTAACTTTTATATATATAATTTTCCCACCGCCGGGAAATCACCAATTATGGACCTATCTCATGATATACATTAAGCTATTTGCTGACTAATACCTGGGAAACATAGATTTAGTAAACACAAGTCGACTGTGACAAATCTAGTTATATACATTGATTAGATTTTTTAATTCATGGATCGTGGGTTACAAATTGATAGCACTTACACCGAATTTAGCAAAGCATTTGATGGATTTAACTACTTATAACTAGCGTTAGGTTGCTTGGACTATCTAAAGATTTTAAATTGTATAAATCCGATTTAAAGAGATCATTTTAATTTATATTCACCTACTTCAGGGGTTCCACAAGGTTCAAATTTAGGTGCTCTCCTATTTCTAATGTTTATCAACTAAACTGGAAAAAGAACCTTTACACAACATTTCTTTTAGTTGCAGATGATTTCAAAATTTATATACCATACCTTCACTATAGTTGACTGTGAAATGTTAATCTTGTGAAGAAAATTATTTACCTTTTAATTATCATAAATGGGTCCATTTGAGTTTCAGTCAGAATAGGAGTGGGTACTATTTCACTTATACTATTAGTTTATGAAATTCAGTATAAATTTTCAAAATATCTATATTACTATATATCAATTAATTATCCTAAATATCTAAGTTACGATATGTTGCAGATTATAATGGATGTGAAGTTCTTATACTATAGAAGATATTTTATCAAATTAAAATTTCTCCAACAATAATGAATCTCCTTTTACTGAGACCAAATGACAATGCAATCTTTTACTGAGACCAAATGACGATGCAATCGATTTTTTAGTAAACTGTGTGCGCGAACAGACCTAGAAGTTCTCCATTATAGTCAGCTTTCCGTTTATATAACTATCTTTTAAACACTTTTCCCTTTACTGAGACCAAATGACGATGCAATCGATTTTTTAGTAAACTGTGTGCGCGAACAGACCTAGAAGTTCTCCATTATAGTCAGCTTTCCGTTTATATAACTATCTTTTAAACACTTTTCCCTTTATGGATATAAATTTGGATAGCTGGTATTTATTTTAATCAAATTTATTTATTATCTTTATAAAAGTCAGTACTTACCGTTTAACACGCAACTCTAATGCACTACCGGTTGACTTATCGCGCGGAAGATATTCCAAACGAATAAACGTATTCGTAAATTTTAATCGTACCCTAGTTAAAACTAAATAAAAACAAAAATAGATTTGATATTTCTATAAAAATGAATTGTTATTTTATTGGAGTAAAAAGTATTCAATAATCAAATAATTACATACGAAACGAAAATTTATATTATTAACAATTGTTTTTTTTCGGGTTGTGACCAATTTATAGTGTTTATATATATATATATATATATATATATATATATATATATATATATTTGACATTATATTAAAAAGTTATAATAATATTTAATAAATGTACCGGAACAAATGCCATCTCTATTTATGAAAGTAAAAATTTTAATAACATAAACTCGTAAATAATAAATATACAAGATAAAAGAAAAATCAGACAAAAAACCATCACAGATGAAAAGCGGTAATTTAAAAAATAATAAATATAAGTTTAATTATATCAGTGATGCTCTCTCTAGCTCAACACCACCACTACATCATAATATATCTAATAAGAAATATAAATGCAACTCAAACCTTTGGTGGTCAGATTCCTGTCAACGTGTTGCATGGGATACAAGAAAAGCCTTTCTACAATATAGAAGTAATAGCACTACTGAAAATTACCTACATTGGAGGAAAGCTAACGCGTTAGCCAAGCGTGAATTTAAACTGGCAAAAAGGAAAGCATGGCAACAGTTTTTTACACAGTTTAATCGACAAACCCCAATTTCAAAGGTGTGGGGGTTATCAAAAGCCTTCAAATGTTCCACCTATAGCCGGGTTAATCAATTAAGTGATGATAATATGTATTCCTTCATCGAAACAATACCTGAACTGGAACAGGTCATGCAACCTCTCAGTAGGCCTTCTAACCTCTTTTTAGATTCTCCCTTTACTAAGAATGAAGTTGCTTATGTCTTAGGAAACAAAAAATTGACTGCACCTGGTCATAATGGCGTGTCTTTCGAAGTACTACAGAAACTACCGGATAACTTTTTCACAATCTTTGTGGGCATTCTTAATAAAGTTTGGCAGTCCAAATTGATCCCCAATTCTTGGATGATATTTGTTGTTGTTCCCATCCCTAAGAAAAATGGAAAATTTCGACCTGTTTCAGGAAGATATGTGAATCAGTTTTAACGTTACGTCTTAATTGGTGGTTAGAACACAATCAAATCCTTCCTCCTAATATGTACGGCTTCCGCAGTAATACGAGCACTTTGGACTGTGTGGGTGACCTGTTAGGCAATATATACAATAGTCTTATTGAAAAACATTTTAACATTACTGTTTTTCTGGATATAACGGATGCTTATGGTAGTGTCCATTTGCCTATCTTGCAGTGTAAGTTATTATCCATAGGTGTTCCTGATCACTGTTGCCACTTTATTTGTAGATTATTTCTGCAGCGTTGTATATCATTAAGTACAAGGTTGGTTAATTATCAACGTACAGTATACAAAGGTTTATCCCAGGTGTCTTCTCTAAGCCCGATCCTTTTTAATCTTTATATTTTGAATTTGTCGCAGCTCCACATGCGCTCTAGGATTGTACTCTATGCTGATGATATCGCTGTGTTTACATCAAATTCGAGTTTTTCTGTTGCCATGTCCAATATTAATGCTGATGTTGCTAAAATAGAACATTGTCTTTCTGACTTGAAGTTAAACCTTAGTGTTGAAAAGTGTGCAGCAGTAGTTTTTTCATATCGCCGATATGACCCAAATGACCTTTTCATTACAACGGAAAGGGGCGCTATTTCTTTCTGCTCATCATTTCGCTATTTAGGAATTATTCTGGATTCTCGGTTAACATGGCGCCCACATATTGATAAACTATTAACAACTATCAATCGCGCTATTAACATTTCACGTATTTTGCATAATACACGATGGGGTGGTGACCCTTTTATTCTATTACTACTCTTCAAATCACTAATCCGATCTAAACTGGAATATGGTTCCACGTTTTATAGAACCGCGTCAACAGTATTGTTAGGCAAGTTGGATCGTGTGCAAAATGAGTGCATTAGGCTGTGTATTGATGATGTTAAAACCGGTATCAGCACTAATGGCAGAGTGCATTGTTTCACCCTTACAACTTAGACGGAGTTATTTAGCCCTGAAACTGTTGATACGTAGGATGAATAATGATCGCTTCCCTTTGTTTAACATGTTCAGTCATATCCATTCTAACTGGCGTTTTTCAAATAAAAAAATGCCCCTGCTCTGTTCCGTTATAACAAGGTTGGAGGAGTTTCGTGCACGTCTCACATGCATGCAAGCTCCTTTTCAATTTATGGTACCATATTTTTACTTCTTCAACAAACAAAATTCATCCTTTTTCCTTGAAAACTGTAGTCTGTATCTTCCTAGACTAATCCGTGCCAGATTCAGTAGTATTATCTCAGAAATTTTTCCACTACACACCCTTGTATACACGGATGGATCAAAGGTGTTCATTCCAGCTCTCAATATTAGTAACATGTACAAATTATGCCAAAAATGTTCAGTATTTACTGCAGAATGTGTAGCAGTACTACAAGCCTTGTCAATTCTACCGGACTTAAATCTTCGCGTAAATTACCTTATTATTACCGATTCCAAAAGCGTGGTGATGGCTGTAGACAATAAACGTAGCGTGTCAGATACATTAATTGGTTTAGTTTTGCTAAAACTTAATAATTTGGAACGTGTGGGAATATCTGTGTCCTTCTTGTGGGTGCCGGGTCATAGAGGTATTCCAGACAATGAATTTGTTGACTCATTGGCTAAAGACGCGTCGTCTAGTGATGTAGAGCTCTCCTTACAACGATATCATTCACTTTATTCAGCTAGAGCATAGGGATCAATGGGAGCTAATGTACACTAAGAAGAGCATTAGTCAATCACCTCTCACTTATTACTATCACCTCCAGCCGTCTCTCCCCAAACTCCCGTGGTTCTATCTCTTTAAAAAGATTAGTCGTAAGGGGATTGTACTCATCAGCAGATTGCGATTTGGACAACCGTCTTTTCCGTATGCAGCTTAGAGAAAGTCCCTTCTGTCTCCTCCATTCTGAACAGGCAGTCTGCAGCCCCGATCATGTCTTTTTTGAATGCCCACCGTTGCGTTCGGAGCTTTACCTTATCTTGTTACGTTCTTCGAGTATTACACCTCCGTATAATGTATCGTCCCTTTTACATCTGGATAATCTACAATTGTTCCCCCATATAGCGACGTTTTTAGAGAAGTCAGCATGCTTGATTAAGATGTAGATAGTCCCCACAGTATCACGTTAGGTAAGCTGTAAAGACACCCCCATTTAAAAAAAGGAAAAAAAATTATATAACGAATACGTAATATCATTTATAAGTAATGGAAACGAAAGCAAACAAATTATAACGTTATGAGAATAATGCATTATGTTTAATGCGTCGATGCTTATACTTAGTATATCTAATACTTAGTTCCCTGGAATCGTAATTTCCTATTTGCTGGAAGTAAATTATTACGGTGTGCACTACAACTGAGAAAAATTTTTTGGGATAGTTTGAAGATATAGTCTTTTACATATGGTACCTGCAGAGCACTATGTGTATATGAAATTTTAGTGTATACGGGGACATTGAGGATACATCTAAGACATCGATTTTGGACTAACTGCAGTCTATTAAAACTAGCATTTGAGAGTGAAGACCAAACTGGACAAGAATATGTTAAAATAGGCTTAATGATTGACTTGTAGATTATTAGTTTATTAATATTTAAGTGAGATTTACGATTGAAAATGGGGTAAATTGAACAGATTGCTCTGTTTGTCTTCAATGACGCATGGTCAATGTGCTTGGAAAAGGTTAGCCTCTTGTCTAAAATGACACCAAGATAGCGTATCTCGTCAGACCATTCTATATCAACGCCACTGACGTGAAGTCTGGTCGGTAAAAACGGTCTTCGACGAGTGAAGAAAATTGCTTTCGTTTTGGAAGGATTAAGAGCAATTTGCCATTTAGAAAAATACTTAATTACACGATCAACACCGGATTGTAACCTATTGCTGATAGTACTTGGTCTGTAGGAACTGCAGTACAACGCTGTGTCATCAGCGTATAAGGCAACCTCAATGTTATTTATATGCGGGAAATCATGCATGAAAAATGTAAATAAGAATGGCCCCAGCACGCTACCTTAAGGTACGCCGGCAGAACAGTATTTGCTACTTGATTTCGCATTATTTATAATGGTATAAAATGATCGATTACTTAAGTAACTCAGTTTAATTAGATAATTGGGAAACCTGGTAACAATCATTTTATAGATAATACCGTCGTGCCAGGTTGTGTCGAAAGGTTTTGCCACATCAAATAACACCATCCCAGTATGTTTATTGAAGTTAAAATTATCTGTGATAGAGTCAGCAACGCTTGCTATCTGTTGTGTTGTGGAATGCTTTGGTTGAAATCCACATTGACTACTAGGTATTATATTATTAGAATTAGTGAAGTCACATAATCTTTTCAGAATAATTTTTTCAGCGCTTTTGCTCAGATTGCTAAGCAAGCTGATTGGACGGATATTGTCTATCTGAGAGCAATCTTTACCGTATTTTGGTACTGGAATTATTTTAGCCACTTTTCAACTAGAAGGAAAGTACCCAAATTTAAACATTGCATTAAACAAATTAGTTAACTGGACGGTGGCTTTTTGAGGTAGCATTTTAATGACAGTAGATTGGATACCATCGTGACCTACCGAGTTTTTCTTCTTTGTTGATTTTACATATGTAAAAACTTCTTTAGGAGAAGTTAATTTAATATTAATTGTTATCTGAGGTGATGCGATAAACCTGCTGACAACTTTATGTACTTTGTTCTTCTGATAGCTTGAAGCTAAATGGATATTTCTGCTGTGAACCTCAAGGTAGCGTGCAGCAAGCTATTCTGCTTTATGGGTATTATTATATGCATATGTGTTAGTATGGGGATCATGAATTGGGGGAAATGCTTCATGATGTTGTGTATATTGTTTACATATCTTCCAAAGGCTATTATTTTTAACAGAAAGATTAGAAATAGATTGGATACCATCGTGACCTACCGAGTTTTTCTTCTTTGTTGATTTTACATATGTAAAAACTTCTTTAGGAGAAGTTAATTTAATATTAATTGTTATCTGAGGTGATGCGATAAACCTGCTGACAACTTTATGTACTTTGTTCTTCTGATAGCTTGAAGCTAAATGGATATTTCTGCTGTGAACCTCAAGGTAGCGTGCAGCAAGCTATTCTGCTTTATGGGTATTATTATATGCATATGTGTTAGTATGTTGATCATGAATTGGGGGAAATGCTTCATGATGTTGTGTATATTGTTTACATATCTTCCAAAGGCTATTATTTTTAACAGAAAGATTAGAAATTATTTTACTAAACTTTTCGTTATTATGTTTATTTAGTAACTATCGAACTAAAATCGAAAGTTGATTCAATAATTTCTTAATATTTTGTGAATCAGTACGTGAACGACTTTTAGTATAGGATCTTTTGACAATATTTTTGATTTTAATTATAGTTATATATAAAGGGATCGAAGATATAGGAAAAACATTCTGCTTAAAAGGAACAGAAAGGGCAATAGCTTCATGAATCAAGTTCGTCAGAGTGGTGAGACAGTGGTTAATGTTGTCAGTATCAGAAATGGGTAGGTTTAAGTTTATATTATCAGAAATATGACGCTTAAATAAATTCCAGTTTGCATTTTTAAAATTAAATGTTTTACTTACTGCTTGTTGCAATATGTTGCCAGTTTTGACGATTATAAATATTGGGTTATGATCGGAGGATAAACAGTTAACTGAAATGGGCAGGGTTGTATTGATATTTTTGACTAGAACTAAATCAATAATACTAGGTCGAGAGACAGGTGTGGTGGGAAGTATGTAGGTTCTCGTGGTGCTAATATTTGTATATTATTTGGTAGAGAAGTACTAAGTAAGACGTTGCCAGCCTGATTATTATTAAAATTATTCCAAGCCTTATAGAGTTTAAATCGCCGATTAAAATAATTTTTTTACTTGTCTTCAACAAGAATAAAATATCTTCCCTATACTTAGTCAATCGATTAGGCGGTTTATAAACAGCAAAAATAGTAGCAACTTCTACATTGTGATTTACATTATGAGTATTGCCAGCAGTGGTTAAATAAATGTTTATGACAACAGCCTGAATACTATGTAATGGGAGTGTTGGCACAATATCATACTTTAGTCGTTGATTAATCAACAATGCTACTCCTCCACTATAACGCGTCCCATCTTTTCTACAAATATCAAAGCCAGGAAATTTAACTGTGAGGTTACTGTTCAGTTTAGTCTCGGATAAAGCAATGATATCAATACTATTGTAAATAGCAAAATTCATGAAGCTCAGCTAGTTTGTGTACACTAACTTAATCATATTACATTAAAAAAAAAAATTACATATAATTTACTACAATTATTTCTAAAATAGCCGCTATTTTTGTGAAACTATCTGCATTCGCGAGTGCATTTAGTTTTGTAATTATAGTTTTAATAACAATCATTAATTTATTAAAATCAGCGCCTTTAAGTAATGATAAAATGGATGATTAGTCTGATGAGTCGATGTGATTTAATGAGTCATTAACACGGGATGAATTACTATTACATCGAGTGCTTTTCTGTCGAGTTTTGATATTATTATTATTATTATTATTACTATATGTACCTGTGTGCATGTATTGTATGCATTTTCTATATATATTTATTCATTTTTGTAAATAATTGTGTTTACTAATGTGTTTACTTTTATTATATCTATTACAAAATATAAAAGTAATTAAGTGTACGTGTGTGTGTATATATGTGTGTAGGTGTGTGTGTGTAATGTCTTGTGGGTGTATATACATAAGTATGTTTATTGTTAATTGTCACTTACATATTCATAAGTGTTAAGAATTGTTCAAACTATTTATGCAATACTAACCAACCAAGTATTTGTATATCTATTTAAGTTTCCACTACTCGCGCAAATAAATGCGCATTTGTGGATTTGAATGAATAAATTTGATTTGATTTGATTATTTGTTAAGTTATTATTAGTAGTATTAAAGTTATGATTAATATTAATGTTATTATTATTAAGCAAGTCATTTAGATATTGAATATTATTCATCGTAATGAAGGAAAATAGGCTAAGAACAGCATGAGAAGTCGATCAGATTGCAGCATAAGTTCAGTTACTCCATTTTTATATTTCTCACCGATCTAAGTGTTATGATTAATATTATATCCTGTGAGTTACAAGACACAAGTTCCGCTTCTGAGAATACGTAACTTTCCAAGATATCAATAATTATGGTCACTTATTAACGTAACAAGAATAATTATAAAGTTTTTGTTAAGATAATCCACCGTATTCAATCTACAGGTATTTATTTAGCTATTTATTTCCTTTATCAAGCATTCACGTTTTAAATGTGACTGAAACATCTACTCATCGAATTAGGAACAGAAAATATAAGTCACTGTATACGTTATTAATGGACTGCATTTTTATAAGTTTCACTGTTTTTCTTACAATCGAACCTAGAAATACCCTTGAGGATTATGCTAACGAATGTTTGATTAATCTCAACCTCCAGATCATATAGTGATAAAATGTTATGTTTTTGTTTAAAATTAGACAGTTTTTAAACAATGAATATTCGTTTCACAATTCGAAGAAAATAATTATGCCTATAATTAATTTTTAAGTACACGGCACACTAATATCAAACGTAACATATCTCCATAATACATTAATATAAACCCAAAATAAAAACATTTCATCTAGATTGAATTAACGCGAAATAGTTTAATGAATTACAAGATCAGTTTTTCAAAAGTTTTTATAAGTAACAGATACAATTAACAGCCATTACAGTTACATATTACTGTTTTGTAAAAAAATTATTACAAAATATACTACATAATTGGAAGCATGATAAATATAACCGAATTTGATGTGAACGTTTCCTGTAAGAGTGCAATGAATAGATTAATAACGCTGTATATTTTTGCGAATACATTTAATATATATATTATATATTATATATATATATGTGTGTGTGTGTGTGTGTGTATATATCAAGGTATCGTAAATCTGTGAATAAATTCCTGTATTATCAGTTTTATAGAACAAAATGGCGAAAATCACGATAATAACTTACTCGAATCAATCGTTCGAACAAAGACATCTAATCCTTCAAGAGGATTTGGTTGTTCGGACTCGGAGGTCTGTTTCAAACATTCCTCGGCAATATGAATACTGCTACTGGTCATAGATGACCAAACAGACTCGAACATCGATACACCTACATATTATATATGCACGTTAAATTAAAGGTACATTATTGTGACATTTTGCTACAGTTTTATAATAACTATAAAGCATTAATTATAATTTGAATAGAATGACATAAAAACATGAACATTTTTTAATAAACTAATACAAATTTACAGAAAACAAAATAATTAAAATGAACATTCACACTTCCGGGGAGTTAAATTGAGAATTCAAAAAAAAAAAAAGGAAAAAAAAAGAAAAAAACATCTAGATTACCAACGATTCCTTGTATATGGAGTTCAAATACATATGCGTTTAAGAAATATTTAGATGCGGATAATCGGAAATAACACATTTGTCGAAAGATAAAATGTGAATTTATCAATTATAACCAACATTTGTTAGTAGCAAACAAAATATATATATGTGTGTGTACATTTGTACATCAGTACGAATACACATATATGATTAAAAACATAAATTCATTAAACTATAAATGATAAAAAAAACATTTATACTAATTACCAAATTTTATACACATAAACACTAGAAAAAACAAGGTTACAATAATAATATAGAGCTCTATCTAATGATGATTATACATTGAATTACTCAAACTTAGCAACAACATAATCGTTTCAATTGACTGATATAATTTAGTAACATAAGGAAGCTGTCTTTATAGTTGCAAATAATTATAAAAATAAATCCAAAATTTAAAAAAAAAAAAAAAAAAAAAAACACAAACACATGAATAAAAACATAGCATTGAACTTCAACTCCAAGATGTCTTCAATAAAAGTAAGAAATAAAGCAAGTAAAAATATTATAATCTTTGAAAGCGGCAAAAAATAAGCGCCAAAACTATGATTTGCGCCGTTGAAATCAAAACATTTTTTTTAATGAAGCTCCTAAAAAGGATAGCCACATTATTTCTGCAATCTTAGATCTAAACTAAATAAGTAGTATTTATAAACAGCATTACATTCGCAGAGGAATAACCCAATGACTAAACTCCGCTAATTATAACCAATTGATGAGGTTTGATACGTTTCATTCAGCCTTCTGAGATTCAAGTTAGTAGACAAAAGTGCCGATGCCTCGGGATTCGGATGGTAAAAAAACCATTTCTGATGCTGTCGAGCATAATCATATATTACTTCATTGACCCATTTGATCTGTAGATCTGCATAGAGCGCGTAACCAACGAGCATTAGTGATCAGCCGAAGAAATTTATTTTGAGCTGTCTGAAGTACTTTTCTCAGCAGCACATCTCCATATTTGTATTCCCCATATTGGACGTATAACAATTTTATATATTAGAAGTTTGTTCTCAAGCTTTATTTTAAAGCGATGTCCAATAAGCCAGTACATTTGACGTATTTACTTCGTATTTGGGTAGCTTTATGATCGATATGTGTTCTTCGTGTCAATTTTGAATTCATATGCATACCTAAGTATTTCGCAGAATTTGCAACTGGAACTTAACAATATATTTAAAAATATTAATCATTATCAAATTACATACCTGCGTTTAATCTTTCCTTCGGTTGAATAATTAAATGTAAACCGTTTATTTCGACTACGCTTGACTCGCTTAATAAAGAAGCCCATGGTATAGAAACTGATATTTGAGAAACAAAACCATCCACAAATTCTATAGGCCAATTCTGTTGTTCACTTAATTCATTAAGCGCCTAAAAAAAACATTATTTATAAGGTTACGTATGTTTCAGTCATAACAAACTATTCTTATACTGAAAAATTGAACAAAAACAATTTTTTTTTATGTATTTATTTTTCATTACAGGAGTATCTAAAACATTTGTCGGCGAATTATTATTTAAACATTAACCATCTTAACTAATTATATACAATTTCGCGTAATATTTTCAACTGGTAATTCCACTAGGGAACAAAATTATACTTTTTTTTCGGTAACACAAACCACTCGCAGTTTTTTTTACTAATTTTAGAACGCTGAATTTAGATTTGGTCTCAGTTTTTTTAATTTAAATTTTCCTTTCCTACTTATCCCATAAATCGTTATTAAGATATTTCACGACATAACAATAATTTTAAACCATAATATCAAATTAAATCACATATTTAGCTAATACGAGAGTATAGTATTTAATAAAAATGAGCATTAAAAATATATTAATGTAAATATTTTCTTTTTTTAAAAAAACAAAGGTACTTCTATCTAATGTTTCCTTTTATGAGGTGTGGTATTTTCTTGCTGCAAAAACCAACAATAATCACCCATCATAGAAGAATCCTAGTTGCGCTGGTAACGTTCTTCTATGATACGAATGTCATGGTGGGCCCGTTCCTCTATTCATCGCTCATATCTTCTAAATTCTTAGGAAAAAAAAGTCCAAGTGGGAATGGAGGAAGTGAATTTATAAACATTCTAAGTTCTTCAGTAGACCTTCCACCAAGTTGTTGTAGTTGTCCGCTTTATATTTTCCCAGGAATCCGTTTACCACAGACACAAATGATTTCCACGCCAAGAGTTCGTTATCTCTTTAGGGTAAAAAATTGTATGTATTTGTATCCTTCCTCTTCTGTGTCTATAGCTTTTACGAAATATTTTCTAAATCCAAGCTTTATACGTAAGGGTTGTAAAAGGACATTTTTCTTCGAGTCAACTAGAGGACATTTTATATTGCTTGTTACAGGAATAAACTGGTCCCTTTGTGGCCAAAACTTTGTATTGTAGTGCTTGGATGTCCTACAAACAAAAGAAACAACAAAATTTGGTAAATCTCCATTGCAACCCTAGAAGTAACGATATTTCTTTTAAATTTCTACACAGTGCCCCCTTATATTCCTCGTACTTAATTTTACTGAGGATTTATTTATATTTTCATACGATTCATTGAGACTAACGGAATGAGCCAGTGGAACAGATGGGTTTGTATTAGTAAATTTTGACGAATTTATGAATAAACGCCATTCTCTCAGTTTGTATTCGATCCATGAATATCGTTACAGTAACATAATGGCCAATTCATTGTAAAAAAAAGGTAGAAAGAACTTCATTCCTTTTTTGAAATAGCGTAATTTCTGTCCGTTTAGCCAGTAAATTCCACTGCTGCAATCTTGATGATAGCAATTTAGTTTTCTCTTTTGGCAAATCGAGGTCCCTAACTAATCATCCAGCTAATTCTGGCTCAATAAAATGAGGCTCCCTACTCACTTCTGGTGTATACGACGGATCTAAATCTTCCGATTCTCGTGTTTGCCTTCCATAATTCTCATCAGAACTTAAGAGATTCATCCATGAAGAAGGTGGCTTTATCGTACAACTAGACACGTATCTACATAAGAAAACTTCTTTTGACGATAACTAATAAAAACGTGCTACAAAATTTATACCATTTTTGGAATCAGTATGAAAAATACATACCGAAACATTCTATGTATGGTTTGCGCCCAGGATACTCTACAATGAATTTCCTAGCCCATCTTACGGCTGTAGTATATGATCCCTTTATCAACAGAGCTTATCTTACTGCCTGTTTTCTACATATTCAAGCAACTTATGATAATGTCCATATTTCCTAAACCCCTTACGGTTTTACTTCATATTTTTCACCCTTTAAATTACTCTAGTTATTTACTCAGAACAGACTACACTGGTCTCCCCCCTAGTGTCTGTGCTAAGCCCTTCACTGTTTAACTTGTATAGTTCTCCTCTCTTTAACCAGATACCTGATAAGGTATATTGTATTTCCTACGCGGATAATATTGTTGTATATAACAAAGAAAAAGATTTACAGGAATGTATGTTTTACAACAGACCTTAGATTTCATTAATTCTTTCGTGCATAACTCCCACTTATCTTTATCAATGAGTAAGTCTACCTGCATGGTTTTCTCCATTAAACAGCTAAATCTGGCTCATCTCTCGATTACACTAAACTGGGAACCACTCACCTTTACCTCGCAGTCCCGTTTCTTCGGGATTATATTTGACCAAAAACTAACATGGGGGTCCACATATCAAAGACTTAACATGGAGATTTCTCCGAGCTTCCAACATTTTGAAGTCTCTAACTTCTGTTTTGGTGGGTACTGATCTGAGTATACTTCGTATCATTTATGTTGTTGCCTCGCTCCCGTCTAGATATGGCTGTGTGCTCTTTAGTGGTGCCTATAAATCCTATCTCGAGAGATTAACAATCGTTCAAAATTCTTGTTTGAGAACAATAACAGGAGGTTTCCTATCAATTCCTACTTTTGTACTAGAACTGAAACTTTTCTTCCTCTCTTGGAATTAAGGTTTACCTTGCTAGCAAAGTTGATAATTCTAGAGTATCTATCTTTACTCGTTTCAGTCACATTAACCGGCATTGGAGATTTGTCCCGCATAAAATACCCCGCTTAGCTGACAGAACTCAGACTTGGCTACCCTATACTGACCTTATGATACCTAATTTTCCCCTCAAATATTCATCCATTCCCTACAAGTGTGGTTTTTTAAAGATCGACATTGACACTACATGTTTTTCTTCACTACCTCAAACGGGAATTAATCGCCAAATGAATAGTATATTTTTATCAATCATCGCTAGTTTATGGTCAGATTACATGTTAGTTTTTACAGATGGTTCAAAAAATACGGTTTCTCAACTTACTGGTGCAGCATTTTATATTCCTCATCTAAAAACTGTTTAGATTTCCCGAAACTTTGTAGTGCGTTTACATCAGAGGGAAAATATTAATAGCAAGTGACTCTTTAGTGTTCTTAAAGACCTGAAAAAACTTAGGTTACTCTACTATAGAGACTACATTGTGTTAACTATTATTGAAAATTTATTTTATTTATACAATAACCATGACCTTGTATATTTTGTTTGGCTTCCAGCACATGAGGGTATTCAGGGAGATGAAGTATGCGATCGGGCTGTAAAACTTGGGGCATTGGAAGCCATTCTCATTCCGAGGATTACCTCTTTCTGTTTAGTTGCATCCGCTCGAGCAGACCTTCTTCATCGATGGAAGTCTATGTTTTGTAAAAAACGGTTTAACTTTTATAGACCTATCCAACCTAATCTCCCTATCACATCCATTTTTGCACTTACGCCTCCTAAAAACCTCCCAGCTCGACTTTTCTTTTCAATCCTGGTCAGACTTTCCAACCACAATTGCCTTCCTAGCCATTTGTACTCTATCAATCTTACTCCATCTGTATACTGTCCTGTGCATGCGGGAAATATAGTCGACGTTAATCATGTGATTTCTTTTTGTTGTATAGCAGAGGTAAAGATGCCTTTATTAATAAAATTTTACATTTAAATATTAAGCCCCCCTTCTCGGTTGCCTACTAACAACGATATCCTCGCAGTTCTGGTCACCTACGTGTATATATTTAAAATTAATCTTTAAGCTTTTCTTCTTCTTTTGTTTTTTATTTTATTTATTTTTTCCCTTTTTTCGCTGTTCTTTTGTATCGATGATATGAAAATAGTGTATACAATGGATAATTTTGGTTATTAGACTTAAGCTCAATTATTGTAAAATAATAAATAAATAATAATTACCTAAACACTGTTAACCTTTGTTCTTAATCGATCTTTTTAATTAACGTTAACTTATAATCTATCTCCGATTCCTTTATAATCGCCATATATCTTCATGCTTCACCATACCTTTTATTTTATTTTTTCAATATTTCCTCCTTCTGAAAGGCAAACCTTTATTCTCCTTTTCCTGCCACCTATTTTTTCTTTTTCTACTATTTTCTCAGATCTTTTATTTAACATCTGAGTTATAATGTATCTGTTAGTTTGCTCTTTATCTTTGTTCTTACTAACGACAATTTGTACATACGTTTTATCATCAGCTCAATTTTTTTGCCAATTTTATTTTCTTTTCTGTTTGTATGCATTTCCACATCTCACGAATTACGTCTTTTTTTTTTATCATTCATCTTTCAAATTCTACTTTTGTGATTTCCTATTAATTTCTAGTATTTAACATACAGTTTAGCTTTTTCCTAGATATATTTTTCTGGTGATTCCCCATGTCTGAATTCTTATATATATATATATATATATATATATATATAAAGGCATCTAGTGTATTTAATAAATCAACTATACGAACATAATATAAACACGGTACGTATTGAAGGCTATATAGAATCAAAAGAATTTAAGACGAAAAAAGGTGTAAGACAGGGATGCGTCTTATCATCGGTACTTTTCAATCTATACGGTGAATATATTATGAGACAGGTTTCGAACGGTTGCAGCGTTGGTGTTTCCATTGGTGGAAGAATCATTAATAACCTACGCTTTGCAGATGATACAACGCTTATAACCAGCTCAATTGATGACATGAGAATATTACTCGACCGACTAAATAAGATAAGTGCCAAATATGGATTAAATATAAATAAAGATAAAACAAAACTAATGGTGGTTTAATACCGGAGGCTGAAACACAAATCGATGGTTACGAAACATTACACAAGTATATATATTTGGGTTCCCTTATTGATGATAAAGGAACTTCAACGGATGAAATAAAAAAACGGATCCAGTTGGCTAGAAGTGCCATGATCAAATTGAACAGAATATGGCGCGACGCATCAATTACAAATGCGGTAAAAAAGAAATTAGTGCAGTGTTTGGTGTTTTCTGTATTCACATATGCGGCGAAAACATGGACGCTGAAAGCAAAAGATAGGCAACGTATCGATAATTTCGAAATGTGGATTTGGAGGCGTATGTTACGAATACCCTGGACAGCGAAGCAAACAAACGTTTCTATATTACGCAAGCTCAACATTAAGCGTAGATTGTCCAGCGATATTCTTTTCAGAATATTACGATTTTTCGGGCATATCATGCGAAGCGATGACTCCATGACTCCATGCAACGATTAGTAATTGAAGAGAAAATACAAGGAACGCGTCCTCCTGGTAGATTACACATCAAATGGACAGACACGATTACAAAAGCGCTTACAAAGTCAATGGCTGATTGTAAACAGGAAGCTGCAAACCGGATACAATCGAGAAGAAAAATTGAAGAGGCTGTAGCATGAAAATGGTCACGACATCCCTTAGGGGGATTACGACTGAAGATGATGTATATATATATATATACACACACACACACACACACACACACACACACACACACACAAGGTTACCTAAACTTTCATACGAAGAGTAATCAAACACTCATTGTTTGAAAATGAAAATAACGCAACTGCAGGCTGTCGCAGATAAACTATTTATTTTAGTGCTTTTATGCGCATCGTGCGTAAATATATATTACCGTTAAATAAATTTTAAACTATTTTGATATAAAATAATAGTCAAAACTCACGCAGGGATAGGTATATTTTTGTGTGAAATTTTTATTCTTAATACGTGTACAACTCAAATTTACTTCAAACTATTAAAAAATCATTAAAAATATTCTAAAAACTCAGCAACTTATCTCATAATCAGGCGATTTTGTTGCCAGTTGTCACCCAATTAAGTAATTAAATTCAAAATTTAATATTTGTTTCTAAATTAGAAAAATTAAAACATACTTAAAAAACCAACCATAAACTAAACATTTTTAATTGTTTATTTTCACTGTTGACTTAAAAAATATTTGAAAAATAGTATTACAGGTTTTTGTATTCCTTAGACAAAATGTTCGAATTACAGGGATAAAAAAAAAAAATGTTTAAAAATACCTGGCCATATTCACTAAGTGATTCAAACAGATGTCCGTAGTGCATTTGTAAAAGAATATAAAAAATAATATAACAAGGCAGGCAATCAAAGACTGAAGTAATTCTTGGAACGTTGTTCCAGAAAAGAAAAATTATTCCAGCATGTTCCGTTTAATACGTTACTACTAGCTTCAGAGTAATTCTCTTCAAGGTCTGGAAGTCAATTCTTTTTACAATGATTACAAAATATCCTGTGGGCTATGACAGACCTACATTTATCAGTTGTTCTTCTAGTTTAATAAAATAAGTACACTACCTATTTAAACAATGAAATAACAACAATCGATTTTGAAGAAGACAATTATCAGCAGGGGAGATATTTTTTCCCTGCAGAGAACCTTTTAGAATAAAAACCGGGTTGTCAGAATGAAATATCCGTAGGTAAAACTCGTACAATGTAAACCAAAGGAAAACAGTAACAATTTAATAATTTTCGAAAAAATAGAATATAACAAATTTGGGGCTAAATAATGTGTACCTAAGCGTTAGCATTTATCTGTCTAAAACAAATTTGTCAACTACTTCTAGAAAATATAAAACGAAAAAAATTGCATCTGATGTAAGATATTAGGTTAGACGCAGCTTCACATTTTAATTAAATTATTTTTTTTACGAAAACTTTATTCAGATTTTATATTAGTAAGGAGTTTGCAAAGCAACATTCACTTTAAATCATAATACATAATCAACATTAGAAAGAAAGTATTAATAATGTATTCATTTTTAATCGCTCACATATTGTGCAAAAAATACTTTTTTTTTGTACGTCGCAACAAAAAAAAAAAAATCGCTGTGATGTAAATTATAATAAATAGAAATAAGATTATAACAAGAATTAAAAATCAGAAAGCATATAAAAATTAATACAGTTGCGAAATAATGATAACCCTGTTTCAAAGTAACATATATAAGTAGTACAAACTAAATAAAATGTTAAATGTGACTGTTATAATTTCACAGGACTTCCCAATACAGTGGAAATTCGCCATAATAATAATGATTCCAAAACCGAGAAAATCTCAACATGAAACGACTCCTTACAGATCAATTAGCTTATTGTCAATTTCGTCTAAAGCTCTTTGAAAAAATCTTAGAAGAATAAATTCCATTTTTTAAAAAAAAGAGTAATACCTGATTATTAGTTTGGTTTCAGGAAGCACCACAGCACATTGAATAGTCGATATCATAAATAAAAAAATTGAAAAAAATAAATATTGTGCTGCAATTTATCTCGACATTGAGAAAGCTTTCGACAAGCTTTAACATACTGGACTGTTGAAACACCAATTGCCTCATTCGTATTACCTGTTAATTAAGTCGTACTTACAGAAAGATATTTTCACGTTAACGTAGATGGTGATTACACCAATATACCCTATAATGTCAGGAGTTCCGTAGGGTAGTGTGCTAGGTCCACATTTGTATCAGATTTATATACACGAACAGAATAATATGATACAATCACAGCTATGTTTGCTAATGACACAGTTATTTTATCAACTCTCCGTAATAACAATACAGCCACTAAACAGCTTCCAAATCATCTGTCGCATGTAGAGAATTGGCTTAAACAATGGAGAATCGCAGTTAATGAATTAAAGTCCAAACAGGTTCTGTTTACATTGAAAAAATAGCAAACTTTGCCGATCCAACTGAATGGTCAGATAATTCCAAAGTCAGGTGTTGTGAAATATCTTGGATTACACCTCGACCAACGGCTAACCTTTAAGGATCGAAGCAATTAAGCATTACATACCGTAACATGCAATGGCTAATTAATAAAGTCACCATTATCAATTGAAAATAAAGTCTTACTTTATAAAACAGTCTTAGAACCTGTATGTACATACGGTATTCAAATCTAGAGAATAGTTCAAATTTAAAATTTATACAAAGATTCCAGTCCAAAGTCCTGCGAGATATTTTAGCGGCACCATGGTTCGTTCGCAACGATGACATACACAAGGACCTCCACATTTCAACTGTCAAAGAAGTAATTGCAATCTTTGCAAGAAGACATTTTCGATTCAAAAACCACGTCAATCCGTTGGTAGTTGATTTCTCGCTGAATAGCGTGTGATTCAGACGATTGAAGCGACTTAGCAAGATTGAACTAGAATTCCGTCCGTAAACAATAATTATATAAAATTAAACAATGATATATAAACAAGGAATCGCGCACATTAGGAAGCGTTCCATCATAATCTATATGTATAGCAATGATACATAATGTTCAAACGAACAGATTGTATGCAAAAGAAAAAAGAAATGTTTTCACAGGACAAAACAGAGAAAAAAACTACAAAGTTAAAATAATTTCCTAACAGAGCATAATTCATGCGTGACATCACGATTCTATTCATTGTTATAAGAACACGAAAAGAGCTGACAAAGTGACAGTAGATCAAATGCACGGTCGACAAGCATAATCTAACACTGGACCATATTCTTTTACATAAATTTCTTCATTATAAATCTACATGCCAAACTAAACTTCACGGAAAATTTGGTTACACGATAGCAGTAAATAAAATTATTACGACATAACAAAATCAATAACAAGAAAAACTTGAGCAAAAATAACAACATTGAATATAGACAGATGCTACCAAAATTACATTATTAAAGAAACCACGATAGTGTTCTTGGAAACTTGAACTTATTTCATAGTTGTAAACATATAAGTAAAATTTTAAATGGCATAATTTATATTAAAAAATATTTCCGCATTTTTAAAATTTTTTTATTGTGCTTAGGAAAGTAAGATACATCGATTTAATCAGGCCCCGATCAACACTGAAGTATACAAGTATTCTAGAAATGAGCCTCATTGGCTACCATTATTGTCAAAGAAGATACTAGCTCGCCATTTCCGTAGACACAATATATTATGTGTGCCTATTATTAAAATTAAATATACACATTTCAATTATAATTTATATCGCCCTGTATTTTCTCTTGATATTTACGTTAATTTAATTATAGCAGTAACTAATAACATTTCAGCTATATTTTGTCTTCTCACAATCATATTTATATTTCGTATTCATTATAAAAATAAATATTTTAAATGGCGTTTATATTATGATTGGTAATCGATATTTTAAGACAAACATTTTCGGTGATAAACACTTGTCGAAATAAACTTTAAAGTTATACAACTTATTTCAGAAAGATATGGTGTGGACTAATATAAATGATTTCATCTATGTTGAAATAATGACTTTCAGAAAAATGCGCATTTACAAAAAGAACTGAAGTCATCTAAATTAGCAAAAAAAATGTTTATACAGCCTCAAAATCTTACCTGAACGTCTAAAGCAACATCAGAAACAGAACCTGTACCATTATATAGATCTACGGACAACTGTTCCAAAGTCAATTTTTCTTCTAAAAACTGTCCTAAATATCGTTGCAACAGGTACCTACATGAACGTTTTTTAATATTATCAGACCATGGAAAGAACCAAGGCATAATTTATGTTTTAAAAAACGCAAATACAACGTTAATAAAACTAGATCTATACTTTTAATTATAAAAAATTAATACATAAAAGTATCAAATATAATAGTTTGAAAACAAGGAGACTAGAACACAAAACTTCCGTAGTTACTCGGTTTCTCATTAACACGAAATTATGAAAAGAAAATAAAGTCGCATTTAACTGTTGTAAAAATCAGCTGACTGATCGAAAATTAAAATCGATTACTTTGTCGAAACTTTTAAAAATTTGGAACCAATTACAATTATTATTATATTAACCATCAAATATATAACAGGGTCGCCATAAAAATTTCATTATAAAAATAAAAGATTGTTTAATAAACATCATGCAGTCATAATTTTTTAACATTTTTTATAGTTTCGTTTCTTCATATAGACAAAAAGCTCATCAAAATTTCTAATGATCATCATTATTATATTATGTTCCCGGTAAATTGTGTTTTTGGATTTGCGATAAGCATTTTGAATTATGAGTTATGAATTTAATTAATGGTATTAATTTTTGCTACATTTGTCAGCGGTACATGCTTTATGAATGCTTTTACAGACATCGTTATGTGATATTTATCAGTTATTTTATTGTAGTTAAATACATACGTTGGCTGTTTCAGTGTAATCAAATTTATATGTACGTAAATTATAGTTATTGTTGGAAAAGTTATAAGTATAATGTACTCAATATGAAGAAATATAGTGTTTATTATTATTTAAATTATTAACTACTACCTCAGTCAATAATTCCATCTGAATCTTGTTACTTGTGAGAAATTTTTTTATATGCCCATTATTATTTCACCGCTACATTTTTTTTTCAGGTCTTTATTAAGGTGACAATATCACATTGATGGCAATGAAAAACTTGCCAACAACAGAAATCAATTTTTACTTCCTGGCTTGGATATTTGCCGTTCTTTATTCTCAGTATCATGTATTTTTAGCAGGAGATAGTAAGTTTATCAAAAACGAGTAATGTATTAACATTAATTTTCACTCTAATGAGGTATATATTCTTTTTTTTAAAACCGACTCCAGTTTCTATTGACAGTGTCAATACATAATTCTCTTTAAAATTGATATAAAATTTTTAAAAAATAAATACTTGTAGTACATACATTATTTAGATGGTATTTTTAAAAAGAAATATTAGAAAATGCTTTATTCGTTTTCATGAGTGTCTTAACACTGCAGTGGTCGTTTGAAGCGCCGCGGCTCCATTAAATTAAAGTATATTTGCAACTCATGTGTAATTCAGATTTTACTGTTCTTTCATCTACCTTCCTAAAATGAATTTACAAGTGAACACACAGAAGACGAAATAAAACTCTATTGTACTAAAGGCGTGTAAAAGGGTTGGCTCATACTGGACGCCACGCGTCCACTCATGTTATAAAACCAGTATATCTTTCCGGACATTCCTATTAGGAAGCCAGTATGCCAATTATCAGGTAGTGTGGTTTTTTGTTGTATATAAGTTCAGTTGGGAAATTGTATGTTTATTTTCAAATTATTAGTACAATTTAGTGATAAAATGGATAAAATTAGCTTTAATTCATACAATGAAAAAAGTTGTGAACACATTCGTCATTTATTATTGAATGATAATACACCAGATGTACAGGGTGATAATTTTAGTGAAATTGACGAACGCCAGTGATTTCGATTATGAAAATGAGTACCAAAATTTGAAGTCAGTAGCAATCCTAATGTTCGCAGAATGCATTCAGACAGTCTTCCAGACAATCCTCCAAGGCGTCTGCGCTGGAAGTGGTGCCGAGATGTAATTCCAATCACTTAATAAATCGGGTCTTATTCAAAAGACAACACGTTTTTTTTTTCATTTTAATTTAATTATTGTATTTGACCATTTCTATACTATTCCTATAAATATTTAATTCCCATCAAGTTACTCTTTTCTCTTCCTCATAGTCTAGTGTCTTACTGGAGTCACTAGACTAATATTAATTTCCTACTTACGTGATCACCGTTGTTTGCAGCAATTAATGCTGGTATGATGTTTAAAAAAAAAAAAAAAAAAAAAAATCTTTTTATATTGGCAAAGATGAAGCTACAAAACGGAAGGTTAAAATTTCTTTTAAAAATTTGCGAACTCGTAGTCATAATATATCTCATTCTAAGAGTAAAAACCACGAAAAAATTAAAAATCATCTGTAGAGTGTTGCAGTTACATTATAGATGATAAAATGTTAAATTTAGTTGTTGAAAATACTAATAAATACATATTATTGCTACAGCCAAATTATAGTAGAGAAAGAGGATGTAATTTTACAAACGAAACTGAAATAAGTGCTCTATCGGAATTGTGCTTAGCAGAATATTTTAGAGGTAGCATGTTGAATGCTGAAGATTTATGAGCTGATGACGATGTAGGTCCTGGAAGATTTCACATAGTAATGTCCCTTCGAAGATTTAACCTACTTTAGTCAAGGATGAAGTTACTTATGAAGATTTAGTACGAGATGAAAATTTGAAGTTACTTATGAAGATTTAGTACGAGATGAAAATTAGAAGTATGAAATGGATACTCACAACTCAGTATTGCATACTGCGGTGGCAAAAGTAAACGAACGTCTTTATGAGGAAATGTACCGAAGCTTTACTTATTTGAATCCGAGGAACTTCCAAAAATTAGTGAAGAAACATTACCTCTTAACGGTTTTAAAAAATTGAGTGAATTAATCACCAAATTTGACAGCGAAGCGACTCCTCTTTGAAAAAATAATTAATCCATTTTGCTCAAAATTGGAAAAATTTAAAAAAAGTCTCACAGATTTACGTTACGAAACAGATTTAAATGATCCTGATTTTCCGAACGATAATCAAGAAGAAGAAGACGAATCGAAATCGAACACCGAATATTTTAAACCTGAAGTATGCAGTTCTCGTTCTTCCAAATCTTACTGCAGAAATTGCATATTGTGCTGTTGGAGTATTTTAGAAAAATATAGCCTGATTTCTACATCTTATGGAGTAATAGGTTTGGCGTATAAATATTTCGCTACACAATCCGTTACCCAAGTTGCTTGTGAAAGGAGCTTTTAAAAACTTCGGTTTATCAAGAACTGATTACGTAGCAGAATGTCGCAGGAGTTACTTTCTAGTTTTATGTTTATGTCTATCAAGAAAGACATTCTTGAAAAAATCAGTAACGATCAAATTATTGATTTAACCGCAACAAATCAAAACTTTTGACGGAAAAACTCATTTTTTTTAAATAAGTATTTTTATTCTTCTTTGTTTGCTCTTTAATTTTAAACTAAACAGTCGACGTTCTTTTTTCAAGTACCGTTTGTATTTTTTAAGTAATTTTTTGGTATCTAATTCATTCAATCATACATTGGGGAAAAAATGGTTAGAAGCCAAGGTTTTTTATTGTTTTATTTTTATTTTTTAATTTTGACCTAAAATCCTATCCGTCATTTTTTTAATTGTAAACTAAAATCCAACGTATTTTTTCATTATTATTTTTTTTTAAGTTTTTTCCAAATTACAGGTAATAGTTAATTATTAATTTGTATTTCATGTGTTTTCTATGTTCTTATATTGTAACTGATTGTTGTATTTTCAAATAAATAAATAAAAAAATTTAGAAAAAAAAAAAACGAAACTCCCCTCCTAAATTTTTAAAATACATCCCGAAAACTGGCGCCGATATGCGCTTTGCCGGGTTGACTGATTATGAGCCCATCCGCCCCTGGATACAGCAATCATTGTTTTAAATTCAAACGTTACGTTTGGTATCACATTTGTTCAAGATACTAAAATCGAATAATATGTCTACATTTTAGCTAATTTTGCTTTCAATAAACACATTTTACCTATATTTGTTTAGAATTAGTACACAGTATATCAGAAGATTATTTTACGAATGGTTGGTCGTTTATTAATAGAATGAAAGATGATGCAAACGACGAATGGAATCAGTGGTTAAAATTAATCCTTGACGTACTCCCATTATGGATTATACTACATTACGTGGTTGCCCAGTTAATAAGAAGATTGCAGCTAGAATCCTATGTGAGCTTTAAAAAATGCACATAACAACAACAAGTAAAAATATATTTTATTAAATAATGCAAAAATACACAGTAGAAGCAAAACGTAATATTTGTTAAGAATATTTGTTTATGAGAATGCCTGTAACATTTTAACAGCCATACACACGATATATATAGGAAATGCGATTTAAATTTCATCAACTAAAACTTAACATTCTATTTTTTTTACAAAAATAGAAACTTTTATAAAGTAACATGTCAAAATAATTCTAATCTATTCGCATAAACGATACTGTCTTTAAAAAGTATACAGTTACATTCACAACGTCTAAATGAAAAAGCTTGTAAATAATATTTAGAAGAAATTATTTGTATTTTTATAAGGAAATAAAAAAATACACATACAAAAAATTATCATATTAAAAAATACACGCGTGTTACGTTTTACTGTATATCTACTTTCTAGATTTCTTTAGATCATCGTTTCAGTCGCTAATAAAAAACGTCTAAACTTATATCGCAAATTCGTGATTGATTCAAAAGATTATTTTCTTCAAAAATTTTAGTACATTTTTCGAAAATATTATTCTTTTGTCATATGTAACGTTTATTAACCCTTAACTAGTCGCAAATTGTAAAATTGTATAACTAGTCGCGCACAATAAATGTCATTGTCAGAATTTTTAATTATTTATTTATGTAAATGTAATAGAGATATAATGATCTGAAGCAAACCATATATGATAGTATTCGTAGACTTCAAAAAAGCGTACAGTTCAGTTGATCGAGAAAGTCCGATAAACATATTACAAGAATTTGGTTATACGAGAGTGGGAAACGTTACTGGAGTATAAGGAGATACGCTTAGGATACAAGAAGGAGAAAACTGATATTAATTGTTTGGGATTTGCAGATACCCTAGCAATTTTCTCAAAAGATTTAACATATCCGGTAAAATAGATTAATCTCCTAAAATAAGGAGCAGAAAAGACTGGTCTACAGATTTCTTTCAAGAAGACACAATACATGACAAACATTGGAACGTCGCCTCGATATATGTGCACAAAATATGGAAAAGTCAAAAAAGTAACCAAATTCAGATACTTAGGCTAGATTATTCAACAAAATGGATTGGATGAAGAGAGTTTGAAAATGAAGGCAAGAAAAATGGAAATGGCTTTCCAATTAACACTAAATATATACAACAAAAAATCCATATCAATAAATGCTAAGATCAAACATTACAATGAATGTTTAGAACTAAATGACATTGAAAAATTGAAATAATGGAAGGGAAGATTGTAAGAAAAATTCTTGGCCCTAGAAAAGAAGGGGAAATGTTCAGAAACAGAACCAATAAAGAATTATATGAGAAAGTAGAAAAGCTATCCGATACTATGATGAAAAAGAAGATTGGCATTTTACACACATATCCAGAGAATGAGCGATAGCAGGCTAACAAATAGAATCTTTCTCCATTTCAATAGATTGAAAACCAGTCCGAGGTGAACAGGATCTCAATAAGTGCAAAAAGATAGAAGAATAAGAGATTTATTTAAAATATTTTATTATATATCAGTGTAAAATGTGTTAATTGATTTTTATATAAATATTAATAATATATAAAAAAAAAAAGTGAAAACAATCAAATGACATAATATCTACGAAATGGAATATGGGGATAAATGACATCATTATTGTTCAGAATCACTACTATAAAATTAACACAACGTTCGCATTTATATATTCTTTCCACGATATGGTTTTTTCTCGTAAACATTTTACAATTGGAGCAGGTGATCATCAAAATTTTTCTCACGACCAGAAATGACACATTTCCCTTTTTTTTTGTTTGCGTTGGTTCTTTAGAATCTGTGTCAACAGTTTTCCCCTTCAGAGTCCGATTGTCATTAAAATTCAAACATTCCAATAATTCGTTTTCATTGCTGAATTTGTTTCATTTATTGGATGACATCTTAAATATAAATGAAAAGCACATTATGACCCAAGATGAATTGCATAATGTAAACTTAGTTACACATTTTTTTAATAAATCTAATTATTATGACAAAAATCTATATAAATATAATAAAAGAAGTTCGTCATTTAATAATCAAAATATATTTACCGTAACAATAGAATATACTTAACTGGTCGCGTTGAACTTGGTTTTGGTCCTAAAAAGCCTTTTCCTTTAACCGTGGTTGGTAGGATTAGCCAGCGAAGTTTGCATTGTTTTACGCATAATTATCTCGCTGTTTCTAGGCGCACCGCGTGCAGATTCCTACCACGCCCCCTACACCTACCGGTAATAATTTGCCGTGGTCGACATGGAAAACCTAAATAGAATAAGAACTATGACAAGAAGAATGGCAAAAAACATGAGACGATGAAAAATTTAAAATGAGATTCAAAGCACCTATTAACTTCCTCATTGTTGCCAATACCAGAATAAATGGAATCTCGGACGATGCAGTTCAGATTGTGAAATATTGGGGGGGGGCATTCACATGACCAATACGATAAGAAGTTCAATTTTTTAAAAATTGTTTAAACATACAATTGAATATTACAAAAGTTACACATCATGCTGATAGATGATATGCAAGATCATTTCTCTTAGACGCACAGAGTACTGATGATGATGCAATTCGCCCCACTGTTGCGCAACTAGTTAAGGATTAAGAACTATTTTATGTAAACAACTATTTCACGTTAATGATATGTGTTTTTTTTCTATCTTAGCTACTCGCAGTATGGTATTTTCTTATTACCTCATTATGCGTACTCAGCCTAATACCAATAAAACTTTACGTATTACTCATCTTGCAACCGATAATATTTTACATATTCGTATGGATTGGTTACAAACCTTTAATATGGATGGCAAGTTTTGCGATTTTAATGGCTGTTACTTATCTGGAACACATATGGGTACTAATTTTTAATCATGTTTGTTTTATTAACGAATTTAATAAGAAATTTAAGAAATTTTTAGTGCTTACATACTCTACCATTTTCGACCTGTGAAATAATTGCCCGTAAAAATTCCCGATTCGATGAAATTTATTTTATTATTTGTAATCAAACTTAATTGTAATGCTACAATGATTTTGCTATAACAAAACTTAATTTTCTCCTATCATTTATCTTTGACGTAAAACTTTTATTACGTTTTTACATGTAACCTTTACGCCTGTATCGATAATATAACAATTTTATGTGTTTATATATATGTATTTGTGTGTGTGTGTATAATTTTACAACATTAATTATTATAAAAGAACCTCCGTAGATAATGTCGTAACATTCTGCTGACACGACTTGAGTTCAAATTACAATCAGGGGTGGATAATTGTTAATGGTAAAAAGCGGTCCAATTTGTCAATGAATAAGTTCTACTTTGCTGGAAAAATAAAGAAACCGGGAAAATCCATGGCGAATTACGCTCGTCCAGAAAGCGTCGTCAGTTTCAACTCCGTGCATTTGGATTTCCGATTAATATTCACGTTGCGATTTTCAATTATAGGATTGGTACGAATATTTTGACGAAGAAACTTTCAATCTTACATTGGTAACGCTATTATGGCAACATCTGAGGTGTATCAGTTTTTCAATTGATGATGTTAAAAATAAAATATCCGTCGATTCATTCATTCATTTTATCGGTTATTCATTTTATCTACCAACTTTCTTTTTCGGTCCAATTTTACTGTACGAAGACTTCCTACCCGGAGTAAGTACATGCATAGTTTATAACATATGTGCGCATGTAACAAGTAATATTAGTGAATTGAAATTTTTACAAACGTAGAAAAATTTAAAAATTATTTTACCGTTGTGAGTTCGTAATAAAAAATTTTCGAAACATCGTTAATTTATTAAAAATAAATAATTAAATCGATATATTCGAATCGGAAGTTCATTAAAAAGACAAGTTGAGCTAAACACTGTGTAATGATCATCACACATCGGTACGTCGGTGTCCAAAGATTTTAACCAACTAGTTTATCTTTAACCCCGCAGTTTTAAAATTTACAAAGCCGAGATGAATATAAATTTTTCAAACATTAACGCCCTTCAAAAAGTAACCAATATCGGTGTAATATACATATATTTGTTTGCGTTATCGTTTAACATTCCGCGTTGGTTATTAAAACAGTGTCATTTGCACGAATAAAAATAAATATTTAAGACAACCAATCGTGCAATCATCCAGAGAGCACAGAACAAAGTTATACGCCTGATCACAAGAGCGAGATGGTTCCAGCGTAACAATGATTTACGTCGGGATCTGCAGTTGAAGAAAGTGGATGAAACAATTCGCGATTTTTCATTTGCGCATGAAGGGTGACTAAGTGGCTCGTGTAAATATAGAAGCACAGAAATTGCTGAATGCCGAAAAACGTAAACTGCAACGGCTTAAGCCGCGTGATTTATTGAATTTATAAAAGTTATATATCCTATCTATTAGTAAAACATACCATTGGGCTATGCTTATACATTATTATGTTTTATAAATAATTTATCTATAATTATTACTTATTTAAGATTTTTATTTTTCATAAGATTGTAATACAAATAAATATTTAAAAAAAAAAAATTTCCGTCTCGAATTTTATAGAAATTATTCTGTATCTATTTGCGATTAAAATATCATGCAACAAACTACATCAAGTATAATTTATTAAAAAACTTAATTCAGATGCTTTAAACTTCATGAAATCTATGTGAAAATAACACAATCTACTTATCGTGATTTCACATTTATTTCGATTACTAACGTACATTTTCTTAGTATTTTAAATCCATCATTAAAATAGAAGCGCAATTTTTAATGTAAATTATAAACTGCTTATTCTGTACCACAATTTATATAAAGCTAGTGGCCGTATATAAGCATCGTAATCATTTCTTGAAATTGCTACGTACTAAATACGTTATTTCTCTGTAATACAATTAAAAAATTTAACACTTTTATACAGACTTAAGCGTTTAACTGTGTAATTTTTATTGTATTATCGACTAAAATTATAGTTCAGAAAAATTGATTTTTCGTAGATGAAAAACAATTCTCCAGAATTGAAAATGTCGACGGTAAAACATTTATTATTAAACAATATTCGCTACTTCTTTTGGTTATTCTTCACGGAACTGATGTTACACTATATTTACGTTAACACCCTCATACATTACATCGACGTAAGTATCGTTATTAAACGATAATTTATTTATATAAAAAATTATGAATTGATTTAAATACATTTATTTATAAATTTTATTTCACGTTACTTTATAATATATCAATTACGTAACTGCTTTATATGTAGTAAACAGCTGTTGGCATCATTTCAAACCAACAATATGATGATATCAAATCATATTTTTCGAAACATTAAGATTGAAAACAAAAATGGTAATAACAGTAATTCACTGAATAGAACTAAAATAATTTTGTTTTTCGTTGGTTACAATTTATTTTTTCCACTTTTCATTGTGTTTTTTATTTTAACGCGACTAACTATTTCTCATCTAATTTAATGCTAGTTTAATTTTATATTCCTCGTTTATTTTAATAAGATTTTTTTATTTTGTTTAATAATTTTTTCTAATAATTCCAAAATGTTAACTTTTTTTTTGTAAAGGATCGTCTCTCTTTTTAAATAACGTATATTTCTAGCGAAAGTCGGTAAATATACGACGGATGTACTTTAATATAAAATAAAAATACTCGTCGATATCCGATTAGAATTTCTATCGATACTGTTGTATAGAACTACTTAGATGCAGATGTCTTTCATATTATTGACGCGTTAATAATAATTTATTTTGAAAATCTGTGCGCTACTATAATTTTTATGTTGATACAGCTGTGCAAGGAGAAAAACATCACGAATAATACATAGGCTTCGGTTATCTCGCATATGTTTTCCATTTTCAGTTTTTCAGTGTGTCAAAATTTACATATATTTCTTGTACGTATTTTAAGAAACCTAAATTATATATGGTAACATGTGCGAATATTTTTTGTATATATTTTTTTTCATAAGTTTGTCAACTACCGCGTAAAAATATAGCGCGACGCTATCGGATCAATTTACCAAAGTAAAAACTTATGATAAATATAGACATTTGGAGAACATCACGATATTTTATTCAAAGAATAATTGAAAATATCGTCATCTTCCGCTAAACTCAAAAACAAAACAAAAAATAATTGTCGATCAATACACAGGACAAAAGAAATATGTTGAACGCTAGTAATTCATCTCTACTCGTTTATTTATATGACGTCTCTTCGAGATTAGCAATTTAAACAAATAAAAGCATAAAGTCGCGTAATGGTGGTATTTGATTAAAATTTGAAGCAATGAGTAAAATTGTACAAACTTCTCACATTACATTAAGAAAATTTAATCTAAGCATATATATATATATATATATATATATATATATATATATATATAACTTTGATGTGGAATTCGTTATAACGCTACGTAGTAGGAAAGAAAATAATTTAACAATAATTTATTATTGAAACTAACGTTTCGTTCGGCACTTAGTTTATTCCAGGAAAGCAACGGACAGAGCACTGCAATTATATTCAAAAGTTCTTGGATAGTCGATATTTTTGTATAGAGGAGAGAACATTAAATTGTTACTTTTTGTCAGAAATAAGAGATAATTGAGTGTAAGAAAATTACAGTACAGATCAACTTATAATTGACGGATAAAACCCGGGCAATCAGGAAATGAAACCGTACACTCTCATGTGCTTGTCTGTCTCTCTATCTCTTTCTCTTTCTGTACGTGTGCTAAGCTGGAAATATTATCCTCTTGAAGAATACCTATTCATATGTTATATATATATATATATATATATATATATATATATATATCATCGTCGTATTGTTCGTTGCCGAAAGTGGTAACTAGCTATTGTAACGTTTATTTTTACATGGAAAATGAGCTCGCATTCAAGGCATTATTTATATGTACATAGAAAATGAGTGCGCATATGATGTTATACAGAGTGGAGTGCCACTGCCTTTCCGTGATAATTAAGAATTAAGTAATGACGAAAACTTTCTGTCGCGTGCTGGTTTCGAACCCCCGACCGTCGAGTTAACAGTCGAGCACTCTAGCAACTACACCACCACGACATTATTATTATATATATATTATGGCGTGTTAATATCTAGGGGTATTGTAGAAATTTATTATAAATAAGAAAATAAAAATAAATAAAATAAGTTTTGGAAAATAATACAGGTTAGCGAAGGTTATAGGCTCGTGCGAGACATATTAGTGTAGATATATATATATCGGTATTATCCGTCTATTAAGTTACAAGTAGAACATAATAGTAATGATCAATCCCAGATTAATGGTGAAATTTCAGGAAACAAGTCGCACGTGGAGCCAGCAACCGATAATCGCGTTTTATGTATATATATGTATATGTATGTATGAGTAAGATACACGTGCCGTATAAAGATAAACAAATATGGTTAGGTTACGATAATAATTGGTATCGTTGTTAGGAAGAGATCGTACCTTCGTCGGAAAGGTTGTAAATGGATCGAACTGCTCGTCCGTTACGAGATCGAGCGGAATAATAAAGAGAATAATTGCTTGTTTTAATTATAATAATTATCACATAATACATTCGTCCGCGATCAAATAAAATAAAAACAATGAATTAAATTTGAAATAGTAAAAAATAATTCCGAACAGCTGAATACTATCTTACTGTGGAGATACAACGAGCGGAATATCGGATAAGTCACCACGATTTAAAAGCCGCCATCAATCTCACCGGTGGTACCGCCAGGTTACGTTATTTTATATGTTCTTTGTACGTCTTAATGAATTTTATGTATATATTTTGTGAATTATGTTATATGGAAATGTGAATAATTGTTAGTAAATTGTTTTTATGTTGAATCATGTAAAATTAAAATAACCATCATAATAATTAAAATAAATAGTATTAAATTCGTAACGTACGCTAGTCATTCCGTAGGGAAATTTGTTAGTTGTTGGCTCCACGCCAAGAAGCTTAGTTTCCGGTGAATAAAATAAACAAATATTTTTCTTTTTGCACAGTATTCTGTGCTGGCGACTGCGGCATTTCTTACTTAGCTTTATCTGGTACATTACCAGCCTACAAGTTCATAGCTCTACCAAAGAGAGGATTTTGTGAGACTGTTGCAAATTGTCCGCAATCACAGAGTATATGTACCTCGCTCTCTTATGTGGAACGTAATAACGTTTAATACGTTATAATATATATAATATGCGCGCTCAGGAAAATATTTCGGTCGATGGAATTTTTCTTTCGAAAACCTTAGACCTCATGTGAGATGAAAATATCAACACATCCGATATTAATGGACATAATTATAAAATGAAAAATAAATTTCTTGGAACATTTTACGTATCACCTTACGCAGATAATAAGAAGCAGAAGAGAAAACGGAACGACGAAGGAGAAGGATTTCTTCCAAAATATTAAAACTTGAACTGACGTCATAAAAGTAGAATAATTATTGACATTCATTTCGTCAAATAGTAAAATACAGGGGTTATCTTACAGATTTCAAATATTTTCGTATCTGAATTATAACGATACCCAAGTATTAGTGTTGAAATTAAATAATTAAAAACAAATATATCAGAAAAATATTTGTAAATTCAAATATTATATATATATATAAAATATAGTTTTTTAAGCTTATGCGATTCTTTTAATAAGCATTATGTGTAAATTATATTTACTTTCAGGTATTCGAACACAAAAGTGTATGGTTAATGTACGGCTTAGGGTGCGCCTTGGGTCAGTTTTTTTTTCAGAAATACACCGTCGCATATGGATTATCCACAACGTGGGCAAAAGCCGAAGGTTATCGGACACCACGCCCGCCGAAGTGCGTTTTGCACATTAATTTATATTCGGCCTTATGGCGTAACTTCGACGAAGGGTTTTACTGGTTCATTAAAAAGTAATATACTTGATCGTATTTATTAATGATAGTTATTTGTTCTCAGTTTAATATGTTTAAGCGTTACTATCGATTTTTCAACTGGACATGTGTTTTAAATTGGGCGTGGGGTGAACATCGCGTACGTAAATATACGCTCAGAAAGAAAGAAAGAAAGAAACGTTGTACGATACCTTACGGAAGTCAAATTAAAACCATCCCTTTGCTATTCATTATTTTTCCGTTTTATTCCTCTTCATGCGTGTATTACCATGTATGGAACCTGTTATGTTATTAAATTATTTTTTACCATTAATACTGAACTACTCTATTCATTTGTGTGTTATTGAAAGATGTCTATATACTTATATGAATGTCTCCGGGTGTTATGAAAATGTAGATATATTATGTGACCTCTCGTGTGCATTACCATGGTTTGTGTCCTTCTTAATGTGTGTATGTATGTACAACTACTGTTTCAATCCTACGAACGGGCAGACGAACTTCGTTTATTACAAAATTTAAAATTTTACAATAATTCCTTATGCTATTACGTTTAAATTTAATATACATACGCACATTATATATAATTATCCAACATAAATAATAAAACTCTGTACATTCTTTAAACAGAAGGTAATAACTTAAATAAATGCGAAAATAATGCATATCCGTTATAGTTAAAAATATTTCTTTATAGTTTATATTGTTTCAAGTACCATATTTTCTTCTCTTTCCATCTTTTCCTGTTCTGTTTTCTCTCCCATACATTTGTTTATCCAAATATTTAATCTGCCCGTTCTCGTATGTTGTAATCCTTCATTCAAAAATAAAATAAAAACTGCGTTTTCTTTTCATTTGTTTTTCTTCCTTTCTCCTCATTCGACAATTCTGTTCCTTTTTCTGAAATTCTTCTTCGGCTTATAGTATTGTTATCCTTTCATTGTTTATCGACCATATTTTAATTTCTTTCCCCAAACAGTTTCACTACGTTCATGATTTCGGCTGGTATTTTATTATATAATATAGGCAATATATACTTCTCTATTTTATATATAAAGTCACTAATCCCTTTTGTCCAGCATTGTTCTTCATATCTTTTGCTTTTTCTGATATGATGATAGGTTTTCTGTTTTTTATTTATTTCTATTTCTCGAGCTTTATAAATAATAGTTTCCTGTAAAAATATACCATTTTTGGTAGTAATGTATCTAACATTTCCAGAAGATTTTTTTATAAGTATTGATTCCTTCTCGGTTACTATTACATTTCATTTCCAATCATATTTTTTATAGATAATTTATTCCTTTAAACTTACATTTCTTTGTTTGCCACAAAATAGTACACTATATTCCACATAGTAACAAATGTATATTCGTTTAAGTCTGGAGTCTTTTACCAGATGCAAAACTTTATAAATATTTGCGATGTGTAATATAAAAAATTAAAAAATAATAATCTCAGAAAAAAATGTTAATAAAAAAAAGAAAGGTACAATTAAAAAGTTCTTCAAATATCTAAGCTACGTCTTACTTTAGTTTCAAAACATTATGTTAAGTATATAAGTAATTATAGATAATATAAAAAAAAAAAATGTACATTAGAATAGCAGTTGCTTAAGGTGTTTACACTTAGTATACATATACTTTAATTATACGGAATCATAATTCTGACGCGTTGATATATTTATTTTCGTAAAAACGACAGCCATTAAAAATCATTGTCTGTATATTTACTGTACCTATTCTACGAAGATTAATTGATTATTCGTACGAGATAATTTAGCATAGTGAGGCATATTCTTAAACATCTATTTTAAAGAAGCTGTAGCGTTTTAAAAATCACGTTCGAAACAACGTCATACATGTTATAATTTGTCTAATAATATTTTTATATTTTATATATAAACAATTTGTCGTTGATATTCGGATAGAATTTATCTCGGAAAATATAACGGAAAAGATTTTTTATTATTCTTAATACTGCGATTCGCCTACTCGTTGAATGTTAATATTTTACGGAATACCACGCCTAAGTATTTTCGCACTATTCGATTTCGGTTTCTTTGACCCGTGGAGGCAAGGTCATGGTTGGAAAAAATATCAGTTTTCCAGCGGTTGATATCGACTCACTCTATCTTGAAATATCGCGTCACACGAAAAATGCCAAACTATAACTTATTTCGAATGACATTTAGACTGAACGAATTACAAGATAAGACTGTATCCTCAGCATACATTAACTACGTAAACATCAATATTACTCAGGGTGGGAAAAATCATATAGATATAATGAAAATATTAAAAAAATTACAGAAAAGGTATCATACACCGACCTACTCAACGTAAATGAATTTCAATTTAAAAACGATAAATTGCGCGAGAAAGGGAAAATGCGGATCCATAAAAAAAATACTGATCAAAATAAAGTTTAATAGAATATTTAAATTTTATTTATAATCGCATAAAAATTTGCCAATTTTAAATAACACATTTTCTCTAAGATAAATAGTAATTTATTGTGTTATTTGCGTAAAATTATTAACTTCTTTTTTTTTGTGTGTGTGTGTATGTTTTATATAGATATATTTACCTTCCTTATCTCAAAAATATAATGCAGACCTCTTTATGGGACCGAATAAAAATATCTTTCGGTTGCTTCGCATTCATTTGTATATGGCACGGTATTTTTCGTAATATATTCGTATGGTCCATGTTGAATTTTACTATTTTGATCGTAGAAACGTTAGGGAAAAAAATTAGTCGTTCCGATGCTTACGGTAGACTGCGGGTAATTATAAAATGTTTTTCATTTTCTGGTAATCGCGTTAATTTTAATTTTCTATGATCCTCTCTCACCGAGATATCTATGTACTTCAACCGGAACAAGATGTATCCACAGGTGATAGTGGTGCAACCTATAGTTAATCACGAATAACCAATACGTGAACCAAGTGTGGTTACTGATTGAAATCCTTTAGTAATTTCAGTAGTGACAGGGCAATGAAAACGAAGCTTTATAGCGACACAGCCTGGGAAAGTGCAGGCAAAACGCTACATAAATTTCGTGAATTGTCTCCCGCTTAGCGATTTGTACTGCCTTATGAGTTCAGTTTTTAATCCATAGGATAGGGCGCCATCCAAAATAAGTGGCATTTTCTTCTTCCTTTTCTTCTATCCTAATCTCATTCTATTTTTTCCACATTTTATCTACCTGCGTACGCAGTAGTTATAACAATCCCGGTTGTATTGAGTTATTCGATTAGGATGGCGAGACAAAGATATCCACGCGATGACGGCTGTAAATGATGCAGTTGGACAAAACGAAAATACAAAAGTTTCGAGATTTGCATGAGAAGTTGTCTTGCATCGGTAAGTATCTGTCACGCGGGGTCAGTGTATATAAATAGAAAAGAGAATATCCAGACGGGGAAAAAGATTTAAAAATTAAAATCAATATCGAAACACTGGAAAACAAAATGATACTAGTAGATCTATGTAAAAGTTGCAAATACATTCTCTGCGTTACAAAAACTCATCGCAATTTGAACGGCAAACAACTGATTATTAATGGAGTGCGACTGACTACAACGAAATCACATCCAAAATATGAAGGTGTGGCGTTTAGTGGGGTAGAAATGAAAATAATCTGTTAGTGTATTCTGTCAGATTATTTTATGAATACTGTTTTTTAACTTTGTTAATTTTCATAAATTTTATATCTAAATTAGTATTTTTTTACATTTTATTTGTTATAAATTGTTATATATTTTTATATTTTATTTTTTACGTTCACTTAATAATGGCTTAACAACCGAAAAACTTTGTGATTTTTCATTAAAAGGTTTAATGATTTTAACTCCCATTTTATTGTTTGTTTTTTTTATATCACTAGATTCGCACTTTTAAAATTGCGGTTTTTTTTCGATTTCGACCCGATCGACATATCAAATTAGCTTCAAAACATTTATTCTTATTTATGGCGTCACTATAACATTCAATACTTACAGTCAGTTTTTTTTTTTATTATAAAGATTTTATTGGAACTGTAAAACTAATTACATTTACCATAACTAATTATAGGAGAATTTCACATGTAGTTAAATTATTTTATAAAAAATAATAAAATTAAATATTAATAAGATCCAGCTGATGTTTCCTTTTCAGCCGTCGGGTATCATTAGAATCGTCTAATAGTAAGATTGCTTCGACGTTCGGATGGAGGTGAAGGCGATTAATGTAGCTGTTTGACTTCTGGTGGATAATAACAGGAACTGGATCGATTTTGAGATCGATACGAAGTTGGGCGTTCGAGACAAACCAAGGTCCTAATGAAATCATACGCATGAACTTGTTTTGAAATTTTTCGAGAATTTCGAGATTAGATTTGGCTGGGGATCCCCAGATCTCTGCACTATAGCTCCATGCTGGTCGGAAAATTGAAGTATAGATGAGCCTCTTGCTTTCGAGACTAAGCTCAGAATTAGGCTGAAGGAGCCATCGAAAGTTGAAGAGCAGAAGGTCCAACATTTTCCGTTTTCTTCTAATATGCTCGTGCCAATTGAGCATACAATCAAGATGCAGACCTAAATAGCGAGCAGAGTTAGATACTGGAACCGGTTTACCATCCAAATAAGTTGGAATGTAACCATGGTGTCGGAGAGAAAAGTCTACTCGTACTGACTTGCTGTCATTTAATTTAATTTTCCAGATATGAGCCCAAGTTGAAATATTGTCTACTGCTGTTTGAAGAATACATTAACTGCGACTATGTGAAATTATTGCAGTGTCGTGTGCAAAAAGACTTGTTGTTGTCTCAGGAGTTTGAGGAATATCCATAGTATAAAGTAGGAAGAGTATAGGACCAAGTCAGAGCCTTGTGGAACACCAGCACGAATGCTAATGTAGTGCGTAGTCGCTGATCCAAAATGTATATAGAACTGTCGATCAGTTAAGTATGACATGAGTAGTCTGCAAAAGCCCGGTGAAAAATATCTTTTAATTTTGTGAATTAAACCAAGGTGCCAAACTTTATCAAAAGCTGCACTAACATCTAGAAAAACTGCTGTAGCAAATTCTTTGTTCTCAAGTGCTTGAGTTGCAGTATCTACAACACGGTGAATTTGCTCAACGGTTGCATGCTTTTCACGAAATCCAAACTGAACATCTGGTATCAAATGTTTGTTTACAATAACTGTTCGAAGACGCTGCGAAATAATGTTTTCAAAGATTTTCGCAATGATAGGTAGTAGGGAAATGGGCCGGTAAGATCCAGGATCCTCGGCTGGTTTCCCTAGTTTGTGAATCATGATCATTTTCGCAATCTTCCAAGTGCGAGGTACATACCGTAGACGAATACAAGCATTTATCATCGTCGACAGATAGGCAATCCCCTTCTTTGGCAGTTCTTTGAACACAACAGGAGAAAGCCTATCATGTCCCGGTGATTTGTTAGACTTTAGGCTATCAATAACCTTGGCTACTTCGAGGGGAGAAGTTGGTTTAATTCTGCCATTAGATGTACTAGGACAGGAAGGAGCTATAGTCAGTGAAATCTAAAATTTTATTATGTGATATGTGTCAAATCAGTCAATACATAAATTGTAAACCCTTTTTTGACCGATAAAAAAATACCACTAATTCAACTATCCTTAATTTGACAACCGGGAATGTACCAACATGCTTCATCACGTCGGCTGAAGCGTACCTAGCTAATTCTTTCTGAAATCATTCCTCTCACTCGTCTTTAAATTGTAGTCGATGAACCATCAACAGTAATTTTCCTTATTTTATGTCCTATTTACTTGTTGCTCTTGTGCAGCTTGCAAATTAATAATAATATACCTACAAATTTATTCTTACGCGGCGATCATTGAGTTTAATTGTAAATACCAATTATTATCGGTTCTACTAATACATGCATATACATTACGTATCGTGGTGGTCTCCTTCCATATTAAACAGTTAATACACAGACTCGATATGATTAGTATGCTGCTATATATTTCAAATTGTTGATTTCATAAAACACTCAATAAATCAAAAATCACTGGATTCATTCATTATAAAGGATTTTAAAGTGTACATGAGTAAATTTTGTAAAAATTCTACCTTTTTTTATCTACAATAAGTTATTAATAGAAAAATAATATTACGAATGTGTGTATATATATATATATATATATATATATATATATATATATATATATATATATATACGTCTCGTGTATTGATAATTATTGCTCGCACAACCTTAGCTCGAATCCATTATAAACAATAATTTATTATTGTAAGAAGCCCTCTAACCAACTCAGCTTGTTCATTCAATTGTGTTAGCTTTCTGTAGGAGGCAATAGCAAACGTTGGCTTGCGCAGAAAGCATCTCTTGGTTCGATAACAATCTTCCAGTTCACTGAAATCGTTTATACGGCTTGTCTTAACAATTTTCCGAAATCATGAGACTTTCTGTACTGTGAACTTCGTATTCATATCGACGAAAGATTGGTTACAAAATTATAAGAAGCTCAGGTCAACATTGTTTACCTTGCAAGTTTTTGTTTGTTTTTTCCTATAGTCTAACATTTGCCTCATTAATTTTCTAAAATAGTATATAACTTAACTGTTAAGGTATAAGGTACTTAACTTTTTGAACACCTTGTTATGTATGTATCATTATGAAATTAAACTTCTCTTCTTCTAGATTACAAAAAGAGGAAAAATATTTGACACGTATGTTTATTTATATACTTGATTATAGTTCGATCAATTTTGATATTATTCTAACGATTATGCTATTAAAAAAAATATATATTATAAAAAATCTGAAACGCATTATTAGTTATTCGAGTTATTTACCGTTTAGATTATTTTGTGGTCCTTTGTACTACTGATTAATAGGTTTTTATGGGACATGAAAATGAGCGGCGAATTAAAGGGATCGTTTGTACACCGATAACTATTCTGTCAGCTATATCGTGTTTTTATTTCTTGGGTGGAGTGCACTTTGGCAACGCTTATTTCGATTATTTACTACATAGTATGTACATCGTTAACTTTTAAAAATATCACTACATTTATAATGTTTAATTATTTTCCAGACGAACCATTTATAAAAGTATAACATTATTTAAATTAATAGATTTTTATAAGCAGATACATTTTTACAAATATGTCTGTTACAGGTTCTACACTGGATTTGTTATGTTCGTTATTCTTCGCATACTCTTTCCATCAAGTATCTTTGGAATTCCTGTCTTATCCGAATAAATTAAATTAGACGCCTTTGTATATACGTAAAGTATCACATGTTCTGATTTAATGCATACACACGGATAGTTGAACGGCTCGTTTTCCTAATGTGAAGCAAAATGCCCTCTTAATGTCGATAAGTGTTTATTATTATTAATTTCATAGTAGTAGTACGGAAATAAATAGCATTTATGATTGAATGAAACCACGATGAATAATTAGACGAATTAATATTTATAAGGTTATTTCAATTTTTTTTCTTTTTTTTTTACAAAATAATTATTTTTCTTGCACGTGGAAGCATTTAAAAACGTATTTGCAAAATTAAACGTTTTCCCGGTTTTTATAGTTTAGTGTATATAAAAAAGTGCTCGGTTTTCGCGACACCTATAAAGGTAAATTAATGGAATAAATTTTTCAATTTTAAGTTCAAGGTTCGAAACTTACTTTATATTCAATACGAAACTGAAATTTTCTACAAAACAACGATTTTATTTTAGTCGTCGTATAAACCTCGACATTTATTAATAACACTACTGACGTGTGCATTGTTAACATAATCAAATTTATTCTAATGTAATATGCACATCCTCATATAATTCAGGATAGATGTTTGAGTTAACATTACCATTTGTTTCACCCTTTACGAATGGGTAGCAACAAAGCAATATATATATATATATATTTGACATGTTATAAAAGAATAACAAATCAGTTATTCATTTTAAGTCTCGCATTTTTGAAACAGGATTCATAAATAACTGTTAACTTCAACAACGATGCGGAAGTAAGTGCGAATTTAAATGAGCATTAAAATGTCTGTTATGAGAAGAGTATAATTTTATATATATATATATATATATATTACTACAAAATAAATTCGTTTTTAGGTAGATGCGAATATGAGCTAACAATAATATTGTACCAATACAGTGAAATCACCTCCGTATATATTTTTTTAATATAAACATCCTTTTATTTTAATATAGGTAATATTATTATCATGATTGTCATGTTCGTTACCCAGCGTCAGCTAGTATTTTACAAATTATTTTTTTGTCTAATACGTTTCGGAACAGTTCAACTGTAGTCAAGTTATACCACTGTCAAATTCTATATTTACTTTTATTTTAACACGAGTTTATTGATCTTTTTTAGAGTATTAACCTAAGGTTAATATATATATATAAATATATATATATAAATATATATATATATATATATATATATATATATATATATCACCTGTTTCTAGCTTATTTCCACCAGTAGGTCTCCCTGTAATAATTCCTGATATGACGTAGTAAGCCGTATAGCAAACTGTTTTATATGCAGATATCCTTTTGATCTTTTTTTTTTAAAAATAAAACTGTACTCCGTAATCGATCTGAACAACGCCAAGTAAAGAATTTTCCTGTTCAGAAATTTTAAACAAACGCTTCTCTTATATTGACAGCTTAAGTCTGTAAAAACATATATATAGAATTAAAGATAAGACTGATAGAATGTTACGTATTCTCGGTACTGTTGTATGGTGTTGAAAGTTGGACTTTAACGAAGGCGTTAGAGAAAAAACTAGGCGCCTTTGAAATGTGGCTATATCGCAGAATTCCTAGAGTAAAATGGACTGATAAGATAAGAAACTGTGAAATATTAAGTAGTTTAAATAAAAGCAGTGAAATAGTAAAAGAAGTCAAACATCGAAAACTGAAATACTTTGGACATATAATGCGCAATCCGAAACGATATAGTACATTACATATTCTTATACAGGGGAACAAGAACATGGGTGTAAAACTTAGCGTAGTGGTACAACGCAAATACAGTTGAACTATTCCGGAATGCATCAAACAACAAAAGAGATTAAAAGCCTCATCTCTACCCTCAGACAGAAAAATTCAGTTGGCCACGATCAAATTAGCATAAAAATGATAAAAAATTTGTTAACTAAAGCGATAGTCTCCCTGAAAATCCGATTTAATTCAGGCACACACCTGTGTCGTGGTGGGTATCAGCCACGGTACCTCTAGCAAAACCTGGAAAGGATACCTCCTTGGTTCAGAATGTTAAACCAGTGTGTTTACTCAGCAATATAAATAAGATTTTTGAAAAAATATTCCTTAGACTAACAGCTTATAGCGAGAGAATTTGGTTTTCGACCAAAACTAAGTACAACGATACAACTAGCTAAAGTATGTGACAAAATCACTGATAATTTTAACCAGAATAAACATTCTGATGTAATCTTGACGGACGTAGAATAAGCGTTTGACACAACATACCATGAAGGAATTATGTATAAGTTAATTAAATATAATTTTCTTCCATTTCATGTATTTACTATTAAATCTAAATGAATAAAAAATTCTATGTGAAACTGAAAAACTACAATCTTGCTAGGATACCTGAAGGGAGTATTTTGGGCCCGTTCCTTTTTATTATATATTAATATACCGACAATATCGGAAGTGAATATAAATCTCTACCTCTATGCTTTAAATAGACACAATAAGCGACAGATCATCAAAAGCAATAGATAAAATATCCAGATTTTTTTTATAAATTGCAAATTAAAGTTAATGATGAGAAAACAGTCAATAATTTTTATTGGGTGTAGGCTTTCCTGAAAAACGTTCACCTCGACTTGAAAGAACATGTAAAACATCTAGGTGTTATCATGGATAATCGACTTAACATTAACGATTGTATAAATAGATCCTCCCCGGTCCTTTGCACCTTTATACACACAACTTTTCTAAAATATATGAAATATGTACTTTAAAAAAAAATAAAACAATACGAAAAATGCGTTGTCTGTTTCCTATGTTTAACAAAAAGTCCGTACTATATACGCAAAACAAATTTTTAATATACAAAAAAGTATTTTTACCGAAATTACTTTGTCCCTGTCCAGCCTGGTCTTATATTAGCCGAAGTAATATGAACCAGATGCAAAGACTGCAAAACCATTGCCTTATATTATTGAATAAACCTCGATTTAATTCGATCAAATCTTATGTTAAAATTCCCTTATATACAGGAAATGATTAAAGGTGTAACCGAAAATTTTTTTGACATTTGCAAATATTCGGATATTCCAATAGTAAATTCTATAGGTGATTACGATTACGAATCTCTACGACACAGGTATAAAAAATAAGCACATGCGTATAAAACATGTTTTTTCAGTAAGCTAGCTATAAACCCTAGTTCTAATATCAACGAATAAACTAAGATACTTATAAGCTCATTTTGATAACAAAAGTATATATACACTGTGTTCTTTTTAAGAGAGCAGATTTTTTGTATTTTAAATTTTCCTGCAATTTACATATAAATTATTTCATAACAATTATTAACTTTGATTATATTTTTACCCATATGTTTTCTGGAGAGAATGGTTATGAGATTCGGTACGGAAATATTTTGTATTTTGTACAACGTCAAACAAATTTATGACATAGTAATAAACAATTTTTCACTTCAGTTCACTTCTTTTTTAATTTATCCGTTGTTCATTGAAAAGCAGGAAGTTTGACATAGGAATCTTTTGTTCCTGCGATCAAAGAGGTCCCTTTTTCACTAATGTTAAGCATCGATTTTATAATTTTCTCTTTATCGTACGAACTTATTTTAATTATTAATGCGTTTTTTGTTCTGTACAATCTTGGTAGAAATTTGAGTTCGGAAGGCTGTGTCGATTTTTTCAAAACATTTTCAACAAGCTCAGCTGAGCAATGAAATAATTTCGTACCTGGTACATTTTAAGTTTTTCAATTTTATTACTATCATCGGTTATTTTAACTTTGAGAACTTTATTTAAGTTCGAATTAAAGGCTGATAATTTACTTGTGTTTTACTATTCGATATTACTTGAGAGTATTTTTTGTCCAATCCTTTTCTGAAGTTTCCATAACCGGTTGTCTCGCGTCATTTACGACTTTTTTCGAATATCATCTTCTTCCAGTGCATATCTATTGACGGATGTTCGCGATCAAAGTATCTATTATGGCTCTATTCATTGATATTCTTATGAGTTCAGCTGATGTTGCTGCAAACCATGTATTTAAATTCCTGAGCCAAGATATTCGTCGTCCCATTATCTTACCTTGAATTCTCTGCACTAATTCATATCTTCTTCATTTCTCATTATATGTGGCCCAAGTATTCTAATTTCCTGGATTTTACTGTGTTCAGGATTTTCAGTTCTTTTTTCATCTTCGATAAAACATATTTGTTGGTACGTTTATGCGTCCAGGAAATTTTCAGAATACGACGATATAATCACACCTCAAAAGCACAGCCTTTTCAACATGCTTTCCGTCAAAATCCATGATTACACTCCATATAAGAATACTGAAAAAACATAACATCGAAGTAGTCTAATTTTTGTTTGTAAATTTAGATCTTTACATGTGAATAATACTTTCATTTTATTAAATGCGTGTCTTGCTTTCTCTATTCGGCATTTTAATTCTTCAGATTGATCCCAATTCTCATTTATTATAGTTCCCAAACATAAATGGTGATGAACTCTTTCTCTATCTTTTTGTATTTTATGATCAGCTGACTGTGTGGTATATTCATCAGGTCCAATTAAAGACATATTATCAGCCAAGGCTACATTCATTACTGAAATTGACATAGATTTTTTGATTCTGTCGTAACGAGTTCCTTTTTGTCCTAATTTTGATTTCAGATCTATTAAAAAAGGCATAGTATTTTATACAATCTTATGTAGGGACATCGTCTACTTTTTAATGATTATTGGTGTACCATATATTTATGCGGAATAAGTGGTAACAATGTTAAACTATAAAAACGAGGATTTTTCTCAATTTAAACGGTTGCAAAATATGTATATAATTATCCTATTGTAAAACGTTATCAATGTTTACCGTAGACACCACTTGTGTTATCTTGTATCGGACGCAAATCTGACGATAAATTATTACACCAATGCGATACACTACCTCCCTGATCAACTATAAAGACGAAAAAATATTACCACAAAAACACAAATTAAAAGATAATAATTTACGTTCACATGCCTTTATATAGATAACATAATTTAAATCGTAAGAAAACAAACGCGCGCGATAATACGACCATACAACAATAATAAACCAACTAGCTTTACGCAACACAAGATCAACGATGTGGAACGAATTCGAAACGTGCAACATCCTACCACACGAAAACGTTATTTTATATATATATATACAGTGAAATCCGGTTATAACGATATTGAAGGGACCAGACAAAATTGATCGTTATATCCGGAAATCGTTATATCCGGAATGAGAGGGGGCGACGGAAAAAAAACAGTTTTATATTATACATATTTATTGTTTTAATATGCATGTACATAGGTACATACCTAATTCAATTTTTAACGGTTAAAAACATGCCTTATACATATTATTATGAATATATGTACACACATATAAAAAAATCACATAACGTACCTAATAACTAATAATCGGCATTAGTTGCTATGTAATTTTATATTCTGTACATTCTTTAATTTTTGATAAAAAAATCTGTAATTTTAGTTTGCTTGTTCTTTTTTAAATACAAATTTTTGCTTACATACTCGTCAAGTTCTTTTAAAGATGCTGTAGTTTGAGGTTTATTTACGTCATCATTTAGGGCGACGAATGTCCTAATGACACCAAGAGCGCTGTAGACTTGTGATAGAGTCGGTGTACGGAAAAGGAAATCTTCAGTCTCATCGATATCTTCATCATAAATCTTCTTTACCCATGATTCTAGCGAACTCATTTCCTTTTGCTTGTAAAATAGGCCCATTAATCGGAATGTTTTTTCTTCGTTGGATCTTAAACCACTCCAAAAGAGCTGCTTCAATCTCTTCGTGTTGGCTGTTCCGAAGCTTTTTCTTCGATTTGACGTCTTTTTCAAAAATTTCTTTTATTTTTTCCTTTGATTTCCAAATTGTTGAGACTGTTGATTGTGAAATGTTGAGCTCGGAAACTAAACTGTTAATAGTTTCTCCTTTCTCTATCCTTTGAATAATCTTGACTTTTTCTTCAATTGAAAACGCGCGACGTTTATTCGACGCCATACCGCACAAAGAAAAAATGAAGACTGAATTAAAACCCGCATTTTGAAAGAATATTACACAGTAAATTGAACGAAGAGTGTTCGAAGAAAATTGAGGAGAACAGTAGGATAACATTCCGTGAAAAAAACAATGAGTCATATTCAACAGTAACGACGGGAAAGAAACAAGACTTATTTACGTTTAAAAATATAACTAGGAATTCCACGAATTCTTTGTTGTGTTAAATCGTTACAAAAGGAATAAAAACCCTAGTTTATATCGTTATAGACACAATACCGTTATATCCAACATCGCTACAACCGGATTTATTTCTTCACTTTTACATAGCAAACCAAACTAGCCACCTGTTTTACATCGTTATATCCGGACTATCGCTATATGCGGAATCGTTATAGTCGAATTTCACTGTATATAATGGCTGAGTGAAATAATAAAAAATACTTTATTATACCTCATATAGCGAGATATTAAACAAATTCATTAAAAAATGTAGAATGTATGGGTGATCAGAGATAACGTAACATGCCATTACGTTGAAGAGAAACAAGTAATTGATTTCACATCCTATACATACCGTAAGCGAACACTAAAAGTTGATTGAAAAGAACTTGCAATACAGTCTAATAAAGCAAAAGAATTGAGTGAAAAAAACTAATTTATATAAAATTGTTGTTTATACTCAAAAACATACATAATAATCAAAGGTCCTGTAATTTATTATCATTCAAGATAAATACTAAAGACATTATAATAATTTATATGAGACAGTAACGATTCTATGTAAAAAAGTGTACAAATCCATAAACTTATAATTAATATATATATATATATATATATATATATATATATATATATATATACACACAAAAATTTACATTTAACATCTCATTTATAATACAACGGCATTAAGCATACATGAAAATAAACAATATAAAAGAATATCAACCGGTTTTGACATTTTCTATAACGTAATCCGTTTCCATCAAGGACGACTTATTTTACGGTTGTATAAACGGTCTCTTTCGGCGGTTGCGTGGTCGTATCAGGATTGGATGACGATTTGTTAACGTCATCGTTCACTTTTGTGTCCGGACATATACCTTCATTTATTAGTCTCTGTCTTTCTCGGAACATAGAAACCCTCATGTTTTCAAGCTGATGATAACGACATAATTTTAAAACAGCAAATACGCTTAACGCTACCCAACAAGCCCATGATGACCACGTACCGAACTATAACAAATACGTATATTTTAATTATCAAATATGGCCACAATACACGACATATTAATATTCAGAATTACTGTAACTAACACAAGGTATTATTTTTTTATTTTCTAGCTTCGTGGGGCTATCTAATACCTAAATAAATTAAAAAAAAAAATCAGTTAACAATAGATAATTGTCTAATACCTGAGATGTACCCAATTCAATATAAAATCCAGTCGTGTCTATACCGTCTTCTTTATCAATAGCTTGACCTGCTGCAATTTCACATCTGTCGATAAAAGCATTAGAAACAGTATTATTAGTCGTAACGCTGTACGAGTCACTTGTTTTTTAAAAAAAAAAAAAAGAAAAAAAGTTCCCCGTTCATTCTAGAATATGTGATTATATTACAAAATTGTATAATTTTAAGAATCTCTCATCCATTATATCAAGTAATAGGAAGTATGCCATAGTATATGTCTACTTGCTCATTTATATATTTAATTATTTACAAACATGATAATTGATGGAAAAAAAAGTGTGTTGTTTAATAAATTATACCTTAAGAATAAGAAGCACGTCTTCAATGTTGGTCCATGCATCCAATATTTTTAAAGAGAATATAAAAAATATATATGATACTTTTAATATGGCGTCTAATAAAGGTCAAATAAATATAATTTAAATTTAAATTCTAACTTTTATGAATTAAAACAATCATACGCCGATAAAAATTATGTAAACCAAGATAAATGTTTTTAAATATATTTCGCGTATATTTACACGAACCGAAAACATTATTCTGATATGTAAAAAGACGCTATTTCAAAATAATTGAAAATTTGGGTTAATTTGAAATTTCAACTATTTTTTCATAATTACACACTTTGTACGAAAATGTTTTTTTCCCTACATGAATAAACATGAATACAAATCAAAAGTTGAAATGAAATACCGATATTAAACGGATACTAGTGATACTAACGATGGAAATCGTTCTGTTACGCCTTTACACCAGATCATAAAACCATATGTAACCATAATAGCAGCAATTATTGTAAAAGTGGACAATGCTAAACACGTTATTACATCCACAAAGGCTGATAAAAACGAACTGAAAAAACGTAAATGTAAGAATTAACATATTTTTCGTATATACAAACTTTTATTCACGGATGATCATGTTACTGGATAAGGAAACTAATTTTCAACAAAAATCTTTACTTACCTATCAGTACCTTTATAAGCATGTAAAGACAAGCGGTATATTTGTATAACCGAAATAACGAATAATAATACACCCACAAATATGGTGTAATTACAGTAAGCTTGTGATGCCCAATCAACCTTCAACTGACCTGAAACTTCCCATGTACCAGTAGAAAACAATAAACAACGACCTCTGTATAAAATATGAAATCCACTCATTACCAGGAAAACATAAGATTACCAATAAAACGAAAATAACGATAGCATGATAGTTATTCTAAATTACTGTAGTAATCCATTTCAAATAAGCGTAAATAATATAGCATTTATTCCATTTGTGAACACAATAGTTAATTATATGCATTAAAATTAATTTATTCCTTCTCACTGACAACACTCATAAAAAAACGTTGTATTTAATATAAACATTGCTTAAATGTTCTTTATCTAAATTGAAATAGGGACAAAATATAACACACAATTTCCAATTACGATTTTTTCTTCTTTTATTTTCCAATATTCTTAATTGTATTTTCAATGAATCTTCAAAGAGATTGATATCTGATTCAAATTCTAATGTTTCTTCTTCAGAAATTATATATTCCGTATCCTACACATCTACAATTTCTAGTCTAAATTTTAAATTACTATCGTAGAGATTAAAAATTAACTGTGTAAGATGTTTACGCTTTCGTTAAAAGATAACCATAAAACATCACTTTTTTGTTTTGAGATTTTGTCACTAACATTCAACCGTAATGCGTGCTTACCATTGCCAGTTCTTTTTATAGGAAAATATCGCGCTTACCGACCGATCTTCTTTCTTTTTCTAAAGCACACTACTAAAGTGCGGATACGTGTAGGTTTTGTGTACACCCCAACCTAACACATCGGTTGATGCGGAAGGTTTAATGTCGACTATCCGATCACCTCCGTGTGTGCGTCGTAGTGATAAAACTATAACAGATAAGACTAGTCAAAGTTCCGATGCATTCCCGTCGGCCAGTGCTGCAAACAACACAAACCTACTAAGTACAGATGCTACGGAAAACACGGCTACTGACGTCGCTGCTACTTCTGTCCTTATGTGTTCGTTTAATACTAGTGATAACGATGCGAATTGTATAAACTCGGAACAATCAGGTAACCCGTTACTATTTAATAGCCAAACAAATGTTATACACGAAAAGACCATGTCTCTAAAAATTCCTTCCATTAAAATAATAAAAGACCGAGATCATCCGCAGTGGCAGATAGTAAATCACAAAGGAGCAAGAGAAATTAATCCTTTATCACCGGAACCTGATAACAAAATAAAAATCAACACAAAAAATAGATTCTCAGTATTAAGTAAAATGGCCGACGACGAAATAACTCGTCAAACAAAAGAATCTCAAACTAAATGGTCAGAAACTAAACCTCCGCCATATAGTCGGAGACTTTTCGATGCTCAAACAAAGAATTCAAGAAAATGTAGACGCTTCAAATTATAGCTACAAAACTATTAATGGGAGTGGGACAATACAAATACTAACAAAAGAGGTTGCTCATTGTAATTTGGTTTTCGAAGACAACACTCAACGATAGAAGAAGTCCACAGAGTAGTCAATGCCATCAACAAAATGAAGAAAAAAGTTATTGTGCTGCACTGTTCTTGGACATCAGTCAGGCGTTCAATAAGGTGTAGCATACATATACAAACTTAAACAACACTTCCCATACCACCTGTATACTCTCATGAAATCATACCTTCATGAAAGGCACTTCAGAGTGTGATATGAAGCAGAGGTTACATCGCTTCACAAAATAGAATCGGGTGTGCCACAAGGGAGTATTCTGGGTCCTGTACTGTACCTCCTGTTTACAGCTGACTTGCCGACCTGTCAAAGTACTATCACTACTACATTTGCTGATGATACGGCTGTACTATCCATAAGCAAGGATCCTTTCGAAGCAACTCGACTATTACAACAGAATGTAAAAATGATTGAGAAATGGACAAAAAAATGGCAGATAAGCCTCAAACAAAATCACATTATATACTATTTACAAAATGTAAACATAATGCAAAATCAATTACTGTGAAGGGTAAAGAACTGCAAGCCACCGATTGTGTAAAATACCTAGGAATGCACCTAGATAAAGGGCTAACTTGGAAAAGACATATTAACATAAAAAGAAAGCAATTGGACATTCAATTTCGTAAATACTACTGGCTTGTTGGAAGAAGATCATCATTATCTATACAGAATAAGTTACTATTGTACAAAACTATCTTCAAGCCAGTATGGTCGTACGGTATCCAATTATGGGGTACGACATCCAACTCAAATATTTCTAAAATTGAAAGATTTCAGTCAAAACTATACGTATTATGATCGACGCACCTTGGTACATCAGAAATGATGACATATATAGAGACCTAAAAATGGAAACCGTGAAAATGTAATTAGAATATACAGTGAAACGTACGCACAGCGCCTAAGATCGCATCCGAATCCGCTAGCAACAGGCTTAATTAATGATAACCCTCAACAGACACGTAGATTAAAAAGAAAAATACCATTACATATAATGTAACAATTAAGGTTGAGTCTCATTGGAGAACACCTTACTACTAAACAAATTGATATATACCCTGCCATACATGATGTTTAATGCTAGCTCTAGCAGATTACTTAAAAAAAAAAAAAGAGATTGTAGAGAAATAATTAAAACGCTTAAAGCGGAATACGCGATGTATCACACATACCAACTAAAGAAAGACCGTGCCTTCAGCGTGGTTCTACGAAATATACATCCTTCAGTACCTACAGAGGATATCGCCAGAGCATTAAGTAAAAAAGGGCATCGTACAAGAAACATATTTAATATTAAACATAGAGTTGATAAGCATCCTCTACCTCTATTTTTCTTAGATATCGAACCTAGTGAAAATAACAGTGATGTTTATAATATTCAATACTTACTGAATGCTAGAGTAAAATTTGAACAACCAAGGAAAAAAGACACAGTTGTACAGTGCATGAGGTGTCAACTTTACGGCCATACCAAATCATATTGTATTCGCACATATAGATGTGTTAAATGTGGACAAGGACATGAATCATATAAGTGTGATAAAGATAAACATTGCCAGCTACTTGTGCTCTATGCAAATATGCAAAGGTAATCACACGGCGAACTTTAAAGGCTGTGTCGTATACCAAAGAAGGAATAAATCAACCGCTAAAGGAAATGGAAACGATGATACAAATAAAAAATTTAAAAATCTTCAAAATAATAGCACAACCTATAATATAATAAATGAAACTGAATTCCCATCTTTAGCGGTAAATTCCAAAAACAAAAGAACATCATATGCATCAGCTGCATCTACCAAAAATGTAACATATTGTAACAACACTAAGTCAGACCAAAATACAGTAACATCGAATCAATTTTGACTGATTTTGTGAAAGAAATTAAAGATTTATTTTTTCAAGTAATGAATCAACAAACTCAGATGATAAATAACTTGCTACAGACTATGTCATCTATGGTTAATAATAAATGAATCACTTAATGATCGCAACCTGGAATGCAAATGGCATTCTAAATCATAAACGAGAAATCGAAAAAATTGATGTATTCTTAATCTCTGAATCTCATTTGACTAATAAAACCTACTTCCACATAGCAGGATATACTACGTATAATACTCCAAATCCAGATGGTAGAACACATGGTGGTTCAGTCATTCTAATTAAAAATAATATAAAACACCACGAAATATCTAAATACCAGAAAGATTACATACAGGCGACCAGTATACAAGTAACATCCGAAAATAAAAACATAGTTACCTCTGCTGTATACTGTCCGCCGGGACATAAAATCCTCCAATATCAATTTAAAGAATATCTGCAGAAATTAGTAGACACGTATATCATAGGAGGAGATTATAATGCTAAAAACACTTACTGGGGGGTCACGGCTTATCACGCCGAAAGGTAGAGAACTATAAAAAGCTATATATCAAAATAAATGTGATATAATAACAACTTACTCGCCGACATATTGGCAGACTGGTCAAAATAAAAAGCCAGACCTGCTTGATTTTTTCATAACTCGAGGATTATCTACATTCTATATCAAAATTCAGTCAGACTACAATCTCTCAACGGATCACTCGCCAGTTATTATGACATTAAATAACAGCATTATAGTTAGAAAAACAACTCCAAAAATACACGCTGCCAACACTGATTGGGAGTTATTCAGAGAAACAATCGATAAAAATACAAATTTGCGTATACCTCTTAAGACTGAAGTGGATATTGAGAATGCGCTCCAAAGCTTCATTTTTCTCACTTCAAAAGCAGAAAACTGTTCCTGTAATATGTTATCCGAAAGAAATAATCGATGAAGTTTAAAAAAAGAGAGCTATACGGAAACAATGGCAGCTATTCCGGAATCCACTACTTAAACGAGAATTAAATAAACAAACCAAAAAAGTAAAAAGTTTACTACAAAAATTAAAAAATGATACCTTTAAACAGCACGTATCTGCACTATCTCCTTTAGCACCGGATTATTCATTGTGGAAGGCAACCCGGAATTTAAAAAGGCCAAAGCTACCTGTTCACCCCATTCGCAAAGATAATGGAGCATGGGCACATAATAATAAAGATAAAGCTAATGAATTCGCTAAATATTTGGCTAAAGTATTTCAGCCTCACACAGGCAAAGGAAGTTCATTAACAGAAGCTTATAATATGAACATGTATCCTCGAATTAAACTTGCATCTCCGGAAGAAATAAAAGCTGTAATAAAAAAATTGAATCCAAGAAAATCTCCTGGTTACGATCTCATAACAGCTAGAGTACTAAAAGAGCTTCCAAGTAAAGGAATAGTTACATATTTAATGCGATAATTAGATTGAGCTATTACCCGGCACAATTAAAATTCTCACAGGTAATAATGATTAATAAAATTGGTAAGCCACCTACTGACGTAACGTCATACAGGCCTATCTCTTTATTACCAGTATTATCCAAGCTATATGAGAAACTAATTTATAGACACATAATACCAATAGTAGAGAACAATAAAGTTATTCCGGATCACCTTTAGATCAAAACACTCCACCATACAACAGGTGCATACAATAACGAACAAAATAGAAAATGATCTAATATATGACTCAGTATTCCTGGACATAAGCCCGGCATTCGATAAAGTTTGGCACACGGGATTGTTGCATAAAATCGGGAAAATATTACCATTATTGCAAACTATTCGAATCCTACCTGAGCGAAAGGTACTTTCGAGTGAAGTATGACGATTAAGTGTCTGAAATACATCCTGCTAATGCTGGAGTGCCTCAGGGGAGTGTTTTGGGTCCGTTGCTTTACCTGCTTTATACTGCTGATTTGCCTAAATCTGAAAACGCGCTAGTTGCTACATTTGCTGATGATACGGCCGTTTTATGTTCAAACAGTTGTCCTAATGAAGCGAATGAAATATTACAGACAAGCGTAAATCTCATCACCTCTTGGTGTGAGAAATGTAAAATTAAAATTAATGAAGCAAAATCGACTCATGTGACATTTACAAACAGAAAAATTACTACAAAAGATATTATTATGAACAAAAACATCGTACCAATTAAAACCAAAGTGAAGTACCTTGGACTATATCTGGATAGCAGGTTAACGTGGCGTAACCATATTGTAACTAAAAGAACAGAACTCAATATGAAAGTAAGGCGAATGTATTGGCTAATAGGATGAAAATCGAAACTCACCTTAAATAACAAGGTTATACTTTATAAACAGATACTCATGCCAATAGTAGCGCAAAAAGTAATGTAAAAATAATACAAGCATTCCAGAATAAAACTCTGAGAACAAAGAAGAAGCAGATGCCCCTAGGTACGTAAGCAACGAGACATTACACCGTGATTTAGCTGTACCATATGTGCAAAATGTCATTAAAAACGCAACTAAGAAGCATGCTGATAGGTTGGATAAACATACCAATTGGACATCAATTATCCTACTGGATAATATGGAGGAGATTCGCCGGCTACAACAGACGAAACCACTAGATTTACTCTAGTTAATGGCACGTTATGATGAAAAGCCGCTATGTGAACACTAACTAGCTACAACATCAATGGATGGGGCTATAAGTGACTAAATTGTAATCACCTATGATGACAACTACTGATAGCCTAGACAGGCTAGGCGTAGATTATAGCAGAGATTAAAAAAAAAAAATTCTCTATACATCTCCACATTAGTTTTTCAAATTCCTCAGTATTTTTTTTTCTTAGATCCTTATATCTTCCATATTCTTCTTCTTTCATAAATTGATATATTTCTTGAAAACACGCCATCGACAGATACTCTACTTCGTATAAACACTGTCTTAATACGTATGTAATAATGATCACTTTTTACATTACCGCAGATTGATTTCTTATAAATATTTCGTTAATTAAAAGGATTGTTTTACTTCAAATATTTGTAATTTCTCTTGTCCCTAATATTTTTCCCAAATAATTTTGCTAGTTAATGTATTCTGCCAACTATGATTTTAAAGAAACATGTTGTTTTTCAGTTGTTCATTTTATCCATTTTTATCAGATAATTTTCCTGGTGTATTTTCACACATCCTGATTTTTACATACCTTGTAGTTTCTCATTATATATTTTAACCTATTTCATATTTGTATTTTACTACATCAACTTCATTTTTTTCAATCAATCATTTATTTTTTGATCATGGGAAGTCATTTACATTTTATAATTCTTTCGCTCGTTCTGATTCTCACAAAAACTAGAAGCAAGGCTTATACATGTTGCTTGGATACAAATCAACAATAAGATTGTAGAAAAATTACTTTAGTTCTTAAGTTTTTAGTAACCTTCTCTATCATATGTATAAAACCAATTCTGATATGATTTTTTTCACTAAAGAAACTTGTTCGTTTAAATTTTACTCCGTTTTTTTTAATAAGTTATTTTTCCCATCACATCAAATAATGTTGGATATATGTAGATGTTAAGCACCTCCATATCTGTTTCTTATAACTAGGATTTATTTTATGGAACTTAAGTACATTATTAAGCCACATATTAATTTACTTTTAAAAAATTCGCAGTTGATGTATAAAACATATTTTTTTCATAAAATATATAGTTCACATAATTTACTTCCATGCGTATTTCTATCTGCTAAATTTAAAATAATTTCATAGTTTAGTTTTCAGTTATATCATTTACATGTATGTGACTCTTTCGTCCTACACGAATATACATGAAGGGATATTAATTCTATAACTTAGACGACACAACTATCACACAATAATGACTATTTTCAAAAACATTTCAATTTATGCCGGTGACTTAAATATACGAAACATAAATACAAACGATAGTTTAATACTTTTAGCGCATAAAAATTTTTGAAAATTATTTCTATTATAATCCTTATGTGCATTATTTCTTTAAAAACAAATAAGTTGAAATTACCTAAACTCATCTTGGTGTAGACTCATAGGTATAATTATGCATAATGATAAAATTAATGATACAATATAACCAGCTATCTGGCTCAATAAAAGAATATTCGTTAATGCCATAATTAAATTTAGTTCTACATTTTAAAAATAATGAAAAACACAACCATTAACGAATTAAATAATTTCGCTTTTTTTAGGCTTGATGAGAAAAACTAATGTATGCATATATGTATTTATAATTATTTGGACGTAGATTAGATACTTAGATAAAGAATATTCTTTCATTAACGGAATATAAACCTTATATTTTTAAAAACTGATTATAGAAAATAATTCATTAATAACTGACAAATATAACAAATTTTTTAAAGAACCTCTATTGCATAAAAGTCGATGATTTCAACTTGCAGTTATCTTTATCATCAACGCACGCAATTCGATTTTGATAATATTCCAAATTTTAAATTTTCTTGTATGTTTCCGGTTTTGTAAGGTATGTAACAACATGTATAATTTCTATAAATTTAGTATGGTACTAACATTTACTTAATTATGTAATTTGTTTATGCTTCAATCAAATAGGTTATATTTATGATTTTATTTCAGTACATTTAACAGGTGTTGCACGTTATTCAAATTAATTTTGTAATTTCATAAATAAAAATAGGTTTTATACGTCAAGCTACTGTTCTCACTATGAAGAAAATAGCAATTTTTGGCGGAAGTGGGAATACTGGACAATGTGTTGTTGAAGCTGCTTTGAATTCTGGTTAATAATTACGATTTTTTTTTACTATGTTCGATATAATTTCACTATAATACTTGATAACAAATATTTAAACCTAACGTAATTTTCTATGTGGTTACTATTTTATAATAAAAATTAATTTGTAAAAGCTGCTTGGTCTGTGTTCCCTACTACCATGTCGCTCAATCGAAAAAAAAATGATTTATTAAAGATCCAGTAATCCCCGTCACTTATACATTTCATATAAATGTAATAGTGAAAGGAATAAATCTTTTTATTACTTTTACAGTATTTATCCGTTTTTCAGTTATTTGTCATCAGGGACTTTTCATTTCTAATCGAAAAAATATAAATATGTTACAAAATATTTTAAAATTGTATGTACTCTTTGATTTACATGATTTTGTGATAGCGCTAAAGAATAGTGATGAGTTTGAAAATAGTTTGTAGCCATTGTTTAAACTACTTCATTAGAAAATAAACATAAATTAAAAAAAAATAACCGCGTGTCTATATAAGTTTAACTTGCGGTTCACAGTAAAAACTTTTTCAACCGTACATATAAAAACATATTGACCATAATCCGTATAGAAAAGCAGTATTATTTAAAATGTGCATGACGGTTGGTTGTAATTAGGTTATATAATTATAATTAACAAACAACTACAATGTTAAACGTTTATTCTTAAAATTATGCAATTAATATCCTAGTAAAAATGTTCTAAATATATAGTTTATTAATATATTTAATGCATTGGTTACTTTATCGTAAAATCATATGTGAGCACTCTTACACTTGTAAAATTTTAACTGACCAGTTTAATAAAAACAGTTTGTAACATTTGACCTTTATAGTGTGTGTTAATTTGAGCGATGAAAATTTCGCGTTGAATATGAAATATATGTCGTTTACGTAATTTTTATATTTATTATGAAAATGTATATTATCAACAATTGTACAAATCTACCTGAGTTTTTTTTCTTCCATGGTGTAAATAACTTTAAAATAGTAAAGCTCAATTCCATGTAGTTACCAATTAATACAGAGAAATCAATCTTAAGAGCCCTAATGTTCTCCAGTAAACTGAACATTACTTTTTAATTTTGAAAACAATATAATTATATTTTACTTTTTTTTCTCCATATATATACTTTTAACGTTAAGTCGATAATTTTATTTATCGATGCAAAATCAATTGTTACATAATCAGTTTAATTTTTAAGTTAAATAACAATTGATGTTGTAGGATAAAATAGGAAAACACTTGTTGTTGCTATATACTGTCTATAATTTGTGAAATGTATACTTGAAATATCTAATTTGTGAATTATTTCACGATCATTTTTCACTTTTCTATAGCTTGAATACATCACGATGATTATATATATATGTAATACTATTTTTTATTGTTGTTTTTTTTAGTATTTCTCAAGATCATACCGATTATGAAACTTTAGTATATTGGATTTCGAAAACAATTCTTTATTATATATTTAAATAAATTAGACAGTTGTATCACTATATTGTTTGAACTCTTCTTTCCAGTTGTTTTTAAATAGCGTATCAAGATGTAATATTTATTACATTAATTTAATGTTTTATTGTAGGTTTTGAAGTACGTGCGTTAGTGAGAGACCCTGACCGTTTACCAGAACAACTTCGTAATCAAGTAGAAGTAATTTGCGGTGATGTATTACATCAACAAGATGTTGAAAAAACTGTTGAAGGACGACATGCAGTGGTAGTCGCACTGGGGACAAGAAATGACTTAAGTATGAAATGAGTAATACACATATTTATTTTACATAGAAACCTAAAAAAATCATCTGAAAAATTAAAAACTTAAGATTTATCGTCTTTAAACTTAAATTAGGTTTATTTAATCTATCAAAAAAGCCTTGTGGAAGTAAAAACATAGTTAAATAATATGATTTAAAAGAAAAATTAGAAACTATTAGTGTTCGGAGATTGATACACATGGGAAATTTAAATAGAATCAAAATATCATCAATTAGAGGTGTTTGTTTTTATTTTAGTATAAATAATTATGTAATAATACGATTTTTACAGTATAAGATATAGCAGACGAATTTGATTATAAAGGTCATTGAGGGTGTTCAAGAAAAAATGTAAATTTCTTTCAAACTACGAATGCCAATTTGGATAATTTTTTCGCTATAAACAAGAAATGCTTTCTCTAAGCTCCAAAATTCAGACTCGTAGCTTTTTAATAGAAAAAAATTCGGCATCTATATATAAGGTTGTAGTCTCTACACAAATTTTCAGAAAGTAAGTCCCTTAATAATGTTAAATCACTTCGAACTTTTATAGCTCTCCATCTGCTATCATTAAGATGACCAATATGACTTTGGACGAGTTTAATGGTTCGATGTGAAATTTTTAGCAATGTGTACTTAAATATTTGAACCGAATTGTAACTTTGTATGGAATTGTTCACATATGATATGTTTATATTGTAACTCACTTGTGTGTCAAGTTATTTTTTAATGATTAATTTATATTTTTAATTTATAGGCCCAACTACGATGATGTCGGATGGTTTATCGAACATTATTTCTGCAATGAAAAAAAATAACATTGACGTAATTTCAGTTTGTTTATCAGGTAATATTTAATTTTTCATATTTGAAATCGCACCTTTATAAAATGCTTATATCACTCTTTAGAAAACATAATGTATGAATATTATGTTCATTATAAAAAATATATATATATATGTATAAATTACAAATTATTCCTGAGTAAAATGAATCATTCTATCAACAAAATATTTTTCGAAATTAAGTTGTAATTTAACCTTCTGCAACTGACACCTTTTTGCTTACCCGTATACATAATAATCTGAATTCGTTCAATTGAGCATAGTTAATTAACGAGTAGATTAAGGTTTTTTTGCACATTCAACATATTTTTTTATAAATTACGCGTATAGTTATAATGACCTTGCAGTTATCGATAAATCGATGGGATTTATTTTAATATCAGTGTAAAAATTAATTTTTGTTATATGGAAAATATGCGACAGTTAATGATAAAATTATCTTCGTTTTTAATGTAAGAATACATCTTCTAAAGAAACTTGCGTTTAAAAATATACGTATTCTTATCTGTGCGGCGTATATATTAAAATCACTTATGATTTTGTCAATTAACTAACGTGTATTTACGATGAATCATGTCTAGATAAAGAAAATTCAGTGAATGAACTTTTGATAACCTAAAAATTATAGGCTTAAAATATTCGATAATAACTTTATTATATTATACATAGTAGTAGTCATTAATTGAACACTTATGAGTTTCTATAATTCGAATAAATTTTGATAATTAACAACCACACTAATAATCATATAAATGCATGTATTTTTATACGATGTATGTTGAATATTCTTAAATTATACGTGCATATTTAAACTAGGACAAATGATTCAATACTAAATTCCCGATTAATTTTGATTACGCATACTGATTTATATCAACTTTTTAATGATTAATTTGTCATCTTGGCGTATTTTGCATTATTATGAGAATCAACAAACAGCCTGATAGATTGTTGTTGCCGTGGTTAATAGAAATTTTATCGACGAATATAATACAGAGTGCATTTTAATAATTTTTCCACTCCGACTATGTGATCAATAATGCTACTTCATATCAATAGTGAAGTGAATTAATCCTTCAGCGAGTTTTTCTTTGAAATCAAGATATTACGCATATATGTTGATAGTGATTTTGATCTATATTTTTTGCTTTAAAAGTTTATTAACATCAGTTTAGTTTAATTTGCCATTGTTTAAAGTACTGCTGTATCCAAAACACATCGACAACAACACATTTTGTGTCATATTGAAAATTCCATTCGTGCTGCATTGTTAAGAATTTATATTACTTGATTGTTTCATTTACTGTTGTGGTTTTTTTTTTGACTCGTTCTCATTTTTTTTATATTATATGTAAGATCTATTATTCTTTCTTTATTGTTTCTTTGAATATTCTATTCTCTCTCTCTCAAATACAGTCGAAGCCGCTTATAAGGGACACATCGGGCGAAAGTAATTTGTCCCTTGTAACCGGCTGTCCCTTAAAAGCGAATTTTTTAAAATCTCTTATTGAAGCGAGTGGGTGTTAGAATATATACAATTTAGTAAACAATTAACATACTTATAACCTTATTAATGCGTAATATTTATTTATATGGAAATTAAGAGAAAAATACAGGAGGCATACATAAGGTAAAAGAACCTGACTTGATATTTGTAAAAATTGTTCATTTACTATAAAAATGCGCTATAGTTGTTTGGTGTAAATTCTTCATCTGCTGCGTTTGAACAAAATCTGCACAGTTATCTAATGATGCCGTAGGAGCACCTTCATTATTCTGTTGCATAAACTACCGCCGGAGCTTTTCAATACATTTTTTCGCCTCTGCAGTAGACACAGGAGGTAAGGAAATGTCATCCGTGTCATCATCACTTTCTCATTCTTGTATTTGTTTCTTTGCGATATTTTCCATAATTTCGTTATCCAAATCTTCAATATTATTGTCACAGCGTGGCAGATTGGCGCCAATATCTGAAAATTGTTCATAGTTGGTCACACGTAGTAATTCATTCGGTGTTTCATTACTTTCCATTTCAACAATTTCATAATCGGGCTCGTTGAAACCACAATGAGCAAAGCAGTTCTGAATTGCCATAAAAGTGACTTTTCTCCAGCTATCAGCAACAAATTGTATAGCCTGCAGTATTGTTATTGTGGAACTGATATCTTTTGCCATTGTAGAAACTGTTACCAGGTCGTCTTCAATAGCTTCTAAGATATGCTGCATCAACATCTTCCTATATTGCACTTTTAAATTTTTTATGACACCCATATCAAGTGGCTGAATTAGTGAAGTAGTGTTTGGAGGTAAGAATTCAATTTGAATATTCTTCAGTTTAATGATAGTGTGGTGCGAAGTTACATTGTCAATAAGGAGCAAAATTTTTCTAGAATCTCTCTGTAATTCTGTATTCCAGTCTTCTAACCATTTTGAAAAAATAGTAGCAGTCATCCATGCATTTTTGTTTGCGTAATATGTTGCTGGCAGATTATTTACATTGAGATTTTTAAAGCAACGTGGCTTTTTAGTTTTATCAATAAATAAATATTTTTTTTTTGTCACTTCCAGTTGCATTGCAACAACATAGCACAGTGATATGATCCATAGCTTTTTTCGAACCAATAAACTATTCGTGTTTGTATACTAATGACCCATCTGGAGTGGCTCGATAAAATAAACCAGTTTCATCCGCATTATAAATGTCATTCAGGCTGTAACTTTGAAGGAATTTGGAAATTTTGCTTGAACTCCATTGTTCAGCTCCTGTCAAATCAGCGCTTGCCTTTTCTCCGTGAGCTTTTTTGAATTTGATATCGTGTCTCCCTTTCCACCGAGCAAGCCAACCATAGCTGCAAAGTGTTCATAACCCATTTTTTCGCTAACTCTTCAGATTTTAATTACAACATTGGCCCACTGACATGAACACCTCGTTGTGATACTGTGCTAAACCATAAATTAATAGCTTCATCAACCTCTGGGTTTTTACCTTCGCTTTTCCGTTTCCTTTCCACCACCTGACTGCTCACTCCATTTTTTACGTAAGTTTGTTCATCTGTTTTCAAACGGGAAATGGTGTTTTTGCAGAAGCCCATGATTTTTTTTAACTCCCGAATAGGCATATTTGGGAGGTTGAATTTCGATTCTGCCTAAAATAGAAATTTTTTGCTTTAATGATAAACATTTACGCTACATTTTATTCATACAAAAAATTCACCGGAACTAAAAAAAGAAAAGAAAATTTTCGTAAGGAAAAAAAATAAAACCGCACAACGCACTACAGTTTTTGCAGAACTAAACTAAGAACATAATGAGCTATCGAAGAGAGCATAATTAATAAAGGAACAGAGCAAAAAACAGTATAGCGTCAATGAGAGAATGTCAACACAAGGACATCTCAAACAAAAGGAAGAAAAACCAAAAATGTTCAGGTAAACAAAAAAAGAATTCTAAAAATGACTAAAATATTTTAGTCATTTTTATTCAATTTTTATTTATGTGAACATTTTCGTTTTACGACCGGAAGTGTCATTTTATAACTCAGCTCGCGTATCGCCCGTCGTACTATTTATTGCCTTGAAAGTCTGTTAATCTTTGTCCCTTAAAACCGACGCGTTGTACCACTAAAGCGAACTAAAACAACCTTCATTTCATACGTTTGTTTCGGGGTTTTGCTGATTGTCCCTCTTATCCGGCGTCCCTTAAAAGCGGCTTTGACTGTATATACATATATATATATAATTTTATTCTGTTATACATTTTTCAATTTTACAAAAAAATATTTATTTTTGAAATGAAACTAAATTTTAAAAACTCGATTAACAGGTTAATACCGTTATTTTTTTTATCAATTATGTTTTTTAATGTTTTAATGCATGGTATTATTGTATATGATTTACAGCGTTTTTATTTTATGACGTGGAAAAAGTCCCTCCGATGTTTAGAGATTTAAATGAAGACCATCAACGTATGTTGAATTATTTGAAAGAAAGTTCATTAAAGTGGATTGCCGTTTTGCCACCACATATCGCTAATGTTCCGGCCACCAAATATACGATACTTCATGATAAATCACCGGGAAGGGCAATATCGAAATACGATCTAGGGTCATTCTTGGTGAATTGTCTTTCAGATCAGCATCATTATAACAAAATTTGCGGCATTAGCAATGTAATCGAATAATTCCCTACTAGCGATAATTTTTATGCAACAAATGAATGTTGACAAAGAATGAACGTTTTCCAATATTGTACCAAAAGAACATTTCTTTCAACTTACAGAGTTTAGTGCTACCATACTTGTTTACATTATATATATATATATATATATATATATATATATATATATATATATATATATATAAAGCCCTGTACTGTAGATAAGTATCCCATATAATTATTAAACATAGCAGCTATAATGCATGTATGTTATAAAATGTATTTCGTTTTTTAAAATTGTTGGATGACAGTATTCATTTTTCAGAAATCTGTCGAAACTATTCATTATATTCGTGGACGGCTGTTACTTAATGAAAATAACTAGTAACTTTATATACATATATATATATAATAAAGCCTTCAAATATAACTACTTAAAAAACAAAAAAAAATTGCATTTGAATCGTACACAAAATCGTTACCTTAATTTTATTGATAAAGTATCTTGTGAATTTTTATTCATTTGTAGCTGTTATATAAATATTACTCAATTTTAAATATCACTATGGAAATTTATTATAAGCAATTGATAGATTGTAAATTTTCCAATATAGTTAATGTTAGTTAAATAAATATATTGACGTATGGGCGGATATGTTATTTACGTGTAAACATGTAAGTACAACATTTCAGAGATCAAATAAATATTTTATTCTTATGGTATTCAGACGTACAAGAAATGAAATACAACTTTAGTTTTCAAGCAATAACCTCTTTAATATTTTTATACGATCTATCACTTCGCATTTACTTATAAGTGGATATTCATATTAGTTTTTGTCCAACACGTCTCACCCGTGGTGGTGGTTCTTTCGTGTATGTACTGTTGTATTTTATAAATCAACGAATATAAAATAGAATGACTGTTTTGCCATATATAATTAGTTACTCCGTGTATAACAGGGTTTTCTATATTCTTTGTAGCATTGAAAAACATGCGAAATCCATTTCCAAATTAACATAGTCGATGATTCCGTTAAAAATTTTGTTTGTCAAAAATTTTCATTTACTTTCTTTCCTTCACTGAGCATAAATTTCGTCTACATTATTACATCTGCGTAAATTCTTCTTAAACTTTATTCTGCTTTTCTCTTAAAACACGTTTCATAGGTGTTACGTTAATATTGTTCCTTATGTCATTAAAATTAAAACTGTCATTGAAAAGGTTAATATTTAATAAGCGCTCAAGTGTACCTTATATTCATATCCATAATTACTTATAGAAGTTGACGTCAAACTTAATCATTTTCAAACGTAAAGAAATATCTACGTCTTCCTGTCAGTTTCAGCTTCATCCCACTTCTCAAACAACAAAGACATGATTAAATTTCAAATATGGAACAGACTGTACAGAAATACCTTATAGCAGGCTTGAATGTTTCATCTCACTACCACTACCACCCTCTCCGAGCCTATGATCGCCACTGAGAGTCCTACCGTCAAGAAATAGATCTAGCGGCAAGACATCACAGATAACATAATCTGCAGAGGTTGGCGTAATTCGATATAAAGAAGTCATCCGAAGCCGAAATTTCCTCTGCTATTTGTTGGCCAGATCAAGAAAATGGCCGCACCATACCCGAAACGGGTCTGAATGAGTCCTTTATATAAAAAAGTCGTACGTTCCTTAAATGAAAGACCCGATGCATTTTCCTGTAAACGCAGTAATTTATTATATATGTCCATACACTTGGAAGAAATTTACTGGAAATGAGGAACGAACGATAATTTATTGTCAATGATTATACCCAAGTATTTTAAAGATGCGGAAAATGGAATGCTTGAATCAGATAATAATTCAAGTTCATTGATCCGGCCAACAAGCGATGTATTCCCAAACACAGAAAATCTGCATTTATTAGGGGAAAAACTTAATCCTATATCTGTCACACTCCAAGTATTTGGAAATACAAGAAATTAGTAGTAATATGGGATTCTTAGCTGTAAACACTAAACATACATCACCGTCATAGGAGATAAGCTGACGTGTAGCATTAATGTAAAAATAGAAATGTTGAACTTTAAAGTGCACAGTGGAGTACAATATGTTTCACAAAGTAGGTCCGAGTACCGAACCGTGAGGAACGCCACAAGAAGGTGCTCTAACTCCAGCCGACGATCGAAATTTAAGTGTAGTGAAACGATTCTAAAATAATCTATAATAATATTAACTACAAAAGGATTCACTAAATTATCAATCAGAGCATCAACAACTGCAGACCAACGGCAATTTTCGAATGCCCCTTTAATATCGTATGAAATAACAGCTGAATAACCTTCTGAAATACACTACTCGACCGTTGAAACTAAAGAATGAGCAGCATGTTCAGCTTATAGACCTGAGCGAAAACCAAATTGAAGGTTATTTAAAAAGAGAAAAAAAAAGAATTGAGTTTATAGACGAAATTAATTTATAATAATGTGGATTATATTACGTTTTATGGTAATAAATGACTGCTTATGTACAATGTAAGTTAAGTAATAGTATATAAACAATGTGATTATATTCAAAGTTGAAAATTTACTTTTAAGTATTAACTGTTCAGTAAGCTTCCAAAACCGGTATTCCAAAAGCACATATTCCAAACTACTATCGTGTTAGGCCGTGTTTATTGTGTTGTGTTAATCGTACACAGAACTCGTTTAATAAGTTACACGTGTCATCTATTTTCTTTTACTTATTATTTTCTCTTTCTAATTTTTTACATATAATAAGCTTAATACATTTTACAAGTCAGTGAACATTTCAAGCGATGGAGACGGACTCTGTAAGTATATTTAAGAAATTAGTGGAAATACCTAACGACAGTTACCATAATATAAGTATAAGGCTTCCTTCCCATGAACTCAGAAAACGCGCATTTTATCGCGTGATAATGCGAGGTTAACTCTTCGTTGCGTTCTTTGCGTGCACATGCGTATCATTTCTTTGCGATATTGGTACTCGCGTAAACTAATGTAGTGTTTATTTAGCGAAAAATGGATGTAAAAAGTGCTGTGTGCTTGTGGATAGTATATACACGAATGAGAAGATGGAGGCAAATAAATACAAGGAAATATTGGGTTCATCTAATTTAAACAGAAAGCCTTTCTTTAAACCTTTATGTTACCTTATGTCCAAAACTCAAAGATCATGATGACAAATTTTTTAATTACTTTATAATGTCAATTAAATCATTTTCTTATCTGTTAGATATAATTAAAGACGATCTAAGAGCCAATGAACAAGAAGATATTGTAAAATTTACTAATTTTGTAAATAAAGGACAATTAAAGTGGCAAGATGAAATGGTTAATTAATTATCTATTTACAAGTTATTAAAGACAAAATAACAAACTGTACACGAGGTTCTATTTTTTTCATCGTGAAAAAATTAAAACTCGTTCTTCCCAAGCTGTTTTTTTTTTTACAAACATTATTCGAATATTCATCGTTTGTCATATTCCATATGGCTAGTGTTTTTCCATTTCATGAAATCCATGTCTTCCATTGTATTAAAAATAATAAAAATTTAGAACATACAAATAAAACAATCAAAGATCAAACACCGCTTTAAAACGCACGTTACACGACACACTCCCACGGTGATGTCTGGTACTTCAAAAGTTCAAACCGCAGCATGACGCGCATATTGAGAATTTTAAAGTTTTCTTGCGTTATCGCGAAACATGGGAAGAATTTATAGGAATTGTACATATTTAAATACGCACGGTTGTAAATCGCTAATAAACGCGCGTTTTCTTGCGTTCATGTTAGTAGGCCTAAATCTTTATCGCGAAATTCTCAGATAAGCGATAATAATAAATCTAACAATTTGTGTTGCGATGATATTGGGCAAAATAATATCAGTAGCGATGATGATGGTAATAATAATATTTATATTTATGTGATAGTAGTAATAACAATAGTACTAATGATTTTGGCACGAATGTTTGCACAACACATTTATTAACTCACAGTATATAAAAAACTTTCACATAATTATTACGTCTTACCGAGTGGCAAATGTTAATCTTGGCAATTAAGTTATATGCAAGTTACTATTGAAATATACCAACGTTGAATACTTTCAATGTAACGGCACTAATAGAATCAAAGCTATTTTCAATAGTATTGAACTTGCTAACATATTTGTTGAACAGGGCAACGAAGAAATTATTTAACCCACGTTCCTGTTGTTCAGTGTGATTAATGGCATCCCTCAAATATTTCAGAGGCAGAAATTTTCCGAAATATGAAAAATTTTATTCAAGTGGAACGTACCCTGTTGACTTGAATTATTGTTAATCCCAACACAAAATAGTTAATAAATTCCTTGTTAACTCTCGCATTATATCAGGTGTATTTAGTGTTAAGGATCTTATGATTATTACAATATTATTACTATTATTATAAATTAATTTCATGTTTAGGAAAGAAAAGCGAATAAAATAATTTAAATAGGGGAGTAATGTCGGACCGCTTGAAAATAGGTAAATATTTAATATTTAAAATTAAATTAAAAACATTTAATAACAATATCAAGAAAACCAACGAGACTTACTTTTTTCGTATCTAGGATATAAAATACTTGTTTACTTTTTTCGTATCTAGGATATAAAACACTTGTTTCAAAACTGGGAAAACATACCGTTACAAGAATACGATTAATGAATAAAACGTAGTGTATTTGCATTCTACATATAAAAGTATGTATAATTTTTATTTTTAAAGAAATACCCGAACTTTTGACACTCAACATGAAAATATTCGTTTAATAAAGCCAGTTATAACAAATTTCGTAAATTCTCTTAATTTGTAACTACATAAACAATTTTTTTTTCAATATATTGTTACGTACGATCTTAATATTACTATTAAATAAGTACATCTGTTAGTAATAGAAAAATAAAAGTGAACAAGGATAGTTGTACTCCAGCGAATAAAACTCCTTAAATATAAACAAATAAACATATATTTTGAGGCGGCGTTATCTTGCTCATTTAGATTATAGTGATGAAAATTGTGAAATAAGATTTTTTTATTTTTGAATAAATACAACTCTAAACGCAAATGTACATTTATATGATACTTGTGTTATATTTGGATAAAAAATTTCGATTAAATGCCAAACTAATAATATCATTAATGTTAACAGTAAAAGTTAAGAAAGCGTTAATAAACTTAAAAATTATCAAATAACAATAGGACACTAAGCTGTTAATGAATTTAAATTATGACTATGTGTTGAGCGAGAAAAAGTAAAAACAAAAGCATACTTTTTTGTGTGTGTCACACCAGTCTTTTAACCGCAATTGACATTGATAACATACTATCATAGTTTTTATTAACCCATTTCCCAATGGAAAAGAGTCAACGCCTATGTATATATTAACAGTTGATACCACCTCCCTAGCCCACATACACGGGTCAGGTGTGGAGAGCACAATTATTGATAATATTGAATACTTTATGTTTATTTTTTGCTTCCGATAACAATGCAAGCATCATTGGTACCCACTCCTCACTGAGTATACAGGCTAGGGGGAGAGTAAATTCCAAACAGAGTATTCATTTCGACCATTAGGTTCACAACCGAAGTACGCTGCTATATACATGCCATAGTTATGTAAAATCAAAGATATCTCGCGTCCATGTTCTTTTTAGTCTTCTACGTGGATTACCAGGCAACACTGGTCTATACATGCTCAATATTTCCATGTTTCGGTTATTTTTTAATTCGCTGAAAAACTTCCTGTATCGGTTGAGATAGTACTCACGCACATACTCTATCTCCAAATCATGGTGTAGAGTAATGTTAGAAACAAAATATGAAGCGTTGAAGTATCTTCGACTGTAGCTGCTGAATTCGATTTAGATTTGATGTAGCTGATGTACCGTAAACTTCAAGGCCATATTTCCATATAGGCGCCAGCACAGCCAAATACACTATTTGCTTGCATAGTAGACTAGTTACTGATCTTTTGCCTATTATATGCTTGAGGTTGTTCATCTTTAACAATATTTTTTGACGCACATACTCAATATGTGGTTTCCATGTGAGCCGTCGATCAAGAAACAAGCCTAGATATTTGACACAGTTGTGATGCGCCAGAGTAACATCATTGATTTTCCTTTGCGCACAAGACCTTCTATTCAGTGTAAACGTTATTTGACGACTCTTTTCATGATTTTAATTTTCCATTTAGTGGCCCATGAGCTAATTTTATTTAGATGTTCCTGGACTATGACAGATGCGTATATTGGACTGTCATGTGTTGCTAAAATACAGATGTCGTCAGCAAAAGTAGCCAACAGTGTATTCTTCATGACCGGTATATCCGCTGTATAAATTGAAAACAGCAACGATCCTAGTACACTACCTTGTGGAACAGATGCTTGAATTGCATATTTCTTCGACAATACTGAATTCAGCTTAACTTGAAAGAACCGATCAGATAGGTAGCTTTGTAATAATTTGTAAATATCATTTAGCATTGATTCTTTCAGCTTGTATAAAAGTTCGTGATGCCAAACACGATCGAATGCTTTCTCTACATCAAGGAAAATACCATTGCAGTATTGTTTCCTTTCGAGACACGTTGTTTCAATTTGAGAAGTAGTCCAGGGTGCCAGACTTTATAAAATGCATGGGTAACTAACAAAACAGAAGAACACTTTTGTTTTCTAGTGTTGAAGAGATAGTACCGACTTTATTCAAAATTTTAAAATTATCGAATACAATTGTTACATAAAAAATATATAATCACAACTTTTTTAAATGAAAAAGCTGCAATTAATTTTGCAATTATTTAATTTTAGTACCTTGCATGAATTAAAAATGAAACTATTTTTTATTATTGTTTTAAAATACGATTTTTTTTTTTTGTTGCTCATGCTGTTTGAAATTGTAAAATTAAATAAAAATGACTTGTTGACTGAAAAATTTGGAACAAATAGGTAAGTGAAGGACATTTTAAAATAATTTATACATTAAATTAAACTTGAACTGCCTCATTTTCATACTACCAATTTATTATTGCGGTCAAGTATAAACTACAATATTGCAGGAAATAAAATACATTCAGCAAAAAATTGTATTATTTTCATTTAATTTTAAATTTTAATATTGCTAAGTATGTATTTTCTATCTCATTATTCTCCTTATTTCTTTCGTACCACTTTTTTTAGGAATTCTAGTCCGAGTTGGATGGATTTCGCCATTTACACGATGATGTATACTGAGAAAACTAACGGTGACGTATTACTGAGAGAAGATAACGATGACGTGCCATAAAGTATATTTTTTGAAGTCAGTGGAATAAGAAAATATTTAATCCATAAAAAATTATATAATACTCATGTATTTTAAAATTTAAATTTAAAATCTGCGATACAATAAAAATAGTGTAAATACATAATTATTAAACATCCTTGTCTTTTGTGTAATTATCAAAAACATTTACAAATCTATTTTAATTATCTATACTTTCAAATAATTCGATTTTTACACTTTTTCTGACATATATGTATAATCACTGTAGCATTTAATGTTATCTACGTCTTGAGAATTTGTGATGTGATCGTACGATTGCAACATATTTATAGATGCTATTTTAAATGGTCAACCGGCATCGAAACATGTTGTTTTACATCACAAAAAAATATATTTTTTAATTTACGACGAATGACGTCATCGTGTTAATGACAAAATTCTTTCAATTCAACACGGACTTTTCATTCATATTTCATATTTGTAATAATCACAGCATTCACCGCACATTACTTAATTTAATTCGAACGCAATATACGGTATTTATAGAATTTGACCAAATCTTCAAATTTCATTATAATTTTTGTAGGATTAAAATATAAAATCTATTTTAAAATATGTCTATCTGACAATAATTTTCAAAAAACATTTTTATATATTAAAATTCTATGAACATAAAATGTTAATTTCTTGTAAATTATAATAAATTTTATGCTATTACTAAAACCATTAATACTGTCAAATACGAAATAACACACATTATGAATTAGATAGATATCGTATTACATTACATATACCACATTTACATTTGATTAATTACCAGCTTTATAATAGTGTTAAAACTACTTCGTCCACTGTTGACGAGCACACATTACACAACATATCCTCTGAAACAAAACAATGTATATCTTAAATAATCTTAATGTTTTACTTTTAAAAATATACATATTACATAAACGGTTTAATTTGAATTCAAAATGTCGTTATTTTAATGTTTTCATCCAACGAATAGGAACGTTTGGCTTCATCACGTGGTAAAACAAAATCTGTATTAGTAATGGATGTTAATTGTTAATTTAGCGGTGAAATGTTTGTGTGTTTTATGTTAAATTTTTAAAAATTAAATAAAATATTTCATAATGAAGGGTTGATTGATTCATTATGAATAACATGGATTTGTTTTGTCACTACGTGTTAAAGTTTTGGAAGTGTTACAGACAAGTTAATAAAATAATGAGTGAGTATTACATAAATTGTAATAATGACTACAGTTTCATATAATCGGGTGTTTATTGTTATATGAAGCTATTACTTTACATTAATACATTTGGTGGAGGTTATTATATTTATGGATCTGTGCTAACATTTTGTTACACGGTAAGTTATGTTTACTTTGTTCACATTTTATAGAAGATTAAAATTGTTTATTTATATAGAGTACACTTAGTCGGGTGTTATATTACCTTTTTATTGATGAGAAGTACTTCAATTAGGAAATGTATTTTTTGCTCATATATATATATATATATATATATATATATATATATATATATATATGAAATGTGCCTAAACAGATTATTTTAAATAACCCAATTTGTGATATGTTGAGTTTCGTTGTTACATATATCCTTATTTATTCCATATAACAACAATTTATCTAATTGATGTATTATTTGCTCGTTATTGTCCTCATAAATATTGCAACATGTCAATGGTAATATTTTATATAATTTAGCACATTGTTGAAATAAATATAAATTACAAGTTGAAAGACTATGCCAGAATTGGGTGTAAAATTATTTTGACGGTCTGCTAATGCATACAAATGGTTCTACGAATACCACAAAGGATCGAAAATGACATTCAAGAAATCGTGAATATATTCAGTACTGTATTTTAATTTAAAGTAAAAACTCTGTAATTGTCACGTAATTTTGTAAGATGTTGCATTAAAACGTATGATATACTCGCTTATTTGTTGTATAAAAAAATTTTATGAATTTAATTTAGTTATTCTAGAAATAGTGTACCGCGAAGGGTATATTAAATTTTTCACATTTAAATTTGAATATTCCTTTTAAAAAAAACCGTTTTTTGTTACTGAAAAGTAATGAATAATTTTACATTTTCCATTTTAAATTTTTAATCCTAATAATTATAAGTATCTAAATACCTCTGACCTCTTTTTTAGGCGATAGTTTTTAGAAATTAATTTGATATCCATTTATGAATAACGGTTTTATTTTTTCGATGAGAATACTATATAAAGAATATTTAGATGGTTAGTGTATAGTATCTTTTTGTTTATATTACTTTATATTTTACTTGGTTAATTATAAATGATTAAAACTTGTAATATATACTTTGTATTAGGTGAACAGAGTAGTAATGATAAATTTAAAAAAACGCGTCGTAAACTAGGTTCAGCTCGTAAGTATGTGTATTTGTATTCGATAATATATGCTAGCGTAAAAGTTATTAAATATGTGTTGTATTAAAATAATTTTATATTAACTCTTAAAATCTCAGAAAGGAAGTACAGGTAGAGTTAAAATTAGTAATAATAATATATTACACGTCGTTCGTTATTGTTTATAATGCAATATCAATTTTTTAATAGGTTCGAGAAAGGGGAAAAAGAAAGGGAAGAAGTCCCAACATCGTTCACGGGTACATTTTCCCTATGATCTTGATTGTAAGTAACTTATAAATTGGTATTTGAACATTAATTTACAGTTTTCGTATTCTATAACATTCATTTACACTACGTTCATGCTTATAATTTTGCTCCATTGCACTTTCTATTTCATTTGCCGTTGTTTTATTTTATTCGTCATAATCAAATGTCGAAATTGTTGAATATTATATATGTTTGCTTGAAATGTGAAGTTGATTTTTTTTTTTATTAAATTAATTTATTTCTCATAATTTGAATTGCCGTCAATAAATTGGTCGGGTAATTCATAATCTCGTATCACCATTTAGCTTCTACACAATATTTCGTTCTAAGCTCATTTAGCAATCTACATTCCTTTCTTGAAAAATTTCCTAACAACTTATGTTTGTCTGGCTATATATTTTTTATAAAAATAATATTTTATTCCAATCGTGACCCGGATTATTAATTTTCACCGTAAATTGGCAGGTCTTTGTTTGTAGAGAAATAAGTATAATCACCTAATAATGCCGCTCACGTCAAATTTATAATAATAATATATTGTTGGCAAGATTTTTTTTTTTTCTTCTACGTTGTATCGACAATTATATGCCACAATCAACGGTGATGAATAAAAGTAGGAAAGAGAAGATGCAAGGAAGGGAAAAGGAAGAAATATATACGACTAATATCTCCACTGAGATAAGTAAGTTCGAGGATGAGGTTAAAAAAAAAAAAGTACGAAAGATTTAAAAGCTAAAGTACTGGAATGAATTCTAAGATCGCAGTTATAATATAAAGGTAAACTGTAAATGAATTGCGCGCGTACGGAGACTATAAAACGTTTATGAAAATCTGCGACTATCTTTAAAATGTGCTAGGATTAGTTCATAATTGAAGAAAACTGTTTTATGTTTAATAATGGTCGGTAGCTAGAATAATAATTTTTTACACTATATTTCATCTTGTTAAGAAATTTTAAGTTGTTTGGGGATACAACATTTATTACGCAGCTCGTGTGGTGTGTTCAGTTTTGTTTCTAATGCTGTGCAATCAGGTTATAATTAAGCTGTAACTGGAAGTGTAATCAGTAACACAACTAAATTATTGATCCTCTTCATCTGCACTATTGTTAATACGTGGCAGTATTTTCGTAATAACGTTCCATCGGAATGTGGGACTTAAATCGATTACATAATTAATTAAATGCTTGCCGAGATTTAGACATCCATCGTTTAAAACGACGTTGGCTTTTAATTATTGACGAATGTAGGATTTTGCCAATAGTTCAGACTATCATATATATCTTTAACATTTAATAATTTACAATTATTTAACTTTTGATTAAGAGTGTACACTTATATTAATAAAAATAACTTCTTAATTAATGACGTGTTTTTTAATGATGTCTCTACTATACTTTATATATTAATAATTAACTATTGCATTTTTTTAGGGCGCATAAATGTTAATAACATTTTGAGCAATTAGTACTTTAGTATGAGTCCTTCATTATACATAACGTAATGGTATACTTCATGTTAAATATAAAAAATAGTGGCAGTTTTAATATAATTTAAAATCATGTGAGAAAAAAATGAATGAATATGATTCTAAGTAGTCTAACACAAAAAATATATAATTTTTTTCATTATGTAGGTTTTTATTAGTAAATATATGTATATCTCAAAATGGTATTCAACAGTGATTGCAATTAAAAGAAAATGCCCCTTAATGAATATTTTGAAAAAGGTAGAATTTTTATGTACATATAGTGTGAAAATCAATAAATAAAGATTATTTTTATTTTTTTCGCAATACGAATTTTGTTTCCTATTTATTTTCAAAATTTTAGAAGCCGGGTTATTTAATTTTAGTATGAACAGTGTGTTTTTTCGTTTTATTTCAGCACTTCCTCTTGATAGTTCGAATATTCACGAGGCGAAGCCGGGTGGCAGATTCATTGGGGTTATTGATGAATATTACCTAAATTATGATATTGAAGATGACATCTACTCATCATTGACAATTAGTGATGAAGATGAAGTACCAAACCACTTCAAAAGTAATCCAACTGGCCTGGATTCAGACGATTCACTATTTACATGTAGTGACGTCGACATGAACGATTATTCATATGATTATCCGTTAGAAACTGCTATATTCAATGGAGGTAAAATTTACTTCATCTGTATTCGATTTGTCACAGTACACTATAAATAGCGTTAATTTGTTTGTTGTAGTTTATTAAAAAAATTGATTAAATTCAAATTTTAAATAGTAGTATAAATAATTATTGTGTTAATTTTATTTATTGCAATTTTTACAGATATAACTCCATTTTCGATTGGTATTGAAGATATTGATATAGAAGAATATCAAAGGTACGCAGAAGATATCAAAGTCGATTCAAGTAAGCTACGTGTTGCGTCAATTAAATATTCGCTAGTTGCATTTATCTCTTGTTTTCTTTTCGTTTGTATATCGGAAAAGTCAGCTATACACGGAACCTTTCGGGATGCGATAGTGTATACCGTATTCTTTTATCAAATATATAAATGATCATCAACAAGTGTAGCAGGAAACTTATTCTGCTGGAAATGATAAAATACGAATCGCGGCTGACATTTAAACGTTCTGATTATTTAATTTCAATTTTGTAGTTCAATAAATGAATCTTTTCTTTTTTAGATTTTTGTACAGTAAACAATTGAAATAAATTATGAAAATGTGCTTTTGAGGAAAAGGTTGCACAGTATTAAAGTATTATTTAATGTATTTGTTTTAATGATACAACGTATGATCAGTCTATTCATAAAAAACTGTAAGGAATATCAAAAATAAATGTAACATTTAAAACTCTTTTGATTTGTTAGATAATAAATTTTTACATGTAGCGTGGAGTTTCAGATAATTGTACAGAATTTATATAAGGTATATATATATATATATATATATATATATATATATATATATATATATATATATAATAAGAGGAATACTTTATTGACAGAGAGAATATCCTGTATTATTTAATACTGCGCTAGAAGAATTATTTGGAGAGTTAGACTGGAATGAGTAAGCATAAATGGAATAAGGTTAAATAATTTTGCATTCACAAACGACGTAATGTTTGTTTCTAATAATATTAACAATATACAAAATATAATATTAAATGAATTAAACAAATCGGGATAAGAGGTTGATCTAAATTGAATAAGACGAAAATACTATCCACAGAAATAATAAAACAGTAATTTTAATGAATAATAGAAAAATTTAGAAAGTTGATGCACTATAATATGCATAGGACAACTGATAAAAGAAAGAGAGGTAAATCGTAGAATTGCACTTGTCTAAAAAATATATTTATCGCTTAAGCGTATTTTTAAGGTCTATATATCAATACGTTAAAGACGAATTTTTAAATATGTTTATCTGTATTCATTTTAAATTTTTTGTAAACATATAAGATATTTTTAGGTGATGATGAACCAATTGAACTAATACCTCAAGAAATAACACCAGCAGTCAGTGATAGAATAATTTCCGGTAAACAGCTAATATATAATGCAATTTATGTTCTTTTATTAATCTAAAAATTATATTTGTCATATTTATGTTTTAATATTTTCGAATTATATTTCATTTACTTAATTATATTTTTCATGTTACACAGTTATTTAGTAATCGATATTATTTGTAATGTTTAGCGTAAAATTCATATATATTTCCGTAGATGTAAAAGAATGAAAAATGAATAAATAAGAACTTGTTAAATAATAATTAAACATATAAATTTTGTAACGTTACTTTTACTCGAACAATCTTTATTTTTCTATTTTGCTGTACTTATATACGTGTTGTTTTTATTCATGAATAATTTCTTTTTTCAAATTTACCTTGAATTGTCGATTGTCATCGTGACAATCTACATTTTGAAACGTAATTTTACTCAATGTATTATGCGTTGAAATTATTGTCTGTTAAATTTCACACTATTACTGATTGACCCCGTATAGAAATTGTTCTGAAATAAATAATATTCGTGTGTGTATCCGTAGTTTCGCTAATATAAATTTCATATCATCGTTTGGTGAATAAAATGACCTATCCTAACATAGTTTAATTTGTATTGAGGCGTGTTTCTTAAATTTTTCAATGTTATATAATGTGAGACGATGACTTATTTTGGAAGTATTAAAATTTTACGTAAACAGCAAGTTTTTTTTTGCAATTATATTATTTTACATTTATACAGGAGATCAAATTATTGAAGAATATGCGACTAAGGTAATAGAGCCAGAATCCTCTGTATCTATTTTGAAACATTCCGCTTTTGAGGGTGACAATGAAACAGCAAGTTTGTCTAGTTCTGTGATAGACTCGATCGTGTCGATTGTAGAACCTATCCAATTAACTGAATCAACTCAACGAACAGGTATTGGTATAATCGATTTTTATGATTTGTTTTAATTTTCATGTACTCTCTTCATTTGGTAATTGATTCTATTTTATTAGAAGTCAGTAAATGATAAAACGTTATATTTATTCGATAAATCCTTAACGTGGAAAATACATATACAAAAAAAAATGTATAACCAAAAAACTGATACTAGTTCATAAGATACTGATTCACAACTCTCATTGCAAAATCATAATGAGACCTCTCTAGAATTCTTATGCTGCATATGTATGGTGATGTATAAAAAAAAAATCGAACAAGCTCTTCAAAGGTTTCAAAATAACATATTACGTTTGATCTATAAAATGCGTGGTTCGTGCCAATTTCACAATGTTACGATTGAGCGAGTAAGCCGACAGACAACACATTGACGGTTACAATGCCACACTAATGAACTAGTTTCCGTAAAATACCCTTAAACAGGATAAACAAATAAAAGTAATATAATCTAAAAATAAATACTCATTAATTTAAAATAGTAAGATCAACACTGTGTGTATCTTATGAACACACGAAACTCTTCGTTTGTCAATCTAAAAAGCTACTTATAAGAGAGAAAGTTATATCAGATTTTAATCATTTATTTAAGGCATTTAAAAACTTCGAACGATTTTTAACATAATTTCGTTATATATTTAAAAAAAAAAAAAAAGTTGTTTTAAACATGGTATTAAGTAATCTTAAATATAGTTGTGTGAAACTGAGAGGGTGGCCGACTTTTTGTGGGTGTATATATATATAATATAATATATATATATATATATATATATATATATATATATATATATATATATATATATATATATATATATATATATATATATTACATAAATTAGATTACAATGTTAATTTTGTGTTTAATTTTAGTTGAACCTGTTGAAGACGATGAAATTGTCGACAATATAGACGTTACTGTGGATGATACGCTTGTCAAAGATATTCCTAGTAAGAAAAAGCAACATAATTTGTTGTTATATTACTTATATATATATATATATATATATATATATATATATATATATATATATATATATATATATATATATATATATATATATATATAAATAATCATTAATTAGCACATTGATTATCCTAAATTTTTTTTTTCTTAGCTGAATCTATTGGAGACGGTAAAGTCTCTGACAGTGCAAACGTTACCGTGAATGATGCCATTGAACCTATTCAGTCAGATGAAGGCAATGCCGAAATTACTGAAATCCCTAGAACTACAGCATCTTCAAATGTTACAAAATATAAAAAACAGTATGAAACTTTTTTTTTATGCATAATTATCTGAAAATTATAATTATAAGTTTATTCATTATAACTTTTCTTTGAGCCTTAGTTAGTTATAGATAATAATTTCTGCGAGTGGAAAATACAAAGAACATCTTTATGTTAAATATATTTAACATCGAATTCGCGTCAGAGAAAAAGCGTGATTATTATTAAAGATAGAACAAAGCAGACTTTAAAAATAGTGAAATAATACGATTTTTTAAATTGCTGCCCGTCGGACATTTGTAAAATTATACAAATTTTGAATTGAAAAATATAAAAAGAAAAACGCGGAATCAGAACCTCGTAACACTGGATGGGGTATCTAATTTTTATTTATATCTTTACATATGAGCATCCATAACTTAATTTTATTCGTGCGATATTTGTATTCTGTAAAATATTTTCTTAACTCATATAGTTGACTGTTTTATGTGTGACAAGTAAAAATTTTACTTAAATACCGAATATTTTAACTTATTTTAGCGTTCAATTGTGTATATATATAGAGCGAGAGAGTGAGAGGGGGGGCGCCAATCTCGCCCTGCTATCGTAAACGCACTTGTGCAACGTCACGTGTATGATTATTATTATTTTTATTAGAATTATATTATTATGAGAAGAAAGGAACTGAAGTGTAAAATTATATATGTAAATATATTATATACTTTACCGACATTTGCTTTTTACTCGGTGAACTCGTTTGTCCAGGTGAGATGGCCCACAACCGATAAATAATAATAATAAAAAAGAAAACAACGCGGTTTTTCAGGAAAATAAAATTTATTGAATTTTTAACCAAATAAAAAATTACGATTTTAAAGGGAAAGAAATATACTATTAAATTAATTTTCGTACACATGTATTTATTAACTATTCGCGGAAACGACGGAACTTTCCCTTAGTTATTCGACACTTAGAAAGATGAAAGGAGTGACTCTAAATTACGCGTTCGATATTTCTCAAGCTTGTAATTTTTTATTATAAATTTTAATTTTAATAATTTAATTGATAAATTTTAATCTTCTCTTACAATAATACTGTAACAATTAGGGCTGTTACAATAGATATATAGATACATAAATCCTTTATGCATATGGTGTAACAACCATGCTTGTTACATTGTTTGTATTAGTGAGCAGTTAAAAGTGATAAATTAAAATTAGAATTAAAATGTATATTTGGAAGTTTTAATTTAATATGTACGTGAAGGTGAATTACGAGAAAAAGAAATAGTGGACTTATATATGTATGTGTGTATGTACATACGGTCGGCGTCGCGAACGTGACTTTCCCAAAGGAAATATAATAAAAAAAGGAAGTATAATAAAAAAAGGAAATATAATAAAAAAGAAATAGAATGAAGCTAGAGCGATATAAGTATAGATATATATGTATTGGGGAAAGCACACTAGCGCCGGTAAGATTAGAGTTGTAAAAGATTCGTCAAAGTTAGTATAGAAAAAATGCCGAAAGGATATATAATATAATAAATTAAGAATTGACATGGCAAGAGCAGACAAAAAGAGTAAATATACCTCATAAAATGGGCTCAGTCGGTATTTTGGTCAAAGACTAAAAGAAACAGCTCCGAATTTTCTGATTAGCTAGCCCAAAAGAGAAGTCGGAGGGTTCCGCCGAAAACAGTCAATTTAGGAAATTTCTAATATCTATAGAATTCCTAGAAAGCAAGTATGTTGAGTATATGTGTATATGTATGTGTTACCTGATGCTGGCTGCCGTACTAATAACTATGTATAAGACTATATATATATATAAGTATATAACCTTAAAATATAAGGGACAATGGAACTTTTCCTTGGTTCAACTATTTTCGTCAAAAACAGACAAAAAACCATTATGGAGGAGAAAAAGATGTAAAAAAGAAAAATATAAATGAAAAGAAACCGGCATTTCGTCAAAAGTAAAAGAAATAATAAGTATAATAACGATAAAATACCTGTGTCGCCTCCGGAGTCCTGGATAGTAATAAAAAGACGAGTTTTGTCAGAGTTTAGTTCGCCCGTTTCGTCAGTTTAGTCAGTTGAATTTAGTCAGTTAGTTGAGTCAAGTTAAGTCGAATAGTTGGTCGTGTGAAGAAGTTAGGATGGATCGTCGGGACTTCGACCGTGAAGCTCGTCCATCCAGGCTAGAGACAGTTCCGTTTAATGTACTATATTCATAATTTTTAGAAAAGTTCATTATATAATATATACATATTTTAAAAAGTTAAATACTAAAAATAAACGTAGCCGAAAATCGGGCCCGTTCGATTCGTAATTAATTGTATCTCTAACTGAAATTAATAAAATTTCGATAAAATAGAAATCGCGTTTTTTTGTTCTTTTTATTAATTTATTTTACTATATTAATGGTCGTGGGCCAACCCACGTGGCATCCCGGACATACCTCAAGGAGCGAAACAAATAGAAAGTCGGTAACGTTATATTTTCAATATTCATATCTGAATATTTAAAGCATATAACGTAAATATATATATATGCTAACGATCGGTAGATATGTGTATGTATATGTATATCGTACGGGTCGTCACATAAATTGGCGTCCCTATGTGTGTATATGTATATATATGTCGAACAGGTCGTTACAATGGTACCGTGAAATCACAAATGGTTAATTTCGTGTTTATTATTATTACAGGGTTGATACCGTCAAAAAAATTTCTGCAGAAGGAATTGAAAGATTCATAACAAAGTACACCTCGAAATACACTAGTCTATATAAATCTGTTGCTCGTAAAGAGGTAATATTAATATTTTATTACGTATCTGTTTAAGTAAACATACATTTTTTTTAATCCAAGGAAATTTCAAACTCGAATTATTCATCCGTCGCATACTTATGCGCTTAAGTATTTAGGATTCTTCTTAATTATAATATTTAAAAGTAATTCAAAATACCGGATGTTAGTAATAAGATTATATCATCTCAGCTATCTAATGTAATCAGTGTAAACATTTGTATTATCTAAACGGCAATATTCTCGAAACTATTTCATATTCTTGTATACTCAAGATGACTAGAATTGCAACGGATTGAGTATGAAATGACAATTTACTGAAATATGAATAAAGTTAAATCTGTTTATATCGTTTACATCTATCGTAAAAATGTAAAATTTAATTAAATTGGCTGAATTAAGTACACTTAAAAATGTTTTATTATTAAAGAAATTTTATATTAGAACAAAAGTTGAACAAATTTGGAACAAAACAAATATAATACCGTTGTTTCATTTATATGTATGATGAATATGCAAATTGTTATTCAAATCGTGATGTTTACCGAGTTCAATCTGTAAATATATATATAAAGAACTGTCGATTTCGGAAAATGTAATCAGTTGATCGATTCTATTTAGAATTGATTAATCGTCAGAATAAACTCGAAATAGCTGAGATCTACTCAAATTCAAATCTATCCGCCTTTTTTAATTTTATAAATAAATATGTTTTTTACTTAGATAAAAAAATGTTATGCTAAAAAAACAAGTTTATTTAACATAATTTAAAATGCGAAAAACAACTATTTTATAAATGATTATTTTAAATTTTGTTAGAGACATATCAATTTTTTTTTTGTCTTATTAGTCGAAAGGCAGGAGCGTTCGCAGGTGAGAATATTTACTGCATATGAGAATATTCTTTGATGAATATACAAATATTTTTTAGTTCGGCGTGCGATCGCCACCACTCCAAAACGTAGCTTGTAGGAATTTGGTCATTTTTTAAATATCTGTTAAATTCCGATTTCGAGGAGTCATTAGTTCCAATGCCGATTTCTTTTCACTTTTTTTTCTACTCTTTTCTTTGCGTTCGAGAACTTCAAATTCTGACGTCATCCCTTCCACTAAACCCGATATTTCCTCGACGCTCTTTATAACGAGGATCAAATAACAAATATAAACAATCGATGTCTTCTTCGAAGTTTATGGGGAATTTATCTTTAAAACTAGCTTTCACGCAATTTTTAAAGTCGTCAGTTATTTGTTATTTATTGTCACAATTACTTCCTGACAACGTATCTGTTGGATAAACACCAATAAATTTTTTGATCGTTTATATTAACGTAATTGTGAAGGGTATGGTTCGCTGGAAATAACCCTGGTTGTCAATTCAAAAGGTCTTAAAACCACAACCAACTTTTGAATGATGCCCCACTCGTTATCTTCAAATTTGTATTTTTTTTTAAAGTACAATTTCGGTCATTCAAAACTTCAGCAACGGCTGTCCTTTGTTCTATAATTCTCTCCATCATTAAATATGGAGAATTCCATCTTGTTGGTACCAATTGAATGAGTTTGTATTGCGGAAGCGGTATTTATTATTATTTTATCAACTCGAACAACCAACTGATTCGCTTTGACGAATCGATCTTTCACAAAAATGAATCGATCAACACTGGAATCGATTCGAATCGACAACACTAGTTTAATCGATCTACTTATAGCGTTTATGTTTTCTTTTAATCTAAATAGGTATTTGTAATTTTAGGTACATATGACCGAGAATGAATTAAATTCTAAAGGTGAAAATTGTTTGTTTAAGTGTAACCCGTATAATTCGATTCAACTAATTAGTATATTAGAAACGTTAAGAAAGATAAATAAAATACCGTGTCGAGATAAAAAGGTAAACTTTCTTTAATTTATTATGTTTTATTGTGAATATTTGTTCAATAAATACATTTACAGTATTTAATATTAGTTTATTTATTAATACTAAACATAATCATGATATTATCTTCTCAGTAAAGAACACTTTGAAATAACAACCACCAACCACACCAACGCATCGCACAGATCAAAAACGTTTGACATGACACAGACTCCATTATATCATATCACAAAATATATATATATATATATTGACGGTACATTTATAAATATTAATAATATTCTTTATTTATACTCTAAATATTTAATAACATTTTAATAGTGATTTCCCTACACTCTCCGAAATCATTATTCATCATAAATTCCCATCTCTGATTTCATTTGTCTGTATTTTGTCGTATCCAATGCTTTTGGTCAGTATATCTGTCTTTTGCTTCTCGGTTGGTATGTACTTTAGTTGAATTCTTTTTTGTTCCGCCAATTCATTTATATATTTATATTTGATATCCAGGTGCTTGGTTCGATTATAATTTGTTGTATTATTAGTTATGTTGATGCAAGCTTGATTGTCTTCATGTACTATTATACCATTGCTAGTATTAATTCCCAAATCAGGTAATATACCGGACAGCCATAAAGCTTCTCGTGCTCCTTAGCTTACAGCTATGTATTCAGATTCAGCAGTTGATAACATAACCAAATTTTGCTTTTTCGTTTTCCAATAAACAGTATTTCCAAACACATTTATTAGTATTCCTGATGTAGATTTCCGATCTTCATTATCTCCCCGTGAAGCATCAACATAAATTTCAATTGGATCATTACTATTATTCTGTTTATAGTTGAGTTTCAAATGTTTAGTTCCTTTTAGGTATTTTAGTACTCTCTGTAAGTACTGGTAGTTCTCAGATGTGACGCTTTGTTGACATCGACTTAACACGTTTATAGCATAGCTAATGTCTAGTCTGCTGTTTTGCATTATGAGTGACAATGCTCCTAATAATCTTTGGTACTCTTTCTGTTTCGTTGCATCAGTATTCTGACTGTCATCATTAGTTAATTTTAAATCTTTCTATTGGCGTATGGTTTACTTTTGCATCTACTAGATTAAACTCTTTTATATACTTATCAATTAATTCTTCTTGATCCATCACTAATTTACCATTTTCTTGTTTAATGTTAATTCCTAAGAATTTATTTACGGAACCAAGATCTTTAACTGTACAATCATTCTTTATTTTAATTGTCAGTTCTTCAATATCTGTGTTATTTTATCCAACGATTAATAGATCATCTACATAAACTAATATAAATAATTTTTTATTCTTGTGTTTACATAAACATACTTCATACTTTGACTTATTAAATTCGAGATTTATTAAACTTTGATTTAGCTTACTATACCATTTTTTGGGAGCTTGTTTTAATCCATACAATGCTTTATTTCATTTTAATACATTATTCCCAAGATCAATTCCACATGGTGTTTTTAAATAGACTTCTTTTAATTTCCTGTTAAGAATGCCATTTCAATATCAATATGTCTCCTCTGGTAATTAAAATGATTAGCAACAGATAATAAAGTTCGTACGGAAATTGTACTTGCAACTGGTGCATATGTATCATCATTAATTCTTATTTGATATCCAAATACAACCCTTGCTTTTGGTAATTTTTTTTCAGCAGTAATTTTATAGTTGAATATCCATTGTGAATCAATCAATTTTTGATTCTCGTGTTTTACAACTTCCCAAACATTATACTTCAAAATGATACAGTGTAAATTTCCTACTTATTTGGTATTTTTAATTCATAGTTATTTAAGCAATAGAACATTTTATGTAATGGTAGATGATTCGAAATCGACTATGAAAACTTGTGCCGCGGGTGTTCCACAAGGCAGCATTTTAGGTCCATTTTTATTCACATTGTTTCTCTATGATTGCCCAAAATTGACAAATATGCAAGTTGCTTTATACGCTGATGATACGGCAATATTTTACAGCTCTTACAAACCAACTGCTATTAAAAATCAATTAGAAAACGGTGTACGTCGCGTTTTAAAGTATTATCGCAAATGGCAAATTGAAATAAACGCATTAAAAACTGAGGCCATCTTTTTCACTCGTCGTCGACCAATTTTGCCATCTGAAATTCTAGTGGATGATAAAGTTATAAATTGGTCGGATAGTATACGTTATTTGGGAGTTTTATTAGATAAACGGTTAATCTTCTCGGCGCATGTAAATTACACAGCTCTAAAAACAAATAAAATAAAGCAGTAAGTACAGTGTATGCGTTATTTAATCGCAAATCGTACCTTAACGTTAATAATAAGCTCATCATTTATAAAGCGCTTATTCGTCCTGTGATGACTTATGCTTGTCCCGCCTGGTCTTCTATCTCGAAGGCGAGCTTTAATAAATTCAATTAGTACAAAATAGGTGTTTAAGATGCGTATTAAGTGCCCCAAGGTATGCCAGAATAGTGGACATGCATGAGATATTAAATATACCCCTTATTCGGGATTATATTCTTACTATAACTCGTAAGTTCTGCGATAATTGTGTATTGCATGAAAATCAGTACATCTCAATGATCGGAAATTACGATTCCAGGCAGCTACAGTTTATGTACACAAAGTATAAGCATAGACGCCTTAAACATAATTTACTGTAAACGATTAATATTTAATGTTTCTGTGTATATGTGTATATACATGTATATATATATATATATATATATATATATATAGGTAAATATATGTGTATTATATTATATATCTTTATAATTGTTATTATATCGAATAATATTCCTTTTTTTATGCTTAATGTGATACAAAGCGTTTTATGGAGTGGGGTTTTTTTTCAAATTTTTTCCCGCGTTTTATATTTTTATATATTTATGTCTGTATTCTAGTAAATATACTATAAGATGTATTATAAAGAATTTTTGTTTATTAGCGGTAAGGATATTATTATAATTCCGGTACGCGTAATTCTTATTCTTTTGCACTTTTGTACTTTTAATGAATTTATGTCAATAAATAAATTTCTTCTTCTTCTTCTTCATATGATTGAGTTCCTTATCAATAGCTAATTTCTATTACTTCTTTTCTTGTTCACTTAATTTTTCTATATCACTATAACTTTTTGGTATTGTATCTACATATAGTATATAATCTTTCAAATATTTAGGTTTTTTCTTCTATCAGATTTTCTCAAAGTATCTATATTTGTGTTTTCGTTGTTTACTTCCTCTCCTTCAGACTCATCACTTATATCTTCAACTTCATCAACCTCATTTGTTGGCAAGTAAGGTTGTACATCACTACTATCTGGTAATATATAATTTTGAACTTTACAATTTTTGAGTGGAAATATATATTCATTAAAAACAACATCGTTTGATTCTAATATATTATTTGTTTCAAGTGATAAAAATTTATATCCACCTTTTATATAACCTAAAAATATACATTTGTTTGTTTTAGGTAAAAATTTTGATTTTATTATATGTTTCTGTACATACGCTAGACATCCAAAGTTTCTTATTCGATCAAATTTCTGTCTTCTGCCATACCATAATGTTGCAGGAATATCTAATTTCTGCAAACCCCTTGTTGGTAAACGATTGATTAATCAAGCATCTTGTTTTTCTAATATTGTTCGATTCAGCTTTTACATTACTTTCCGGACTGTAGGGTAAAGTATATTCAATTTCAATACCATATTCATCACATAATTCATTTATTTCATGATTTACATACTCTTTACCATTATCACATCTTAACCGTTTTATATTCTTATCAAACTTATTCTGTACCATAGCTATGTATTTCCGCAAATAACGTTCAACTTCACCGTTTGTGTTTAACAGATGAACAATTGTAAAATGTGTAAAATCGTCTATCAATGTTAACATATATTTAAATGTTATTATATCTGAGTTAAATTTATTTTTTTAACAATTTTAAATTTGTATCACTTGTATGACCTAATTTTTTATGCCACAATTTTGAGTCGTTCATTTTAACAATTGACTAGTACTACTTGTTTCATCAAATGAAGTACAGCCCATTATTTTCGTACCCAGTTAATATTTCTTTATTACTATTATATATTTTTATCGTTCTATTATTAATGGTAACGTTTTTGTTATGTTGGTCCATTTTTGATAATGACAATATATTACACCTGACATCTTTACAGTATAATACGTTATTTAATGTAAATACTTGTGAATCCTTTCTTAATGTTACGTTTCCTTGTCCATTACACATTATATTATCGTTTAGCTGTTTGTAATTCTGTAGAGTACTCAGTTAATTCAGTAAACAGATTTCTATCATTCACTATATGTTGTGTACTACCTGAATCGGCGATAAATTTTATTATTTTTAAATCTCGGTTTTTAGTTTGATCATCAATAGTGTTTTTAACTAAAAAAGAATCTGGTTTATGTTCATTCCGTGTCTTATTATTAAAAACTTTCTCGTTGTTTTTAGATTTACAGTCTTTCATAAAATGTACCAATTTACTGCAATTGTAACATTTAATATTATTTGCTTTGCATTCATTACTACTATGATTACGCCTGCCACACTTTTTACACTGTTTGACTGCCAAAAATACATGATCTCGGTTCATATCAGCATTATTATTAATGGAAAATTTTATATCTTCTAACAATAGTTTTTGTTTAATTTTATTGTAATCACTACATGTTTGAATGAGTACTTGCGAAACAATGTCCAATCGTTTAGGTACCCCATTTATTAACATTGCAATTTTCTCATTCGGTTCCATTTGTGCACCGTAGTTTAATAAATTTTTTACATTTCTTTCAAAACGACTTAGGTAATCTTCGAATTTCTCATTGTCTTTACATTTATCCCCTATAATTATGCTACGTACTTGTAATGCCAAATCCTGTTTCTTATCGAATTTAGCACAAAGTAGATCATACATTTTCGTAGGATCATCTTCGTCCATAACACATTCGAATAAATCATCGATAATATGCATTATTATAATGTTCTTACCTGCCTCTATTACTTTACTTTTTGTAATATCATAATACTTCGGATCACTCCGTAACAAACTCCAAATTCTCATTTTCCAAATTTTGAAATTATTTCTAATCAGCTCCAAGTTTCTGAATACTGAAATACATTTTTGTAATTTTTTACGGCGAACTTCTACGCGTGCTTTACAAAAAATAACTTTAAAATACGCAATGAAAACTGTCTAGGCTCATAACCTATTGTGAATATTTGTTCAATAAATACATTTACAGTATTTAATATTAGTTTATTTATTAATACTAAACATAATCATGATATTATCTTCTTAGTAAAGAACACTTTGAAATAACAACCACCAACCACGCATCGCATAGATCAGCCATTATATCATATCATAAAATATATATATTGACAGTACATTTATAAATATTGATAATATTCTTTATTTATACTCTAAATATTTAATAACATTATAATAATGATTTTCCTGCGTGTTTCAATGGTCACGTAATGTTGATAAAATTTTTTCTTCATTTCTAATCAAGTTTTAAAAATTTGTATAAAAACATGAATATATCGTATCCTGTACATTAACCGGTGTTAATATTAACATATTATATGCGTTTAATACGCAGTAGACTTTTTAATATTCAATAATTTATCCGTTACACGTGTATACATTTTTCATACCGACGGCTAAAAGAAACAAGTTTATTGCTCATTAGCTGTATAAATGAACAAAAAATCAGGATTAACCCCCAAAAAACTTTTTTCTAAATATATATATATTTGTAGACAGTATACTTTTTTTAGGCTTTACGGACGTTAATAAGGGAACTTGTACCGCGTGTTTGTAATGATATGTTTATGAAAATTTTCCGAGTTACTCAGAAGAAAAGTGAAAACCTAATCAGAACATTGTATCCGGAACCTACCTGCCCAGTATAAACTAAACTGTGATTTATTGATCTCATTATTTATTAGTAAGTATATTTTATCTATAGAATCGAGGCGAATTTAAAATTTATTTCGTAAAAATGGCGTTAAAAAGCTTTTATGCGTTACTTCAGAGCTCAATATAAGATCTTTTTTTTTTTTACTGTAATGAAGTACAGCAGCTTTTGAATTGTTCGGAAAGGATTGTTGTATAAGTCTTGTTGAGGGATAATGTTTTGGGGAAAACGATATGTGGAGTACAATTTTAAGGTTTGATGGTTGCTTTCCGCGAATTTACTGTGTTCATATATATATATTTTTTACTTTGTGACGTTTTGAAATACTTATTCATTTTCAACGTGTGAGTGCTTATCTATACGGACGTTTATACAACGCGAGTTAGATTTAGAGATAAATAAAAATTCTAAGACGTAAAAATTAAAATTTAAAGAAAATGATAATGTTAAATTAACGATTCTTTTGAGAAGAAAATGCGTTCGAAATCAATGTGTTTAACTTAGTGTCTAAAAATTTTTGTCAAGATCAAATACTTAAATTTATTAAATTAGATAATGAGATGATATTTTGTTTTCGCGTTTTTAATAATTATACAATGAATACAAGTTAAACTGCGATATTGGATATTTTTAAAAGCAGCTTTGAAATTCTGGTACATCGAATAATCTTAAAGGTAAATTAGTAGTTTAACCTATTTTCATATTTGGAAAAGTTTGGAATGTAGTGATTTCTTTTTAAAAAAATATAAACAAAAAAAAAAGAGTTAAAATCACTAAAACAAATAAGATTTAAGGAACATTTAAATTCGTATGTAAACAATGATGAAAAATCGTTGGGAACACACATTGTAACGAATTTCAACAAAAATAACGTGAAGAAAAATTCTAAAATTTTACACATATAGAAAAAGATTTAAAAAAGGGGAAAAATAAAATAATAAAAGGAGATAATAATTTATTAAATATTCAATAATAAATTTTGGCGAAGAACTAATTCTAAGAAGTATATTGTAATTTTCATATTGTACAACTATGTTTTAATTAATTTTTTATCTTTATTTTACTGGTTATTGTGTTATATATACAATTTTCGTATATCGCTGATTTTCGATTGTGTTGTTTGCCACATGAATTATCAATATTGCTTTTTCACTTTGATAATTTTTCTAATTTGTGTATGTAAGTAATATTTTTTACATTTTTTTATAAATTTGTATATACTTTTATAATTTATTTTTGTTTATATTCACTTGATAATGGCTTAATAGCCGAATCTTTGTGATTTTTCATAAAGAACAATTTTATAGTGATTTTAACCCTTTTTTTTTTTTTTGTTTATTTTTTAATATATTTTGTATCTATTTGATGCTGGAAGAAGATGTATATAATATTAATAATTATTTTTTTTTTACTTTTAGGGTCGTTTGATAACGTACTGAAACCAGATTCCGATAAAATTTTATGTTTTTTATAATAAACTTTCTTTTGTACTTTTCTTTGTAATTATAATTTTTAAGTACGCATATTTCTTTTTCGTTATTATTACTATAGTATGTTATATACGTATTTAATTTACACCCTTATTAATGTAGTATGAAAGTTACCATGTGACGAACGGAATTCTATTAACGATGTAATTATCAGAAATATGACTTGGATATTTAATTTTATTATTGTTCAATATTTTCGTCCGATTTAGGTAAATTCGATCTGATAAAACGTGACGGTGTACTTCACACCAAAAATAGCAGTTTTTTGTTTCGGAATTAATTATAACGGGAAATAAATATGTGACGAAAATTGTAAAACCATTCTGTATATCGATATTGTATGATTATTCTATTACTGAAAATGTTTACTGTTTATTACTCCTAGTCTTTTGTTTTAGTCATTTTCATTAATGTTCGTAAATAATTGTTTCCCATTACTTATTGAACATTGAATCTTTAATACATTTCGAAATAACAAAATCTAATCATTATTTCGTCTAAAACCGAATATTCAATTTTTTGTTTATTAATTTAATAATTCATCCTGGTGGGCCTCATTTTTTTCCCTCGTTACTTTTTTTATATAATGTTAAGAAAAAAATAAGAAAAAAAAACTAGTATTTTGTTCATGTTCACGATGTCCTTACTTTTTGGCGTAACCCTGTCAATTACAAGAACTTTTTATTTTTAAATTTTCTCTATAATGCTATACGACTTTTGTAATTCGCATGTTCTGTTTAAATTAATTTTCGGTCTACTACTACTGATACCCCGGTTTCTAATAATAATTTTTATTAATTATAATAAAATTAAATACTTAAATAATTGATCGAAGTTCGTCATTACTATGCTTTCTTTCGTCTACGAAATCATTGTTAGAAAAATCTATTCTGTTGAATTTTTAAAAAATCAGTTTCCGATTAATTTTTTTTCTTTTAATATTTTAATTAAATTTAAATGTTCATTATTATACTTAATACGTTTGTTGTTTTATTTTCTCCACGTTTGAAATGTGTTTTTTAAATTAATCAAATGCGACAGTCTTTAAGATTCGTTGTATTTCTTTTAATTTGCCGTAGTTATATTTATTAAAATATGATGGTTTCGCGTAACTTTTTTATGTTTTTAATTTTTTCGATTTATTTATTGTTCGCAACCTTGTATGCTGCGCTTTTCTATATATATTTCATACGTCGCATATTACTAAATGAATTTTGTCGTCTTTTTTTTTTTTTTTAATAAAAAAATAATAAACTTTTAAATTATGTTTGAAGTGAAGGGTGTGTCGACCTTACTGTTATCATTACTGATATTTTCAAAATATGTAAATTTTTCTTGTATAACCAGCAACAGAAATCACTTCATATTAATGTGTTTATTAATCATTTGCGTATTAGATTTAGATTTAAAAGGGATTTAATTATCTCAATTATTTATTAAAATTTTTATGCGCAATTTTTAATTACTGTATTTATAGAAAAACATCTGAATTTATGGTAATAGTATAAAATAGTATTTCATAGACAGTGGTATGAATTATGAATATCGGCGTTACTTTACATATTATAAATGAGGTGCTAAAAATTAAGATGTACGTACGTTATTAATTTTATTATTTAGTTTCTCATTAATTTGTTTAAATTTTTATGATTATAATTTTTAATTTTATGTATAGATTAAGACTGATAATCATTGACGCGATTCAACGTCTGCGCAATCCTAATAAATATACAATTCAATTGTATATCCGAATGATAATAAAAAAATTCGATGAGTCAAACAACACATCCAGGAAAAACAGTTTAGTAGAGTCTATATATATATATATAAGTGTATGTGTGTGTGTACATAATATACTTATAAACCAAAATATCCATTGATTTTTCAGTATTTTTGTAATTTTTAAATCCATCTGATTTTTCATTATGCTTTTCTATGTCATTGTTTCCAATTTTTATATTTTTCAATTTAGTTTTATAATAATTTAGACATAATGATATTTATCTACAGGTAGCTTGAATATCCACCCATTCGCATCTATGTACTCTGCGTGAGCATGCGTCGAGGATGTGATTCGTTGTTTGATTTCCTAGCAGACAATCAGATCATTTTTAAAAACTCACTTTGCGAGCTTATAACCATTACATCCATGCCCATTTCGGGCGCGGTTCAGACTCATCCACCTTTTTTCGCTCTAGGTCAAAACTTAATTACCTGCAATCTGGTGTTGGGTTCTAGACTGCAGCTATCCGGATAAATGGGGGCTTTCTGGACTTTTGTATTTCTCACCCTTCCAGACTTGATGTATCGGTAGATTTGCATCATTTACCGGAACAAAATTTGCGAATTAAAAATTACTGAATAGCTGAGCTTTAAAATTTGTAAAACCCTTTTACAATAAGAATATTTATATAAAATGAAGGTTAAAACTATATTTTGAAACGATATTTACAAATAAATTTTAAAAATACATTATTTCAACATTCACAACTGTTGTACAGATGGTGTTTCTCAATTGAATTATTAGAAAGTATTTGTTTAATTCGAATTTGTGACTTAATATGGTTATTAACGATTTTAAGAAATATTTTAACGTATTGATGATTAAGAATATCAACTTTATGTTCACATCTGAGAAGCTAAATTATTTGTTGGAATAGAAACGTGAAGAATTTTTGTATTTATCAAAGTCATTTGTATCCTTTTTTTTTTTTTTTTTGTTTTGCTATAAACGACGCCAATCTAAATGTTATTTCATATACGATAATAAAACTAGTTCATAGATTGCTGATATCTTGCAATTAATATTTCTATTTATTTTTTAATTTTGTTTTGACTTAACGTTTGCTCTTATTTAACTTTCAATATAATAATTTACAATAAAAGTGATGTGAAAATTTTATTTGGTAATTATTTATAAAAGTTTACTTTAAATTTATAATTCTAATTTTTGAAATGCGCTTTTACAGAACCACCTTAAATAGATTACCTTGCCTCTTGGCACAAAAAAAAAAAATATGTTTACTTAAGGAAACTATTTGATCACGTTAGTGCACGCTGTGTGTAGTTTTAGTGTTATGCTATTCTCATTTAAATATTGAAAATTACCTATGCTTTATAATTTTATAAAAAACATTTAAACATATGAACACTACTAAATTCATTTTCTTTCATTACGAATGAATAGATTCAGTTTGTTTAAATCTGTTTTGTGAAAATAAAATATTGTGAGAACATCAAATATATAAATTATTTCAGTCGTAATATAATATGCCTAATTTTTTAAAAGGAACGATAAATACACGATCATGTTAAAGTTTCATACGTATTAACATATACAGTTCTAGACGATATAGTCAACAAGAGTAAATAAATCATAATAAACAAAATCAAGATTATCCATTTTAATTGTGAAAGCAGACTGTATTGTTTCAATATTGAAATTTCACATTATTTTAAACGAGGTTGCCAAAAATTTTCATATCTTAAAAGTAGAACATTTAAGAAATTTAAAGAATCGAAAATTTTAAATTACAATATGATGATCTTTCAACATACTAGAACAAACCAAAAATTAACTTCATAAGAATTGAAAAAATATTTTTAAAATATGGGTTTAGAAATGATTCGTTATTTATAAAATTATTTCGATTTTTAAAAAACTGTTTTATATTTCTCTTTCGGAACAATAAAGAACGTTTGAAGTTTGCATAATTTAAAAAAAAGTTTAATGTATAAGATAATTCCCGAATTCAGATTGTAACAAAATGACTTTTTTTTCCAATTCCATTAAATCTTTTTTATTGAGGGAACGAATTAATATGTTTATTATTAATCATTTATTTAGGAAATAAAACGGTATTTTAATCTAAACTCATTCAACGTAACTATTACTATAATTTCAGTTATTTAAATTACAAAGAACTAAAAATAATTTTATCTAAAGCAAATAATTTTTCCAAGTGATTTGCCTAATTGTATATCACATTTTTATTTTATGCATTTATACGCGTATTTTTACATTATGTTCGTTAATTTTCGTTGTTTTTTTTTGACGTGCAATGTACTGATACAAAGGCTCAAAGCAATGAGTCTATTCCGTTATTATAAATGTGGAGATTGATGAGAATAAGGAAAATTTATTTTCATTTTTAGGTACAAATATTTCATTAAGGGTGCTTTTGGAAAGTGTAACAAAGAGCGTATGGTGTTATATAAAGAACAGCGAGGAAACATGTGAGCTATAGAGTGATTTGAACATTACAAGTTGAGCAAATAGGTGAGTCGGTTTTGGAACGGATATAAGAGTGAGGAGGCAAACGAGTGTGACCCGTTCGAACACGAAACATCACTTCTCCCCATCTTATATTATGAATACGCTGAATAGGTTAAATACAAGTTTATTAAGATAAACCAGAAAATCTGAGTTCTTTGAATTTATGGAACATGCAGCGACGCATATCGGAACATGTTGCTGGAAGTAATTCTGTAGAATTTGTGATGTACTACCACTCGAATTACTAATGAAAAGCAGAGTTGTTATATTTGCAATAAGGAATAATGAATTTCAGGTTGTTAATGAAAATCTAGATCAAGAACTAAACTATTGCCAATAATACAAATCGTTTCCTTAGCCTCTGCAGCACCACATAGCAAACGAATTAAAAACTGTTTAAAAAATCACTATAGTACAATTTGGCAATCCAAACGGGAAAAAGATACAGTTGGGCGCCACACTTTTGAAATGATCTCTAACTTTTTAGATAGATTTTTACCTGTATTTTCTACGACCCAACTATTAACAGGGCATGTACTTATGATGCTCTTGCGGGTTGATGGAAACTGTAGAACATAATGTCCAAACTACAAAACCATATGACACTTCAATAAAATTAATCTAAAATTCAATGAACAACTAATCGCTCCCAAGTTTTAAAAAAGTTGCTTTCCACGAACTTCGTCCTAGATTTCAGAACAGAAGCGTCGTCACATAATGGTCCGTTCACATATCACCATGTGTCTGTGTTTGTGTAATATGCACACAACGTGAAGAAGCTAAGTTATGTAAATAAATAATTATTGTAGATTTCAAATGTACATACTCTGTTTATGATTTTCTCAACCGCGTGTATTTTATAAATATAAGACCATTATAATGCATGCGAGGAAAATTGTAGCGACAGTACACAACAACCCGGATGTATGAAGAATTTTATGACTATTACAAATTGTAAGGAATGCCCTCTCCTGATTAAACTGAAACGGCGGTGCAGGAGAGACAACTACAATATCAATAGTAATAAAAAAAAATGAACTTACATAATCAATTTTGTACAATTACTCAACAGTGAAAACATCAATAACAATAATTGTAATAATAAAACAAATAATAATAATGGTAATAATAATTATGAAGAAAATATCTCCTTAATGCCGAGTCCCTTTTTAAACGAATTTAAAAACATAATAAATCCATTAATATCGCTCCTAACAAGACTAATCGACAATTACTATCATAAATGCTAGATAACGTTAAAACGGTCACTCAAAATTCCCTAGTGATAATGTTTTTTTTTTTTTTTTTTTTTTATTTTATTTTATTGTACTGACAGTTTCCTGTCATAAACAATAATGATCGTAAGTAAAGAAGTAAGGAGAAGGAAGAAATTGGAGTATGGAATGTGAACAAGAGGAGGAAAGTAAAAGAATATTATTAAGCTGGCAATTCCAACGAACAGCCAGATTTGGATCTACAAAGAGGAAAAATATATTAATTTTTATTATTATTATTATTATTATTATATAATTTATTTCTCGCAGAGTTTAACCATTACACGTAGCGTCCCTGAGAACAATGTAGCCACTTAGGTGATTGGAAGTGCATCGCGGCACCACTTTCTTCGTTTTAGCCGACTGTTGGATCTGACTGGAAAATTTCTAGTAAACATTCGGTGTACCAGTGGATTCGAATGGAACTGGAGCTTTTCGAAGAATCTTCTATATTGTTCCGTATAAACATCCTTCACGTATGAAACGTTCGAATTGTCATGTAATATGTCGTTCGATACAAAGTATGGTGCAGATGCTATTGTACGTAGGATTTTGGACTGCTGTTGTTGTACTCTGTGGAGATTACTTCGACTTGCTGTTCCATACAGTTCTAATCCATATCTCCAAATTGGAGCGATGACCGATAAGTAAACATTCCACTTTACGGCTAGGTTGAGAATAGATTTACGTCCTAGTAACGGCCGGAGCTGTTTAGCCCTTATTATCACAGATCTTCTTGTGTATTCCACATGATCACGCCACGTTAATCGCTTATCCATATGCATGCCGAGATAACGCACGGACTCGACTTGTGGAATTAATGAACCATCAAATGTCAAGGTTGGACATCTAACACGTCTGTTGGTGAACAGGATGTGTCGACATTTAGTTGAATTGAATGATATGCGCCAAAGACTTGCCCATTTTTCTAGTCGATTCAGATGATTCTGAACCGCAGCGTTTGCATGCATAACATTCATATTAGACGCCAGTATCGCTATATCGTCGGCGAACGTAGCCAGCAACGTTAAGTTCGAAGTTGGTACATCCGCAGTATAGATGGAATACAAAACAGGACCTAGCAAGCTGCCTTGCGGTACCGATGATCTGATTGAATGTTTTTCTGAAAACGAGCCATTTATTCTGACAACAAACGTTCAGTCAAGTACGATTTTAGGAGCTGATAAATATCCTCATCGAGAATTTGCCGCATCTTATATAGTAACCCCGGATGCCAGACCTTATCAAATGCCTGAGTGACATCAAGAAATACCGCGGAACAAACTTCGCGATTCTCCAGAGTTAGCGAAATTGCATCAACTAATCGGTGACACTGCTGAATCGTAGAGTGCTCCGTACGAAAGCCAAATTGGTGATTCGGTAATACGTCTCGGCTTTCTATAATCGTAGCGATTCGATTTAAGATTAACTTCTCCAAAACCTTCGATAACGAGGATAGTAAGCTAATGGGCCGGTATGATGAAGTCTCAGTCCGCGGTTTTCCAGTTTTATGCACCATGACTATCACCGACTTCTTCCACATCTTAGGAAAATATCGCATCCTTAGAATTGCATTAAAGATATAGCAAAGAAGGATAGCCGCTCTCTTCGGCAACCGTGATAATATTTCTCCGGTAATTTTATCCAAGCCAGGAGCCTTACGCGACGGCATATTACGAAGACATACAAAGACTTCGTTCGGAGAGAAAACCTTAGTAACGTTTTGGCACTGGCGCGGCACACTCAACAAACTTTGTATTCGATCAGAGTGAACCTTGTCACAATCAGGAAACGGGGTAAAAACTGTACCAAGGTGCTCCGCAAACGTATTCGCCTTTTCCTTGTCAGTTTTAACCCAGTTGTTATTTGATCTAATATTATACGGTTCTTCTGGTTGATTTAACAGTTTTTTGACTGAGGACCATACCGGCTTCCCGCCATCATTAATAGATTGCGTGTAATCCATAAAGATTTTGTTCTTATACTCCCTGATTTTATTTTTTAGTTTGTTGTGCATCTCTTTATAACTGTTGTATAAGGATGGGTAACGATTACGCTGCCATCTTCTTCTTGCTAACCTGCTTTCCTTTATTAATTTTCTTATTTCCACCGGTATATACAGATTTTGATGGGATTTCTCTGCAACGTGATTAGTTGAGTTGATACACGCATATTGTATGAGGCTAGTAAGATTTTTAACGGCTGCGTCAATGTCACCTTTGTCCTTTAGCTTAAGCTTTAAGTCAATGTTATTCTCAATAATACCCGTAAAAATATTCCAGTTGGTAGTCCAGTTTGTAAGTCTCTGTTGTTTGGGAACGATTTTAGGATGTACATCTATAGTGGCAACCACTGGAGTATGATCAGAGGATAGATCAACGAATGTTCTGCATTCCCTGCTATATTTTTGCAGGCCACGAATGATGAAGAAATCTAAGACCTCTGGAAGCCTGTTGAGATGACGCGGCCAATACGTAGGCGTCATTGGAGATAAGATGACAAGTGCGTTGTCTCTTATAGATTTGTACAGCTTTCTTCCAGATGGATTTACTGTTCTTGATCCCCATATGCTGTTTTTGGAATTATAATCGCCACCGCATATGAACATGTTTCCTAATTTGTTGAAGATTAAGTTGTATTCCATTTGCGGTATGCAAAATCCTGGATGACAATAGATTGCAGCTACTGTTATATCCTTTGCTAGTGTTTCAACGTTAATTGCTACAATCTGGTATGCGAATGTGCTGTAAACGAAATTTTTGTATTGTTTGTACTTATCCTTGACCAATACCATTACACCCCCATGAGCCGTTCCATCCGGATGGTGAGCCGAATATGCTACATAACCCCGAACTTTGAAGCTCTTCTCGCACATGAGATGGGTTTCTGTGATTAGTGCAATATCAATATCGTTTTGCTGGAGAAAAAGTTCAAATTCGTTTCTTTTTTGAGTGATGCCATTCGCATTCCACAGTACTAACACGAGTGAGTGTTGTGTAATTATATTAGTGTCGAGTATCATTTTGGAAGTAATTTTTCAATAACTTTTGTCAAGAGCGATATTAATGGATTAATTGTAGATTTGAATTCGTTTAGGAACGTTGTTAACATTATTGAGACTTCGTTACCAGTATAGCTGTAGTTTCCGTTGGTACGTCCACTGAACATTTGATCTATATCAGTTTGGTTTTCGACATAATTTATATTACCCATTCGAGCGACGTTAGCATATGATCCTCGATTTAATGAACTTAGGTTACCATTTGAGCTAGTATTTCTAGTACCATTGGGTTCATTTCTATTTACATGGACACGAGCATGAGAAGAACGTATCTTATTGTAAAATTCTGCTTGCTGCTTGTATACTAAGCATCCTCTATAGCTCGACGGATGGTCACCATCGCACAAAGCGCATTTTGCAGGGTCAGATGTGGTTCTATTACAAAGCTTGGTATCATGCATTCCAGCACACTTGACACATCGTACCGGTAGATTACAGTAATTAGCCGTGTGGCCAAATAACTGGCATCTTTTACATTGCGTGAGCCTTGAATTTTTTTTAGGTTCTTCAACTATCACCACCGTATTTAAGATGCGATTGATTTCAAATATTTCTGCATTTTTTTTTGACGGTTTCAAATCTAAGAAGAACATGGGGAGAGGTTCTTTGGTTTTATAACGTAGGATGTTAGTGATACTTTTAACTTGAAATCCTTTAGCCTCAATTTCGTTCGTAATGTCGGATATATCTGTAGAATGGTGCAGGTTTTTAATAACTACCCTGAACGGTTTGTCCTCCGGTAGAGAGTATGTATAAAAGAGATACTTATTTTCCCTTAATGTTTTAACAATACATCGATAACTACTCGGGCACTTAGGCTTAATAGTTACTCCAGATAAAGTAGTTTTTAATTCAAATTCTACATCCTTTATTTGAAGGAGAAATTTTCTGAAGCTGTTAAAATTAGCTACATTTTTAACCATGATTGGAGGAGGTTTGATCGTTATCTCTTTTTTCTGTCCACTAGTGACATTTGTTTGACTACCAGAAGCGATCCCCTTGCTTGTGTTGGTTTCTTCAGGTGACATCTCAATGTTGCTGTTGCTATCCTCATCATTATCATCATTTGCAGTAGCTAAGAATTCAAAGATATTTATTTTGGTCTTTGATGTAACCTTACTGGCAGTAGATCTATCGCCCTTAGTCTGCTTTACCGCTGCTGTACGTTTGGGCGTACGCCAATCATCACTATCACTAGTTGCGGTAGTCGAATGTTGACGTTTAATAGCGTAGCCTGTTTTTGATTTTTCTAGCCTGATTGGACTAGTGCTCTCCTTCGAGGTAGAGGCAACGGCGGATTTATACGCACTATTGGCTATAGTAGACGGGCGATTCGCATTCGTAACTTTATTCATAGTTTTAAGGTAGATAAATAAAATAAAAATAAATATACGCGATCTAAAGATAAATATAATCGGTCTGGCAGAGCCAGCCGATAAAAGAAAGATCTCACCTGCGTTATCAGCAGTAGACTATATACGCGTTGAATATAGACAGTTTTCAACGCAATGTAAGATTAAATACGCCGATATAATTATAGTTTATATACGGAACGAACTTACCGATATGTCGCTGCGCGATAACGTTTAAAGCTCAACGCGATTAGATAAAAGACAGACAAACAATGGACGCGAAGAACCTAACCTTTAACAATGATAACGGTTTATTGTTCACATCGAAATATTCCGAAACGAACAACGCGAGAAACACACGATATAAATTATTAAATAACACAAGTGATAATGTTATGATATGCGAATGGTATTTCAGGAAAGAAAAATAATTTGGAAATTTTTCTCAATCACAATGCAGTACACACATTGCTATTGAAACACATCTGATATACGAACAAAGTATCAAAATGAATGGATACACTCTGTATACAGCGCACTATCCTGATGGTAGAGCTCATGGAGGTACCATGGTCATGGTAAAAAACTCGCATAGGCAGTATAAAAAATTTTCTACAAGTAAACATGCATATCAAATCACCGCAGTCTCGATCAAAACAAATCCAAGTGATCTTACAGTAACGGCAATTTACCCATAAATTGAATTTAATGCTATGTAGTAAGACATTTATACGTGGTGGAGCCTACAATGCTAAGTCCGCCAAATGAGAATCAAGAATAACTAACCAGGACGAAGACTTGTTCGCGCTCTTTGCAACAACTCTCCCGATATCCTCACTCTAATGTCTCCAACATATTGGTCAAACCATTCCAACAGATTACCCGATATATTGGATTTTTTTTTGTAATACATGGACTGCATCAGTATAAAAACAAACAATGCAATACTGTAATCGATCTCCCCTCTGACCATGTTCCACTGTTAGCCATTTTGGATATCAACGTTATACCTCTCTCTTGTATAGTTCAAAATAACATAAATCTGATAGACTAATGTGTGATGTTAAGTTGGCGGTGCAGAGTCTATCAGAGATTATCAAAACGCGTATAGAAGTTCTAGTCAGCCAAGTAACCAAAAACAACGAGAAAACCCTTACATTCCCTTAAAAATAAGAAAATTAATAAAAGAAACACGCTATGTTAGGAAAAAATGGCAACGTAATCGTTTTCCGTCTTTGAAGGATTATGAATGTCTATAAAAGTGACTTGCTCGATTATCAACTGCCGTCATTGAATGAAAACAGCAAATCTTTGTGGGTTAAAATGAAAAAGTTGCTACTGTCAATTCTTGAGCCATTTAATATAAAATTAAATAATGGTTGTTGGGCAAAAACTGATAAGCAGAAAGCTGACATCAGTTTTTGCCCAATATCTTAGCAACACGTTCAAACCGAATCCTGATGTAAACAGTTCAAGTTTACTTTACACAAACCATTAGAATTTCAAAGTATTATAAAACACACGTCACACCGAAAGAAGTACTACAATGCATACAGACAGCTCTCAAAAAGAAGGCTCGAGGATTTGACAAGATAGCTGGAGAAATCCTTTCTCACTTACCGAAAAAAGCAGTTATATTCGTGTGCTATATCTTTAATAGTATACTAAGACTCGGATACTTTCCAAAGAATTGGAAAAAATCTGTCATCATGATACACAAGTCAGGAAAGCCACAGACTGACATATCTTCATATCGACCGATTAGTTTCCTTCACTACCAAAAATTCTAGAAAGATTAATATCGTGTGGAACCGTTAATTCAAAAAATCATCAGTTCGGTTTCCGCATAGCATACTCAACGGTGCAATACAATGTCATATAGTAGATAGAATCTCATAAGCATTCGGAAAAAATAAAGAAACATGTTCTGCAACTTTCTTAGATGTGTCCCAGGCGTTCGACTGAGTTTGCCGTTAAAATTACGTCAGTTTCATTCTAAAAATCTCTATAAGCTTTTTAGATCGTACTTGTCTGGTCGGTTGTTTGTAGTAAGGGTAAACGATGCACTTTCTGATGCGCTTCATCTGTACCTGAGGGTAGTATAGTTGGACCATTGCTATACTCGATCTGCACTAACGATATCATTTTTACGGATGACAATAGCCATTCTTGCTGCTAATAGTAATCCGCAGTATGCTAGTCTAGCGGTACAGAATCGTATAAATAGAATAGTGGAATGGGCACAAAATTGGCATGTAACATTCAACCTGATAAAAAGCCAACACATTACGTTTACGACAAAACTTAGAAGTAGGTTTTATTCTCCTTGCTCTAATCAGCGTTGAATTAAGCATGAAACCATCGTTATTGCGAAAACAATTGTTGACAAGTTCAGCACCTGGGAATAATAGGGCAAAACAATTTCGACTAACCTCACAGGCAGCGATAATGTTTTTCGGTCTCTTTACGTAGTTGATCAAAACTGATAATTCTCCATTACGTATCAACATGGTCGAAAATTAATTCACCGGTTAATAAGTGAAATATGAAAACGTAGTATCGACAAAATTGGTTTTAATTTTTTCGGCGTAAGAAGTGGTATACAGCCGGTGTAATTATTATTGATAAGATAAACGCACTTACCAGATGCCGATTTTACACGTCGAAATATCTGATTGAATTTTGTGATTACACGCCAATGTGAGAAAATTCGTTCGTATAAAATTTACAATATAATGAATGTAAAAATAAATTTATTTTATTGCGTCGAATTCATAAAATAATGTGTGTATGAGGTAACATCGACGACAATAAAATGGACGGATTTCGAACGATACGAATAGATTAATATATTAAATGTCAGATCCGTAAGAGTTATTATTAATAATAAAGATATAAAAATGTGATCAATTTAAAATAACGAATGTTCGTATTTTATATTCGTTAAAATACAAATACGTATAAAAAATACAAAACTAAATTTGATCAATGAGATTCCCGAGATAAAATGGACGGCATCGATTAACCTAGATAATATCTAATATATACGTAAACAGTTATAAAGTAAAATATAAAAATTCGCCGGTAATTATATTACGATAAAACGCGGTTACACGCCAATTTCTAATACAGGTAACTTTTAACATGTTTCGATATCAGTCGAATAAAGAAAATTCTGAATTGCGCAAGAACGAAATAAAATGGCACCGAACAAATAAGAATAAATTAATTTAATTTAATAAACATTAAAAACATTGATTTAAGTTTTCAGTCATTATTTCTGATATTATATGACCTTTAATTAAAAAAAAAAAAAAATTAAAAATAGTATTATTTTTAACTTGGCAGAAATAGCATACACTAACGATAAATAAAATTGATACTACTAACGATAAATTAAATTGATACCAAAACTTTTTTTTTTTTAATAAAAAAATAATGAAATGAATTTTGTATGCTACTGCTTATAAATATATTTTTAAATCGATAAACAATTTATTAATAAGTTATTCAAAGTTATGGAACCATTTTAAAATATGTTTGATGGAATATTTTATTCACATGTTTGAAAAATACACAATTTGATATTGAAAATTAATCAATAAATTTCATACGACGATGTTAAAAACCTGATGGTGCGAAATAAAAAATAATAGTGCACGCGGGTGTGAAATAATTCTCGAAAAAATAAAGAAATACGTATACATGTATGAGATTCCGCCAATTTTAAAAATTATTTCTTCCCATTAATTATAAAAAACATCACGTTATCGTATGATAAAAATAAAAAACTTTACAAAAAATTACACGAAAACAGTCTTTTCTCGTTACATTATAATTATACGTTTGTATTTAATAGCTGAGAATCCTGAATATTTCGTTTATTTAGAATAACTTCTAATATTGACGAATATTTTGTGTTCATTTATACGCTGTAACAACCACAATAACCACGTGAAATAGTAGTGTGATCTATTCGCTTAGTACAAGTAGTTCGTCTTGCTTATTTATTTACATCTCGCCTTTATTTTGTACATTTTTATATAGTTAAGCCAGTGAATAATAGGCAATCCGTGTTGAAATATAGTGACATACTAAAAGTTGTTTTTTAATTAGACAGCCTTTTTAAAAGAATATACGTTGCTAATAATTATACAAACTAGAATTATAAAAATGCTGCTTCGAATTGATGAACAGCCGGCTAGTCTACACTGGAACATGTCATACCTGAAAATAAAAATAGTTAATTCAATTCACTTTTATCTTTACTTTGTCTTCAGTTAGTTTGTGGTAATGCTTCTGCAATGAAACATATCATACCTGAAATATAAACGGATTCACGGGGCTGATCATTATAGTTTATTTATAATATTTCGTTAGATGTAAACACACGACACAGAAATAGTTGTACATTAATTTAAATGCAGGTACGTTATAAGAAATAAACATAAACTCATTGAAAAATATATGAAATACTTAATATTTAATAAAAAAATAATATTAGAAATAAAAAGTCGATAAATTAATTTCTAGAATAGATCGAATCAAATATTACACAAAGAAATAGATTAAATTGTAAGAGAAAATATTAAAACAGGAGATAATTTAAACACTTATATTTCTAAAAGATAACCTACGATATAATAATAATACAAGTATCACAATCTAACGCTAAATATTAACAAACGTTACGAAGATCACACTTATTGCATCGAATTATTCATTATAGAGCAGTTTAATAATAGGTAATTCAGATGACAGTAATAGGTTGGCCCAAAAGTCACTTAACCCGCGCCTTACATTGCAGATAGCGCGCACAAAAAAATACGAAGATGCACGAAAACGACTTGCGCACGAATGCTGATGTCTAAACCTTCAATCCTGACCAGCTGAACAAGCCTCGGTAGTGTTTTACAGTCTACACGGGAATAGTAGTGCGCACAACTGCTCGTGTGATTTCTAAACATGTATAGTAAAGAAGAACGCATTTTCTTTGTTTGCGCATATTTTGAAACCAAATCTTACGCTCTAATGTACCCACGAAAGATGGAACCACGCTTCGTCGGAGAAGAAGACGTGGTCCAAGGTTTCAACGCCGCGGTCGCGAACGAAATTGAGCATCCACGTTGCGTATTGAAGTCGACGTGGATGATCAGCTGGTTTCAATTTATGTAAACACGACATGCGGTAGGGTTTCATGCCAGATCCATGTAAACAACGTTGTGCACTACTCCTGCTCATCGGTACACGTGTTGCGATACGTCGCGTTGAGGTCTGTGCATGTTGTTCGACTAGTACTCTTACCTCCTCTTGACGCGCAGCTGTAGTCGCCATAACTGGTCTTCCACTTTGCGGAGCGTCTTCCACACTACCCGTGTGAAGAAACTTCTTCACAGTATTAAATATCGTGGCTTTGGTGGGCGTGGCCGAGGTTGGAAACGACGTACTAAACATTACCCGCACTCGAGCGTAAGATTTGGTTTCAAAATACGTGCGAACAAAGAAAATGCGTTCTTCTTTACTATACATGTTTAGAAATCACACGAGCACTTGTGCGCACTACTATTCCCGTGTAGACCGTAAAACACTACCGAGGCTTGTTCAGCTGGTCAGGATTGAAGGTTTAGACATCAGCATTCGTGCGCAAGTCTTTTCATGCATCTTCGTACTTTTTTGTGCGCGCTATCTGCAATGTAAGGCGCGGGTTTAGTGACTTTTGGGCCACCCTGTATATATAAAGAATTCGTATAAAACCATGTTTTCAAATTTTATATAAAACGATTTAAAACATAAATTACTAATATAACGAAACAAAATTTTGAGAAAATTTGATAGAAATGTGTATAATGTGACTTTACTCTAAATTCATCAGTTACATGTATAATACCTCCAATCGATTTCTGTTTGAAAATCACCAATATGTCTAACGTCCCCAAAATTTGTGCTCATAATTTATAATCATACAACTTTGTTTTTATTAAAAACATATATAGTAAAATAGGATGGAATCAAATTTGATTTACCTGGACGGAGTATCATTTACAATGTTATTGAATTCAGCTTCTACTAACTGGCCATCATAATACGTAATTGGACCTTCGAAAGGATATTCATATCCTTGTAAACACTCGCACTTGTATCCTCCGTGATAGTAACCTCTTCCATTTATAGGCACGCACTAAAATAATCAAATTATGCAACATGTTTTCTTTTTATTTATTTCTTTAAACATTTAAATCATAAATTCACTATAAAATCGTAAAATAGACTTTAATTGAAAATTTCAACATTGTTTTTCCAGATATTATTAATGTACCCACATTTTTTGTTTCGCATATATTATTAAATTATTGTCGGCTAATTATCATCATAATCACCATCGGTCGCTGAGCATGGGGATACTACAGATTCTCATAAGGGAATGTGTAGTCGCCGTGAAGTTCTTTCTGTCACTCGGTATTTAATTCTGTTCATATATCTTGTCGGGGTCTCCCTCTTTTTCAATGAACTTCCAGCATATCTGTTATAATCAGTTTTTCTAATCCATCCGATCACATTTCTGCATCGCAATTTGTAGCCTCTGGTCCACCTTGACTTCTTGACGTATGAACGAGTTATATCCTTAGTATTCGCCTCCCAGCAAGTCATTTTGAAAGCGTTAATGAGATGCATATAGAAGAACTACCAGTGAATTAATGAGGCGCGTTTTTCCCCATCTTTATTCTCCATTCAATTTCTTCTGCTGGGTTCCCATCTTTTGATCCGACAATTAATCGTGTACTTTAACTCCGCCTTAACTAAATGTGTACAATGATTTGATAAGACCAACGGGACACTCGAGATGGTTTGATGTTCGCCATTCCTATTACACGTGTTCGACTGCTTTCCTATAATTAATAAAACAAAAGTATGCTATGATAAATTCTCTAATTTTACATTATTATTGTTTTAGGCTCTTTATTTCTACACGCGTGACCTTTGAACCACACCTGCTCGGATGGTATTTGCGGTAATACAAATGGTTTTAGTCTTTCACGTATAAGCATCACTGGCATGTGATATCAATGCTGTTGTTTTATAATTTTCGCACATATTCCGCTTTACTTTTTTTTTTTTTTTGTCGATTGGTATATATATTATGTATATATATATTTTTTTAGTGGGTTGTCTTTACAGCTTACCCAATGTGATACTGTACAAACTAACTCATATTTCTATAAACGTGAACAACTTCTCTAGAAACATCGCTGTCTGGAAACAGTTGTAAATTCTCAAGATGTAGAAGGGATAAACATAGTATGGAGAACCGTTACATGATGAGCGCACTAATTTAAAGTATAGTTCAGAACGTGATGTTATTAAAAAAGAAAGTTCGAAGAACACATGATCAGGATTGCAAATTGCACGCCCAGTATGGAAAGGACAGTAAAGTAACAAATAATTCCGGAATCGCAGTGTACAATTCCTTTACGTTTAATGTTGTTAAAAGTGTAAAACCGCGGATATTTAGGAAGAAATGGTTGTAAATGATAGTACTGAGTGAATATTCCCCAAATATGCCTGTTCCCAAATTTGTCTATGTTCCGACTGAATTAAACGTATGACATGTGCAGAAACTAAAGAGAATACCCCGTCATTAGAAGACTCCGCTTTAGTTAATGATTCTACAATTTCATTATCGGGGATTCCTCGATGTTCCGGTACCCATAAGAAATAAATAAATATTCCAAAACTTTCTAGATGATTAAGTTTTAACATGATGAATGAATTCCATTTGTTTTTCATAACTGCTTTGTGAGTCGGTGATAATGAGATATCTACCCGGAAGCTTCGTATCAATGAAGAATGATGATAATACTGCTACACACTCAGCGATAAATGCGGACACAAAATTTAGATAATTTGTACGCATTACTAATATTAAGAGATGGGATGAACATTGCTGCTCCCGTTCCCTCAACCGACTTTGATCCATCTGTAGAAAAAAAAAATGGGTGCATACGAAAATTCTCAAAGATTATATTAATGAATGTAGGCTAGATCAGTGGCAGAGGATAAAGAACGTAGTTCTCTGGAAAGAAGTGTGTTTTTTTATTTAAAAATTGTGTAAATACGGTAATTATATACATATATATCTTGTACAGACACTTAGCCACATGCTTGTGTCCCATATTCTCTGGAAAATTCCATATGAGATTTCTAGTGCTAGATCATCTAGTTTTGAGAACATCTCTGAAATAGTTCGATCGTCTTCTGCTTCATTTTCGCTTCTTAAGTCTAATTTCATTCTTCACCAATGACAGTTCCTTCTCTCCTTGCTCATATCTTATCGTTCAATGCTGAATTTAATATCTTTTTATACAATCAGTTCATTAATATGTGTACTTCGAGGTACTATTATGCAAAACATATTTTCTTTCTATTGTAGATTTTCATGTTTGTGTAGATGAAATTCTTGTTTTATTATGCATATATATATCAGAGTTTTACGTTTATTTTATCGTTGTTATTATAATCGCACAATTTCGAAGAATTAAGATTAAAATTAAATTCAAAACGGCGCTATTTCGTTTCTATCATCACGCATTAATTTTTAAATTTAATATTTTATTTTAGTATTACACAATTCAGAATAATATATATTTCAAATGTGAATTTACTTTACTTTTAAATTTTGATAAAGTTTACTATTTAAGAAGTTCGTTTATAAAAGAAATTAAGTTAAGATTTATTAAGTTGATCGAAATTTAACATGAGTTAGCGAAACACGATTATTTGAAATAATTCAAAATTATAATACTTACATAAGACGTCTTCCTATCACATTTATGCGTGTCTTGAAACGTATTCGGTATATAGTATTTATCCGAACACTGATTTATATCCAAATTTAAAAGATTCATATTGACTGCCACAATGCCTCTAAAACAAAAAAAACAAGATAATGCTCACAATATGAAAAAATAAGATTATTTAACACGTATCAAACTATTTAAGAAAAATTAGTGTGTAACGATTTATTAATTACGAAAGCACAAGCGAAGGGCGTCGACAATAACAATACTTCATTTTTATAAACACTACGACGATTATATACCAGATCGTTATTTTACATTAATCCTTTAAATTTACACATTAATTTTGGATACAAAATTATAAATTTCAGATTTTTAAATAATGAATTTAATAAATTACAGTAGTTAACAACGAAATTACAAATTTTAATACATGAAGTAATTAAAAACTTCTAAATGAAATACCTATTTTGTCCGGTACTTCAGTTTGTTTTTTTATCTACCTTACACACTACACCCTGGCAGTGTCACACATCTTTTTTTACTATATATATATATATTATATATATATATGGTCACTTTTCGTGGCAATAACTCGATTTTGTATTGCTAATATGAATCTTTCCATTTCGGACCTAAACTGTTCGATTTTCCATTTTATATGTTTCACGTAGTATACGTTGTTACCAAGTTTGATCTTTTTCTGCTATTGTACTTTTTTCTCTCCACGTGGAAAATTTAAATGAGTTAAACAATTATCATTTTTTATAAAAGAAGTGTTTCACCTATTCAACTTGATCATTTTATAAACAACTTAGGTCTAATAGTCCTTTACCGCCTTATTACTATTATAACTGCGATACAAAAGCCTAGTCTCGGCATAAACTGAAGCAAATTATTCAGTGTATACAGAGAAAAATTAACATATTAATTATATTATATTGTTAATCTTACGAGCATCATGAAGACGCGAATACAAAAATTCCTAACAAAATCAGTTTTAAAATGATTATGTATCCAATGAAAACTTACATTTAAACGTTTCAAATATAATATAAAATTTTTATGACTAGACAGAACTTGTTCCATCATTAAAACTATTAATCAATCCTCTTTGACTAATTTCCTTTATAATTACATTAATTTTTTTTTTAAACAAAATCATTCTTATAATTGAACGGATTATGATTTAACCCAACATTAAAACGAGAATTAAATATATAAAAAATGTGTATGAATTGTTTACTTGAATTCTAGTCTACTTTTTAAAATGTCCCAACCGAAAAACGGAGATGCATATGTTATCAACCATTTCTTTACATGACCATCGCAATCGAAATGCGGGCTCGTCCAATATCCGTGATGAATATTAGCTGCTCTATAATGCACACATACATGGTGGGAATCAATATCATCATATAATAACTAAATTAAACTGATGATGGTGTAATTAAATGTAAAATGTTACATCACTTATACAAAAAATATGTTATTCTTTTTGAGATATTAAATCATACGCGGAATATATAAAAGTATAATCAAAATTACATTTAAAACATGATTTTTTGTGAATTATACTGTTTTATTTTTTGTATGTGTGTTCCTATAGTTTTTAAATTTTCTAGTGTTTTAATTTTTTTTTTTAACATTTCTTTCGATTTTCCGTTTATTTAGTACAAATATAGGCCGAAATGGATTAAGTTACTTCATCGAAATTACATTATAAAATATTGATAAAATTAACATTACAACGTATATTATTTCCAATATTAGTGTATTGAATGTTTTGAGATCATTTGTTGCGAATATGGCTTCTTACATGTGTATCTATTCTAAAAGAAATTGACGCAATACATATTATGGTAAGTGCTATGGAATGTTTTACTTAGATATCATGGAAGCAGAATGAAAACAAAATGGAAACCAAAATACAGATGATTATCTTGAAAAAATCTCAACTCATATTAAAAGCCTCTAGTTTTATTTACGTAATAATAAGGTGATGACGTTATAACTTACTTATAATAATTAGGAAAATGTTCGTATTTTTTCATGTGTTCGCCAGTTTCGTTATATCGAATCTGTATTTTCATATAATACTTTTCCAACGAATCAAAATTTGTGGACCAACGTTGCTTTAAATTTTGAAACCATTCATTATTCGTATATATTTCGTCTAAACGTACACATCGTATCAATTATTAAAAAATGCATTTATATAAATAAAAAAAAAACGTATATATTTTCAAAAATACGTTTTATAAATATAATCGTCAGTTACTGCTCCAAAATATAAACGAATAAAAAAAAAAATATCGTAGTGTTAGAATAAATGATTAAACATTGAACAAAAAATAAAGGTATAATAAATAAAAGTAAGAATATCGAAGAAAAAATACAACTTTTAAATTGAACATTTCAACTTTAACGGATATTACTTATTGCATCATCTTACTTTATATTAAAATTTATAATCTAAAAAATTTAAATTTACCGTAAATATTATCCTGCACATTTCAAATTTTCCAAAAAATTAACAATATAATCATGCGTAGAAAATATTCGCGGAATATATGTTGTTAATTAAATTTTTAACATTTTTTTTTTTTAAGTTTTGTATTTATATTCTTAACTTACGCGGCTTATTTAGACGAGCTAAATCTTCCACTTTAAACGATCGGGTATTATCTACTTTGAATGATTTTGAATTATCGAATTTATATGCATACGGGGCGAAGAATGTTCTATTTAAAAATTTATTTCTATCCCAATATGTGCCGGCGGAAAGAATCTTATTATCGCCAAGTATCAATGCCAGCGTCTCCGCAATCATTTGATCTTCCGTCAACTCTTTGTCAGCTACACGTTTCTCTGAATAGACTTCTTGAGGGTCGGATACCTATTTTATTTATTTTAATTTATATGTATATATCACATTTATATGAATGTTATTTTTATAAATAAATAAAGTAAAAAATTCTTAATACAACGATGGTTGTGTTCAAGCATTTTTACAGAACCACCATACAAACTAGAAATTAATCAAATAATTTTTCCCTATAAAATTTATATCACGTATGTGCGTAACAAGGTTCAAAACCGACGGAATTCCATTAATTTTACAACAGTGATACAACGTAATATATCGATTTTTTAAAATATAATTACAATCGTCATTTTCACATTAATACCTTTAGTAAAAATAATTAACATCGTTTTTAATTACTTCCGACCGACGAAGTAATATATCTTAACTTTTTTTTTATCTATATTCCATTATATTTTATAATATAGAACCAAAACCATTTATAAATTTGAAATCAATTTTAAATTTTCATCAAGTGCAATACAAGAAACATGCGAGAATGATACTTATTGACGCGAAAAACACGAGGGAATCATATTCATTACAATAGTTTATATTTAGGCGAAACTACCAATTGCACGTATAACACTAACTTGTAAGAAGGCGCTAATAAAATTTGATAATCGTACTGCCATACGTGCTTGATTAGCAAAATGTTCTCTTTCTCCATAACCAAAATCTCCAGGTAACTTTAATTGTGAATGAGTATACCTATACACATATAAACATACATATATATATATATATATATATATATATATATATATATATATATTACTTTTTACCATGAACAACCGGTATAAAATAAATTAATGAAGAAATGTATTAATAATAATATATAAATATCAGTGGTAGTTCGTGTTTAAAAAATCTAGCGGTTACAATTACACAACACACACACAAAAAATTCTTTTTTTGTTTCACACAATATCACTAAGTAACATTAACAATATCAAAGTCAAAAAAATGCAATACAAGTACAAAGACCTTTTGAAACCGTAATTAGCAAAACTAAAAATTATGAAGTTAGATTATCAATCCTAAGATAAAAACTTATATAAAGTACAAAATTTATTCAACTAGAAAAGTATAAAAATTTTGAAAATACTAAAACGAAACAATTTTATGTATAATGGTTAAGTATTCTTATTTTTTTACGATTTATACAAAACCCGCTGAAAATGAAATTGATCAATTGCCATATAAATAATAAAGAAAAAATTCTACGTATATTAACGTCGGTCAGTAATAGTATGAACAACATAAACTGGAGAGAGGCAATGAAACAATTCACACGCGTTAACGTACATGGTAAAAGAAACAACAGAAATTGAAGGAAGAAAACTAAACTCGGAAATAAGTAGTAGAATCGTTCGTTAGTCGGTAATATGCGCTCGCAATTGCGCCTACATGTTATGAACAATAAATCTGTTCTGCCGCGTATACTTCGATTTTGATTGCAACCAACAGCCGCCAACATAGTCCCATATGAACTCTATACACATAGTAGCATTATGCGCAAAATCTCCATATAACGTTATATATGGCTTTCCTATTTTTAAAATTTTTTACTTTTTAATATAATTAAAATTCATTTATTTTATTTAATCTCCATAAAACAAGCAGTACTTTTAACGATTTTATTACATTTTCAATTTTTGCGCTGTTCTGGATATTTCTGGTGGTTGTGCAACCATGCAACATTTAGGTACGAGCCGCCACCGATATCTGAATGCATAGTAGAAGGTCGTAAATTTGAAACCGATCAGGGTGCTTTATCTAAGTTATAATTATATTGATGTATCATCATTCAAATTACTCGACGTATAGAAAATATAAATCAGCTTCCTCGTGAAAATGTATTTTCTCTGAAGTATTATAAAACATAAAAACAAATGTGAAAATATAAATAAGGTATTGAAGGAAAAATTTACACAGAATTAAGTGTCAATCAGAACACGATATGCATCACCATGCACGAAGATGTGAACGATCTTTACTATCTGTGCTGTACAAACTAATTAATCATTTACAGCGGCTGTTGCGCAATCCATTGGGTAATAACGACGGCACAATTGCTTTCTTAAAATTCCTTTATTAAGCATACACAATTTTATAATGCGTATATAGAAGTAAATTTTTTGGAAATTTTTCTATGCATATAATAGTTCATGATGAATAAGAGGTAATTTTAGTTGTGAATGGTTATCCTGAAAAATAAGTCTTAAAATATTAGTTGCGATTTAATTATGCACCTTTTACAAGACTCGTCGTTAACGGAATAAATAAATTTTAAGACTTCTTCTATATTCATCTTATAATCGTGAACTGAATTTGGTCCCCTGCTGAAATTTTTATACTCGTAATGCTGTTCTAAGTATTTTTCTTTTACGGCAGCACTAGCCTTCTCCCACTTAGCAGGCAGTTTGTGGATCCCTGTAAAAATAAATACAATTGAAATATTAAAATGGTTTTAACAATTTTATACTTATAATTCCAGAAGAACTTATACATGTATAATACGTACATCCTATTTTCACACAGTCAAATCCATTATCGTACTGTTCCGCAGTAGCTCTTTCAATAATTTCGCCCAAAAATGGTCTCCTAACCACGTTCGGTAATCGATAACCAGGATTACAACGACATTGATAACCACCTCGTCTAAAGCCCCAACCATGTAACGGCTCACACTATAATCGGAAAAATATAAAATTAGATAACAAATTTAACATATGAATAATTCGGACAATGTACACATACTCATAAGAATGACCATTTATAGAAATGGGACAAGTACAAATTTATTAAATCAAGCACGTTTTAATAAATTTGTACTTGTCCCATTTCTATAAATGGTCATTCTTATGAGTATGTGTACATTGTCCGAATTATTCATATGTTATATTTTAACGATGGGCAAACTGTATTCTTTCGATTAAACCTTTATACAAATGTTATATTTACTAACTGAATTATCGGAATGAATACAAAAGTTTGAACAAAGTAATTAGGGGGATCGCGTCGTGAAGCAAAATAAATTTATTGATGAAAAATGCACTAAGTTATCAGAACAAATATAACTTACGCAATGTTCACAAGCTGGTTAAATAAGTTCCAGGTACATTTGCCAGAAAAATACAGAATTATTTACTCTAAACGAAAAACCTGTTATAGTATTCAACATGTACCTATGGGGAAAATCAGTTGGTCTATGTTTTAACAGAAGGAAATTTAACATCTATGAGCAATATTTTAAATTTGTAAGAAATTGGTATTTAATTTATAAGAAACGAAATTAGGAGATCGTGAAGAAAAATAACGTTCATTAGATATAGTCGTTCGTAATTTTTTGTGAGAACAGATTTTAGTCCCACAATTTATTTAATTTTATTGTTGTTAATTTTAAACATTGAAAGTAATTAAAAATAGAATAATCGTAATATATACATAATTATATGAACAATTATCACCTCTGTAGTTTGTTTTTTACATCGAGCTGTATCAGTAAAGCGATTTGGACCAGGATTCCCATTAGATTTTGGACACTGATTAATATCAATTCTGTCAAAATCTAACTCTAGTACCGATATTGCCGTATAACTGCAAAAAATATTATCTTTCTTTTGTATTTTATGTTTACAAATTCAAAGGATATAATTTAAAATGGATGATAATACAGTTCTGGTTACCACATTCGTGAAGCTAATTAAAAAAAAAAAAATAAGTCGTATTACAACACAAGATCTAATAATCTAAAGTCCAGAACAATTGAAATATGAACCCAATAATTAAAACACTCAATCAGGAACATGACTTGACTTATGTGAATACTATACATATTTATATTTATGAAAACAGAATAATTTGATAATTTAGGTAATTCAGAGTTTAATTATTGCATCAGTTGCACATAAATGGTCAAATGAAGTTAATTTCACCACTTATATGAATACTATACATATTTTTATTTATGAAAATAGAATAATTTACAAATGCACTGTAAGGTCATTGTATGAACCACCGAATGTACAGTTCAACTTCCATGGGACACCAAATTTTGGAAGAAAGAAGACACAATTTGTGATTGGCGATTTCAATAGCATAATACAGCATGGGGATATACAGAAGATAATGAAGATGGTGAAAAAGTCATGGGATTGGAGTTCAGCAAACAACCTTGCATTAATCCATTATCCAAAACTACCTATTTCATTTCAAAGTTCAACATGGTGAAAGGGATATAATCCAGACCTCATTTTCGCCTCACTCTCAGTAGAAAAAATGTGTGAAAAGAGTATCCTACCGCCTACTCCGAAGACACAACATAGACCATTGAAATTGAATATATGCGCAGCAGCTAAATCGCTAATTGTACCCTTTAAGAGAAGGTTTAATTTGCAAAAAGCCAACTGGGAGACTTTCACAACAAAACTGAATGAGGCAGTTGGAAATATACCAACCGTTGATGGTAATTATGAACAGATATCAAAAATTACTATTCCAAGAGGCTGTCGTGAATATTATATAGCAGGCTTAAACAAAATATCAGCTACATTACTAAAAAAAGTATAAAAAAAATATGAGAAAAATCCATATGCAGAAGACACCTCTGATGCTGCTGATAGCTATAGCAGAAAGCCGTCGACTGAGATGGACCGAACTTCTCAAAGAAATAGATATGACAAGAAACAGTAGGAAAGCTTGGACCTTACTAAGGAGACTAAATAGTGAAAAATAAGCTAATAAATTGCATACGAACGTTACACCTAATAAAGTCGCAAGCCAGTTGGTACAAAATGAAAAAATCATTAAAGCAGCAAGAGTAAAGATAGTACGGCAAGAGCAAAATGAGATAAACCATTTTCAGTCTCCATTTACCATTGATGAAATAGATAAATCTATAAACAGATTGAAGAATCATAAAGCACCAGGTATAGACAATATGGTGACAGAACAAATTAAACATTTTGGGAAACAAATTAAATTATGGCTGACTCAACTTTTTAATACTATTTTGGCACAGAATAAAATCCCATAAAAATGGAGAAAGGTCCGTATAGTGGCTCTTCTAAAGCCAAAAAAAAAAACCTAGACGATGTGGGAAGCTATTGTCCTGTTTCATTATTGTGTCATATCTATAAACTTATTCGAAAGCGTGATTCTCGGGCGTATAAGTGCAGATATTGATAAAAATATTATCAACCAACAGGCTGATTTCCGCCCCGGACGCTCATGTTGCTTTCAAGTGGCAAATCTAACGGATTTGAACAGAAAGAAATTACTGGCGTCTTGTCGATCTAAAGGCGGCCTATGATACAGTTAATCAGAATTTATTACTGCAGAAGATTTATAAATTTACTAAACATTTTACATTTACAAAAATAATAGAAACAATGCTGAAGAACAGAAGATTCTATTTTACACTAAATGGAAAGCAGAGCCGATGGAGACATCAAACTAACGGCCTCCCACAAGGCACTGTACTGACACCGACATTGTTTAACATCTACACTAATGATCAGCCGATTGGTGAGGAAACTTGTCACTTCATTTATGCTTATGCGCATACGCACAGAATTCGTTATAACCGAACTTTTTAAAAATTCAAGTAAAAGGAATAGGGAAGCTAAGCGACAATTAAAAGTTCAGTGGAATGGAATAATGCTGCAACACCAGGAAAATCCAGTGTATCTGGGAATCTCATTGGATAGAAACCTAGCCTATCGTACGCACTATGAAAAAGTCAAAAATAAACGGAAACTGGATGGAACTGCATGGGCTGCAAAGCCAGGAGTTGTACGTAAATCGGCTTTGGCCTTATGTTTTTCGGCTGCAGAATATGCATGCCCACTTTGGGCACGGTCAAGCGACGCTAAGAAGGTGGATATAGCTCTACATGAAACAGTACGTATTATAACGGGTTGTCTCAGGTCAACAAAAGTAGACAACCTGTATTTATTACGTGGTATTGCACCTCCAAACATAAGAAGGATGGTGGCTGCAGATATTGAAAAAACCAAGCAAGCTCTGGACCCTCGACACCCTATGTATGAGCAAAATGCTGAAACTCCGCGTTTGAAGTCTAGAAGAAGCTTTCTAACTTCGACAAGCAGTATGGCATTAAATACTAATGCAGAACAAGCGCGAGTTAGAATATAGCAAGACAAAGTTCAATCTCGTGATTTCAATGTGAAGGAAAAACCAGCGTAAGGTTTCAATGAAAGCTGGCGAATATGGAAAACTCTTAATTGGATCCGATCAGGGTGTGCCCGAACAAAACAGAATCTAACATAGTGGTCGCTGGCCGGGAACGGACATTGCGAATGCGGCGTAATACAGACCATGGCATACATACTCGAATGTGAATTGACTGGTGTTGGATGCATGATGAAGAATGTCATTGACGCGGAGGACGCTATAAAGTTGGCGGAATACTAGTCCGAGAAAATTTAATAGATGTTAAAAAGTAGTTTAAGTTATAATTGGCTCGGACACGAATAATAATAGAATTTGATAATTTAGTTAATTCACAATTTAATCACTGTATCTATTGCACATAAATAGTAATATCAACTTATTTTCATAATCAATTTATATCACGATAAACACTTCCAAATTCATTGCTTATATTTAAGTTAATACCGAGTAAATAACACGTTTTTATTTAGTAAAAATATTATATTTATTAAAGAATTATAAATATGGAACATTTACTCGCAGCTTCAAATAAACCAAGAGCACATAAACACGCACTGCAAAACCTATCTAAAACAAATTTGTTCCGAATTAATGTTACAACTTACGTGGGATACTCTACATGTCGAAAGCCAGTATGACGCGGATAAATATCAGCAATCGGTGTGACAGCAGCTACAAGCCACTTGTTAGATCTTTTACAATCAAAATAAGGTCTAGTCCATTTTACTGGTCCTTGCGATTCATCAGCTCCTAAAAGCATATAAACGAGAAATGAGCACTACATTCCACATTTATCAAATTAAAAGCATATATAATATTAAATTAGACTTACATTCGTAAATTAAAAATATTAAGGAAACTGAGCAATCATTCATAATTAATGTCATTTATTATCTACTTAAAAAGATATGCCTACTTCGCCAATATTTAAAAACAAAAAATCAATATTATCTAAAAAAATAAATTACATTAGACCCTTATAGAAATGCTTAAACAAATATAAAGTCAAAATCAGTAATATCTATGTTAAAAAAATGAAAACATATATTTTAAAATTGTCTAAAAAATTTAATTACAGTATGCTAAAAATGTTTGCACAAGTATCTAAAAAGCCTATTCATATCGAATCATATATAAAAAAACCTAATCATTCATATCGAATCATATATAAAAAACCTAATCATTCATATCGAATCATATATCTTTATTATCCACGAGAATAATTTGATCATTATAGAATTTACCTGAAATGTTTGAAATCGCATCGTCATCGATTTTGTCGAACTAAAGTTAACAACGATAATGAATGATTTTTAACTTAATAATTAAAGTACAAATAACAAATTTTCTATGGCATTTCAATAAGGGTGTTAAATTAAATTAAAACTGAGAAAGTGTCTGTTCTAGTCTTCGTGTATTAAAATTGGTTTAGTTTCTTGACAATATTCTTCATTCGAACTTACAAAACAAAAAGGCAAGTTACATGAATTCTAAGTTTTAAATTTCAAAAAAATATTGAAATATATTGCGAGTGAAAATGAAGACATGGAATACACGAACATCCACCCGAATACATTACAATTTTTTTATCATGCATGAAAAAACGAATATTAATTTAATCACCTGGTGGTCCATGAAATGAGAATGTTTCATTTGTATTATTTGCATATCTAATTTCGACTTGATATATAGTTTTCGTATCGTGTCTTTTTTGGACCTCATCTGGAAGCCATTTTCTATACCTAAAACAATTTTATTTGGATACAGAATAATATAGTTCAAACTTCAAACTAAGAATTCCATATAACATTTCAGCAAAAATACGGGATTTGATCAGCAGTTATAAATAGCACAGATGGTTCTAAAAAATTTTGATATGATTTTGGAATGAATAATAAACATGTGCACAACTGCGCATATATAGATATTTCTTAAAGAGTAATTGGCAACACTTAATAATAGGTTAAACGAAAAAAATTCGGCACATCCGCAAATAAAAATAATCCAATTTATAATTTTCCAAAAAATACTGAATTAACCGTTTACCTATTTCTTAAAGAGTGGTTGAACTACTAAATATTACAACAGAAAATAACTGTCAAATGAAATTAAGTATATATTATAACAAATTATTACCATTCATTAATACGATAATGTTCTGTTGTATAATCATCGCTTAATCTACCATTTTCGACAGCGCCTAAATCTTGTACTGAAAACGTATTTAGCGTAGATATTCGTTCCAAATGTATAGGATCATTAAAGTCATCTTCTCTGAAGAATAAATACAGCATAATTAATAATAGTAATTAAAATATACGGAATGAGTATAACATTTTCTGAAATAAAAATCGAAAAATACTACATTAATTTTTTTATTTCTTTCAGTTCGACGTGATATATGGAAAATATACTTCATATTGTGTATTATACGTAAATTTATAACAATTTGAAAACACAATAAACATTTTATTTTTAAAACATTCATAATCTATTTATATTTAAGATACATGATTATTAACTATGTTAATTATGATTTCAATTATTTGTTATATTTCTTTTACATAATCGAAATCACAAAGTGAAAAATGTAGTCCATAAAATTAAGGTTTAAATAATTGCTTTAAAGAACTGGTTAGTACCTGTATGTTCTTGGAGCAAATCGCGGAAACGTTTTATTAAAGAAGCCTCTATATGAAGGCGAGTAAGACATGTTTGGTGCAAAATAAATAGCGCTGGCATTTATGTAAGGATTGGCAGATACGTCGGCAACAGTAGATAAAAAATAATACATCATACCAGGGTCATAAGTGTCATTAATCGCAGGTCTAATAAACCTAGCCTGCAAAATATAACTGAAGAAAAATGCTCTACTTAAAGCTAAATTATGCAGATGCACCAATGCTGTTCTATTTGGAAATACAGGATTAACGTTAATGTCTTTTATATCGGGAAGATGAGATACAGAATCACCTGGTAAGTACAAATCATCCAAATGTTTAATTTGACAATTTTCATCATTCACCCGGTTTAGTTTTAATTTAATTTCATCAAATGCATCACTGGTTTCCCATTCGAACTGTCCATTCACATTAGCGAACACTACACTAATGAAAACTAGGAAAAACATATTATTCATGTTTTTAAATATTAAAATTACAAAACTGTCAAAACTAAAGCATTCATCTAAATTAAAATCAAATGACTAAGCTCGACATAAAGTAGTTTACTGGGCGTTCCCGTATTACATAAACACATAAATCGATATAGAGGTAAACTGAAATAATCGATACACTACCGCATTATTAAAATTATTATTTTGTTTTATCAAAAGAGATCAGATGTTTCAGAATATATTTAGTGAAAAAATTAATTATATTCCGCTAGAAAACGTAACTTTCGCCAAATAATGATTCCACAAACACTTGTGCTGCATACATTATCCAATGCAAACATTCATTTTATATTATTATTGTAAATTGCAAATCTGTAACCTTGCGCTGGCGACATACAGATTGATCGCGTCTGCGAGCGGTACTCTTATTGATGTATCTTTGTACTTGTTTACTGGATTAAATTCAAAATATTTTTTTATTTAGTCTTCTGTCTCTGCCAGTCTGCCTCTGGTATCATGTTCTGCGTCTGCATGTAGTAGACAGTAGCTGGGCAGCTGATTGTGATAATTATATAACAATTAAGGTATTTATTAACTAGTTCTCAGATTTCTATCTGTACAGAATGTACACCTAAATTCATCACACATCATAACCCTTGGTACTATTTATTCTGCAGTCTGTGTATTTTTTCTTTGCACGGCTCCATAGCTGATGACAATATATCTATATAATTGTTAACATGCTCTCGCCCCAAAGAACACAATTGTTCAAAGTAACCCTTGATTTGACTACTAGTACTAAGGTGCATTTTTTCAATTTATCTCAGCTGACTCCCAAGTATCATGTCCTGCTTAATAATTTTATCTTCTAGCATTACATTACCCGATATCGTTTTTATATTGAATAGAAAATGTACATATATTAAAATAAATTAATTGATTTAAGTACCCATTTAATTTAAGTAAATTCTTCATGTTTATATTATTGCTCCATGTTAATGAATGTACTCAGTTTTTAATTAAACATTTTCAGACAATGATTTTTTCCAGTTCCAACATCATTTTTTAAAGTTGTTTTACTATTAGTATAATGTCTGCAAACTGAAGGCGATTTATGTATTTTCCACTTACACTTATCCTGTTAGTTTTTACTGTATACTTTTTAGACCAAGTTCTCAGTGATAGCATTAAATAACTTCCAGGAAAATGTGTTGCTTTGCCTCACTCCCTTTTTTATCTGGAACTTCAGTGTTACATTATGTATTTGTAATATGGTTGATTTGTAATATCTTGTAAATCTATGTATGGTTTATTTATCTCACTCTTTATAGTGCTTCAAAATTCGGTGGAATTGGACAAATTCAAAAGATCCACTACTACTAAGTATAATGATATGGTGTATTCTCCATATTTTTCTACTAGCATCATTTATGTTTGTACGTGGTCTGTATTTTTGCAGTTTTCCTAAGTCTTGTTTGTTTAATTATTCATTATTCAGTGTTATTTCAAGTCTGCTTGATACAATTCAAATAGTTTATGGAATGTGGATATAATCTTATTGGCCCACAATTTTTTACATTCTTTTTATCTTTTCTTATGTATCAGAATTTAAAATGAATTCTTCCAATTCTTTGGCATGGTTTTTTTCCTGAAGACATCTGTTGTATAATTATAATTTAGAAATTATAGTTTCTCATTTTATCATTTCAGGCAGAATTTAATTTGTACCGAGGACTATACAAAATAAATTATTTTAAAGCATGTCTCACTCCTGCTTTTAGTATAGCTGTTAGTTTTTTGTTAATATTTGTGTCTAGACTGTTGTCATTATTGGAGCTATTTCCCATCTTTTCATCTTTGTTGTCTTACACAGATTTGTATCGGGTGACCCAGAGAAGACGGGCGTTTATTTATTTATTTTAAATAATTCAAAAAATACCTGACCAAAATTTTTAATTAAATGAAATTTTTAAAAATATGAAAACCAGGGATTAGCTTACAATTATTTGTGGAACATAATATCGTTCAGGTGACCGCCATTTACAACAATACATTCATTTGGTCTTTTTACAAAATTTTTGAACACTTTTTCGTTGATTTTTTCAAATTTCTTCAGAAATCCGAATTTTCATTATATATCTCATGGACGTATTTCGTAAACGCGTCTGTTAAGGTATCTCTACAAAAAAAATTGGAGCTGTTAAATCTGGCGGCCAAGCGAAATCTGTACAACGCGATAGTATGCCGTTACCAAACCCTTTTTTCAGTATCGCGAGAGTTTCTGCGGAACAGTAACACGTTGCACCATCTTGTTGAAACCATGTATGGCTAAGACAATGACGATAACGAAGTGAGTGAAGCAAAAATGAGTTTATCAATAGCGCGTTCCACTGACAGTAGCATTGAAAATATAAGGCCCCAATTCCCCACTTTTGAACCCTCTGTTTTGTTAATACCTTTTTTCATTTTGCTGATTTTCATGAATTGTAATCTTAAATTAATATTTTTTATGTTATATTTTTTATATTTTTAAATATTCAATTGATAATGGCCTAACAGCCAAAAAGTTTTGTGATTTTTCATAAAGAAAAATTTTAATTATTTTAACTTATATTTTGTTGTTTATTTTAATGAATATTCTTCAAATTAAAAAAAATGAAATGCAGCAGAAACAGTATTTATATAATTCATCGCCGATAATTTGTTCCATCGTCAAATTTACCTATTTTGTTCTATCATGCAAATTTAAACCGCATTTTGCTGCATATGATTTTGTTAATATCTATAATTAATCACTCTTATGTGTTTATGTCATATGTAGTACATCGAAACCATATTTGTTCATTTTTAACTTTATTTTTTAATGATTATAATAATTATATAAAAATTAATTTATTATAATTTTTTGTATTAAAATTCAAAATATTTATTTTCATATTTTTATGTTGAAAATACAAATATTAAATAAAATTAACTTATGTTGACTAATTTCGTATCAAAATTCGTTAGGTGAAAAATTATGGTAATGCAGCTCTTAAATTCGTTTTCGTTCCATTTGGCCATTTCTTTTTTTGTGGTATTGAGTTTGTGCATATAGCGTTACTTATGTTGAGAATTAGTTTTGTTTCTTTGTTAATATTTTGATGCATTTTATATATATATATTTAAGATCAAGTGAATTATATTCATTTCAGTAGTTTAAACCTCTTTATTTCAATACTTATTTAGTATGGCAAATTGTTATGTGGTTACCGCTCACAAGCCGACGTCTGTTTCTGATTGTATTGCTGGTTAGTGTTTTTAACGTTTTGTACTAATTTTTGTTGCAACAAAAACTTACTTCCCATGTTAAACCTATTAATTAATATTACCGATGCAAGGTATTGGTTTCCCGCAGGAGAACAATTTGAAAATATGCAGATATTTTGCCCACATGATCATAGTATAAATATCTGAAATTATTAAGAACAACCAAAATTGTAGGCTCTGAAATATATCAGTTATTTTGTCGGTTAAGTGTAGGATCTAAAACCTCTTATATATTTAAGCGAGCAATTCTTGTATATTTCAGGCACCTTAGAAACGACAATTTTTGTACATGCATGTAACATATTAAACAATTGAAAATGTCCTGTATGGAAATTACGAATTTTAAAATTTTGGATCCTGACCCAAATACTTCCCCATAACATTTTTGAAAGTCGATTTTTTCATAGCTTGTTTATATTTATATAAATGTACTTTGAAAATATTAGTTCAGTCGCATTAATTAATTAAAATTTTATATCTCGGTGATCGTTTTGATTTAATGTATCTTTTCCGGAAATTATTTTTTGATTTAGGGAAGAATTATTTCAAGAGAAAAATTTCTATATAAAAATTCTAAATTTCATTAAAAAAAAACATTAAGGGTGCCCCTTCTGATTCTTGTCCAAATATATTTTTCGAAAATACACGATCTTTTAAAAAAATATCGAGCCAAATTCAATCGCTATGTGTTATACGTTGATATGTGCTACAGTATTTAAATCAAGTATAAGAAAATATTTTACTGTGAAATATTAAATTTGCTACATTGCGATATATATACAAATTATAATTAGTAAATAATAAAACTGAAAAAAGTTAAGCATTCTTTTTGAATAATTGTGATAAAATAACTTGTAATATTTTAGCGGTCGTTTATAGTAAAGCGGATTTTTTCGAAATAATAATTCGTACACGGCTACAATTCATGCGTTTATATCTCCTAAAACTCCCATATTCACTGATTGAAACCTTACTAATCATCAAAGTTATACGTAAAGCTATGCAGTAAAATCCGAGTCACTCCACGTATAAAGCAATTTAAATTTATCAGGTAGAACAATAAAGTGGATATTTTATCAAGACCTAAACTGCTAACCATACAAGGCGAGCGAAACGATAAGTATTTTAGGAACCATTTAATTTCGAAATTCCAATATAGTATGACTGTTGCACTCGATCTTAACATTTGTTACTTTTTTTGTGGGTATTTGAAGTGGAAAGTACGCGAAAACAAACCTCGAAACCTGAAATATTTGAAAATAAGGGATCCAACAATCGTGCTAGTTATAGTTTACGAAAATTTTATTTTGAAACTTAGTTAAGGTTGTCATTTAAATTTTGCTTTAAGGATATGTGATGTTAATGATTATTGTTTTAATCATTTTAAATTATTATTTCTGATTTATAGGTAGCTTCGTTTCGTCATTCGAGAGGAACCTCCTTTTAGCTAAGAATAATAAACTTGAAATACATTTAGTTACGTCGGAAGGAATAAAACTATTGAAGGAAATCAATATATATGGGCAAATCGCGGTTATGAAATTTTTTCGTCCTCCGGTAAATATGGTGTTATGAACAAAATATTGAAATGTTCATAATGTTAAGTAATGGCTGTGATTGTACTGAAATTATGTTTCAAACAACAGTTAAATCTCATAAATTATATTATTTGATAAAGAAACATAAAATGTTGATATATTTTCAGCAATACATTAAAGTCACGTATTGATTATATTTGTAAAGTTTTAAGTTTAAAGAAACTATGTTTTTAGTAGCTGCATTACCCACCGATAAAGTAGTAACTCTAGCTTTAAATTACAGCTATGTTATTATTATATTTTTCGTTGAATTAATTTTGTCATTCAGTAATACTCGTAGAAAAAGAAAATTAAAAGTACAAAATATATAGATTGACGTAATGTATAAAGTAATTTAAATATAATTCTACGTTTGTTTATAAATATCGAGTATAAGGAAAGAAAAACCTTGTACTAATGACAATTACAAATACAATAGTGTAGCAATAATTGTGAAACTGTATAGGAAAAACGGTGTCTGTTAATTTAGTTAGTTTTATGTTAAATTAGATTTCGTTTATGCGGGGATAATGATCTCCTGATGGTCTACTGATAAGAGGATCACGCGTAGCGCGTTAGCAAAAAAGCAAGGTAATTCTACGCTTATCGCTAAAGTGCCTAAATCTTCGAATGTTACGAAGAGTAATCAAACAACTCTACACGTGTGTGAAGTAAACGCACATACAGATGTTATGGATATAGACGTTAATAACGAGATTCCTTCTACCTCGACTGCTACATATGAAAGAAAGTATTGTAAAAACATCAGACCCGTTTGATAGCGGGGTGTTTTAATAGTTAAATGCTGCTATTCACAACAGCAAAAGCACGCAGAAGAAAATAAAAACGTACGAAATCAGGTCCACTAATTATAACCATTTTTAACCTATTCAGCCGATTGAAGAAACTATTATTCATTCCGTTCATGAGCAAAAGTATCCTCCAATTACAATACTTAATCAGGATGCAAAAGTTAATATTAAATCAATTATTATATATATTAAACAACAGGTTAAGTCTACTTTTAAATTTGGAAATTACAGTCGAATCTAAACTTTTTTGCTTCTTCTGAAGAGGTTTTCGCTTTAATTATCTCATATTTAAAAGCTAATTCTGTTCCTTATTATTTTGCTAATGTTCCTCGTTTTCGAAAACCAAATAAGGATGGTACTAAAAGGTCACTCATTTCCTTCACAGGCTCGGAAGTTGAAAATGAACTGAAATCATCGATGAATGTATTATCCGTCACCTAATTTCATAAGAAAACTAAATCTGATTCCATGCCTCTTCCTGCGTACTCTGTATCATTCCCATTCGCTACGCAACAACGTCAAATATTGTATGTTGGAACACTTCTACTGAGTTATAAAATGGAAGAAATATGAGAGACGTAACTGCACTTTGCAATGTTATAGATGTCAACGTTTTGGACACATTTCTCATAATTACACACCATCTGATCATTGTACAAAGTGTGCTCAGAGTCATTCAGTTGTTGCATATCCCGAGAATGTAAATGTACCAACTGCAATGGTGATCATTCGGCTAATTGGGAGGAATGTAATATTGCTAAAAAAGTACGAAAGTACATAAATCTAAGAATCATAGATCTCCCGGTTTCCTCCATGAAGTTCAATACCTAACATAATTGTTAATGTATCAAATTCTAGATCAAGAATTTATGCTTCTGCAGCCAGAGGACACGCATAAAATAAAAGTAGCAGCATGTCTAATGATTTTTCACTTTCTAGCTTTCTAACTGATGTAGTAGCATTGTCCAGGTTCTACATTTTATATAGGTGGTAGAAGCTGTAGAGGGAGAAGAGTTGCACTATTCTGATGTGGTTTAATCACAATGATTGTTAATTGGCGATTTAAATGATACAAGCAAGAATTGGAACTGTTAATGAAAAATATCTTAAATGATTTATCGACAATTAAAAGCTCCCAAAGAATCGATATTCTTTCCTAAACAACCAAGACTTAAAAATAATTTTTGGATCTGGCACTTGTAAAAATTGAAATATTTCATCCCCTGTGTGAGTTAATGCCATCTCCTCCGGCCATAATCCCATACTCACTATTATCAATTTCAACAAACAACTGATAGAAGTAAAACAACTAGATTATCAAAATGCAGACTGGGTTAAATTTAAAAAGTTTGTTGAAGACAATTTATTGCAAACACCTATAAACAATGTTTCTAACACTGAACAACATATTGAAAATATTACACAGTAATTTTGAAATCACTTGATTATCACATTATTGAAAAAACCTTTTTAAGCACCCGTACTATCCTACTCATTACAATAAAAAATTACGTTAGACGACTATGGACACGAAACCGTTTATTCTAAAAAACTATCACTAATTAAACAAATATTGCACTTTTTAGTCAAACCTGTGCATTTATACCTTGTTAGGTATAAAAATGTTCAGTTCAACATTTTTTCGCCAAACTCACTTATAAAGATAGTAATTTGTGGAGAATATGTAAAACGTTCACAAAAAGCAGTTATCCACTTTCTGTGATTCTTACATTAAAGATTATACGTATAATGACATTGAAAAAGCAGAAATCCTAGCTTATCAGTATCAAAAGTGCATGACCAGAATTTAAACTTATCTCCTAATTACTGAGTTAGAAAAGTCCAATCTGCTGTCAAGCGATACTTGAAAATTCTTACTCACGACTTCGATATTGTTTTCACTAATCCGAATGAAATATTTGAAATAATTGGTGGCATATCATTGTTTCTTGTTAAAAAACTACTTTGTTGTGCTCTGATAGAGATTTCTAACAATAAATGGCATTGTCAAATCTCAACACTATCCTTACAACTGGAAAATTGCTAAGGTTATTGACATACCAAAATTAACAGCATTCGACCTATCAGCTTACTTAGTAATTTAAGTAAAATTGTTGAAAAAGTTTTACTTATAAAATTAAAGTCGTATGCCGATGTGGTTAATATCATCCCTAACTTTAAATTTTGAGCCCGTTCTACTTATTCTACTACACAACAAGTATGCAGAATAGCTGAATTTATTACTCACAATTACAACTTAAATAAGCACACTGGTATGGTACTATTAGATGTTGCTAAAGCGTGCGATACAACGTGGCATACCGTTATTGCGTGAAAAATGATCGATTGTAAATTTCCTCCGTATTTAATTCTACTAATCCGTAATTATTTAAACAATACATCTTTTTATGCTTCTATAAGTAATATGAAATCATCTTATAAAACTTGTTTAGCGGGTGTACCGAAAGATAGCATGCTTGGTCCATTTTTTTCATTGTATTTACATGATTTCCCTGTTTTGCCTGATATGCAAGTCTAACTTTTTGCAGATATGCTGCTATATGTTACAGCTGTATATTGCAACTTGGAATGAAGTACATAATTAATTATTACAATAAATGGTAAATTAATATAAATCCTACTAAAACTGAGGCCATATTTTTCCAAGGTTGCCAGATAGTCTGATCAAGATGTTCGAATAGATTGGACTAACCAGGTATGCTATCTGGATGTTACTTTGGACAGCAAATTAACGTTCACTAAACACGTAAACAATACTCTGTTCCATATAATTGCTTTTTAATCGTAAATCTTATGATAATCTACGAGTCATTAATCTGGCCAATAATAATACGCCTGCCCAACATGGAGCTCAATATCTAAAGCCACTTTTAATAAACTGCAAATTATTCAAAATAAATGTTTAAGATGTATTTTAAATGTGCCCCGTTACACCAAAGTCGATAAAATGAACGTTTGCTTAAAATCGCCTTATATTAGGAATTTTATTTTAAAAGTATCAAGCGATTTTTTCAATAAATCTTCGTATCACGATAACGTGCTTGTTTCGTCGTTTGGTAATTACGATTCCAATCAACTATTATGTATGTCGAGTATAAACATAGACGCATTAAGCGTAATTTATTATAAACTCGCTTTATCATAATTATTTTTTAAACATTTTTAAGTTTTAGTTTTTTATATAAATTTTTTCCTACGGTTGTATGTATATATTTTATAATTAACTTTCAGTTATATTAAGATAATTGTATTTATTGTGGTAAAAATGTATCGGGTACACAATTAAATACTTGTTAGCAACAAAAGTTGTGTATAATTTTTTTAAATAAAATATTTGTTCATTGTTCTTACTGTTAGTCTGTTTTTTCATTGTTCTTTGTTATCTTTTGAAAATTTTTACTTAAAAAATATAATATTTAAAATTAATTCTTTTAATGTTTTCATTATGTGTCTTCTATGGCAGCTAATTACAATATTTCTAATTTTAAATCCATAAAAAGTATATAAAATAAACGAATATATTCTAAATATAATTAAAACCATAAAATATATTAGTCTTTTCGTAGATCATTTTTGAATTCCATATAGATTTTAATATATATATATATATATATATATATATATATATATATATATATATATATATATATATATATATATATATATATATATATATATATATATAATCAGTTTCCGTTAACTGTAATTTAATAAATACGTAAAATTTACAGACTGCGGAGAAAGATTTGTTATTTCTATTAACAAGCCGTTATAACGCAATGATATTGGAATGCGTTGGAAGTGGCAGCGATTTAAATATTATTACGAAGGCCCATGCTAATGTTTCTGACAGAATAGGGAGACAATCTGAAAATGGAATTTTAGCTGCTATTGATCCAGAATCAAGAGTTATAGGTTTGCGTTTATATGACGGTTTATTTAAAGTAATTCCACTCGATAAAGATCCTACAGAATTACGTTCGTGGAATGTTAGGTATATGCAAATGTATATGTATCTGTTTTATAACACATATCAAAATATACGGTTAATTTTTTTTTTAATTTATTTTTTATTTTTTATATGGCCTGGCTACACGTTAAAAACTGTTATTTTCATCGGAAAATTGTTTAACCTTTACATCTTTTTATAATCACATTTTCTTTCTCGTTAACTCTATCTCTATCTCTCTTTTTCTTTCTATTATTAATGCATGTATAATTAGTGCAGGTGATGTGTCATATAAGTACACTCGTTCACGTTCACATATTTACGCCATACCAATATTTGAACTATTAATTCTTTATACAAACTGAAGTATAATTTGCTATATGTTATTTATATATTTTAATAAAAAATACAAGTTACTAATTATTTGAATATGAATCTTATCTAACTTATTATATCGAATAATTTCCTTCAGTGCGATGTATTCATATAGTTTATAAAGAATAAGTGTAATTTACGGCGTATTTAAACAATAATTAAAAATGAAACTTCTCACGTTAAATATATTTCATAAATTATAAAATTGTACAACTATTACATTTTCACATCCCAATGACTTATTCTAGTTTCGCTTGGTTATCGTCCTATACGTTTACATATAGTTATTTTTATTACTGGCACATCAGATGAACGACCAGCTATTTACTGTATGTGCTAGTTACAATGCTCAAATCTACTTCATAAATAAGAAAATTATTTATCGTTTATTTTATTTCCGCTTAAATTATACAATAACTTCATTTTTAATTTCTTAAATCCTGCGTCATTACATAGATAATAAACTTTCTTTTCGGAAATAAATATTAATTTTCTTTTATTGAAAAAATTAAAGTTATATATTTATATGAGAAATCGTTGAACGACACTCATATTGTGATTATGTATAGAAAAGCTTCATTGTTCGGCTACTTAAAACAAATTAATGTGATTTAAATATTACGACTAATTATAGATTTTTGAGAAAATATGTAATGGTAACAATTTAATACAATATTTTTAGTACCTAGTTCCGCAGCCGATGATATTTCATTTTTTTCATTAAATTTAATAAAAGTTTTGGAAAAAATTATACAGATTTATATAAAGATATTTTTATTGATGGCCTGGTAGGATGGAAGAACCTGAAGTACAAGATATAGGATTTTTGCACGGTTGTGCTCAACCGACTCTTGTTTTAATACATCAAGATATTAACGGCAGACATGTTAAAACACATGAAATATCAGTAAAGGATAAAGAATTTGTAAAGGTGAGTAGTATTCATTTATATCCTACAATGTATATAATTTTGTTTATTATGTACGTTGTTTTCTTCTCTTTATTGGTTTAGCTGTAATAATTACAATTATTTATTTTTCCTCCGTGTATGCGGTGTTCTTCCTTGGGGGAGTATTCAAGTATACGAAGGTTTAACCGGAACAAAATTTGTCGACAAGTTGTGGATAGTAGGATGGTCTAGCTGCGAATAACTTAATTACATAACCAGTTGTGAACAAAGAGTAGTAGTGACAGAATATGTATAGGACGAGTAATAGTAAATCTTGTCCGAAACTAAAACTATACATGTACACGACGACGTTATTTTGTCATGACGAGTGATGACGCTATTAAATACGCACATATATTAAAAAAGAGAGGGAATTGAAACAGCTGAAATTTGAAAACTACATGATAACAATAACCTACATGTATACTGTTCCATTAGAAGATAAAGAATACCACTAATGCATATTTTTCTTAAGATTATAAATCATGAACGGAAACAGGTATGGCATTAACGTAAAATGTTCTTAAAACAACGTATAAGGGTAAGAGAGTTTAAATACCGCGGAAAATATTTAACAAACAAACTCAACTCAAAAACAGATCAACAAGGCTTTTCGGAAAGTAGGAAATTCATCAACAGATAACGTATTAAGAATAAACACCAGGACTGTCTTGCAGTATACTGAAAATATCATGGACACCAAAAATTAGGAATTAAGTGTTCCAGTAGGGAAGAAATAATTTTAAAGACAGTTTAAAAAAGTTATCTTGATCGTTTAATACGAGGTGAAAGTTATAAATTCATGCAGCTTATCCTACTACGAAAGATTGAGAGAAAGCGAAAACAAGATAGTATTAATATCTTGTAAAACGTACGACAGTAGACATATTTTAGAATAATCGTCAAAATAATGCAGTCAGCTACTAAGGGACATAATTTGTTTTGTCATTAATCGCCGACACAGAATTGTTTATGGCATTTTAAGATTTATGTGATATTCTAATTATATCTTTATCGTAATGATAAAATAATATCAGCAGTAACAAAATATGTCTGCTCTTTAAAATAACAGACATCACTGAAAATGGAGTCCTCACGGTTAAGGCTATTAATAGTTAAGAAGAAACGTTCGAATTCTACTGTTTATCGAAGACTTTTTCTTTATCTTCTACTACTATCATACATTGTAACTATCTCTATTATTATGCTCATTACTTCAGCAAAAAGTATAAATGAATGCGAACTAATTAAATTGTGTGTGTTCAATGTATATATTTCGTTGTAATAGAGTCCTTGGAAACAAGATAATATTGAAAACGAGGCCGCTATTATTATACCAATTCCGGATCCGTTATGCGGTTGTCTTATAATCGGTCAGGAGTCGCTTTTGTATCATAACGGGACGAATTATGTTGCTGTTTCACCACCTGTCATCAAGATAAGGGTATATGTTTTTTTTTGTTTTGTTTTTTTTTCGTTTTACTAAACAGCGACTCAGTAATTCACAAGATGTTATTCATATTACATGACTGTTAAACATAATTTTAAGTTTATATTTGGAATTATTTATCCATACGAAAACAGATAAATTGAAAATTTATTTTCCTCGTTTTTAGGACAGTATTATTTCATGTTATGGTACAATTGACGCTCAAGGAACCAAGTATCTATTCGGAAATAATGCAGGGCAATTATTTATGTTATTTTTAGAATTAGAAGAAAAAAGTAACGGATCTGTCGCAGTCAAAGAACCTAAAGTGGAATTATTAGGTATTTACTTATTATTAATTATACTAGTTTGAAAATAAAATATATTTTTACATACGTTTTCAATATGGCTATCATTATTCCATCTATTCGATAATTATTTATAGCATTTCAAGCGCGTTATGTAAAGAAAATAAAATGTGAATGAATACATTTTGGATTTTATGAGGAATATGATTAGAAAATATGAATTCTACGTTAAATATTATCGGAAAATACGAGTTTTATACGAAATATTCTAAATTTAAATCTAAATATTTTATTTTTCCACTTGAAAATATAAATATTTTGTGCTTGTTCGACAGAGTCTATTATTATCTTTTGTAAATGCGCTTCCTTTTATCTCTGCTTTGTTTCTTTTTGTATTTTTATTAGTCCTTTTTTTTTTTTTTTTTTTATCCGTAATAATGTGCATAATCTTCCGTTGTAGGAAGACAGTTCAATGAACATTCCTTACCTGTAATTAACGTTTCAGAAAACGAAGAAAAGTATAGTTCGATATAATAATAATAAGCATCATCATAGATATATTGAAATTATTAATCTTCACGTGGAACATAATGCTAATAATAATATCGAATCACGACAGCCACACTACTACTACTTCTTCATGCCATACGTCCTTGACTCGTTAGTTAAGTTGGTTAAGTGTAGCATTTTGATTCTTGCCTCGCTACTACTGTTAATAATAATTTTCAATAAAACGTTTGATCAGAATTTGCCTTTTGAAGGCACAGTCATATGCTTAGGGAAGAGAACATTAATTCTACTTTGATCATAACATATTTTTACCAATTTAATTACATAAATAATTGTAACAATAAAATGAAATATTCGATTTTATTGTATACATTACTTAGGAGTGGTTAGTATTCCGGATTCTATCACATATTTAGATAACGGCATTGTGTTTATTGGTTCAAAATACGGCGATTCTCAACTAATCAAATTAAATACATTTTCGGATGATACTGGGAGTTTCATAACGATACTGGAAAGTTATACCAATCTCGGGCCTGTAATTGACATGTGTGTGGTCGACCTCGAAAAACAGGGACAAGGACAAATTATAACATGTTCTGGTTAGTAAAATTTTTGAGTTTAGTTTCGGATCTATCTTTCAAAATGATATTTTATGTGTATCTTATTTATGCAATTGATAATTATTTATTTAGCTGTGTGTTTTTGTTTTAAAAAAGGACTTGAATGAAAAAGAGAAATATTGTTTATATTAGGTTCGTTTAAAGATGGATCATTAAAAATCATCCGAAATGGAATTGGAATCCAAGAACACGCGTCGATTGATTTAGTCGGTATTAAAGGAATTTGGGTAGTAACGATGACGCCAGAAAAAAATACTGACGATACGATCATTCTATCGTTCGTCGGACATACTAGGTCAATTTTTTTATTTTTCGGTTCAAAATGTCTAAAAAAACATTAACAGATTACTAAATTATTTTATTTTCATAAATAATTTTTAGATAATCGTATAATTTAGTTACTATTTGTTCTTCAGGTGTTGGTGTCGTCTTTGTTGAAAGTTGATAAAACGAAGTGGGCAAAAGTAGAACATCTAGTGATGTTATTGGTTACTTAGTACAGTTAAAGTTATAAAATAAAAATAAGGATCGATTTATGTTCATGAGAATTAGATGTGCTTTTAGAAGTGATATTTTATAATTGTGGGGAATAAATTTTTGATTTCATTTTATTAAACATATATGAGAAAAATCTTATAATTGATAAGAAGTAAACATTTTTATTTAATTGAAACACAGTGAGGGTTTAAAAAATTATGAAGCCAGTTCAAGGATCAATAACAAAAGTAGAACCATGTGGCTGCATCCCTTAAAACAAAAAAACAGTATAACAAATTAGATAAAATAATTTCGGAATAACCGCGTACAATTTAGAAAAAAAATCCGAAATTATTTTATCTAATTATGAATATCGACCGCGAAAATAGTTTTAAAAATTATATAGTATAACAAATTTTTTCTTTTCATATGCAAACTTAAGTAAAATTTACTTTAAAAAACAACTATGTATATATATATATATAATCGAAGTCGAACCGAGTTTGTTCTTTTTGTGGTATGATTATTAATAATAAAATTAAAAGGACTCTCTGTGGATACCATTAAAAAAAAAACGATGTTTCGAACATGTTTACACAGTCTATTATCGAGGCAGAACATCAACTGCCTGAACTATTGAAGGAACATCTATACACATCTATTTGTTTGGTTGTTAGAGGACCGCCTCCAGTTGCTAGTTGGTCTGTATTTTTTGCATTGTTTTTCTTTTTTCCTGATGTTTTTTCCTAATTTCACCTAGAATAGGATTCCAAATATAACTTCTCTCTATTGAAATTATCTTGATATTTACCAAATTCAACAGCTTTTCGTACGAACTTGTGTGATATTTATCCACGCTAGCCAAAATGGATACGCCATTGAATTTGATAACATAGCCTGAATTACACATATGATCAGCCACAGCAGATTTTTTAATTCTAAGGTATTTTACATCTATTATATGGCCCAAAAAATAAAAAAAAAATAAATAAAAAATCTCCTTAATACGAACATCCATTGGCATTAACCCTTCCCATGTGAATATGGAATATGATACACATCCGGAACTTGCCCCTGTGGTAAGTCATCTTTGGCACTTCTAATTATATTTATAATTTTTCGGTGTGTGTTAAACACCGGTCTAATATTTTTTTGCATAACACTATCAATTTTCTCTATAATGTTTTTATATAAAAAACTTTCATTCTCATTAATAATTTCTGTCCTTTTTTTCAATGTATTAAATTTGATTAAAGAACATATTGCAGATGTAAAATACCTTAGAACTAAAACGTCTGCTGTGGGATCATATGTGTAACTCAGGCCACGTCATCAAATCAACGACACCTCCATTTTGGCTAGAGTGGATAAATATCACGCAAGTTGGTATGAGAAGCTGTTGAAATTAGTAAATATCAAGATAATTTCAATAAAGATGATAGCTTCGGTTGAGTGATATTTGGAATACTATCCCAGGTCAAATTAGGAAAAAACAATGCGAAAAATACAGACCAACCAGCAGTTAAAAGTCCTCTAACAACCACTCAAATCCATGATATTTGTAGTCTGAGAAACAGCCTAGTCGTTTAAAGGTATATAGAGACGTTCCTTCGATAGTTCAGTCAGTCGATATTCTACCTCCATAACTATGTAAACATGTCCGAAACGTTGACATGGTATCTACCGAAAGTTTTTTTTTTTAAATTTATAACATTAAATAATTATATTAAAATATATTCGTGTTAATTCATGTGGTCATCTGGGAACTTATTAAATAATTACATATTTTTCTTGTATTATATTCATAATTTTTTTTTTAAAGTTTTAAATAGTATTCTCGCGTTTTGACTTATAGTAATCGCTTACCGATTTTTACGTATAGATCATTACTCATTATTTATTCTACCGAAATAAGCATATACAGTTGTTTCGATAATTTCAGAATGCTGATTTTTAATGGTGATGAAGTGGAAGAAACAGAGTTCCCTGGTTTTATTTCAGACGAACAAACATTCTATTGCGGTAATGTAGATAAACAATTTTTACTCCAAATAACATCATCCAAAGTGAAACTTTTTAATACGGAAACCAAGAAACGATTGAGGTATTATTAAATATTTGCACGTTAACTTGAAATGTTTTTATGTTTTTAAAGGTCATACTAGAAGAATTAAGGTGTTATAACACCGATATTTATCATCGAATATTGTATCAACAGTGTAATATACCAAATGAATAAAAAATGAAATAAAAAAATATATTAGTGTACTGTCTTTCAAGATAATAAATGTTTCTCTAAAATGATTCAGTACAATACTGCAATTCGATCATTATAGTACTGAATAATTATAAATAATTTTAAAAACATACCTTATTATTAACCTTGAATGTTATATTAATTTTATGGTTAAACATCTAATTTTTTAATACTTGTTTTTATTGGCGAAATATAATAATTTTAGAAACAATTTATTTAATGCAGTGTTTTTTTTTTATTTAATAATTTTATTTTGTTTCGGTTTTTCTCTTTAAAAGTGAATGGCGGCCTGTAAACGATGTTAAAATTAGCGTTGTTTCTGGAAATAATAATCAAGTAGCGTGTGCAGCTGGTAGCGATTTATACTATTTGCAAGTGATGGGCGAAGAAATTGTTTTAAAAAGGTAATATGTTGTTTCTTATTAGAAATTGATATATAAATTTAATTTCTTGCATTCATATTTTTTATTTAAAAAAAAAATATATAATAAAATTTGGTTTTTAAGTTTATTACTAAACAGTAATAAACTTAAAAACCAAGTTTTATTATAATTGGATGTATCAAGATGTTATACATACATATATATATATATATATATATATATATATATATATATATATATATATAAAGAGAGATTGAGAGAGAGAAATATCAAGAGAGTACAATGTGCCTATAGTGCTGTGTTTCATAATCTGGAGCAAACTGGGAAATATTGATGGAGATGGGTGCCCCAAAGCATATTGTATATCTCATTGAAAAACTATATGGGCACAACCAGAATATTTTAAAGCTAGAACTCGGTACACAGTCAAAAAAAGGTGTAAAACAAGGATGTGTACTTTCACCTATATTGTCTAATTTATATGGAGAACATATAATGAGGAAAGTTTTAAAGGATTGGAATGAAGGTGTTTTTAGCGGAGGTCTCAAAGTTTCAAATTTACGGTTTGTTGACGACATAGCATTGGTAGCACCTAATATTGACAAAATGCGACGATTACTTAAGAAATTAGAAAATATAAGTAAATTCTATGGTCTATAAATAAACACTGAAAAAACTAAGTTAATGTTGATTGATATGGGAAGAATAAAACATAAAACCATTCCTGGTTATGAAATTGTGTTAAAGTTCGTTTACTTTGGATCCTTATTGGAAACCAACGGAGGGTCTGAAGGTGGGAAGAATTAAACTAGCACGGAGATAGAAAGACTCCTCTATCACGAGAAATACAAAAATTCAACTTGTGTGTACTCTGATTTTTTCATTTCTGTATGGTGCAGAAACGTAGATGTTCAGAAAGTCTGAAAAAATTCGCATAAATAGTTTCGAAATATGGTGTTGGAGGCGGCCCTGGATGTAAAAGCGTACTAATGCGTCTATTTTGAAAGAAATTGGTACAACCCGCAGATTAACAACGGAAGTTTTCGTAGGTATTATGAAATTTTTCATCACATCGTACAAAAACACCATGGAATCGAAATAGCAATAGTTATGGGAAAAATGAATGGTGTGCGATTAAAAAGCAGAGTACCAATTAGATGGACAGATGCAGTGACTGTAACTCGGATGACATTTTCAAGATGGTTTATGATGCCGAAGATCGTTAAGGGTAGACGCAGAAGTTACCTTGATCACGATACTTCTACGTGAAGTTACGACTAAAAATGAAATATATATTAATATATATATATATACGATGTTATTATGCTTGTATTTTCAGAGTTCTGCAAATGCTACTAAATTTCTTTCAAAAATGGATTCTTATACAAATTTATAAAGGATGTTAATATAGAAATATAAATATTGAAAATTTGATTAAACTGACTAAAAGGTGAAAACCGAAACCAAAAAGAACAAAATTGTAAATTGTTTGATTTTTTAAAAGTATATAAAACATTGAATGGCTAAAAAAAACATTACAAATAATTAATTACCATTTTTATTTAATGATCGAAATTAGTTTGAAATTTATTATCTATTTGTAAGATAGAAGAAGTTAAGTTTTGAATGATTTATGTTTCACATTGAAAGGCATATTCAAATGGAACATGAAATATCATGTTTGGACATTTCTCCCTTGAATGGACCGGTATCAGATTATGTTGCGGTTGGTTCGTGGACTGAAATTAGCGCTAGAATTTTGAAACTGCCTGATTTGGAACAGGTTATTCATGAACGACTTGGCGGTGGTATGTAATTTTAATGATTAATCCGGATTTGGCGCGTTAAAAAATATGCGTGCTAATTCGAATTAATTCATTTAATTTATATTTAGTAGCGGATATATCCTTTATTATGTATACTTTTTAAAATTATGTTGTAACGTTACGTGATTTTTTATATATATATAGTGTGTTTGTATATCTATCAGAAATTTTTTTAAAAATTAACCCAATATTAATCAATTGAATGTTATTGTATCGATAAAGGGAAAGCTTCTGTGGTAATTTTGTAGAATTAAGATGAAAAATATTTTTTTTTTACATATTGCTGGCAAATTATGTCGCGGTGGCGTAGTTGCTAGAGTTCTCGACGGCCGGGGGTTCGAAATCAACACGCGACATAGAAAGTTTTCATCATTATTTAATTCTTAATTATCATGGAGAAGGTAATGGCACCCCACTCCGTATAACATCATATGCGCGAGCATCTGTGTCGCGTATAAATAGTCCCTGAATGCTAGCTCATTTTGTACGGAAAAAATAAATGTACAATAGACGTTCAGCAACTAACAATACGACGAGGATGATGATGATGAAGAATTTAAGATGCTGCTTACTTTACTTTACTTTTGCATATGTCCCTGGGCACGGGATCTATATCCGCTATAACTTCAGGTCAAGAGCCATTCCCTCGCATTGTGCATGAGATCTTTTATCTCGGCCCAGCCTCCTTGTAGAGCCCTCGTAGGTCACTCCATTACAATATGATCGATAGTCTAGGATTCCGCACCACAGTCGCATTTCTGGATATTGGAAAGGCCCCACAGCTTTAGCATTTGGCCTGTTCTTCCATGACCGGTCCTTATTCGGTTCAATCGAGACCACGTTATTCGTGGTAGTTCAAAACCAGGTGGTCTGGAGTTTGGCTGGTCAACCATCTTTTTACCATCTGGGTTGCCTCTGTCCCACTCCTGCCTCCATGCATCTGTTGAGTTAAAATTATTCTTAATGAGCTCCTGTCCTGTAGCATGTGAAGGTTTTCTTGATTCAATCCTCGTGGTGCATTGAGGTCTTGATGGATTGGCAAAGTTTTTCGATCATATTTACCCCCATTCCTTCATTGCAGCTTGTTGCCTTTTGATATGTGGTGGAGTTACATTAGATAGGACACGGAGCCAGCCAGTTGGCGTTTATTTAATTGTTCCTGAGATTATGCACATGGCTGAGTTTAATTCAGTGTCCACCCTCCTTGTATGGGCGCTGTTAATCCATGTTGGAGCTGCATATTCTGCTACTGAAAAGGATAGCGCCAGTGCTGTAGTACGGAGAACGTCTGCATTTGCACCCCAAGTTGTGCCGCGAGTTTGTGGAGAATGCCGTTTCTGGTTCTGATTTTTGCTGCAGTGTTTTGTAGGTGTTTGTTGAATGATAAAGTTCTATCAAGGGTCACACCAAGGTATTTTGGTGTATCTACGTTCAGCAATTTCTTATCATCAATCTTTATATTAAGTTTTATTTTGGATAATTGGTTATTAAGATGGAAAAGGGACACTACTGTTTTTTCCTTATTAAGGACGAGTCGCCAATTATTGAGTATATCATTATTTCCTTCAAACCTTTCCTTAACCTGGTTTCGGTTGTTTTTATTCTGTTTTGTTGGGTTGCCAGTGCTATATCATCTGCGTATATGAATTTCCTTGCGATTGTTCTTGGCAAGTCTGAAATGTATAAATTAAACAGAATTGGAGACAACACTGATCCTTGAGGCAAGCCGTTATTTAGTACTCTTTTCCTGCTTTCTTTTCCTCCAACAACGACTGTGAGGGTTCTACCATTTATCATATTATTCAGCAGTTTGTAAAGTTTTTGGCTTAGAACTGCTTTCAGGAACTTTGAGAGGAGTCCTGTTTTCCATACTGTATCATATGCACAAATAAATGCTACCGCAGTTTTTTCATTCTTTTGATAACCGCCCTCAGTATGCGTGACAAGGGCATTTAACTGATAAATACAGTCTCTTTCTTTCCGGAAACCTGTTCGATTGGAATTTTCTGACCTATGGTTTCTTCAATTCTTCCATGGATTATCCTTTCAAGAACCTTGTACCACGCTTAGCAGTGCTATAGGCCTGTAATTACCAGGACAGGTTGGATCTTTCCCTGGTTTTGTAATTGCTATTATCATTGCTTCCTTGAATATAGGTGGGAGAACTCCAGTGTCAATGATGTTAGTGAAAAGCTTGCTTATCCATTCCTTGGTTCCCCGAACTTTTTAACAAACTCCGGAAATATTTCATCCTTTCCAGGAGCTTTTCCAGTTTTGACTAGTTTAATAGCTCTTGTTATTTCAGACACGGTAACATGGGTTGCATAGGTTTCATCTTGATCTGCGGCTTGTTTTAAGCTGATCATCTTGTATCTTACTTACTAGTTTATTCATGTTGTTGCTATTCGAGGATTTGATGATTTCCCCCGCTATCTTGTTTGGATCCACTAAGTCGTCCTTTCTAGCTGCTGTTACATCGCCTGATAACTTTTTCAGCAAGGACCATGCTTTTCTGGTGGATTTTTGGAAGTTAATGGTCTCCATTAGGGTGTTCCATCTTTCCTGCCTATTTTTATCCAAGATGGAAATGAGATTTGTAGCTGTACCTTCATCTTGTTTGATCTTAAATTCTTCATATGCTTCTCGGCATTTTTCATTCCAGCCTGGATCTGACTCGCAAAAACCAAACCAAAAATTAATCTTCCAAATATATAATCACCATATTTCAATCTTCTACCAGCATTATATGTTTTCTTAATTTCCGCATTCCTTACAGGTTTGTGTATATCTTCATACATATGTGTATATGCAAAATTCCCCTTATGTATATGACATATGACATTTTTGTCTTTTTGTACATATTTCTTTCTATTCTTTTCATCCACGTCGTTTTCCTTTCCTCTCCACGAAATCATTACACCTTAATTTCATTTAGCATAGATGATTAAGATTTTGCAATGGAATGCTCGTAGTCTTTTATGTGACAAATCAAACTTGGATGTCTTTTTCCAGGTATTTTTTATTCATCTCTGAAACTTGGTTATCCTTTCCCAGATTCTTAGTCTATAGACCAGATAGAATCGACAGTTATATGATAGCATAGTGATGTCTTCATAAAGTAGAACTCTCAGATTATTTGATTAATTACCCTAATCCACTGCATGAGATCAACTCCCTAGGTATATAGATTTCTTCTAAAACTCCATAGTCAATATAATCTCCGTTTATATTCCTCCTGCACATAAAATAGATATTCCGGCGTTTGGAAAATCATTGGTTTCTTCTAAACTAATTGCAGGCGGAGATTTCGATGCTCATCATCCTACCTGGGACTGTAGTTCATTTAGTACGAATGACAGAACCGTTTTCCATTCGCCGAGCAAAACTCATTAAATATTTTAAACAATGGTACACATATAATTCCTTCTCCCCATTTCTCATCCGGTGCTTTGATCTTACTCTCTTTTCTACGTAGCTGAACGATAATCCCTTTCTATCTAGGCAGCGATCATTCAAGAATGACATTTGTAATTCCCCTTACTGTTCCCATCGCTCTGTTATGTATATCATAACCCCGTACTTGCGTATATACAACCTTCATTAAATATTACTGTATTAGAACAAAATATAAAGAAAATATTCTTGTAAAAAATACCAATTGGTATCAGTCCAGACGTTATATCGACGAAGAATCAAATTTATCGTATACATTTTCTACTTCCACAATGTTAGACGAAGGTGTTCTTAATTTTACTAAATTAATTATGGTTGCCGCTCACGATAATAGTCCAAAATACACATTGCGTACGATTTATGGTCAAAATAATATTCTTAATTACATGAAAAGTATTATTTCTCTTAAAAATTATTACTGGCCTCCAGCTAATAAACGAAATTATACAAAAATATAAGAGTTGTATGCGTTTTTCTACACAAATTAACTAAATTTTTACTAGATAACTGGAAAAACTCCTATTGTAATAATTTTCTATCAACAGTTGGACCCAACAACAACAGTCTATGGAAAATAAATAAACATTTCACTAAACGGATAGTATCATTTCCACCAATAAAAGATCCATTCACTAAGACTCTTGTTTATAGAGCAAAAGAAAGTTAGAGGTACTCGCGTCGCATATATGCAATGTCAGTAGTCGTTCTTTAAAGCCAGTTCCACGAACACACTATTATAACATAAATAAAACAATCAAAGATCAGCTAACAAATGTTTGTAATATTAGTACAGATGATAGAACTTTCATTGCGTCATCTGAAGTTGCAAAACATATTAAACTATTAAAAAATAAAACATCATGTGGAGATGACGAAATCTGCAGCAATGATTAAAAATCTATCGCAAAAAGCTATCATTTACCTTACAGATTTAATTAACAGCATAATCAGGATTGCACATTTTCCAGCAAAATGCAAAATTCTTAAAGTAATTGTGTTACCTAAACCGGGAAAGGTTAGAAGTAATGTTAATAATGTAAGACCAATTAGCTTACTAAGTAATATCAGTAAAATTGCGGTAAAAATCATACTGAATAAGTTACAAAAGTTTCTCTTTAAAAAATGGGATTCTTAACAGTGAACAGTTTAGATTTAGATCAGGTTATTCTACAGTGCATCAAGTTTCGAGAATTTCTGATTTTATTACTGATAATTTTAATCTTCGCAAACATACAGGTATGATAATGATTAACTTAGAGAAAGCTTCCGATACTGCGTGGCTTAATGGTATATTATATAAAATGATCAAATCGCAATTCCCACTACGTCTTATTAAGTTAAATCTTATTTAAACAAAAGAACATTTTACGTTACAAATTACTCTGATAATTCTTCAATAGGACTCTCTTCCAACATTGCACACTTGGTGACGTTTTCAACCATGATCAACACCTCATAGCCAAGAAAGTGATGAAACTGATACTTGCGGAGTTTACGTATCTGATAATACTTATAACAAATTACAGATAATGCAAAATCATTGCCGCCGTAGAATTTCGCTGAATGTTACCCGATATGACAAAATATCGCACTTACATAATCAATTAAAGCTTCCGTATATTACTGCATATATTAGCAAAATGTCGCACAAAATTTTTAAAAAGTGTGAAAATCACGATAATGAGCTAATTAAAAGCATAGGCAGTTACGATATGTCGCATTTACGCGAGCGTTACATTAAATATAAACATCATAGACTCAAGCATAGATTTTTATAATTAATTTAATTGAAAAATCAATTACGCGATTTGAGTTATTATTACGACTAATTTAAAGTTAATTATAGCGTTTCGTTTTTTGTTTTAATTTTTCCTGCGTAATATATTTAATATATTTATTATAAAAATTAAATTTTAATTCAAGTTCAAGTTGTTTTATACTCTTAATTTGCTAAGGTTATTACTATACTTAGCTTAATGAATTTACTTGTGGTTGTAATACTGTAGAAATGAAATTGTTGAAATAAATTGTTATTGTTATTATTGTTATTGACATATATATTATTTCCGATAAAACCCACTTTTCTTTAACTTCAAGCATCTTTCTCCTTGATATATTTTTCTATTATTTCATTAATTTACTCCGATGGTGTTCGAGTCTTCCTCTTCCTTTCTTCCTTTTTAAATTGCTGAGTGCCATACTGATGTCTGTTAAATTTTTTAACTTGTTAGTGGGTTTACAACGCCGAAATAATAATAAAAAAATATATATGTAAAAGATTAAAATCATAATTTTTCGATTTTTTTTTTTAATAGAAATCATAGCGCGATCTATCCTTATGATTCGTTTTGAAGGAATTGATTATTTATTGGTAGCTCTTGGCGATGGTTCTATGTTTTATTTCCACTTCTTGGTTGGAAAAGATGAAATTACCGATAGAAAAAAGGTAAAACATTTATAACCTGAGGTGATAATTATATTTTAAAAATAGAAAGAACATGTGCAAAGGCGGGAAAGAGTACAGGATAAACATTGAAACAGTTGAAGAGAAACATTACCAATGACATGTATATTACATTGGAATAAACAATGATGAACAATTAAACATATAAATTTTTATTGGCGGATAAAATCAATTTATTGTACAAACAAAATTTTTGGTACGCTAATTGTAGAATTAAAGGAAGACTCTGCATAAATTGAATATTTTTAATCGTGCATTTTTGAACGATTAATTGATTTGATTCGAAAAGGTGCGGGTAGGTTTTCATTTTCAAAATGAAAATTATTTTCAAAAGGCTACTTAAAAAAAAATTGATATGATTTATACAGAAAAAAATTATGTATATACATGGATATCAAGCATGAAAGTTAAAATTGGAAAAGATCAAAAATGAAATAATTAGTAGTTTACACATTTTCAGACACAAATCATGAAAAACCACCGTTGCATATATAAAAATGTCGATAATAATACTGGTGCCTAGATATGCAATTATTAAATCACATTTTATAATTTAGGTGACCTTGGGTACACAACCGATTATACTTAGGACATTTAGATCGTTATCCACAGTGAATGTTTTCGCCTGTTCCGATCGGCCCGCCGTTGTTTATTCGTCAAATCACAAATTGGTATTTTCCAATGTGAATATGAAACAAGTGAATCACATGTGTTCAATCAATTCGGAAATTTACCCGGATAGGTAAAATATTTAAATTTCATATGTATTTGTTGATAATGATTTAATATCGCGGTGGCGTAGTTGCTAGAGTGCTCGATTGTCAACTCGACGGTCGGGGGTTCGAAATCAACACGTGACATAGAAAATTTCTCATCATTATTTAGTTCGTAATTATCACAGAGAAGACAGTGGCATCCCACTCTGTATAACATCATATGCGCGCTCATCAGCGTCGCATATAAATAGTGCCTTGAATGCTAGTTCATTTTGTACTTAAAAATAAACGTACAATAGCTAGTCACGACGTTCGACAACGAACAATACGACGATGATGATGATTTATAAATAACTCGAGCCGAGTATGGTTTCTTAATGTTGATATTGAACGATACCATGTAATTATTTGTTCAGGCAGTTAAGTAATTTAATACATTATTTATAAAGTTACTAAGTTTTTGTATCGGGAAATTTTATCCGAATGTTTTATTCTGATTTATTTGTTTATATAATAAACGTCGAATTATAGTCAAAATTTTAATGTACGCTTACAATCTCATATTTATATCGAAAAAGTGTGATAAGGTTCTCAGAGATGGAATAATAATTTTAAAAATATTAAAATCATGAAATATACACATAAACTTAATCTCATTTATAATTTTTGGTGACAGCATTATCTAAATTTTCGTATATTTTAGTTTTCGAAAATATTGCTGGAGTAGCGGTTAATCAAAATTCATCTAGAACGAACTTATTAAAAATAAATATAATCATGCAAGCAATTTATTATTTCAAAAAGTTTTAATTATTAAATAAATAAAAAAAGCTAACTTATCAACAAGTATTCTTTTAAGCGAGTAATATTCTGTTCAATTTAATTTTTTTAAATAAAAAAAAAATAATTTTTCACAATGTTTATTCTGAAATTGAAGAGAGTTTAACGAATATTTAATAAACTTCGGTAAACGCTTCATTATTAACCATTTTCACAGTCTCATGATTTTTTCCAATTTACATTTTTACCTTGTTATATCAAGAATATAGAAACATGCAAAAATCACAAATTAAAAATTGTTTCATTTTTTTTATTAATTTTCTTTAACATTTGAATTTTAACCTGAGACGGAACGACCAATATTTATATTTTTAAATCTTATATTAATTTTTTTTTTTTAAATTTACGCGGTTCGATGTTATAGAGCTCTGAAATTTTTATAATGTATACACCCGTATATATTTGCTATATCAGACACGCAAAATTTAATAATTCGTAATTCCTGAAAACAATGTTGACATTGAAGCTTCCTTATCATCGGAAAAACTAAACTGTCAACAATGTCCAGATGTTACCGTCTTTTTATCAACATTATGTTATAACAAAATATTGTATTTTTAAAAATGCTATTAATATGATAAAAAATCTAATTTGATAATATTTTTATTATAATATGGGGTGCAGTTCATGTGCCTGTAATTAAAGTTTTTTATGTTTTTATTTGGGTACAAATCGCATAAATAACAAAATAACGTATTTGTAATAGAAAATTAAGCTGATAAATGAAAAAAAGCAGCTTGATAATGTAATATTTTTATTATATATCTAGGACATGTACACGTAGAGTATACAGAGATACATATGATTTTAAAATTATTTTAAAACGTATTATTTTATGTATATATATCTTTTTTTTTTAGCTTGGTATTAGCTACCGACAGTTGTATTACAATAGGTACCATCGATGAAATACAGAAGTTGCATATTCGTACTGTGCCACTAGGGGAGTCTCCTCGACGTATAGCTTATCAGGAAAAAACCAAGGTAATCATTTACCTCTTCCATAATTCCCTGTTTAAAAATGCAGTTTAAAAAATAAATTTTTACTAAACCGTCGTGTAACAAAAAATTGTCCCACGGCACACGAATTTTAAATTATTACGCTGTATATCTTTAGATTAAAATAATTGGAATATTTTTAAAAAAGTGAAGTGACGAAATGCGGAAAAACAATGAAGAAGAAATTTGTGATTTTTAATTGATTATGAAAAAGAGATTTATTGCTACAACTTCAGATGCCGTAATCATAAATTAATAAAACTAACGCATATTTCGAGAAAAAAATATTGGATGTAGGGACTAAAATTAATGTTTTAACCGGTTAGAACTGTAATTTAAATGTGTAAATGCTAATTGAAAATTATTATTATTAACGACAATAAGAATAACATATAAACAACAAATGTTATACGTTCTTGATCTAATCATTTATGTACGATTAACATCTTAATGTTGAAATTAATTCTATAAAGACTGTATACCACGTGACTAGGAAGCTATTAGAGATTATAAATTTCGTACCTGTTTAATGTGAATTAAAATCTCTTATATAACTTTAAAAAAATCCTCTTATAAAAAACGGAAATATTTAAAAATGAACACAAAAGTTTCGATAAATGAAAGTCGATTATTGTTTCTTATTTTAAAGTAGTATTATTTTTTAAATAATTTTGATTACAAAGAAGTAGGAGACACGTATTTTTTATAATTTAGTATTTATATAGTTGTCACATCTATATCACAACTACTGCACTACGGTCTGACGAGTAACATCTCATTATTATCGTAAAAGAAGTTTGCTATATGTAATCTTCTTGGAATAATGTTATCACCTATGTGGTGACTACGCGAGAAAGTAAATATGTTTCAAATAGTTCTAAGTGGTGTGAACATGATTTTAAACGAACTTTGCAAATTATTGGTTCAGCAAGCAATCCCTACGTGTTATTCTTTTAAAAAGCAACGTGTCCTCCTGGAATAATGTTCATATCTGGTATTTAATTTTCGTTTTGTACCTTGATATTCTTGTTATAAATTTATCTATTTAAAAACTAATTTTATCTCGTTGCTTCTAACTATTATTCGAATAAAATGTTTTTAAAATATATGAATTTTTCGTTTTAGACGTTCGGAGTACTTACTATGAGGGTATGTCCACAGCCAAACGAAGTAAATGGTTCTGCCGTAAATATTTGTGCTAGTACTCTTGCACAGAGTACGAGTTCATCTACATTAGGCACGTTGATGAAATCGAGTGGTAGTAGTATAACTGCCGAGAGCATGTCTCATATCGAGCTACATAGTCTGCTCATTATAGATCAAAATACTTTTGAAGGTATCGAATTTGTTGTATAACACATACATATAAATATACTTGGTTTTATTATAGGTACGAGAAATACTGTTCATTCATTAATCGTATTCTACGATTTAAAAAGAGTAACTTCTTAACGATCAATTTGATGCGATTAAATTTTACAATGTTATATTGTAATTATATTATTATTTATGTAAAGTTCTCAATGAAAGTTGCTTATAAATAACTTTTTTCGTAATGAATTGATTTAAAGCTCCAAAATGAGAACTAGTATGAACTCGAAACCTATGGTATATTAGTGTATCTGTATGAATTTATATTAGTTAAAAAGATGTTAATAGAAATGTTAGCGGTAATTTTAAGGTTAATTTTGTAAAGGAAACGTAAATTTAATTGATAACACAGTTTTTTATGTTTTATAAAACTTAATTTTCGTGGATGATTCAAAATATTATCTACTTTTTTCAAATCAATTATATTTCAATATTAATTACGTTTCAGAAATCTTAATAAAATGTTTAATGATAGCGATGTATGTTTAAAGTATGAACAATTAATTATTTCGTCGAGCTATATCAATTGAAGTGATTTTATTTAGCCAACTGAATTGTTGATTTGTTCAATACCATGTTCGTATAATTTAGTAAACTCGAGCAATTTTATTATCAGCGTTTATTTTTCGATATTCATTTAACTCGTTTTCAATTCAGCATATTATTAAATGCAAAAGTTATTGGGCTGCGTAATAATAATTATTGAACAAATAAAACTATACCGCTCCTTCTTTTTAGAGGTAATAAAATAAACTGAATTAAAATTAATCAAAATTCATTCTACGAATTTTTATTTCAAAATTAATTTTTTCATTACACGTTGATTTGTAAAATTTCGATAACTAATATTCCGAAGACATCATCTGTCGTTGTTGATAACACTTCGTTTTTGAAAGTAATCGAGATTTCCTTCTTTATGAATAGTTTACGAGGACGGAACGCATCGACTTTATATTATTAGCACAAAAATATATCTGAAGTATATAGACTTCGCTTTGAAGGCTCATCAGACGTAAGGAAAAAGAAAATTTTAATTACCACCGATTTCTTAACTCTTGATCCCCAGAAATAAAAATCGGTATGAGAAAGATTCGATGTGGGGAAATGTAGCGGAACTGTATAATCACAGCTCTACTAGATATAATGCCTTCAGATTTAACAACTACTCCGCATAAAAGTATCTAAGAAAAAATGTCAATCACTAAAAGTAAAAATAAAAGATAAAAATATTTTTCGTATGATTTTTTTGTTGCTTTTCCAGCTAAATTGCACCTAGCTAATATTTCTATGATGAGTGTCGGTCGTTTCAACTTTACCCGTAAATTTCAAACTATTATATATCCAATTTATTTCAATTGCGAATTAAACCTAACTGTATATCTCGGCACACGTAATTCCAAAAATACAGACGTGTACTCGTCCTTTCTTTGTACAAAGATGGCGTACGCTGCCGGTAGGTTTCGAAGAAACCTTTGATAATCCAATACCTACTGTTTTAATTATGTTGTATAAATTTATTATGAATAATAGCGACGTTAAGATTAAATTAATTAAAAGTTTTAAACTGGTTAAACGATAAAAGAAACCGAAGCCGAATCAAATTAAGAAGTTGAACAAAATTATTTTGCGATTTTTTAGCAGCTCACGGTGCGTAATTTAGAGTATGTTGTAGACGGAATATTACGGACAGTTTTATTATTGAATAAAAGTTTGTTGTGTTACATTTAAGATAAGTCGAAGTAAGCCATTTCGTTGATCAACTATTGTTGAGGTGTTGTATAAGTCATCTCTAACAAGGTTCAATAATGTACGTATAATTATGCTATCGCTGTAAGACGTGGAAAATTTTCGTTATTACTACTAATATATACAAACTGATAAAATTGCCTTAGTTTTGCACGCTCATCATTTTCCATCAAACGAGTTTGTCATTAGCGTCGAATCGGTTAAATTCAGAGACGATAACAATCATTATTATGTCGTTGGCTCCGGTCTTGTGGTTCCTGAAGAATCTGAACCGAAAGTCGGTCGAATTATGGTATTCTTATACGAAGAGGGAAAGTTAACTATGATCACCGAAAAGGAAGTCAAAGGAGCATGTTACACGCTTACTCCGTTCAATGGAAAATTACTTGCCAGCGTTAATAGTACCGTTAGTATCTATTTTTAAATTTCTTTCTTTTAACTAATATTATTCACTTACTGTTGCAACCGCTATTTGTTAATTAAGTATGTGTCGTGTTTATATAAATTTGTTTACTAATTTTTACATACAGTGTTTATTACTAACAAATAACCGACGTTTCTAAATAATATTCCACTATTTCTGGAATTTTCAATATGTCTCAGTTTCCAGTACATTAACCGAGTAGAGGATTATTAATTATACATTTAATAAATACTTTGATAATTTTTGTAAATTGTATATCTAAATTAATATTTTTTATCATTTATATTTTTATAAATTGTATGTATTTTCATATTTTATTTTTTATAATGGCTGAAAGGCTTTGTGATTTTTCATAAAAAAAATTTTAGTGACGTTAACTCTTTAAATAAATACAAATAACATTTTATTTATCAATAAAGACAAATTTCCGTCGAATTTTATTTCCTCATAATCAATAATTTAATTTTTCAAACTAAAAAATTTCAGCTTATACTTTTCATCGAAAAAATACTGGATATTTGAAATATTTAACTGTGTCATGAAAAGTGTCAGATTAGAGATCATGTTAGAAATCTTTTTTGTTTCTAAATCTGTTCGTGAAATAGAACGTCGATTCTACTCGAGTTAAGATAACAAATAAATATGTGAATTTACATGTTCTACAAATTGTAATCTGTAATTTAGTCTGCACAAAATTGTCGCTCAAGAAAAATATAATTCATATTCGTAATGTAAACGATATACTCGGTATTTTATTGCATTTCAAAATATTTAACGTTTTTTAAAACCCGCGTACGAATATAGCTAATTTAAATTATCGAGACAAATCTGTTTCCTTATCTCCCCGACATTCTAAACAAACATTTCTAACGGAAATCGTTACAATCAATCCGTTTTATTCTTTTTTTTTTTTTTTTAATCATTCCCGGTCGAGTATTTTTTATTGACGCTATGCACCAATGACGTATCAAAAACTTATACACTTACCAATATTTTTTGGTTGTTAATTAATTTAATAGCGACAAAAATATATCTGTTACAATTTTGCTAGTATATTTCAATAAAATATGTATACTGTAATTCATTAGGTGCGATTATTCGAATGGACACAGGATAAAGAATTAAGAATCGAATGTAGCCATTTCAACAACATTATCGCTTTATTTTTGCGTACAAAAGGAGACTTTATTTTAGTTGGCGATTTGATGCGGTCCATGACTTTGTTGCAATACAAGGCGATGGAAGGAAGTTTTGAAGAGGTTTGTGTGAATTTAAAATGTTAGAATTTATTTGATGTTATACGAATCAGAGAAAACAACGAATAAATAACCAACAGTTTTTAGTTGCTTGAAATTCAAAATTTTTCGCAAAAAAAAAAATCAAACAAAAATTAGAGAAATGAAATGTATATATGTATATACTTTTCTATTGGATGAACAAATATAGCTACCGGTAAAGTTATTTTTTGGGGGGAAGATAACGATCCACAATTTTACGGAAATCCATTGAAAATTATCTTGTAATGTTGCGAATACATGAAACTATTTATTATATTATCATGGGGAAAAATATATGAGCCTTGCGGCGTATCTTTAGTGCTTCTGAGAGCTCAAAAATAATTATTTTTACCCCTTTATTTATTCTTCCAATTAATATTTATTTATATAATATAATACGAATTAATATATATAAATATTAATTCGAGGAATAAATAAAGAGGTAAAAATATATTTTTTTGAGCTTTTTAAAAATATATTTGAGTTAATTTTTTTGATTTTAAAAAAACGTTTAAAATCAATTTTTTTAATAAAAAAATCAAACGTTAAATTTTTGATTTTTTAGTTTTATAAAAAAAAATGTTTCAGTTTGTTTTTTCTTTTTTGTGCCTTTTAGGTTTTTTTGTTAAAATTTAGTATCCTCTTAGTTATATTTAAATATAGTTATTATACATTTATTTATTTTTAATGTATAAATATCTAATAACATAATATTTATATTTAATATATGTATATATAATAATTGTATATTAATATATAAAAATTTAATATAATAAAATGTTATATATATATATATTTATTTATATTAAAATATTATATCATGACATGAATTCAAATCCCATTATGGATGAGAAAGATCTCTGGACAACTCAGCTTAGCTTGCTATAGGAAAGTGAATAAGCCGGTGAACTCACCTTTTATCAGTTAACGAGAATCGTTTAGGCGACGTCCTGGCAGCAATCTTTATTACATATATTATATATATATATATAGTAACTTTATGGAATTTATCGTAATGATCGAAAGCTAAGTACATGGTAACGTCGAATTAAAATTTGTTTATTAACATTTGTGAGTGTGGAGAAATATAATATTTAAGGTTCAGAAAAGTTCGATTTTTTCCAGTAATTACCAACGAAATTTCTAGGTGCTTGATGTCCTTTAATAATTATGTACGAGAATACGAGTATATATAATACCATGCTAAAACCAATATGGACCTACGCTGCACCGCTGTGGGAATGCGCGAAACCATCGAATCGGATGATCATCCAACGGTTCCAGAACAAACCCCTCAGATTGATATACCGTATGCCTTGGTACGTTACCAATGAACTGATCCATCGAGATTTAGGGATTCATACCATTGACGAGGTCATTAATAGACGAACTCAAAATCACATTATGCGTCTGTATGGACACACCAATTAGCTAGCGGCAGCGATCCCGAACAAACCAGTGACAAGACGTCTCAAGAGAATCAAAATTGAAGATAGTGTAAACAAATAGGGTAGAACACACCAATGAGTGTGCTCCCCATACACGAGTCTCTTTTCAAACATTTGTTGATAGCCTTACCAGGCTAGGTACAAATTGACAATAAAAAGAAAAAAATATATATATTGTAGTTCTTTGATTAAAATGATCATTTTTGGAGCCTCGTCCTGGAAACGCACACACGCAAAAAAATATATATATAAAACTTTTTCGATTTTTATGGTTCTTAATATTAACTATGTATGATGTCACGATTAAAAATCAAGTTTTAACATTGGACGAAAATTAAGTATATTTTTTGACGTGATTCACGAACTTACTTTTTAACTTTTATTTGACGCTCTCGAAAAGTGTATCACTTAAAAACAAACAAAATCTATAGTGACACTTATTTCTCGCTTCAACTTAGCGAAATTCATTAATTTATAATACGCGGCAGTTATTTTTCAACTTCCTTATTTCATTTTATTATTATTATTACATTTGCTCATACTCATTTATATGTAAAATATTTTTAAATTATATGCTTTAACATTTTCAGTAGGTGTCATTTGTGATAAAATTAGATTATAAATATAAATTTTGTATTTAATTAATTGTTTATACTTTATTTAATTAATCACACAAAACTAACAGTAGTCACGAATGTTAGAACTACGATAATTTGATATCTGTAAAATATGCGAAAAAATTAATATGCATCTAATATGTTTATTTTATCGTGTTTCTAACTTAACGAATGAAAAAATAAGTCTGATAAGTACCATGTATATAGAAGTAAATTAGAGTAAAATTTTAAGTTATATTATTTAATTTTACATTTAAATTTGATTAAAGTACTAAATATCATTGACTTATATTAAATACATGCTAAATATCTATCAACTAATGGACAACGTTGACTCGATTCATTTTTTTTTTTACAGTTTTTAAAACCTAGCATGTATTTTGTTTTAACGTAAATAAAATAAATATAACAACATAATTTTATAAAAACGGCTGCTACTTTATTTTATTATTTATTTGTTTTATTGTTACCGATTCGCTCCAAAATATAGACGCGCGTGCTCTATACTAAATTATATCTCATTCTATAACGTTATTGAATTATGAAATTTTTAGATCTCACGTGATTATAATCCTAATTGGATGACAATGGTTGAATTTTTGGATGATGATACATTTTTGGGCGCTGAGAATCACGGTAATCTTATTGTATGTCAAAAAGACGGGTAAGCTTTATATGTGTCTTAATACAATGATGAAAAAGTCAAATTATATGAATATTATTTTTTTCTTTGAAGATTATTGTTTAATTTATAATCAGATAATTTTATAGGTTAGGTCGCGAAAACGGATCGACACTATGTGATACTCTTTATTTGCATTTCCTTGTTTTTACGCCATTGAGTACGATATCATATTAAAATTAATGTGATTTGTTTTGGAATGGGTAAAAAAAAAAAAACATCGTTTAAGTTGCAGTTAGGTATAGAGTTATACTACACAAAATGGCTGAACTTTACGATTTAGTACATTCAATAATATATTATTGAAGGTACCATAATAAAACCAATGTGCTAAATTTCTAAATATACTTGCAACATAAAATTTTTGAATTGTTTTAAAGCGGCGCTCTTATTTCGATTCTAGCGATGGAAATTGTAAATTAGTATTTTTATTTCTGAATAAATGTTTACACTTTCTCTAAATTTCGGATGTGAAATTCTGTATTATTATTATTACTAAAAAAATCTTTAAATGAAAAATTTCAATTTAATGTCGCCTCATAATGGTCTTAAAAAATTGTTAATAAACTAAAAAAATTATTAATAAATTTAAAAATTATTAACGGAAATCACTAAAAGAACTTATTCCAAATGTTGAGTTTAAAAAATTAAAACATAAACTAATAACTGTTAAATTATAAAACTTATATAAATACAAAATTTTAGAATTGGATAATTAAAATACAGTTTCATAAAAATACAAAATTGAATCAAGAAATAGAATACATTTAAGTATAAACACAAAATAATGGGAAAATGCTAGCCTTAAGTTGTTGAATAAAATGAAATCGATCGTTATTCGATCATATTGTACCATAATGACCGATTTTGTTTCTATTGCGTCATTAAATTTTTAGGAACATTCCACGCTGTTGATTTGTTTTTGCGTCCTTAATTACAAGATTAACTATAATTTTATTTCGTACTTTGTCTAAATCATCCGTAAGTCAATCATAACAATTTATTACTATCCAAACTTTCTTGTGTTCAAAATTCCCTCCGGTCATGTTTTTTCGTCTGCATTTTTTTTTTTAATAACGTAATTTTATCGAGCAATTAACATTTTCAGATTTTGTAAAATATATTAGTCATCGCTGTTGGCATAGACTTGCTTAACATCTTTTAATTCTAAAATATTTTTGCTTTTATAGTTTTTATGCAATTGCGTTATTATTAATTTTATATTGTGAAATAAATATTAAAACGGCTGAAATACTATTTATTTATTTATTTACAGAATATTAGGGTGTACATAACAGCAAAACGGCAATTACAGTGTATGCACTTACACAATAATTATAAAATAAAAGTATGAACGAAAATAAAACTAGACCACGCTCAAACAACACGCTAATTTACATAAATCATATCAAAATGGGAAAATAAATTATTAATACCAACAAAAAAAAAATAATATTTCTAGTGAAATACTATACCTATATACAAGAACGTATCCAAAAACAAGAAAAAACAGAAATATCAATTATACACCAAGCTCTTCCTCGTAACACGCACATTAAACACATACTAATTTACAAATGCGAAAAACAAGATTCAGTACAAATCATATGCACATATTCCTATGAAAGAAAGCTGTTAATCGAGTCACGCATAATGACACTATATGAATTCACAATGACCATAGGACTTTTTATGACCACTAAGTGTTTTATCGCATAAAACAATAACTGAAATAAAAATCGATATATATTAAAAATAATATAGTTTAACAAAATTTATTATATATAAATTTACTATCAAAATGAATATCTAGCTGTGGATGAATGTTTAATATGTTATTATGTAGATGAAAAATGGATAGAAGTGGTGAATTATAACCTGGATTTGTTACGAGCATATGGTTCATAGAAAACACGATGTGACCTACTACTTATTAATACTAGAGATAATAAATAGGATTGTAGATAACAAATAATTATTATCTATGCGAGCGTTATAAAGATTATGCAGGAACCTCAGTTTACTTATCGTTCTTCTAGTGCTCAAGAGTTTAATATTTAAGAAATTACATAAAATATTATAATTCAAACGTGACAGATATACACCAGTTTGATGATAAATTTTTCCACCATATGATAAAGTTCAATTTCAATAGTAGAGTTATATATATATTTTTTTCGCTAATAAACAATTCTTTCGCTCGTTTAAATAAGAAACCTTGTTATTGATATCAACTTTGACACGTGAAGAACTTTTATAAATCGAAAATCTATTAATACCACAGTAATGGTCTTGTATAATAAGTACCTAGGCTTATGCATGATGTGTTTTATATTAGTTGTTTAATTTAGTAGTAAATATTAAGTAACTGAAAAACTTTACTTGACATATACGTGCTACCGATTTTTAGGTCGTCAACAAGCGAAGAAGAACGTATTCAGATGCAGAACATTGGTCATTTTCATTTGGGTGACATGATAAACGTATTTAGACACGGATCACTAGTTATGGAACATGGTCTTGATGCCAGTAATCCTATTCTAAATAGTATATTATTCGGCACCGTAAATGGTGCTATCGGTATGTGAAATTCTTTTTAATGTTTCGAAATTTTGTTTTAACGTACACTATATAAACAATTCATACTGAAAATTTTTATATTTATATATATATATATATATATATATATGTACATTGAAGTGTGTATATATAGGAAGCGTAACGCGGTAAACTTGAATTTTGTCACCAGGAGCTACTACGTAGAATATACAGAATTAAAGAAGTCAAATTACCTCTCTATTAAGCAATATCTAATGCGGAAACGTGTGACGTGAAAATGAATGACCGCAAAGAATGCTGTACGACGTTTTAGAAGTTAAAAACCTTGCGGACGCCTTAAACTTCAGTACACATACGTCAGCTGAAGACGACGAAAATTAAACTAACGATCGTCGAACGTAAAACTGTGATGCTAAATCGTTTAGAGTTGATAGAGATCGTCAGTAAAGCTGTAGCTTGCAATAAACAAACTTGGAAGAGGAAAAAGACACAATAACGCTACTGGGTAATCAAAGAATACATTGTAAATTTGTCACATCACATCAGATGGGACACAGCCGACATCAACACCATCAGATTAACCAGAGGATATTTTCGTACTCGAAATCGAGTGAGAAATAGAAGGGGAGGAAACATTTGTCAACTTTCTTTTTTTTAATACTGTTGATTAAAATTATGAAATATTGTACATTTTGTGGTTACTGTATACACATTTTTTGTGGCACGAAGAATTTGTATATATATATGTGTGTGTATGTATTTATATTTATACATATTTTATTAATATTTCTGAGTTCTCACGAAAATTTCATTTTTAAATAGTATTTAAATGATTCGTATTCATCCACACCAATAAAAATGTACCGTTATATTTCTCGATCAACTGCATTTTAGAATAATTTGTAAATGGTTTCGGTGTATGAATTTTTAACATCGTTTATATGTTTCTTTTTTATATTTTGAATTATATTATTTATTTCTGTATTTAAGGCGATATAATGCAAGTTAATACTAATACTCCGTACATATTCGTACAGTGAGAAACAAATGGAAAATAATTCGTCTTTTACAATTTTCTTAATACTAAATGTAGAAATTGAAAATTATATAATTATTTATTTTTTGTACATAGTGTACTGTTCAAAAAATAACTGGCCATGGAATTAAACTTCCATGATTCTAAGTTGTGCGCGAGATCCACATTACCATTACTTTATATAGCTTTATTTGTTTTCTTATAATAATAATTTGGTGATAATTTCTGTGTTTAACATGTGCCATTATTAATTAATTAATATTCCCTATGAAATATTATTAATTTTACATATTTACATATTTACTTTTTAATGAAATTTTTAAATGATATCCTTCGTGTTTCGTATCGATTTAGGAGTCTATGATGCTGCTTAAAAATATAACGTAAATAAGATTATTTGTATGCACGTCCAACTTTTCATTATTAATTTATTAGCGCCAATAATATATTTAATTATTTTTGTTTTCTTTTTCATTATATCGTGTCCTAGGTTTGGCAGCGCAATTACCCGAGCATTTATACGAATTTTTAAATCATCTACAGTCGAAATTAGCAGAAGTTATTCCGTCCGTCGGTGACGTAGATCATTTCTTTTGGCGTAGTTTTAATTCTGAAATTAAAACTGAACCCGCTGATGGTTTTATCGATGGTGATTTAATTGAAAGTTTCCTTGACTTACCGAACGAAGTTATGGCGTCAATTGCCCAATCCTTACAGGTTAAACATCAGTCATTTGCGATTATTATTTTAAAAATTCGAATTAAATTAATTGAATAAAATATAATCGTAATTTTTTTTATTAATGTTATAGTATATAATAAGAAAAAATAATTCAACGGTATGTATTTGGATACACATTTTTGAAGTGAAACTTGTATTGGCGCGTTGTATATGGGGAGTTAACCCGTAAAACGCAAGAGGGTTTATACACATACGCAATATAATATAGTCACGTTGTATCGTTCTTATTCTCTCTTGCGCATGAGCGCACAGCTATAAGTTATTTCGTTGGGTATGTTCTTTTATAGGCGCTCGATTGCTAAGATCATTTGCGTATGTTGTTGAGTTTATATTGCGTTAATTATTCCGGTGGTTGTAATAAACTTGAACAAGTATTCGATATTGTCCTGTAGTAGAGTGTCTATTTTGTAATCTGTTAGTTTGTAGGTAAACCTTTCTTTTTCATAATTTTTTCAATCTAGTAATATGTGATGTAAGCTTAGTTGGTCGTTACACGTTGAACAGACAGATGGAAGATCTCCGTGTAGTAGATGTCGAGACGTGATCAATGTATTCCCCAGGCGTAAATTAGTTAAAGCCGCTTCCTTACGCCTGTTTTTTTGGTGTGCTGTCATCCAATATCCTAACTGGTTTTATTTGATAGAAGTGTATGCGCGCAGTGTGTTTCCCAGTAGTTCTGATACAGCGCTGACACTTTCTGTTTAATGGTTGTGTAAATCAGTTAAGTGGGTACCTTTAACTATTTTCAAGTATCCCTGTAGTATTTTAGCTGCTTTATCTGCATTTTCATACCTAAAATTCTCCTCGAGTGAGTTGGTGTCCAAAGGAAGCCAAACTTATTATTTTGTGAAGTTAATTTGTATATAATATATTTTAAGTTGTTAACGTCGGTGTTTATATTCTTAATTAGATTTTGGACATACTGCAATGCTCTGATAGTGCTTACAACATATTTGTTAGGAACCGTTTATTTTAGAATATATTTTAGACCTTTATAAATTGAAATAAGTTCAGCTATATAAACGGAAGTTATTGCAGGTAGTTGGTATACGTGAGTTTCATTGTTTACAAGGAAAGCGGAGGTAGTTCGGTTTAAAGATTTAGATCCATCCGTATATATTTGTATGTGGCTCGCGTATCTTTGATTGAGTGTTTTATAGAATTTAGATTTTAAAACATGGGGGCAGTGTTTTTAGCATAATTATTTAATTCGATGTTTATTGTCAGTGGAAAGTTTATCCAAGGTAGAAGTTTTGGAGGAGGGTTATTTATTTTAATACTTAGTAACATATATTGAAGATTTTGTACTATGTTATTTGCACGCTCTTATATGCACGGGATTTGTTTTGAAATAAATGTTGGAACTTGCTTGTTGTAAATTGGGATAAATTTGATTGGAGGGAGTTGAATGAACTTTACTGAAATATTTTAGAACGAGTATTTGCCTTCTGTCTTTGAGTGGCAGTATGTTAGATTTGACATGCGATGATGGGATGGGCTTGTATGAAAAGCTTTTAATGCTTTTCTAAGGGCTGTATTTTGAACGGTATCCAGGTTTGTAATTGTGCTCTGTGTTGCACTACTATATACTACACTAGCATAATCTAATCTGCTTAATATAAAAGATTTGTATAAAAGAGTAAGTGTTTTTCTGTCAGCTCCCCATGAGGTGTGTTTAAGCATTTTCAACATATTTAATTTTTGCGTGCAACTTATTTTCAGCTGGTTTATGTGTTTTTCCAGTTCAGCTTCCTGGTCTAAAATTAGTCCCAGTAGCTTTAGGGTGTCTGTGTTTTCTATCTGAGTCGAGCCTATTTGTAAACAAGGAGTGAGCATCTCCATATTTCCTGGAAGGAGTGATTTCCCCGGAGGGTGTTGAAAAAGTGTGCAATTGCATTTTTCGAGTTTAGCATTCAGGTGTTTAATCATGTTTATGTGAATGCCATCAGGCTCGGCGGCGGTTGGACGCATTTGTTTTAGGACACTATTAAATTCTTCGTTAGTTATAGCAACATTATAGTTTTGATGAGTACTTGAATTAAAATCGAGAACGTTGTTTGACTCTTCTGAGGGTTTGATTTTTTTTATGTCCTCGGATAGATAATTGCCAGACGATACTTCGTAGAAATAGTCGGCTGGATATTTGCTATTTCCTGTTTATCATCTATGATTCGTGAATCCGTTTTGATAGGGGGCTTGTCAGTTATGTCGTTTAATTTAATTAATGTGTCTTTATATTTTTCGGATAAATTTTTATTATGGGCTTTACTATGTAAATCTGTTATGATTAAGTGGAGCTTATTTGGATCGATATCATATTGTTCAAGAAAATTTATGCTATATATTGTTAACGTATATTTTAATGTTTGCGTGAATGATTGATTAGTTGAATTAAAAGTATTCTGGATTTCTGGTAAGTTATCAATTATTTGTTGACAGTAATCTGCTTTACATTGATCGTTTTCTTCGGAATTGGTAATTGTTCCTTTTGTTTGTGAAATTTGCACGAAATCGTGAGTTTATTATTAAGTAAGTGTCTTTTTTGGGGAACCGTTTTTAAGTTCCACTTCTTCTCTACGCCCCTTTTTTTTATTATCGTTATTTTAAAAGAAATACCTATCTTTTAGAAATTCAACATAATAATTTTTCATTTCGAGCGAACTGTACTGAAAGATTCAGAAGTTTATTAAGTGTACTTATTTATCACAGAAGATTTATGACAATAATTGGTATATATAACTAAAACATCGATTTGAATGACAGTACAAACGAGTCCACCATTATCGAATTATGCATTTTTATGAAATTATTCATATTTTTCCAATCGTACAGAATTTAAATATAGTGAATATGAAAATAAATTATTTATGTCCAATGAACGCGCACAATTAACAATTATGTATATTATATCGCATAATAAACTTAATGACTTCGTTATTTTATAAAAATTTTTAAATGTATAAATTGGTTGATACGCTTGATTTAAAGCATCTTACATATACTATACTACATAGTACCTGTTCGCGTAACTTATTATTTCCCTATGTACTCTGAAAAAGTTTATTCAAAACGGATAGACGTTTTTTTTTATGATTTTCGTTTACTTTCCATTATTGGAGACACTTGTTCGGGATTTCGATTAGTGAATTATTTTAATCTGTGCATTTTTGTAAGAATAAATATATAACATTTCTGTGTTATTTACAGGGGCATCCGCAGTATTTACCTCTTACTAGAAATGTTCCATTTGACAAAGGAGAAAAAGTTCCGGTCAGCGTAAGTGACATTATTAAATTAGTCGAAGATCTCACTAGAATTCACTAATGTAATATCGCTGCTGTTTGAAATTATAAATTAAATGACGCAGTTTTTACTCCTATTTCTTTTTTGCTAAGTACTTATTTTGTTATTCGAAATTGTTCTATTTCGTATTAGTATTTAACTTTCTAAAATTATCATAAATCGAAAACTTCATTAACATAAAAAATCCAATTCTCATTTTATCGATTAATTATATTCAGTTCTGTAAAACAAATTGTGTATTTTCGACGGCTCCAATTTATTGTATTATTTGTCATATTTTTTTAAGTCATTTTTTTTTTAAATTTTTAGTATTAATAATACGTACGAAATAAGAGCGAATAATAATGGTACATAATAAACACATACATGAAATTTGATATATAATAAAGAAAGTATCTGTAAATAAAATATGAATTATAACAAATATTACTTACAGCGTTTTATCACATTGAAATTATTTTATTATGTTTTCGTACTTATTTTAATTAATCCTAATAATAATAACGTGACATGTAAATTCTAAATGTAACGCAGTATATTGTGTTAAATTCATCGCAAAGCTAACCTTTTATAAAGATTATTGATTTACTTTAAGTAAATTTATTTTTCTCATAGCGTCAAAACATATAATTGTAATTAATTAACTTCATATTTTCAAGAAACTGCTTAATAGATAGAATTGACTTCTATCCTCGATAAATTTTTGAAACGAAGTAAATAATAAATTATATCGCGATAAAAAATTAACCGTTTATGTTTACTCGAATTTTCATCAGTTAACCAGCATAAAAAGAAAAAATCAAAAAGTAATTTCTAAATAAAATTTTACATTATGATTTTGAATATGTTTTAATATTGCAGCACATATGAAATGAAACCAAATTGACCGATTATATAAATTAATAAAATGATATGGAAAATGCCTTTGTAATTTATTAATGCGATATTAAGTATCCTTATTCGAGGCGTTTTTTATTTTTCTTTGTTTATTTTCAACTATATAAAAAAATGTAGGTACCAAATTTCCACTTAATTTTTACACAAGAATTAATCATCAGTTTGAAGCCATTTTAATATTTCAGCTATACCAGTACCATTTACCGCGCTAAATTCTACAATATCTATCAGCTGTGTTACTTGGTTTTTCAGTTTTTCCAGTTGCAGAATTAAAAGTGCCTCGTTCTTCATTTGACGATAGGATTGATCCATTTTTGATAAGACGAACAATATCTAAACAAATTATGAAAAATTCCTAATGAAGGAAATTTGTATATGATTTTTTATTTAATGTAGTACATTTATGAAAATGGTATAAATTTTTTCTGCGAAAAATGTTAACAATTTATGAAGGCCGTTCGATGATTTTTTTAAAAAAAAAAAAAAAAAACAATATAAAATGTGATATACTGGTAAAAATGCTCATGAGTTAACTGAATATGTCCGCGGTGGTGTAGTTAGTGCTCGACTGTCAACTCGACAGTGAGGGGTTCGAAATTAACACGCGACATAGAAACTTTTCATCGCGATTTAATTCTGAATTATCACGAAGAAGAGGCAGTGGCACACCACTCCGTATAACATCATATGCGTGCTAACTGCTTCTCGCATATAAATAGTGCCTTGAATGCTAGTTCATTTTGTACGTAAACATAAACGTACAATAGCTAGTCATGACGTTCGACAACAAACAATACGACGATGATGATAACTGAATACACCAGATTTCTTAACAGATTAAGAAATCTACAATTTGAATAAGTAAAGGCGTGAAGTAAGCATCCTTCTTAGATCGAAAAAGTATTCGTGTCACGAAAAAAATGCTACTGGTTCTTTTGAAGAATTTATTAATTTCAATTTTTTAAAGTTCGTGTCCATTTTTCACAATTTAATGGTATATTCTATATTTATAAAACATTATTTGAAAATCATAATTGAATTATCTCTAGTCTTTTCTTACAGCCAATTATACAAATATTTACTAAATATTGTAGGATTTATTTTCGAAAAACTCGAACTTTTTCATTATTCACGGATTTAAAAAAGAATGCATAATGTTTTGACATCTAACTGAGTCGTGTTCTTATACTTTGCATACTAAATGTGCATCTTCAGATTCTATTTAGGCAATAAAAACTTGGCACAGCTATTATCCGCAAATTTTTTCCTTATTAGTTGAAAATATAAAACTTATTAAAATGCTCGTAATATTTAACTAGCCAATGTCGAGAAAAATAAAAACCATTACCATCCTAATTAAAAGAGAAAATTAAAGCAATAAACTCGGCTAAAAATGATTGTATTATCCATTTTATATATATATGTGTTAGTGTGTTTAATGACTACAAACTGTATTGGCAATTGCAGTCCACACAACATACTTCTGTGAAATAATATCTTTAATGATGTATCATTTCTGAAATTATTATATGATGGAATACATTACTGGTGAACAATGAAATCCTTAATAGCATTTTACAAATCCAATACTAGTATAAAAATTATGCTGCATAAACCAAAGAAGCCACATTTCTACTAACTTGTAATTATGATTACTTTATTCACGATTTTACAAAAGTTGGCCATGTGTTGACCCGACGTGACTAAATAATTTTAATGGTCGCAAATTTGAACGTGCACCACTACAAATTAATAATAATATTCCTCAGGTTGATACGTGATATTTTGGTGTTTACCTAAATCGATGCTGTATGTCATCATGTGACATAAATACAACAGACTGTTGCTATCTACGTTGAACTGTTAAACGAAGTGCCGGGACATTTAGCACAAGAAAACATGCTTATTTACCGATGATTGATTCGGTGTTGTTGAATTGACTTTTATGTGGTTTCATAATTTCAGTAGAATACAGCAACACATTAAAAAATAGCTTCATGCAGTATGTTAATATTACCTCACGAATTAAACGTTTCATTTGTTCGTGATACGTAACCTTTGTCGATATTAAAGAACTATTCGACAAGTTACAACGATGCAAGTAGTCTCTAGAATAAACACGTCATTATAAAAACAAGCGATGCCGGAATATTTTACCGATTACTCAACATTTGGAAGAATTCTACACTATAAATGTGTCTTTAAAATTACTATTCAAACTAATTTTGATTTTTGGAGTCGTGTAGTTATGCATATAGTCGGTTATTACACATGATTATATTGTTTATCTTTTTGATTCATTTTGTATGTTTAAATGTGTAGCTGAAAATGAATCGAATACAAATATTCTGAATTAATCAAAACAAAGGAAAATCAGTTGTCCGTATGCAGGTACGAAATAATAAATGTGTATATTTTAATTTTATTTTTATTTTTACTTGTTAAAATTTACTCTCCTGTTACTGTATTTTTTAATTCAACAGCGTGTGCTTTTACTTCGTTACGGTTCCCTTGACAATACGCATTTTACTTAAATTACGTAAACGATTATAATTAGGTGTCTTTCTTATATATTCGCGTTATTTTATTGTTGAATGGTTTATTTATTTAGTAGGCACTTTGCTAACGTTATTCATTTCCACGAACCAATTTACAAACCTGAAGTGTATTACATTTTGATTCTGCTCTATCGTATTATATTGCGTTCAGTTTTTTGTTCTTACAAACGTACTTTAAGAACATGACCTTTTTGTATGGAAACAATGTTTCCAAGTTCTCGATAAATCGTAATTTTACATGTGATCATCTTTGTGTTCGAAGTCCGTTACATATGCTTATAATGTTTCATATAAAAGATGAGTTTTATAATTACCTTCGCGTATTTCAGTTCCGGCTTGGTGAGCATTTTGTAAAATAAAACTCCAGCAGCAGATATATGACACAAGTTACTAGCGTCTACCACATATAATATTTTATTTACGCCGCTGTAATAATGATGCCACAGTGGTGCTACAGAACCGCCAACTTCGCGGATTAACATTGTTTTCGTTTTAAATTTAATTTTGTGTAAACTAGTTCCAGTTGTTGGTACGCTACTTGTAGTTTCGTCAATTTCGTGAGTACCTTTTAATTTTCTAAGCATTAATGTTTTACCAGCTCCTGTTGGACCAATGCATAAGCACGAAACTGTAATCAAAAAAAAAAATATATATATATATTTTGAAAGAAATTACATCGTTGTGTATACGTGTTTTTTTAAACAAGTGCAACTCTGAATTATTTAAATAGAATAATAACGAAAATTATAGTTTAAAAATAACTTACTCGTCATTTTATTTTAAACAAATGTTATCGTTTCTATGACCACGAATAACAAGATTGGCGGTTGATGTTTTATATCACTTCCTTTAAATGCAATAAAAATCTACATTAATTTCAAAATTTTGATTTTGTAGGAAAAACATTTCATCCGAAAGTAAAGTTTTCGGATTTACTCCACCATAGGATCCGGACAATTGCATTTAAAATATGTCACATGATTTTTCATTTTTCGCAATTTTAAAATCAATTTTTGAATACTTGTTTTTAACTGCTCAAGTTTTACATTTAAATCATGGTGAGTGACCACGTAAATAGATTCTTGATCGACTTTTTTTTTGTCCTTTAACTCTTTTAAGCACACTGGTACACACTTTACCATATTTCTAATTACAATGGCCGCATGATGGTACGATTTCTGGATCATTTATACATTTTTCCTACGAAGCAGCGTTGAAAATCTACCCAGCTATATTACGCATTTCCTTCCAGTCGGTAAGATGTTGACAAACAACAAATACCTCGCAGATGGTATAGAAATCAAATCAAATTATACATATCTAGGATTGGAGACAGTGGTCATCATCTAGTTAGCAGAATGCAATCTAAGAAATTAAAAGAAGTAGTGAATAGTGAAATTAAAAAGCCACGTATTTTTTCCTACTCGTACCAATATCACATTTCACTTACATTTTAAAATATTTATATAAAATTTCTTTACATAGTAAAAAATAAAAAATTCACCAACAAATATGATAGAAATATGCATAGCGTATCAAAAACTAAAACCAAAGAATCGTGGATGACTGCAAACATCCTAGAATTAATAGAGCAAAAAAACGAGATAAAAAAGAGTGATTTCATAAAGTACGAGCAAATAAAAGATAACGAATAAATGTCGAAGTGCTAAAAAGAACTTACTAAATGAAAGGTGTGAAAAATTCAACAATCTCTAAATAATGCAGAAATGGACAAAGCCTGTGCTCAAGTAAAGCTTTTACAATGATAACATCAAACTACAAACAAGTAGTTAAAGATAAAAAAGGAAATATTCTTTTTGAAACTGAAAATATTTCAAAGTGCTGTTGAGAATATATGGAATAATTATATAGTGACGAAAAGGTCACAGATATAGAATATATTGAAAGCGAAAATTAGAGATCAAAATGCGATAGTACCAAAAATTTACAGAAGAAAATTTGAAGCAGTATTCAACTTGTTGAAATAGAAAAAGGAAACGGTAGAATATTAGCAGAAATCTTAAAATATGCAACCACTATCCCATATAATAAATGCCTGCCACGAAAATGGCATATTACCTGTAGATTTTATAAAAATTAAAACCATCATAATACTGAAAAGGGGGAATTCGAATGATGAACAAATCAGAGAATACTTGCGCTGTTACGCTTCGAAAAACTTATTGAACATTATGAACCGACTAAAGGAAAAAAAAATGAAAAGAACTTAACAAAGGATTAATTTGGATTTAGAAAATGAAAAGAAATAGGTAAAAGAACAAGAAGCTAGATTATATGCATAATATTCTGAAATTACCTCGTGTTAAGGAATACATTCTTAACATATCGCGTAAATTTTTCTATGATTGCCATATATATGATAATGAATTTATCTCATTAATAGGCAATTATGATTCCAGACAAATCATGTTTATATGTACATAGACGCATTAAAAATAATTTATTGTACACAAGATATTCGTTATTAATATTGTTCTAATTATTAGTGTGACGTTATATTAATTATTTTCATATTTAATTGTTAGTTTGAAAGTAACCTAATATTATGGTGGGTTCGTTGGTTTGCATTTTTTTCCCGTTTTCTCCTGCGTTATAATAGTTGTACATTTTTTGTTCGTTACTTCCCTCTGTAAACTATCCTGGTAAGGCGAGTTCCATATATATATATATATATATAATGTTTATTGGCTTTATTTTAATTATTAAATAAACGATTATTTATTTATTATTACATTTTCTTTGAACCTTCTGTTTCAAAACTGTATAACATTTCACATTTATTTTCCTGTAAATATACAATTCTTACAATATTCAAGTGTATCTTCTTATTTTTTCTGGTAACCGTGCTGTGTACTGCTACTAAAGGCAAGAGGCACTATCTTCATATTTATTTAAATTAAGACTTATAAAAACTCACATAACTTCAGATTTTTCTTTTCCTTATTCAAGGGTTAAATTAATAAATACATAAAATCTAGGACGTTATAAGGTACGTATATAAAATTAATCGCACGTCTATACCCGTTGGATAACTTAATTTATGCTTAATCCTGTTTAATCGTTGCGCGTGTCATGCGGTTTTAGTTATGCTGCGTTGTTTAAATGACGCATTTACTTGGTACCGGTAAAATTAAACACCTGCGCGTTCGTGGTTAGACGCTTATATCATTTTTAATATTTCGATAGTAACTCGCGATTTCTAATCGTTTGTATGTGGCGCCATAAATTTGTGATTATACGATTATGAAAATGAATTGTTTAAAACACGAGTTAGTTGTGAATAATATATAATGTTTATTTTTTTAATAAACTCATTTTTTGATATGCGTCGATTTCAAATGAATACGATTATTATGTGTACAAAATGAAGTCAACTTATTTGTCCCACTTTCGAACATTATTATTGTAGTACTTTATTTTTGTGGGTAATAAAATGATTTACATACTAAGCTGATTCTTATGTAAATATTGATTTTTTACTTTCTTTTTGCCATACCAACTACTTAAAAGTGCCGTATTAATTTTAATAAAATGTTGGTAATGTTTAGTTTTCATTTGATCTAAAACAGGTTTCTAATAATGTTATACAAGTTGTAATGGATTCAGAAGTAAATAAATCACAGGAAAGTGATGAGTCTTGGTTGATTGGAAAAGGACGTTATTGTGTTCTTCAATTTTCATGCGGAATAACATCTAAGTCGCTAAATTTGCCAGCTCAACGTTTACATATGACATACAAAACTATTCAAGCAGAAACAAAGCTTTTAAATGTTTTGCTCAATTCTCATGGAATGAAAGAGGTAAGTATACAACTTTCGCGTTAAATATTCTTATTTTACGATATAATGCTGCATAACCTTATTTTTGAAAATCAGAAGCTTTTAATAAAGTTGAATTAATAAAGGGCTTAGCTAGTTGCGAGTGTTAATATTAGAACCAGTGATATTTGTGAACATCGCTACTTCTTTATTTTATATTTCTAGATTGAAAAGTTTAGTAAATTAATATGAAATATACTGGGTTATTTAAAGTTCACTTTTACTTACACGTAAAGATGTATTTTGAAGCTTGTGAAGAAATTGCTTGTTTTCATATAAATGAACAGCTTTTGTGTCGACAATTTTTTTTAATCTTCTTGTTTATTAATTTGCAAGAAAGTACTATAATTCCATGCGTTTGTATTTTTAGATTTTAGGTTATTTTAATATTGCCTTAATGCTATTATATATCGAAAGAAAAAAAGGCATAAGTTTGTTTGCCATTATTTATAAGTTTTTTCATTAAAAGTTTTTTAAAATCGTTTTTGGCATATTGATTTTTCTTTTTTATATATATATATATACACACATATATATACATACACACACATATATATATATATATATATAAACTTAATGTATTTTTTTCGCAGTAAAAATTGATTATTTGGGAGTTGGTTCAACGTATAATGCTGTGTAGTAATTGCTTTCTCGTTTAGCAGTTCTTAAATAATTAACAATATTCAACACGTTTGACCCGGTTTTTCATTTTTTAAATATCTAGACTTCTATATTAGCATTCTTTATCAACTGATATGAGTACATACATTCTCGAGACAATGGATTTATTACTATTTGTATAACATTTAAGGACAGAAATCTTAATTGTGGTTTAAAAAAATAATTTTCTTTCTGGATCGAATTTGTCACATTGCTATATTATGTATTAAACAAACCGAGTTTATCATCAATCCTTAAACGCCATAGGAAATTGTGTACGATGATGTCCAAAACGTAACGTGCATACGTTTTTATGTAATCTCTCTATATTCTTATCCACATACCATCGATTATTACCGATTGTCTGTTTTACTAATATATATATATATAGGTTTTCTCTTTTTGTTGTCTTTCTGTTGTATATATTTCTTCCCATTGTTGATGTAACCAATCCTTAATAACTGTAATATAATCTTCCCAGTTTAAGCTTTATCTGTTCTATTTTGTTCTGTTCACTTCTAGTTTTAGGTCATCAACTGTCTCGTGTCCGTACAGTCCAACGTGTCCTGGAATCCATTTAATAATTATTTTGGTGTTTAACTTTTTAAGTTTATTTACTAGTTTCTAATTTTCAATTTTTATGTTACCAAGATTTTTTCGATTAGTGGTTTGTAGTTTACTTACTACCGAAAGAGAATCTGTCGGTATTAAAATGTTTTGGTGTCTACTTTTTTAAATATATTATTGCGTATAGTTCTATAGTATACAAAGATCAACTTGTGAATTTTACATATTTGTATCATACTGCAGTATACCGTCCTACTGGCTTATCTATAAAACGGTATACATACATTATTTCGAAATTTGCGCGTTTTTCGTTAATTACTTACTTGAAGTGTATGGTATTTAAATTTTTGTCATTCGATACGTAAATATTATTTTTCTCGATTTCATCGTGTAGTAGGGTCCAAAGTTTTTCCCATTCCATTTGGAGTATCGCCGGTTTTTGCATTGGATATTATTATATTTAATTGTGAATAATTATGGAAGCTAATCAATAACGGAGGGATGTTTTTATGCATCCAATATTTATTGTTCATCTGATTATTCAATGTTTTCATTTGTTTCATAATTATATGATCTTTAATTTTCAAGAAAAATTCGTGTGCTATCTATTCTTAGTGTTATATATGTCTACTAACATACACTGACACATACCTTGTGGAACGATTATCAGATATTACAGATCTGGTTCTAGAATTTAAAAGTTAATTTAACGATTTATTTGGGTTTACAATAAGATTTAACACACGTAATTTAGATGCTTTTTTGGTTTCCTTGTGTCTTAAATTAGTAACTTATGGAGTTTATTGCCTGAGAATATTTTCCCTATATTTTATTCCGAATATTCAGGGAGAAAATGAAATAATAATTAAAATCGAGTCAAATTTATAAAAACATTTCATAATACAAATTACCAATATTTGTGATCAAACTTCTACCATTAACTACGATTAAAGTCAAAAATACTTTGTATTTTCGTTATACGATTTATGTGATGAAATTTTCAAAACAAAAATGTTTTCTGTCACTCATTCAATTAATGTATATCATTACTTTCGCGATAGTTTATGATAATTATCAACATCCGCGAGTTTCTTATTTTAATTAAACCGACGAGGAAAAAATAACGCATAACTTTACGATACTAACATAAGTATATGTGCATTAAAATATGTTAAATTATAAAATAAAAATTATAATAAATATTGTTAAAGTTACTCTTATTTAAACAGACAAAATTATTGAAACGTCGTATTTTACGGTTAAAAAATGGAACCTGTTTTATTCTGAAATAATATTTTACGGTTAAAAAATGGAACGTGTTTTATTCTGAAATAAATGGCATTTTTACAGTACTACTTTTTACTGCTATTAAAAAATTACGTGTGAAGTCGGTTTCTACCTATTACCGTTGGTTCTATTTTCCGCTGTAAAATTACAGACGCGACAAACTGCAAATAACGTAGTGCCAGCCTAAATTTTTAGACCGTTTGTAAGTACCGATAGTAACAATTTAAGTACTTATTCTCCCCAATAGTTCAGCTTTGTCAGCGTCCTTAGTTCTGATTTACTTACGTTTTTCGTTTATAATTCTGATGGTCTCAATCAATTGTTTTATATTTATTTCTGCGCAACTTGTTTGTTTCATTTTTATATATTACGTTTTAATACGTTATTTTTCTAAATTAAATTTTCTTTTCTTTATTTTTATTACGTACTTAAATAATGTTTACACTTCGATTTTGTTCTAATTTTAAACAAGGATCGCATCGATATTATGAATTTGTTGCAGTATTTTTCTTCGTAAATCGTTTTAATATTAGTTACAAGTACGAGATTCTGTGACTGTAAGCTCTAGTTTATTACAATACACAGTATCCATACATACACACACTAACGCGTTTATACGCGCGTTCTACGGCTACTTCGATTATAGAAAACTTAATTTAATTACGTTGGTTTGAATGCATTTTTCCTAAAATCGTAAAGTAGAGTAATAAAGTATTTGGTTTGACGATTTTTTTTTTTGTGTTAAGTCTTAGAAAATCGTTGCTGAAGGTAGATAAATATTTAACGAGGTTCGTTTAGATAAACTGATAAAAATCTGTAAATATCTTCGCGATCAAAAAATATATTTAGATTAGAGTATACATTTAGAAATGAAATTGTATAGACGATAAGTTTAATTTGAGATTTAAATGTTGATGTATTGGAGAGTAGTCATTTTATGAATTAACAAAACAAAATAAAAACAATGTTAATCACTATAAAATTTATTTTATTTTCGCAAAGCTTTTCTATTTTTACAATGTAGTAAAAATTTGGAAATTATGAAATAAATTTTATAGTGATTAACATTGTTTTTATTTTGTTTTGTTAATTGAGATTTAAAGCCTATGCTCTTTCTAGTATATTGTTCCTTAAATTCAACTTTCAGCGTCGTCCCGGCATAGTCAATCGGAGGATTTACATACTGTCATATTTTTATTTCTAATCGGCGTTCCTTTTATTATGTAACTTATACACTTTCACTTAACAGTTTCCTATATTTTATATTCGATTGCTATTCAAAAAATAAGAATCGATTTTATTATACGATAATGCGATACTGGTAATAACGCCGAGCGTGTTAATAATTGTTTTATTGTCAGATTTCGTTTCAATTATGCGTAGTATAAACGACTTCATCGCGTGAAGTTTGATGTTAACTATTTCTGTCGCGGTATCTTCTATAGATACAAAGGATTTTCGATGTTTTAGCCTTAACGTAACTTGTCGAAAACCTTACTCTAATTGGAATTTCGTAACGTTATGAGATACCAAATTATGTATATATATATATATATATATATATATATATACATATATATATAGAGAGAGATTCAACAGGTGGTTTTCTGTTTTTTAATTTTAGTCGTTCGCAGGCTATAAGTAAGTAGCACCTTGTATCCTATGAGCAGCTTACCCATCACCCTTTAAAGGCGCGCGGCGATAATTTTTTTAATAGTGCTAACAAAATTGTTTATTTTGTTACATTCGATTTGATGTAGAATTTTCCCGTTTGAAAAATATTTATATATTGCGTTTGAAATTAATCAGTCGTCTAAAATACAGCTTTGTACGCAAAAACGTTGTATCGTGCGTGAAATATCCTAAAACTACCTATCGAAATGTGTTTAATTGTATTTGATTTCAGAAAATTGGCTCGTATATCGAAATTTATAATTTCGTATCGAAAAATTGAAAATATGTGACTGAAAGTTTAAATAACAAAAATGCTAACTTAATTTGCCCTCTCTGTCTTTTATCGAATATTATTCCGTTCTTTTTTAAATTACTTTCTTCGTTTGCTTTCGATCGCTTGTTATTTATTTGCGTGGTTAATATTATTCGAAGAGTTATTTATTTATCATTTTCCATCGATTAAAATTCTTTTGTTTCGTTAGATTTTTTTTCACAATCGACTAAAAAATAAAATCAACGAAGAACGTTTAATGTTTACTTTTCGAACGAATAAATTGCGTTCGGTTTCCGTATATTATCGTAATGGCGACTCGAAAACGTAATTTAAACAAAAATATAAATAAAAATAAAAAAATTAACGTTTTGTAATTTTGGATAACTCTCGCGCGACCGGTAATTTAAATTTTGTATTATACATAAAATCGATAAATTATATAGTTCGCTATTTAACGAAGACAATACGAAAATAAATTATCTCTTGAAAGTTTCAATTAAAGTATACGACTAAAAAAAAAAATATATAAAATAATAATAACAATAATATACGTGGAAGGAACTAATTTTTTTAAAAACAATGGGGGTAACGATAAAATAGGATACGGAGTATTATTGTTATATCGTCATCTAAAAAGGGTGTAGCGTCGGAGAAATTAACCGAAAAGATATTTGATTTGTTCGGTAAAAATTGGAATAAGAGAATAGATTGATTCGTACAAGTTAAAAAATTTAAGGAAGAAGTAGAAATTTGCAACAGACGAATAAATTAGAAAGAGAGATAAATACGTAGGAAAGTTTTAAAGGAAAACGCGGAAAAGAATAGAAGGAAGAACAACATCGGCATTAGACAGACGACGTCGAATAGCGTTTAAAATATTTTCATCTTTAGATGTCGTCGGTTGAAATTGGAAAAGGAATAATAATATGTAATTAATAATTATCATCATTAACCCTTTCAATCACGCGTTAACAATTTTTTCTACACAAAATTATTATACATTAGATATATATATGAAATATGACGGTTTTGTTTTTTGCGGTTGGTAACACTGCTAAAACCCAAACCGCGTGCTGTACGTTTAGCGTACACACGAGAAATTCGTTTTTGTCCAGCTTCAGTTTTCACGATGGCATTCTATAACGGGAAGGAGCGCGCATTTTGCGTGGAACGTTATTTTCGGCGTGAATCGATTAGGACAGTGCAAAGAGAGTTTCGAAAAGAATTCAAAGTTACGCGTTTTTTTTTTTTTTGTTGTTTTTTTTTGTGGCGGTACCTTAAGAGCCGCGTTAACGAAACACGCCCACGAGATATCTGGAAGATCTGAAAACTCGGATTTCTGCAGAAGTTTCAAAAATTCAGCGATCTATGCTCGAAAAAGTGTTAGAAATTTTTACTAAACGAATGTATTGTTGCGGTCATCTGAACGATATTGTGTTCTACAAATGAAAGTTAATCTCTCGTTTTCCTAATAAAATTTCATTCAAAAATATTGGTCGAATAGTTTTAGAGTTATTCAAAAAACAACAAAACCGTCTGTCTTCTCTGGGTCACCCTATAGTTAAGAAAAAATTGACTCCAGAAGTGCTAAATTAGAAAAACACTCCGTTAATGTTTTTAAACGTAAGTACTATTTTTTGTAATTGAAACATTTTTATTAACTGAAAAATGTCTCTAATTACGGAAATAGATCAGTTTTCCTCTTCGGACATTAAAAGTGTACGTGATAGTACGTATAGAGAGGTCGTTGCGACTGAAAGGGTTAATAAATAATAGGATGTTTATCATGAAATGGGAAAACAGTTGGATGAAAACCAATGAGATCCGGCGCTTAGTTCTACGTCGAGATTATTTTGAACGATCCATCTATCTAAAGCTTGTACGTCGGTATAATGAAGTCCGCAATTTCGTATATTGCCGATTTTAGTTAATTTCGGAAATTTATTAATAATCATTTTCAACGCTTCTTTCGATAAGCAAGTTGTTTCGTATATGTAAAAACATTCGATCGACGACGATATTACGTCGTCATTATTATTATTATCGTCGATTTGTCCGAAACCGTATATATCGGACGCTTTCATCTGACCGCACGAATAAATATGAGCTATCTGTAACGCCGGACTAATTTTCGAAATATTACGTAAACAATCTAAACTTAAACTTCTTCCTAATTGTATTTTACGTAGTCGCGTTAATAATCGTATATTATTATTATTATTATTATTAGTTCTTACGTCGTTTTTCCATTCGAGTTGTATTCCGTCTATGTTTAACGTACGCAGACCGATACAATTGGTTAGGAAACGTCCTAAATCTAACGTAACCGACGGTAGCATTTCGCCCGGTAAAAATCTTAACGATAATTCTTCTAATAATTTACCGGCCGGTCCGTTCAAATAGTCGCAAATATCGTCTATCCATTGCGCCGTCGACGGAACGCTATGCAAATGTAACGAACCGATCGTTATCGGTACGGACGATAAAAAATTCGGAGCGTGTACCGGTTCGGAAATTTTCAATTTGTACAACGTCGGAAAATAAACGGATATCAGTTGTAATCGACGTACGGTAGTTCTAGACGTTTGTATACATTTCAATTTCAATTTGTTATCGTTATCGATAACGGACGTTACGTCTAGTTGTAACAGTTCTAACGCTCGACCGATGTGACAATGTTCTCCTAACGATTCTAACTCCGGCAATTGTCTTAAGGCTAGTAAAATACCGACGCTGCTTACACCGGTATTGGCGACGTTCAAATGTTTCAACGTCGAACACAGACTATTTCGCCGTTCGTAAAGTTGTAAAATTAATATTAAATTCGTCGTCGAATCGGATTTTTTGTCGTCCACCCGGCACGCTTTTCGTATCGTTCTGTAAAGTAAACGAAAGAAGGAAACAAAAAACACCAAAATGTATTATTTTCTTTAAACGGTTAAAACGTATATACATAACGTTCTGAATTAAATAGCTTTTTTCCTTTTGTTATTTGTCTGCAGAAAAAATGAGTAAAACCGCTTGAAATAAAAACTAAAATTATAATATTTTTATGTATTTTTTAACAAAATCTAGATATGTAAATATTTAGTTATGTATTTATTTAATTATTAATTTGATTTAGGATAAATATGTACAGGGTGCGACAAAAGCGCCTTATAAAGCTCATTCTTTCTAACAACACTAGATCGGCCGGTTATTTTTACGTCGAATATTCGTTATCATTGTCATGTAGCGAACGTTGTATTGTGTGCTGTCACGGCAACATCTGATCCTTTTAAATTTAATTATTACCCGGATTATGAAACAATTTTTGTGGAATTTCCTGTTAAATTTTGCGAATGTGCCAGTTCCAAAACATTTAGCTATATGTTAATAAGACGCCAAAAATCCATCCGAACTGAAGAAAACTGACATATCGTTACGTAAACTTTTATCGAAAATCTGGGACAATCCGCACGAAAGGTATCGTCGCAACTTAATTTATCTGATCGCTCATTGCGAAGAATGGTAGCTTGGTATGAGATTTTATCGTCCACATTTACTCCACGTTTTTTCTGAACAAGATTTTTCGAGTAGTGTATTGCGTTCGTGCTGAAGCTGAGATTTCTATAAATCGTTCTTATAGAATGATGAAGCCATGTTCGAGTTGAGTGGCCGGATCAACAGGCATAATTGCATTTGCCGGTTGGCTGAAAATCCTAACGTCATAATATGTCCCATTTTTGGATGGCGTAGGTTCTCTCATCACGGGATTTTATTTCTTTGAAGGCACTGTGAATGGTGAAAAATACCTCGGTATATTTATTATAAAATTTTCGTATCGAGTTAAACAACAATCCACTTTTTGCTGGTAAACAGCTTGTGCTGCAAAAAGACGGTGCTCCTTGCTATTTTGCCGTGATGGTTCGCGATTACCTGAACAATAGTTTTGTAGATCCGGATCGGCCGTCGGAGACAAACCAAATCAAGGTCACTCGACTTAACATCTTCCGATTTTTCACTATGAGACGTGTTAAATTTAGCCGTCCAAACCATCGAGGAAATGAAAACCGTCATCTCAAACAAATTTGAAATCCTTAGTTTAGGCAAAAAATTTTAGAAACACGCGATCAAAGCGATACTTACAAGGTGCCAAAAATGTGCCCAAGAAAATAGTGGTAACTTTGAACATAAACTTTTTTTATACCTTTTTCTTTTTTTTTTTTGAATCGATTTAGTTTGTGTAATTACGAATAAACGGATGTTAATTACGTGTTTTGTCCTTATATGCAAATCGGTATCCTGACTTTTGTCGCATCACGTATATGTATATATAAAAATTGAGGCTTTTGAAACACCGTCGCATGTTGAAAATTTCGATTCAAATGAAGTTTTTAACCAAATACAAGAGGAAGGTTGCTTTTAAAAACGAGTAGAAAAACAAAACTGAAATAAATAGAGAACGTGTTAAAACGTGATGGGCTTATCGAAAGAAGTTATGGAAGAAAAAATACTCGTTCGGATGCCAAAAGGAAAACTAGACAGACTCCGATGGATACAAAATACATTGAACTGAAAAGGCTAACAGCGAAAAGGAAAAAGTAAAGGACTCGGATCCAGTCATTAAACCGATTAAATGTATAAAACTTTAGATCAGTAAATTTTATAACTCTCATTATCCGGCAAAGTGGATAAATAGATTTTAATTTAATAATATAACGTTCTTCCTTCCTATAATTCAATTTTTTTTTTCTAATAATAAATTTCTAACCAAACGTGTGAGTGTATTTGAAAAACGATTTTTACGCTGCCTGTTAATTATAAACTTTTGACAATCTCAAATTGACGGTAGGTAATATTGTTTAAATTGTTTTATATCATACAGATTTTTATTTTAATTAAAAGCGATAATCTTGAAAGAAATTAATTTAGAGGAGTAATTAAAAAATAAAAAACAGAAATAAATATGTTGAAAAAAAAATAATCTTAAAAATAAACCGAGAGAAATATTTTTTAATTTTATTTTTGTGAATTGCAATCTTAAATTAATATTTTTCATTTTATATTTTTTTTTCTTTTTAAATATTCACTCGATAATTGCCTAACAGCCGAAAAGATTTGTGATTTTTCATAAAGAAATTTTTTTTGACGATTTTAACTTTTTTTTTTTTTGTTATAATGTTTGTTTCAACAGATATGTGTTTAAGAAAATTAATTGAGTCAAATAATTACGAAATTAAAAAACTTTAGGCGAAATACATATAATTACAAATTTCGTAATCCGTAGATAAACGGTTTTATGAATGATTTCAAATTAGATAAAATTTTATAAAAATTTAAAATTCAAATTGTAAAAATACGTGTTTGAACAAAACAGAGGAATGTTATTCGATGATATTATGTCGTAATAATGTTTTGTTTTTTTTTTCAAGCGGCGGTGTGAAATTTGAACAAATCTCTCATATCGTCGTTGTGCTGTGGTCTAAACGTCAACGTTACTAAACATTATTCGTCTCGTCACAACAGGCAGAACCAATTTTCATTTTATAACTGGTCGTGAAAATGCTGTTTTTGTTTAAAACATTTTATAATAATCTCTGTGTGAATCGTGAATCGTGAATCGCTCGTAGAGATATCGTGATTATGAAAAATCCATCTGCCGTACGCGATGTCGCCATGATTCCCTGTTACGAGCCATCCGAACGCATTCTGTAAAACTTTTCCTCCTATTACCGTCCGTACCATGTCTGACCATCTTGTAGGAACGCGACCACGTCTTCTTTTTCCTTCTACTCTTCCCTCAAGAATTCTCGTCTGAAATCTATCTGCTCTTATTATATGACCGAAGTAAGTTAATATTCTTCTAATTACTATCGAAAACAATCTTCTATTTGTTGCGCCAACTTCTTGTAATATCGAATAATTCGTTTTCTTGTCTGTATTCTTAGCATCAGCCTCCAACAATACATTTTCAGCGCATTTATCTTTCGCTTATCACCTTTCCATAGTGTCCACGTTTCCGCGCCGTAGAGAAACACCGAGAAGATCAGACTATTGACCAATTTTATTTTCATTTTTTTTTTATACAACGGGATCAGCCCATATACGTTTTAGACGTACCATCACAACATTTTCAGCGCATTTATCTTTCGCTTATCACCTTTCCATAGTGTCCACGTTTCCGCGCCGTAGAGAAACACCGAGAAGACCAGACTATTGACCAATTTTATTTTCATTTTTTTTTTATACAACGGGATCAGCCCATATACGTTTTAGACGTACCATCACACTTTTTGTTATGTTTACTCTACGTCTAATTTCTTCTTCTGAGCCCCCACGATTTTTCACTATCGAACCTAGATATCCATATTGTTTCACAATTTCCACGCCGTTAACAGCGTGTAATCCCGGACAAATCTTTAAAATAATAGTATTACTAAATACTGCGATGGTTGCTTTCACACAGTTTACGAAAAAAGCAAATCGTGTGTAAATCTTTTAGCTAAAATAAGCGTTGTAATGAAAAAGAAAACTAAAATTCGATATGTCATTCAATGTATAATGTGAGAATATTCCAACCGTAATAAAACAGAACAATACAAAAAATTATAATTAATGTAACTCGTATGGGGGCTAAATTAAGAAAGAGATCTAAATATGGAATTAATTAAAGAACGAAATTAATTATAATCGTAATTAAAATATTTTAATTCTTACCGGGTCAAATTAAGAATAGTGTTTTTACATCTGCTAAATACATTCTTCTTCGGATATTTGGTAGTTTGTTTCGCGTAAAGTAATTTCGGCGGCGATTTATCTCGAAATTCTACTCGGAAGAAAAGTTGTTGTAATCCAGCATCGGTGACTTCTCTAGAGTGTGATACGTCTAACGAAACTAAATTCGGACATTGAGAGCCGATTATTTGTAGTATGTTATCGCTAGCGATGTTACGAAATATTAGATGCCGTAAAGAAGATGCAGATAACAGTACAGATTGCAGAAGTGATCTATCTATTGAAAATAAAAACGTGTAATTAATGAACAACGAATTTTTTTTTCCGTCAAAAGCTAAAATAACAGAAATTCGTTCGTTAAACATTACAAATTTTAAAACGCGTATTATTAATATTTATCCATTACAATGTATGTAGCACAACAACTTATATGACGTCATTTTTAATATGGTAGTTTTATCCTATGAAAAACCTATAACAAAAATGGTTCATTGGATAGGAAAGTATATAAAAATTTGTAAAATGTATTAGCTACATATATATATAATATTGATGGGCACGTGCGGTTACCGACCATTATGTATATATATATATTATGCTGTTACCGCGTATAGTGTATAATATTTTTTTTAAGTATACAGACTTTACACTTGCGTAGTTCGTAAGATAAGCAATTTTACTTAATCGGTAGCTCCTAGTTAATTTAAATTTCTTTGATTCTGTGATTTATTTATAAACTCTCGCTCTAATTTAAAAAAATGAAAATACAAATAATTGTGCCGAGTTTGAGATACAAGAAAACTGAATAATAGTTTTCTAAATTAAAATTTTTGAATTATTCTGATTTTTTTAAAGCAATTTCCACTGATTACGGGATAAACAGTTACTAGTATTCGAAGCTAAGCCTTTTGGATTATATACCGTTGTTTATCTCGTGTTATACGAATGAACTTATATTTAATTACAATCTTGATAATAATATTGCGAATAGAGTCATTCTTGGCGTATACCTCGATCTGACCTTGAGTTTCTCGGTACCTATAAAACGTATTACTGGACATGCTAATTCAGTTTTTGTGTTCGTCATAAGAAACTAAAAATTATTCAAGGGTCGTAGAACATTAAATACTCTATATATAAAACTCTTGTCCGTTTAGAGTATTATTCGCTAATTTGGGATACATTTTACAATAAGCATACTACAGACGTGGCCTTGGTATTAAGTTTTTGAAATATTTATTTTTTGTATGACGAACTATTATCCGGACCATGTGGATTATGATCTCTTATTATGCTTTACGTACCGTTGTATAAAAGACGGAAAATTTCCAAGTTAAAGTTTTCACATAACTTGTGCTATGATCGCGTTAGTTAATGACGAATACATTTGACTTCGCAAATTAGTTATGTTGTAGGATAAATACTAGAATTAATCACTGTTTTCTCCGTTTCAATTCACCCGCGTCTGAATATAGCAAATATTTATATGATTTTTTGGTTTAGTGAAATTTCATATGTATTGTTACTGTAAGAAAGGTGTTGGCATTAGTTCGTGAGTAGATTGAGTTTTTGATTTTATAATTTTAAATTATTGTAATATTTTTCCACACGTATACACAGATACGTTTGAAATTTTCGTTACCGTATACCAGTATACACATATATTTCTATTCATATATGTAGGACTACGTGAGTACTTTCCAATATAGCGTGTGTATGTGTGTATGCGTAGTATAAATTTCAGTGTGTATTGTGAGTGATATGTATTGTATATGCAGTTGCATAAATGTTTTTTTTTTGTATATATTATTTTATTTAATATAATTTTTCTTTTCAACAGTTTTTTGTGGTTTAATTCTGTTGTATTCTTTGATTCAATTATTCGTTTCTCAGTGTTCGTATTTTAATTGACATAAGTTGGTACGCGATCCGAATATAAATAAATAAATAAATATCGTTTTCGACAATTTCAAAAATTACGTATAGTTCTTCGACGCGAAGACTTTTTTTTGTACATCGCTGGGCATTAGGATTTAAAGTAATTTTCGAGGAACTATATTATATCGAAAACTGTAGCGCTCTCTATAGATGGTTGAATCATTTTTTAAGTATTGTCGTAACATAATTTCATGACAGATAGCGCTGTTTTGTAATATACTTTTTTCAATGGCGTTGGTTCATTAATTTGTTTGCATCGCAAAAAAAAAGGTGCTTTTCGTTACCTGTCGTCAATAAACATAATATATTATTTTGCGAGTTTTTACAACGAATACACGATACAATTACTTTTGGGAGAAGGTGATATTTTAATAAATTTCATTTTTGGATATGAATATACCACTAAAACTGATAAATCAAATAATGTTTATAGCGAAATTTTAAAAATAAAAAAAATAAAACGTAATTTACCTAAGCGTAAAAGAGTGGATCTGGCCAATTCTAACGTTTCTAATCCGCGACCTTCGGTAGCTAAAAATTTTAATAACGCCGTCTGGTGGCTACAACCGTAATAACAGCATAATTCGATGCGTAATTTACGTACGTCGGGAGCTAATAGTAAAGCCAATAAATATAATGGAGCCGCTCCGATAGCGGTGCCGGCACCGTCCGAATTTTGTGAATTCAATAAGAAAGCCGTATCTTCTAACAGTTGAGCTCTGATAGTACTCGGTACTAACGATTGCCAAATCGGTCGTAGATAATTACGCGTTAAACCTAACACGTAGCTTATGCACGTATCCTGCGCTAAAATTTGCAGAATTCGACAGGTATTCGCCAAGTTAGCCGCTACTCGAGTCTGTGAAAGATGATATAAACTTTGAGGTTGAATACGAGGCGCCATTTTCTTTTCTATTCTCGACTTCGAACGTACTTTTACGTCGACATTCCTGTAAAAGTGTAATTTTTTTCTTATTTTTATTTCGTAGAAATTAAATTATACGCGGATTATCTTTAATTACGTATAATCGATTGAAGGAGTAAAATGTACGAACGGTTAACTAAATCGGAATGTTATAAAAATGAAATACCTCATTATGATTTACAGCAAAAGGGGAAATATAGGTTAATGTAGTAATGAAATTAATAAAATAGAACAATAAATATAAAATGAGAAAATGAAAAAAATACGATGTGTAAAGAAGTATATCTCGGTTCAATAATAACAGAAGACGGGAGAAGTGTTCGAGAAATAAGGTCAAGAATATCGCAGGCGAAAACCGCATTTATGAAAAAGAAAAATCATTGTTAATATCTAAAAATTTAAATACATACGGAAAAGACTAATAAAAACTTATGTTCGGAGCGTGCCTTTTTACAACACTCGGCTTATAAACAAGTGCAGACAAAAATAATTAGAAGCGTTCGAAATGTGGTGTTGCCGAAAAAAAGCTAAATGGACAGGCAAAACAAAAAATATAGATATGCTTAAGACCATCAACGAAAAACGCTGCTTCATGAAATATATAAGCGAAAGAAGGTGCAGTTGAATAGGGCATGTTTATAAGGAATAACAAATATTTAAGAACAGTAATCGAAGGACGAGTAAATGGAAAAAAATCGCGAGGAAGACCGAGGCAAAAATACATTAGTCAAATAATGGAATATGCAAAACTAAATACGTACCGTTAATTAAAGCAGAAGGCGGAAACTTGAAAGCAAAGTGTTCTACATATTGACCACCACCAATCGAAAGATTAAGGAATGAGTAAACAAACTGACAGATATATTTCAGCGAAGATCATATAAAATGAATGACGTGAGATCGGTTATTTCAAACGAAAATTGACATTGCGATTAAGATAGCATAAATAATATATTCAGCGAAGATCATATAAAATGAATGACGTGAGATCGGTTATTTCAAACGAAAATTGACATTGCGATTAAGATAGCATAAATAATATACTAAATATAATAAGGTAGCGCCTGTAACAATATGCAAAAAACTATAGCGATCAAGGTGTAAACACGACAGCCTAAATTTACGGTATAAAGGAAAATTAAGTATAACAATTATTATTATAAAAGGTAAAAATCTAAGCTCTAGGAAATAGAATAAAGACGGCCGAGAGTGAGAATTAAGTAGGAAATAAGCGAGAAAATGAAATAGTAATTTTATGCGCAATTTATTAAATCAATAATAGATTTATTATAAAAATATATAAATTTCGTATGGACGAATTATACTTAAGATTTCGGGTAGACTTGCACTACTTATCGTCAGAATTGAATCTGAATTGTTCAATTCTGACGATAAGTGCTGTAAATCTGCTAGAAACGTTTAATGAAGTACGCGATTTTTAAAGTAAATTTTACAACTATTAAATAAATGTTCAAAACTGCGCACCTTTGCGTTTTGTAAAATAATATCACTAATTTTCGTCCATCAGCAGCTTGTCGCTGTAATGTATTTATTTTAAATAATAAATAAAATAAATAAAGGAAAGCTATTAATTATTTATGTTAGCTATTGAAATGTTTTACAAATTTTTTATTTTTTAATTTAATTGAAAAAATCACACGTCAGTTTATATTTTAGAGCATATCATCTGGACGTTAAATTTCAATTAAAATCAAACTTTATTGTTTTTTATCCAATTATAATTAAAAATAAAATTTGGACTGCGCATTATTATTAATTTAAACGTGAAAATAATAATCAATCGGAACTGGTTTCGAATTACATATATATATATATATATATATATATATATATATATATATATATATATATATATATAATATGTACTAGTAGTTTATTTAATCGTTTGTTCGTATTAACACGTTTCTACAAGTAGTAAAGATATATCATGTTAGTCTCGAATTTGATAAGATGGGAATTACAATCCTAACTGACTATTACAGTGTATCGTTAGATTAGGTCGATTAAAAAAGGAAAGTTGGATCTATAGACACGGATTATCGATTACGACATAATATTCTCTAGTCATTGGCCTTCATCGGATATAGGTTCAGTGTACTTTCAACTGGCTTGGTTTATTATTTCTCATTACAATCGTGTACAAACGGCGTATGTTTATTCTAATTGAACAAATCGAACAAAATTCAGTGATGTTGCGAAAACCTCGGTGAAATCACTAATAAAGTATATTGTCAAAATTATTATATATATATATATATATATATATATATATATATATAATATATATTACAACACATTTAATTCTATATACTGCATTTGGCATTCAGTATGCTAACTTGTAACTCTGCGTCTGATCATTTAATAAATAGAATTGAAATTGTACAAAAGAAGTTTTTAAGTTTTTAAAGTTCTTGCAGTATAAATTTATTAGATCAGGTTATTTATGTTTTCACCACGAAAAACTTTCTCGTCTGTTTGATAGTTGTAGTTTACAAGGACGAAGAAAAAAATGGCGCTTCGTTTCTTGCATAGTTTGATCCGTGGTAAGATAAATTGTCCCACTCTATTAAAAAAAAAATAATATAAAAGTTCCTATTTTCCGGTGTTCGTCCACTTATACCCTACAGTACAGTTTGCAAAAACTAGACAGTATGCATGTTCCTGTTTATATTTATTATTTATACTATACAACATAGAGGAAAAGTATCCCGAATTAGATATATTACAATCATTCTGGAAAATTCTTACAAATCATTAAGGGTTTAATAACGTGAGGTTGGACCACCCTGTTTCATCTAAATGATAATATTATGCGTTTATGTATGTGAGAGTGTATATCTGATCTTGCATATATATTTATTATGTTTTCGTACGAATGTGTGAAAGTACTGAATTATTTGCGTGTATGTGTACTTAATAGAATTACATGTATGTGTGCATATGTATTTTGATTTGTCTGTATATGTATATATGAGTGATCATTTTAGTAAATAAGTATTAATAATTTCGTTGCGCACGTTGTGTGCCTCTTATACTGTGCTGTGCTGTAATTGGTGAAAGCTGTTGTACTAGCGTATTGTAAAACTTTAAATAAATAAATGTATACATATTATTTATATATATTATACATACATATAAAAGGAAACAATCATGATAAGAATGATTACAACTTATATTATGGTTAGTATCTATCGTTTCTGCTGTATATAGATAGATAGTAAGAAAATTATAATTTACAAGATTTTAAAAATTATTGAAAAGGGCAATATTAATGTTGTAAAGTTTTCATAAACTAGAATATAATAGTTGTGTATGCACAAGAAACAGGTAGATTGTTTACACTTAAGTAAACATTTAAATCCATGTAAAAATCATGACGATAAAACAACTATAATATTTTACATGTAGAAAGAGGAAATAAAAAAAAGGAAGATATTAGAAAAATTAAAAATCACATAACTAGGAAATAACAATAATTTATTAAGCGCGTTGATTACATCCGATATTGTATTCATTTTAAAGACAGTCTTATAAATATATTTAGTCTGTAGTATTTAGACTGTAAAATAGTAAGTTTTGTCAGACATTCAATTTTGAACTAGAGGTGCTATAAATTAGTTATTATTATTTTTCGGAAGTTGTGTTTTTATATGTAACTTTTGTTCTTTTTATTATTGATAATTTATTTATTCAGATTATTAGTAATAGTTATGTTATTTATAACTTGAAAAACTTTCAATAATGATTGATTTTTACTAGTAACTTTATTGTTTATATACATAGTTTATATATATATATATATATATATATACATAAATAAAATCGTTTTTTATAATCACGATAAGAATGATCAAAACTAACATAACATCATTCTCAGACAGTGATGGTCCTGCGGATCTCAGCTAACGCGGGGTTTCATAAAATGAACTTACAGGCTGCTAGGTTTTTTTATAATCTCCGAGTTTTGGCTTCTGATCTTAAGAAGTACCTCAAATCAGGATATCTTGCATTATTGTAAGGACATGACAGCTATCTTTATCATACAACAAGCTAGGGCAAATCAAAGTCCTGCTACTAGATATGATGTGATCATCAGCTAGCTACGTCTGGGCTATATGAGTCTCACTCATGCGCATCTCATCAACGGAGCTTCGGCTCGTGTATTTTGTGACTCTACCTCATACTCCTTACTTATAACGTTAACCTCCCTCCTTTACTTTCCTTTTTCTTCAAAGATTAAATTTACTTTCTTTCACTAATTCGACTTCTATTCCTTGGCCTGGCTCTCTTTTCTCACCGTCCATCGAGCCTTAGTTACTGCTTGGGGCACGTTAATTTGAATAAGTGTCGGTCGTTTATGTTGTATCTGTTTGTAACCGTTATAATGGTATAAATAAGGTATTTTTCCCTTTCTACGTATAAATAACGATGTCGATACTTGCGCGAAAAACATCGATGTTGGTTAAAAACCGATCATCGATATTAATATCGGAACATTTATTACTGGAAGAAAAACCTAAATTGTGTAGTTGTTTTTTTTTTTTTTTTTTTATAATTTAGAATTCAAACGTGCGTGCATTAAAATCGTTAAAATATAAACTTTTTTAACGTTATTATTCGAAATGACGTTTCCGTTTTATCGGTTTCATTTCTCATTAATGACGATTGAAACTTTAATTGCGATTTTTGAAAGAATATCCAAGTTTAAATTAAAATAAAAGAAGTCGACAATAAATCCGAAATACTGATATAATATCGGTTAAAGTCAAAGTAGGATAGATTATTATCATTATCATCATTATTATTATTTTATTTTTTATCGACCATTAAATTTTTATGTTGTTGAATTTTAAATTTTATTATACGTCGAGTATTTATTTAATTATTTACGGCAAATTTTCACGGACGACCAGGATATCTTGTTATTAAACGATTATTTCGATAATACTAATGATTAAAATTTGTTAGTAAGAACGTTATATTTTACTTCGGAAATGTGGAAAATCTACACGATAGATTGTAAACGTATAACGTAGAAAATTATTATATAAGTGAAGTTCCATTAACTCGAAACCTGGTAGGGAGGCCCTGCCTGATGATCCTCATCAACTAGGATCAACTTATATGGGGCAGTTTGTCATTGCCTTTCCAGTTCTCTTTATTTTCCTAGCAAGGAGCAAGTTGGTACTCATTTACTGACCAATTGAAAGGATAATTGATGAATTGGCTAGAGGACTTTTTTACCGTGAAACATTCTAGTGTCCGGTAGAATTCGTACTCGGGGTGTTAGGCGGATGTTGGCGACTAAACTGTACCTGATCCCTGATTACTTTTCCGATTTCGTGAATTCCGGTCTGCTCTTATTCTACATCAAGGATATTGTTTTCGTTTTCCTTCTATTTTTCCCTTCAATATTAGCTGCAGCAATTTGTATTTGTTTCCCCTCGAGACGTGCCCTAAATACTGAACTTTGGGTTTTTTGTGATCGTTATCAATTCGCACGTCTTTTACAAACGTTGTAGTTTCGTACGTTTAATATTACGCGTCGATACGATGTGGGCCGATTAAAAACTTTAACAGTACGCTTACGATATTATTGTTGACGATTTATTAAATTTTCCTTCTACAGTCTTGACGCCCTCTTTTAATTATTTATGTGAACGATCCGTCAATGTTCGATAAAACTATTTACTCGTATGTATTTTAACGATTTTAATAAATGGTACGATTAATATTTGATTTAACTAAGGACTGACAGATTGAATATCGAAACCAGTTTTGTAACTTTTTCGTGCACTGTATAAATTTGCGAATATTTTACTCGAAATTTTATCATACTCATTCCCGTAATTCGTGTTTAAAATAACAATTGTTAAACATTTAAATAAGTTATGAAAAATCTCAAAATCAACATCGGGAATGACGTTGCATAAATAATTCCGTCGAAAAATATTAACGATGACGTATAAAGTTCGTAGTTTGTACAATTAGAGTCTAATTTTCGAAGTTATTTGTGCAATGTGTTTGCATTCGACAACGTTAAAAATGAAGAACTGTCGAATTATAAAAAATAAACAAAAATAATTATTTCTCGAAATTGAGTAAATATTTTTCGTATAACGCGAAACAATCGCGAAATTTCTAGGAATTGTTTAGATTGTCCGATTGAAAATTAATTTTAAACTTTTTTTTTTTCGCATTGTTTTATTTTTAAAGAGCAATATTTTAACTGAACTGTAAAAATGTGTAAGAGATTAAAAATTGAAAATATCCGCCAGATCCAGAGATGGGCGATTTGCTATTCAAAAAAAAAAAAATATATATCAAAGAATGGCAGAGTGGCTCATGAAAAAAGAACAGTGATTCTTCACCCAAGGACAAAGGAGCTGGCCGATCTGTTCTTGAATCTGAGACAGTTCACTTAAAGAAGGGGGGTGAGCGGTAAAACGATGAACGGTGATTCTTTTCTGATTAACTGAACGACGAACTTAGTTTAGTACGCTAATTCACTGCATTTCTGTGAATCTTGACTCTCGAAAACAACGTTCATTTATAAATACGACTCATTTCGACTTTTTGCACTTTTAATCAGTTTTTACGATAAATTCACGATTTTTCGTTTGTTTCCTCCGTCAGCACTTACGTAAAATATCGGTAATTGGACGATTCGTTGATAGTCTTAAATTAATTAATCGATAATAATCGTTTGTCTCTATATTTTCGACATTTAAAATTATATATTTTAATTTTACATTTGATAAGCTGTTAAGTTTTTTTTTTTAATCGTTAAACGTTAAGGAAACATTATTTTTTGGTTTTGTGTGTAATATGTACACATTTATGAACATTTACGAATGCATTTTTTCGATTTTCTATTTTATTATATGTTTTAATTTTTAATTTTGCGACTTCGTAACTGATTTATATTTTTGTCGACAATTTATAATTATTACATCGTGTCATTTTTTGATTTTGGTCATTTTGTTCCTACGCGCTAGATTCATCGTAAATGATGTTAAATTTCACGTAGCCGTTATAACGTGATTAACCGAGTCCGTACTATCGAACGATAAATGAATAAATCATTAAAAAGAACTGGTTCGATTTAGGGAATGAACGATTTTGATCTCATCTTAAAAAGAGAACAGTTTTGCCCAGTGACTAAAATAAAAAAAATAACACGATATAATAATTATAAATTGTCGACAAAAATATAAATCAGTCACGAAGTCGATTAAAAATTAAAACATACAATAAAAGTAGAAAATCGAAAAAATGCATTCGTTAATAAATGTTCATAAATGTGTAATTACACAAAGCCAAAAAATAACAACTTTTCGATAACGTTAAAAAAATTCCTATCAAATGTAAAATTAAAATATATAATTTTAAATATGTCAAAAATATAAACAGAAACGATTATTATCGATTAATTAATTTAAGACTATCAACGAATCGTCCAATTACCGACGCCGGAGATCGAAAATTATCTCGATTCCAGAGATGCGATCATAATGATCATAATGATGAGGATGATAGTAAACTCTGCGGATCAACAAAAATGCTATTTGCTAAAAGTGCAATTCGGCGCTTTTTTTTTTTTAATAATTACGACTAGTCCTCCTGGGCTATCTAGTAATTTTGTTATAAGAGTGATATATAACGTGAAGAGGTTATCCATTCGGTAACAGAAGCCTCAGAAGAAATGAATAAAATGATAACTAAATAATGTCGTAAGGCTTATTCCGTTTCAGCCATCTTGTGTTATATAGGTTGTCTAATATAATAATCGCTTCCGTATTTCGATGCCTATGTAATCTGTCTTTGTGACGATGTCTCTAATTTCTGCAATTACAGTAGGTACGGTTGTCGTCGTTTCTTATGAAATAGGGCGCATTCGTTATTATACGAAGTATTTTGTTTTGGCATCTTTGAATTATTTTGATGCGAGTGGTTTTTGCACAACTCTACAACTTAGCGCCGTAGCACCAAGTTTGTTTGATAATCACTTTATAGATAACAATTTATTGCCTATCGTTAACGTCGAGTTTCTTCCAATAAGCCAATAGATGGAAGCTATTAATCAAGATTTTCTTTTTAGCAATGATGCTGTAAGTCTGATCAAGTACCACGCCTAAATATTTGTTGGCACTTTTTAAAATGTAGATATCATCTATATTCTTTATGCGCCGTCTCGGTCACGAAAGTTTTAGCGCTGGTAGACGGTTATAAATATGAAATTTTACATCTTATTTATGGAAGGAAAACTTTCGGAAAAACTCGTGGACGAACGATTTTCATGCCGTTCGGATAATAACTTAATACATTAAATTTTTAATATTTTGATCAAAATAAAATACAGGAAAAACGCTAAAATAAAAAACCTGCAAAGATGGGAGAAAAAAAACCACAACAGAAATACTTAAATTTACCCATAAATCAGATAATTACAATTTACAATCGATATTTATTAATAAATCACATAATAAAATAATATTACTCGAAATAAGAAAACAATTTTTATAAAAAATCTACGCTTAATTCTACTTATACGTAGTATATCGTGCACGGAGATGTGCCGTATCGTAGTTACCGATTATTAACTTATCGCGTCGGATAGAAGAAATTTTCGGAAATTTTGTTAAATAAATTGGTCGTCGATAAACTGTAGCTTTGTTCGCTCGTGTAAATACGAAATTTTTATGACACTAGTACCATTTAATATAATTCTACAACAATCATTTTGGACTATCTGAAGCTTTTTATACGTACTATGAGAGATAGCAGACTACACAGGACATGCATAAGTTAATCTTAAACGAATAACAGTTGTGTATATTTTTTATAAGGCCTGATTTTCTGTTAAATATCGGAAAAGTGCGTGTATTGATTTGTCTCGTATCTATCGCATATTTAATAAGTTTATTATTAAATGTTAATCTTCCGTCAAGAACTACACCTAAATAACGAACTTCTTCTGATCGTGAGATTTGTTCGGAATTAATATTTATTTCGGGTAGAGGTAGTAATGGACGTCTACCAGTAAAAATAATTGTTTCGGATTTATATGTATTTAGTTGCAATTTCCATCTTCTGTAATATTTAGAAATAGTATTTAGCCGATATTATTTTGAAAGAAAACTTCCGAATTGAGCGTAAATAGTTTAAGAAATTATTTAAAAAAAAATCGAGAGATCGAGTACGCTTTGTAAATTGCATCTAAACTGAGTATGTTTGTTAGATGGTAGTAACTATTTTCATAGCATTAGTCTTTCCTACGACAGTAGAATGACATTTGGGCGGACGAAAAAAAGTTTCGGATAACGGTTATGCGAGAAAGTGATCGATTAGCTTTTAAATTTTCATTTTGAGTTTATCGTTTATTTACGTGAAAAAATAAATATCAACTTGTGTTTTATGCGTCGGCGTTAATATACGCGAAGTAGATGAAAAGATGGATATATATATAGGAATCATAAAAAAAGTGGATGACGTTGGAAATATTAGAACCAATGGAGCATAGAAGGAACAGTAAAAATATGCAAATATAAAGAAATTAATATAATTATTCGGAATAAGATAACAAAAAAAATGCGAGGAAATTGAAGAATACCAAATCATCGAAGGACACACGCTTATAGATACACGACTCTTCTTAAGACAGATAGTAACCGAAGTGACAAAAATACGGGAGAAATATATTAAAAAAGAAATATTTTTAATCACTAAGAAGGGAAATCAGTCCAACAAGAGGAAGAAATAAATGCACTGTTAATTATACAGTCAGATGTGGAAGCTGCAATTAAACAATCCCAAGTTCAGAAGGCAACCGGAACCTGATAAAATATAAACTGAGATTCTGAAAATGTTGACATCTACATTGGCTGATTTCCGAGTTAATTACTCTACTGCTGAATGATTTGCACTCATTAAGTTTTTTGTGAATAATTTCGGCGAATATAAAAAAAAATGCGAAGAAAAAATAATTACGAAATTTAGTTTTTGGTTTTAAAATGGTATGAGAACGAACAATACAAAAATCGTTAGTTTTTCAAAAACTGATTTTTATATATATATATATATATATATATATATATGCTTCGTTAATTATAATGAGGCATTTCGCAAAGTACAACATGCAGAATTAATGAAAACATTAAAAAAAGTATTTTGAAGTTGATAATTCCGTTTCACAAAAATCAGCGTGTAACAGAATTAGTAAGACGATCAACTAACAGGAATACTACCAATACGGAGAGATGTTAGGATACGTTGTGTACTATCATCGATGGTATGTAATTTATACTTGGAGACGAGATTTGCACACGTTTTAAAACCATGGGAAAAAGGTATAAGAATTCGAGAAGAAAAAATCTCAATGATACGTTTTGATGATGGCACTGCACTGAAATATTGAAGTTTGAAAAGAGGGTTTAGCATAAACTTCGAGAAAACTGACTTCTCGATCAGTTACAGATAAAAACCTATTTCTTAAGGGTAAGAAAATTGAACGGGTATGAAAATATTAGTATCTAGGCTGTTGGTTTACAGAAGATGATTCCAACGTAGGAATAAGAACGCACATATGTACTTATAGACGGAAGATAAAATTTGAAAATCAAGATGTTACTCGTATATGGATGCGGGACATTGACAATAAAATGATATAAGAAAAACTATCTAACATCATTCCAAAAGCGGTATTAGTATCGAATGTCCAACAAAATGGGTGATCAAACAGATCCGTACATTAACAATTAGAAAACGAAAAAAAAAATTCTTTGAACATTTTATGAGAAGAAAACAGAACGAAGAAGAAGAAGGATTTTTAAGATTCGAAAATATTAAGACACGAACTGAAGTCAGAAAAGCAGTAGAATTATTGCAGATAGCGAGTAGTCAAGATACATTTCGACAAATAGTGGAATCCGTGGAAGGTAGTTAAGCCGTATTCGATTCGTGCTACACGAAGAAGAAAAAGAATATATATAAAATGTATATATTATATATATATATATGTACAATGAATTTAATTTATTACATGTATTTCGCCAGTACTTTTATAAATTATTTCTGGCGAATTAAATAGATAAATTAAGTAGAAACATCGTGTTGCAAGTTTTATATAAAACGAAGGAGGAAAAGCGAATAATATTATTTATAAAATAAATGAGATTTTTCTTTGAACTATTTGATAGCACGATACAGTTGTTGGTCGAATTCTGCTATTTAATGAGAATTAATATGTCTAATGGTTACTGGTCCTCTAATCTCCGTTATATATTTCATACGTCATTCGCGAATATTTTCCTCGATATATCGCATATATTTCATTTTCTAAATCTAGTCGTCCTTCGCGTTTTTTTAAAATTTTTTTTTAAATTTTAAACTCCGGTCTTTCCTAATTAAGAGCATACCCTATATTATATCTATTAATAAATACTGAAATAATTTAAGTGGCTACAGTTAAATATTTAATTTGTAAAGTTATTTCAGTTCCAGTATTTTTTAATATTAATAAAAATATTTTCCCTTTTCGGGTTTACGCCAGTTTTACTCTTCGGTAGATACCATTTACATTTCGATTAACATTTTACGAAATCTATTCTAAATTTCAATGATCAACCCATCCTGATTTATGTCACAGTGATCACTATCGAATTTGCTTATAACCATAAGTAATTCGATCTTACGAACGTACAATGAATTATAAATTTCTTGGGTTACATTTAGATCCTAAAATAACTTGGCGTAACCACATAATTGCACTTAAAGTGTCAGCCACAGCCACTACTTAATGAAAATGATGAGTAATAAGACTTTTGGGCCAAGAATTCCAAACTTACTTCGGATTTACAATGCTCTTATCCGCTCAAGACTCGATTATGGTTCATTTATATATTCGTGTGCCAGCAAACGGCTATTAAATATACTGGATATGATACAAAATACTGGACTTAGGATTTCACTGAATGCATTACCTCACCAACAGCTAGCCTTCAGTATCTCAGCGGTATTCCGCCTCTTTGCTACTGAAGGAAAATTCTTGCTATTAAATATCCAATGAAGGTAGCTAGTCATCCAGCAGTATACAAATCGCATTCACCTACAAAAACAGCTATTACAGCTTCATATTCAAAGACCATTAAAGATGCTACGCAGCACCTTGTGTAGAGTGGAGCAAATTTAGTCCGAGTATCTGTTGGAACCTATTTTCAGCAGACGTTAAAATGAAACCGAATGTGAAATCCATAGGAAGCTTTTGATTGTCTTGCAACAGAGCCTAACGCAGTCGTTTGCTTCACTGACGCATCTAAACCTTCACAATATGTTGGAGGTGCTTTCTCAGTCGGAAGAAAGATCCATTCTTTCAGTCTACCGATCATGTCATCAGTCCTAGCGGCTGAGATGATAGCCTTGCTCCAATGTCTGGTACGAATCGCAGATTTCCCTGCTAGCTAGTATGTGATACGGGCTAACTTAGCTTTGGCATTACAATTGAAGCCAGAAATATTACTGTGGCAATAGTGGATCAAATATTGCACAGCGCTCTAGAATTAAGTGAACGTAGCACCGGCATGAGGTATAATAGGCCACGATGAGGCACACCGTATGGCACAAGGGCCTACCCAAATTTATTTGCCGATAACGCTAGGAAAAGTCAACGCAAAATATTATAGCCAGAAAATTCTAGACGCGTAAAATCAGTCCTTCCATATCCGGCCAAGTATATTTGGAAATACAGTCGAATCCGCTTATAAGGGACTCCGGATAAGAGGGTCATCCGTTTATAAGGGACAATCAGCAAAACCCCGAATCAAACGTATGAAATGAAGGTTGTTTTAGTTCGCTTTAGAGGGACAACGCCTCGGTTATAAGGGACAAATAGACTTTCAAGGCAATAAATAGTGAGAGGGGCGATAAGCCAGCCGATATAAAATGACACTTCCGGTCGTAAAACGAAAATATTCACATAAACAAAAATTGAACAAAAATGTTTTAGTCATTTTTACAATTCGTTTTTTCTTTATGTGAACATTTTTGTTTTTTCTTCGTTTTGTTTGAGATGTTCTTGTGTTCACATTCTTTCATTGACGCTATACCGTTTTTTGCTCTGTACGTTTATTAATAATTATGCACTCTCCGACAGCTTATTAGTTCTTAGTTTAGTTCTGCAAAAACTGTAGTGCGTCGTGCGGTTTTATTTTTTTTTTCTTACGAAAATTTTCTCTTCTTTTTTTATTTCTGGTGAATTTTTTGTATGAATAAAATGTCACATAAATGTTTATCATTAAAGGAAAAAAATTATATTTCAGACAAAATCGAAATTCAACCCCCCAATATGCCTATTTAAGAGTTAGCAAAAATCATGGGCGTCTCCAAAAACACCGTCTCCCGTTTAAAAACAAATGAACAGAACTTATGTAAAAAATGGAATAGTACTGAAAAGGGCAGTCAGGTTCTTTTACCTTATGTATGCCTCCTGAATTTTTCTCTTAATTTCCATATAAATATTACGCATTAATAAGGTTATAAGTATGTTAATTGTTTACTAAATTGTATATATACTCGCTTCAATAAGAGATTTTAAAAAATTCGCTTATAAGGGACAACCGGTTATTAGGGACAAATGACTTCCGCCCGATGTGTCCCTTATAAGCGGATTCGACTGTATAAAGAAGGATTTAGCAATTTAGCCTTCAAAAATTGGTAAAATCTGTTCATGGAGGTTGGAAACAGCTGTCAACAGAATATATATTGGTCACAAGTACGCACTGGTATCTACTGAGTGTCCAACAACATGTGACGTTTGCTGTTTACCACTAACGGTCTATCATATTATTCTAATCTGCCATAAATATACTCAATATCGTTGCAGTCAGCTGAAAACAAGTATCCTGGATGTAAACAATCTTTATAATAAATGATAAACTGTAATTTTCTCTAAGTAATTGATAATTCGAGTAATAGCCTTATAGGCGATAGCTACTCGTTAAAAAAAAATAACAATTTGTATGTAGCTCCCATGTTTAATATAAAGTACTGTGTGTATGTACGCGTGGTAGTATATTATTGATAGTGTTCATTTTGTGTGTGATTATATATTATTGTTGAATGTGATGTGTGTAATTTACGGTCTGTGTTCTTATAATTAGTGTGTGTGCCTTGTGTTGACTTAAGATTTTCTACGAGACGTGCACCAACGGACGGGTGTTCTCGTTTAACAAAATATAAATCCCACTTATTAAATATTTTCTAGTACTTGTAGTAAATAAGTATATTTTCCCCTTAAATCTAGTTATAATACATAATTAATTTTATAGAAATAATTTTTTTCTACCCTCCTATATGATATACTTTACAACCAAACTCAAACTAAGACTCCACTCCATTACTGATGTATATTTGTAAGACGGTAATTCTACAGCTAAAGACTTATACACTTCTATTTCTCGTCACTGTTATTTATTTTATTATTTACTCTACTATGTTTATATTTTCTCTTAACCAAGCTTTTACCTCATTTTTTCATTTCCCCAGTACTTTCTCTTCGTTTATCTATGGCTGTATTTTATTATATGTCACTGGTATAACATATTCATTTATCCTATGTAATAGTTTATTTGTCACCCTTTTCTACTGTTTTTCCTCATATGTTTTCATCGTCCTAGTGTTATGTTTTTCTTCGTCCTCTCTTATTACTTTTCTTAAATGCTGACGATATTCGATAATAAAACAACATTTTTGAAAGTAATATATCTCTTTTCTGTAGAAAATCCATTGTTGTATATCTTTCATGTTTCCTAACATTACATATTAATTCACACACCTTTTTTTTTGTAGGTGATTTAGCTTTACTAGTTTATTCGTATTTGCCTGTCCTCGTATTGAAATACCTAGGCGTGATTGCCACGCTGCATTATAAATTACTTGTTACATACGACCATTATTAGTACCATATATCTTAATTTCTGAACTAAATATTGAATATGATGATAATCCCATTAAAAGAAATTATTACTCATTCAACTTGTGGACATTTACGTACCTATTTTCCATGTATACAGTTTCCACTGGTTCTTCTACATCTACCTTATGTCTTCTGGTCTACATTTTGTTTTATCAGTATTTATTTTTAATCCTTTAGCGTGTACCCATTTGTTTAATTAATTTATATCTCTTTGTAACAATTCTTTTACCTGTTCCAAAAACTAATCTTATATTATTAATGCTAAATCATCTGCAAATCCGAAAGCTACGCTATACTCTAGCACTTTATACGTTTTATTTGTATATATTAGATATAATAGTGGCGATAGATTACTACCTTGTGGTACGCCAACATTTAACTTAGATTTTTCACTGTATAGATTATTAATTTTTACTAAGTTATATATGTTTGTAAGGAAACCGTGAAACCATTGGAAATATTTGTTTTTAATTCCTATATTTACTAAATCTAGTAGTAGATTATGTCTAACTTTGTCAAAAGCTTTAGAAAACTTCCTGTAACAGTCTGTACAATTTCACGTTCGATATTCGATTTGGTGCCAGTTTTTTTTAATCATTATGATGTCATACACGTTTGGATAGAGATTGATTATATGTTGAAATATTTATATATATATATATATATATATATATATATATATATATATATATATATATATATATATATATGTGTAATTTCTTATTCTCATGTGGTAAAACAGTGATAATATATTAAAAAGAAGTCGTTCTTTTTTATTTAATACTATATAATACAGAAAGCGAACGACGCGTGTATTATATACAGTTGTGAAATTACTAACATCCAATTAGTATAAAGTGAAATCTCACAAATGTTATTAGAAAATTAAAGCACAATGTAGTAAAATGAAAAATCTTCCTAATTTAAAAATTAAATAAGATTTAAATAATTTTATACCGTATCACTATATATATATATATTTATTTATTTATTTAATCCAAACCGTCTATTGGTTTCACTGGTTACATCATCATCGAGACTTTGAAGCTAATACCCCGGTTTGATTAAACATATATATTTTGATACCATATAAATGTATTTTTACATTATTTGACTTTTAAATTAAACATATGTATCATCAAGAAAGTGCTACAGAAATACTTTCCGATAAAAAGTCGTCTAATTAAAATATGAAAAAAAAAAAAGTGGTGAAATAAAAAATAATGAAATAAAGTAGGGAACGGATTACGTTGCCAGAGGTTGTGTTAATAATATAACTACTAGTAGAATTGTAATAGGATTATAAATAAATGGACAGAAAAATAGATGGTAAAAACTTGATGGAATAATACTTAATGTTATAAAATATTAAATTATTTTTTAAGTTACGTAATAATTTACAATCAATGTATTGCGTAACGACAACTTTTCAATGCGTACGATACTTTCTAAGAACGCTTTCTTTTCCTTGAATTACCCGTTATATAAATTATATTCATATGTACGATCGAGTATGTTTTATTACGAAAGGAAAATTAAACTTATTTCTAAAAAAATTGATGAATACGAGTATTGCTATTCGTTTAAAAACAGATCCTTCCATTTACTAGCTTCTTGTCAGAAGATGGCGTACATCAGCATGTTTTGTATTTCTCGTTTTCTGGCTGATTTTATTATTTAAAAAAAAAAAAACGCACACAGATGATTTTAAAAGTTTGAAACCAAAAAAAATTTGTACACATTTCGGTAAAATTCTTGTCAAAATTTTCAATGTGTCACTTACACGATCGAATTGTGCTTTACTTTTTAAACGTTCATATAGTGAAAAAAGAGCGTACCGAACGTATTCGCGAACGTCTAAAAATCTACTTTGCATGTTAACATTTATCAATTAGCTATATACAAATTTTTTGTCTGGTCGATAAATTGTTGAAAAATGTTTGTATAATATAATGTTATCAAATATTAAATTTAAATCACGTATATTTGTTTTATATAAATAAATCTAAGTTATTATAAAATTTTAAATTCTTTTTGTTTTTCTTTAAAAAAAAAATAATAATAATAATAATGTAGGTAAAACAGCTTAATACGAATACATCAGAAAATAACGTTTTATCGCGCAGTGTATTATTAAGACAAAACCCTTGCAATAGTTACACGTGATTATTAAATATTATATCATTATTTTAAATATTATAAGTAATATTCTGGTATTAATTTTAAAAAGCAATTGAATTAGAATTAACATTTTTCCATTTGCTTCTAGTAGTACAAAGTTTATTATGTCGCGAAGACCCTATCAAATTACTACCCACGAGTGACCCCCTGATTGAATATATAGAGTAAAAATATATTGTTAGAAATATTGTAAACACGCTTATAATTGTTAAATGATACATATTTAGAAAAGAAAAAAATAATTAATGTGGGCAGAAATTCTAAATAAATAGTGTTGGCTAAAGAATGAATGACTGGATTCACTGAATCAATTCCTTAATATTTATCGTCTAGGTATTTAAGGCATCGTAACATATTATTATACCTGATAAAGATAATTATTAAACTGAAGTTTATAGGTTCATGAACCAAATTGAAATTATGAACATTTGTGTTATATAAATTATAAAATGCCCAAATCTGTTATTTTTTTTTTTAAATTATATAAAATATGAATCTTTTAGTATTTATTAAAATATTTCTGTCTGTGTTTATGTTTGAGCAAGTACAAATAATTAATACAATTCGAATCGTCAATTCACGAACGAGTTTGCTTGTATTTTAATTTTTCTTTACTTTTGATTCACGAACGATGAATGTGTTTTGTTTATAAGATTTTTTTATAGTCGCTATCATTTAATTATGTACATAGCCGGTGTTGTATATGATTTTGATTTAGATATCCATAAATTTGAACAAATATGTTTGTCGAATTAATTATTGAAACTTACTGTATACTTTTAAAATCAAATATGAAATAAATATGCAAAGTTTCTTTTATTATAAAATGAAATTAAAATTATTATATACTATAATGGTGTATTATTTTTTAACATATGGACATATAATTTTAACACATAATTTCTTGATAGCCCGAATAATACAATATAAATAATTATATATTATGTAATACAAATTATATTTAATCAAAATCATTCTTATGCATTAAATATTTACATATGTACACATTTTTCAGACACTGATCTAATTCATAGGATGAATTTATAATTTTGAAATGACTTAAAGAATCAATTCAGTGACTCAATTCACTCTGAAAGAATGAATTAGGTGAATTAATTCACCCAACTGACTCAAATTTTCCAACACTAGTAGTAAATAAGTATAGCGGCTTGTATGTTTTTTGTTTTTTTTTTGTTATTATATGCATTATATATGGACATCATCGTCGTATTGTTCGTTACCGAACAATGTAACTAGTCCAATTTTTGCATAGGGTAGCATCGAAGGTACTAATTATATACAACGCAGGGGCGCGCGGATAAAATCATAAATAAGAAGATATTCAAAAGAAGAGAAGAACAACCGGAGATAATAAACACGATTGAAAATAGAAGAAATAGTATGATCGGTCATTAAATCAGACATTGTAAATAGCTGAAAAACTTAATAGAGGAAAAGCAAATGGAAAATTAAGAAGAGGAAGTCCAAGAGCCCGATTTATGGACGTCGTAATAAAAGAAGAGTTATGTGAAGATAAAAGATGCTGCTCTCGCCAGGAAATTATTTGTTTAGCTGCCGGCCTTGTTGCCCAACAAACTAGCGGTTGAGGAAAAATGTTGATCATATATATATATACACATCTACGCATAAATATATATATATAAATACATACATATATATGTATATATATACTTGAGAATTAGTTTGCTTTGTTGCGGTTAATACATAGGTAAACGTGAAAAATTGTATCCAGTTTATAATTTGTTGATCTAATAGCTGATACGATTTGCAGGAATATTAATTAACTAAAAATATTAACTAGTCAGGAGGTGGGGGCTCAATCTATTTGGCTATAGGTCTCTATTGATAGTTTTCATTCACGCTGAGCATGTACTAAATACTAAATCGTTATCGGCAATGTCGCATAAATTAGTTTGGTTACATTATTCGGAAACTCGTTTCCTTATTTCTTTAATTTTTTTATTATTATTATTATTTTTTAATGGCTAGACACTTCGTTATTAAACTAAGTCCACGAATAAAATAGTTATGGTGTTTTATCTCAAGGATGTGCTCGCTACGTGTATTACCGTCGAATATGAAGACATTATTAAAAGCGTCCTAATATTCGTAGATTATCATTCCACAGATAAAGAGGAACAGTATTAAACGACTCCGTATCGTTTTTAATCGAAAATATCCTAAATTCATTTTAATTTTGTTTATTTCTAAAATATGTAAAACGCTTTTAAAAAGCGGATAAAATAAAGAAGGTGAAATAATTGAAGAAATATTTCTGGAAAATAAGTTTACGAATGAAATAAATATCGTTGAAAATATAAGTCAGAAAATGAATACGGGTTAATATACATAAAATTGATTATATCTCGTCGTTACGTTTTTGAACGAATTATAATTTTAACGTAATTTTCAGAATTTGCTAAACAAGTGATAAATATTCATATATGCTACAATTTTTCTTAATTAATCCATACCTTCGATTATTATGTATACGAAACTAGCCTGATTTTAGAATAGTAATAAAATCGAAAAAATTAATTTTACCCACAAGGACGAGATATAGGATGGCTATATATATATATATATATATATATATATATATATATATATATATATATAAATTCATTAAGTGCCGTTTCCGCAATCATAACATGGTGTTAGCATAGATAGACACACACATCCGGGAGTGAAATGATTGTTCACTTTGTTATCACGACGCAATGCAGCTTCACGTGTTTTTGTAGTATACTATATTATTACTAGCACGCTTATGGTATTGTGCGTGGTGGTTTACTATTATCCCCCACGTGATAATAATAATATTAGGATTATTTATATTTTTTTATGATAATTTTTGCGTCGCCGATGGTATTTGAACTCGGTACCTCTGTATAGAGGATTGTGTTCTATCCACTAGGTTGTCCTAACGACACACACACACACACATATATATATATATATATTGTATTAGGCAACTGGATGAAAAAAATGTGTTTCGAAGCCATTTTTTTTATTTGTTTATATATAGAAAAAAGTATCTAACGATATTTTCCATATCTTTTATTATAAAACTTTTCATTTATACATATATAATAATCATCATCGTGTGTTTCAGCTAATACACTAGTTTGTCCCGTGCACCACTCACCTCCATAAAATCCCGTCGTATGCGTTCTTCTTTAATTCAGAATACATGGATATTTCGTCTTCTTTTAACAGGATGTCAACGAATATCGTGTGGTTGCTTCCCTATTTACTGGCGTTCGTTAATTTCCTTCATAATATTTCGGTCCTGGCTTAATGCTACTTTTAACCACTGAAATAGCCTGAAGTGTTTTCGTCAAGTTCTTACGTATGACGATGAACATCGATTTCCGAGTATTCGACGAATATTGATTTTTTTTACCATTTGCAATACGGCTATTCATTTATTGTCGACAAATTGCAAGTTACCGTCTGTCTTATTTGAATTTTTCACAAAACTTGTGTTTCTTTCTTAGTTTTGATCTTCGTTCCAAGTTTTTCGATAGCTGCGGTTCGAAACCAAACACGCGACATATTATTTAATTCTTAATTATTACGGAGAAGTAGTGGCATCCCACCCCATATAACATCATTCTGCGTCGCATATAAATAGTGCCTTCAATGCTAGCTCATTTCGTACGTAAAAATAAACGTACAATAAACAATACGACGATAATGATGATGATTCCGGATGTAATGCCACTAAAGTTTATCTTTACTTCATCACTCTGCATATGTATCAACGCGTACATCTATCTATCATATATATATATATATATATATATATATATATATATATATATATATATATATATATATATATGCATGTATAATATATGCGTATAGTCTTTCGATGTTCTAACGTGTTTCAAACATGTTATAGTATCAATTAACATTTCACGTTCGAAAAGTTAATCTTTATAAAATTATCTGTATACAAATAAGCTATACGTGGTATAGTTAAGTTGTTTCAAGAAATATTTATTATGCATGTTACGTTTAAACGCAATTTTGATAACCCCGAGACTTTGTTTTAGTCTAATTTCATAACTATTAGAGACTGATAATAATTTTGCCGTTAAAAAAAAAAAATTATAGCTACATACCGTATTTATATATAGGATAACCCAGAGAAGACGAATGGTTTTTGTTTTTTAATAGCGCAGTTGGTAACACTGCTGCAACGCAAACCATACACACGGGAGATTCGTTTTTGTCCAGTTGCAGTTATTATGATGACATTCCATAACGAGAAGGATTATTTTCTACGTGAATCGATCACGACAGTACAAAACGAGTTTCGAAAGGAATTCAAATTTAAGCGATTTTTTTTTGTAGGGATACCTTAAGAACCGCATTTACGAAACACTTGGAAAATCTTAAAACTCAGATTTCTGAAGAAATTTCAAGAATTCAACGACCTATGATCGAAAATGTGTTCGAAAATTTTGTAAAAAGACTGGACGAATGTATTGTTGCGAATGGCGGTCGTCTGAACGATATTGCGTTCTACAAATGAAAGTTAATCTCTCGTTTTCCGAATAAAATTTCATTCAAAATTTTGGTCGCGTAGTTTTAGAGTTATTCAAAAAACAACAAAACCGCTATTTCATTTTGTGTGTATTTGGGATATATATATATATATATATATATATATATATATATATATAATGTCTGAAAAGTTATTCGCGCCAATATGAACGTTATCATTTGAAGAGTACCTTATATTTAAAAAAAAAACATTAGGATAATAATTTCAATCGCTGGACCGACCGTTACCATACATGTAAAACAAGTACATACATATTACCATATAAAACACCAACGTCTTACCTTCAATAAGTTTATTCAGCATGTGTTTCTTTCCCTCTCTTGTAATCAGTCCGTGCATATGGTTACCTAAAGCGTATTTTCGTGCGGATCCGAAATTTATTATTATAACTATCCTCTGCAAGAAACCGGAAATTGAGAAAAACGCGCCAAGTTTAAGAACGTGTCAAGTACGCGAATTCTTCAAACGGAATGAATATGTATTATGCACAAGTTGAAGCCGTAGGCGAGTCTACCTGTGTTTGTCGTTGTTAAATAACGGTGAAAGTTAATTACGACGCTTCCAAGTACGTGCGCGCGTCTGTTTGCAATTCTCCGTTTTCATTTTATTCAAATTTTTGTTTTATACACCCGATTGACGACTTTCTATTTATGTTTCGTACAATATTACACAACGTCTAGTTAGGAAGGCACACTAGAGTCGATACAATGAAGGAAGCGCATAACTGATATATGCACATGTTAAATGACAGATGTGTTATATTACGGCAATAAGATACTAAATTAATACAAAGACACGCTATACATACATATATATATATATGTGTGTATAGCGTGTTTATGAATGTGTATCTGTGTAAGGTAGTTCTTTGCCTGTCAATTTGCCATACTTCGGTATGTAGGAGACAATACGAATGACAATGACACGATTATTCCACAAATGAAGGAAATTTTATTCCTTTAGGTATTTATTCGTCAGATGAGGCGAACTCCTTTGTTTTGTTTCGCTGGTAATTAATTCTGTCTGTCGGTATCCTTGATTATCTCGCGCCATAAATAGATTTATTCACATACTTTACTTATTTACACGCACACGTACATGCATACACACTCATACGTGTATTTATATATATATGCGTGTGTGTGTTTATACATAGATAGGACATGCATAGAGAAAAGCCGTGAACAAGTGTAGAGTGTGTATATATATATATGTATATGGATAGTATAATTATATTTGTATTATATATTATACATCTCGATATATATGTATACTTTTTTTTTGCATAAGTTTGTATATATAATTATGATATTTATATATCATCATCATGTGACAGCCGATCGGCTGATTCGCCCCAACGCAATATTTCTCCATAAAATTCGGTCACTGACGACCTTTTTCAAATTTACGTATTCCGTAAAACCCGGGTGTTTCAGCGCCGTATCCATAAATGTTTTTATACGACGCCCACGTGGTCTTTTTCCTAAGATTTTACCCTCGACAGTAATGTTGAGAATTGCTATGTTCGGGCAGCATTACACGCCCTAACGAACGAAGACGAGTTTTGCGTATTTTGTTAAGCGTCGCATTTTCCTGTCCTATTCGTTCTAGAACTTTTTTGTTCTCAATTTTTCAGTCCAGCTAGTTCGTTGCATCTTCAGCCAGTACTGCTTTTCAAAATCTTCAAGTCGACTGTAATCTATTCTTTTGTGTATCCACGTTGCTGAGCTGTACAGCGCTATTGACGAGACAAAAGTTAATTCCACGATAATGAGCGCTGTGTCAACATTGAAGATTTTTATTGCAATGTTGTTCTGCTCATAGATATTTTTTACGGGTTTCTGGTGTACAATCGAGTTTATATTTTATCATTTGCTCCGGATGCTTGAAAGATGTTAATTATTGTATATTTGTATTATTCAACATAATTTTTATTTGATGTTGCTTATTGCTTATGACCATGATTTTTGTTTTAGGTATGTCTATATTCATGCCCCATGATTCCTCAGTTTTATATATACGGTCTTTCTACTAGTTGTAGCACGCGATCATCTGCAAATTTTATAGAATTGATTCTTTTAACGCCACATTTTGCTCTATATTTATTTTCACCAAATATTTCTTTCATAATAATCCCTGCAAAACTATTAAAAAGTCCGATGAAAACGAACAACCTTGTCTTAATCCATTTATTATTTTTACTCTTTCTAATACCACTGCTTCTCGCTTATTATGTAAATTATAGATTATCCTTATTAAAGTTTCGGATCATCCGATTTGTTGTAATAGTGTAAGTAAATGTTTCCACTGTACTAATTCTGGCTGAATTTTTAAAAACTACAATACTTTAATGAATTATTAATTTTATTTACGTATATTATTTTCCTCTTTTGATTATTAATTTTAATTTACGCGCTACGTACGATAATTGAGGTGAGAAACGTGTGGGAGTTAACTCGGAGGAACAGGATAAGGGGTTTTCAATAAATTTTTGTCTTCAAATAGGAAGTGATATAGGTAGATTAAGATGTTTGAAATACATATAGAAAACCAGTCAATGTGGAAAATAGATGGAACGTAGCCGTATATAACACACGGAGGAGCAGTATGTTATATTGATAATTTTAAATAAATAACATTTTAATATATTAAATATATTTTATATATATATATATATATATATATACATATATACGTGCGTACAGGAGATGGAAAGAGACACAAGCTGAATAAATTTATTGAAGGTAAGACGTTGGTGTTTTGTATGGTATACGAATGATATGTATGTACGTACTTGTTTTACATGTATGTTTGTGTGAGGAGTGACAAAGAAACAGATTTGTTGATGATAAGAGGTTGATGTTTTGTATTGTTAGACGTTATTCCAAAGCGTAGGTTAAAGAAGTCAGAACGAAATATAGGTATTTTTTTATTCTATTGAATAATATAATGACGATACCCAAAATATCGAACCTACGACTTCCCTATTTTACAAATATTTTCCTTTACTTGTAAATGGTATTGATGCGTGTGCGTAACGTGGGAGAGACTAAACTGACTATGTGGGACGATTGAACAATGTAAGGATGTAAATTAGAAACGGCAAATTCACACGAAAATCGTTACGTTTATATTATTGTTGTAACGTTTTTAGTTGCAATGTGCGCTGTACGGTGTATATGAACTTTCCATAAAAAATATCAGTCCTAAAAATGTTTATATAACGCGTTAAAAATTATTTATAGAAAAAATACAGTAAGGTTCACATTTCATCTGGAATTATTTATAGAATAATAATTATGTAATAGTAAAATGTCATTAACTCAATCTGATTGATTCTCCTCAATCAGATGTTTGATTTCCAAATTAAGTTTATTGAGAAAGTGAATGCTGGGTTGTTTGCTATTGCTACTCGAATGTTCCTTTACCTTTCAAGTATCTGTCAGTTTTTTTTTTCTGATCAAATTGGATGATAATGAAGTTAGAAGGCAAATGATTGCATCTGCCGGTATTCGAACGCTGTTGGTTTATTATATTAGAATTAAATAAAAATAAATAAATATTTTATTAAATAATTAAAATACAGTCAATAAACGTAATTTATAAATATATCGTGTACCGGAACTCGCCCTACCTCGATAGCTTACAAAATTAATTAATTAAGGTAAGTAACAAACAAAAAATGCACAACTATTACAACGCAGAATAAAAAAAGGAAAACCCGCAAACAAACATAGCAATATTAGATAACGTTGAAACTAACGATTAAATATGAACATAATTAGTGTGACAGAACACTAATAATTAGAACAGTGTTAATAAGCGAATAGCTCATTACAATAAATTATGTTTACTACGTCTATGCTTATGTACACATAAACATTAGCTGCCTGGAATTGTAATTACCTATAAACGAGATAAAATCATTATCGTATATACGGCAATCATCGAAAAATGTACTCGATATGTTACGAATTTATTCCTTAACACGAGTTAATTTCAGAATATTATGCATATAATGTATTCCAGCATAACGGAGAGTATTTAGTACCTAAAGTACCTGTACTGAATGAACTGTAGAATTAAAGCTAACTAACAGACGGTATCTATATATTCGAGAAACCTGATTCGTAATGAAAGATAGGACAATAAAATTGATATATCGTCAGAATACGCGACAGACATGGATATCTGTACTGAATTTACGATGTTTGCCAATAAACGATACTGTGATAAGAAAGAATATATAAATGCATATATGTGTATATATATATATATATATATATATATATATATGTAAAACACATCCTAGTAAATATATGTATGTTAACATGCAGTAAATTTCTAATTCATTCTGTCGTTGGTAAATTTTGCCATTAAGTGATTAATATAAATATACAATTAAATCAAGGATTTCGAGTGTAATTCTAAATATATAAATAATAAATAAGTACTGCCTAATGCGCAAATACGCTTTGTGCGTTTTGTATTTATTATATATATATATATATATATATATATATATATATATATATATATATATATATATATTCTAAATATATAAATAATAAATAAGTACTGCCTAATGCGCAAATACGCTTTGTGCGTTTTGTATTTATTATATATATATATATATATATATATATATATAAATTATGTGTTTTTGGAATGTCAAAACATTAATATAGAGAAATCACTGAGTGTACCGTGAAAAATCGATATGATGATACGGGTCAAGGAAAAATAATTTAACTAGAAATGGTTTATGTAAGGCACACATGTAGTGAGTGGTCGATGTACATGCGACAAATCACGTTTTTAACTCTGGTGCGATATATATATATATATATATATATATATATATATATATATATATATATATATATATAATTTAAAAAAACGCGTAAGGTAGTAATTATACGTTTATAGGATAATTTACATATGTAGGAGTAATTTTGGTTCAGTTTACCTATTAATATTATTATTGTTATTATTATTGTTATTTTTATTGCATCATCAACGTACACATGTTGCTATTATTAATGCTCGATACGGTAAGATAGTGACGGACAACCGTTTGAAAAAAATGCACGCAATATTTGTGGAAAATTACTGTCGATTACTTGGTAATATGTTAAGACACATATTTTTCTATCTATATAATGAGGACTATTGTATTCGGTAAGGTAAATACCAAAAAACGAGAAATCCGCGAATATCGTTAAATAGATACATTTTAAACGAATAGTTTTCCAAAATTCTTTAGTCTTACATTTTGTGATAACGATAGTTTAAATATAATTTTATATAAAAATTCTATAACGTTTCCCATTGTTTTAATCTTAATCGCTCCATATAGAGACTAGACAAAATACAAAACGAGTATTTGAGCAGATATTTTGGGGCGTTTCGGAATACCTTCTTTTTGGACCGAATTTGAAAAAAACTGTACACAATATTTGTGGAACATTACTGTAGACAACTCGGTAATGTGTTAAGACGGCATGTATAGTTGTTTTTTTTATCTATATAATAAGGACTATTGTATTCGGTAAGGTAGATACCAAAAAGAGAAATCCGTGAATATCGTTTGAAAGTGTATGACCGAAAATATATTGCTAGCGGAATGTTGGTAAACAGGTACATTTTGAACGAATAATTTTCCGAAATTCTTTAGTCGCACATTTTGTGATGACGATTTTTTAAATATAATTTTATATGAAAATTCTATAACGTTTTCCATTGTTTTATTCGTAATCGCTACATATAGAGGCTAGACAAAATACAAAACGAGCGTTTGCGCAAATATTTAGGGCTGCTTCGGAATGTCTTCCTTTGGAGCGAGTCTGTAGTTTAGCTGTACGCGGAGTCCTTTTTTCCTGCTAATAAATTGTTATCCCGAAGATTTCCTGCGACTGCTTTATATTTGTTTTATTTATACTCGGATATTTTGCGTAATTTGCGGTTATCTTTCTTTATATCGTTGATTCTTCTACCATTACAATTCATTATTTCAGTCAATTTTTTTCTATTACAATAAGCAACATTTGATAATCATCTCATAATCTAGTTCCAAATGCGCTTCTTGCACTAATTATTATTGTCTTCCTTTTATGTTTATCGTTTCTAACGTATGTTCATTTTTATCGTAGTATTTCACAGTATATGTTTAATTTCTTTAAATATTTTAATCCACTCTTTATAAGTCTCGCCTTTCGATTTTATAACATTCTAAATTTAATTCTAGTTTACCATCTATTATTTACAGTTAGATCCAATTAGATCAATTATATGTATAATTATATAAAACCAATTATACCTTAAATGATTATGTCAAAGTTATGATCGATGGTCCATTGACTTTAAACACATAGGCTTTACTAATTCAAATTAGGTTTCGTTAGATTAAGCTACTGGTTGTAAAAGTTGATGCTTATTTAACTTAGTAGGTTAAGATTGTATCTTTATTTATTAGAAGAAAAAAAATGATTTACAGAATGTAAAATTATTATATCCAATTAAGCGCTGTTTTTTGTTGGATTTTCGAAGATTCTAGCGCGTTCATGCATTGACTGATCATCTGTTTTCAATAACAATATTGGATGTTTTCGTTTCTTACGTTTTGTTTCTTGACCTTTTAGTTCATATTAAATTTATTCACAAACAAAAAAAAAAACTGAAATACTGAAAATGTCTAATGTAATCCATAAATATTCTGCTAGACATTACAAATCTATTTAACCAACCATCCCGTGGTTCTATTATATCAAAATGTGAACTATTTAACTATCTACCTGTTTATTTATTTAATGTAAAGATCGATAGCTTTATAAACTGTACATACTTTTCGGATAGCCGTTTAATCGTCCATACTTACGGAGTTATCGAATGTTTCCACTATAATCACCATCGTAATGTTTTCTGTCAATTTCTTTTTCCTCGTGTTCCTGTCTCCATAAATATTAAATTTCTTCTGGCTTTTCTCTATATATGTCGCAAATTAAACATATCTTTGTTTTTTAGTCCTTTCAGCACAGTGTTTACTATATAGTACATGAATTTTATCGCCGACAAAATTATATATTAAAAGTTTCAATTTTAAAAATATTTATATAAGCACATTGAAAATTGTCTTTATTAAAAGCAAATATTGTATATAATAATCGCCTAAAAAAAAAAAAAAAAAAAAAAACGCGCTCTGCATAAAACCTTTGCACCACAAAAGTTGATATCGCGCGATTGAAACAGTTGTTGATTATTGTTTCTAGACAAACAAGATATAAAACAAAACAGATAGAAAATGCAGAAACAACAAGTTCCACGAATTAATTTATTATCTAATTTGATCTGATTCATTTTTTAACTTATCACACGGAATTCCTTCATTCAATAATACGTATCCGTGGAGTTATAGATCCTCGTATACGTTATTGGTAGTTTCATTGTAATTATGTAAAGAGTACGGTTTTTTTTTTGTATCAATGTAATATAATTTATTCTCTCGTATTTTCTCGTCAGTTTCATTTATTGTTTGCTAAGTTGCTTAACCGTTATTAACACGTTTTTACAGGCGACTCGAAGAAAACGATATTGCGTTTTATAATTCGTAAAAGTTATAATGATAATAATCACCATCGTCGTAAAATCCCGTTAATGGGGAAAATATTCGTTTCGGTTTCATGTAGCTCCGAACAATGATGAATGTTTAATACGCGTATATATATATATATATATATAAAATATATATATATATATATATATATATATATATATTATATATATTATATATATAGGAAATAAATTTTTCAAATGTAAAATATCTTGCGAGCGAGAAGACAATCCAACTTGAACTATAAGGTTATCGGTAATTTCATTTAGAAAAGCAACTTCGTAATATCCGGTTTACGACAAATTCAACCGTACGAAGCGACTTTTTAAACATTGATTGATCTGTGTTACATTGTAATAATAAATTGAAAGAAGGATATACTTAATATCGATATTGACTTACCAAGGTCTATCATCTATATACGTCAGTATACTTTAATAATAGTTAGGTATGTTATTCTTCAGAAAATATATGAGTCTTGTAACGACCCTGAGCGGTAAGAGAATATCGGAAATTATAAATAAAAATATTTAAAATTAAATTACGAATTATAGAGCGCGTGTAGCGCGATCTATGTGATAATATATGTGTGTAATGAAAATTAAAAAGCTAAAACCGACAAAGAGCGAGGTCGAGGATAAAAGTTCAGCGGAGCAGAGGTAAAGGATGACTACTACACATCTAAGCCTGATTGAGGGATATCGTAAAATTTCAAGATGTAAAAAATAAAGTAAAATATTATCTACCGGCGAGTGTGAGAATGACTATTTGATTTTAGAAATCCGAACGTAGTCTTCGGATCTGAAAGGAAATTTCAATTCGGATATCGGTAATAGTCTCCTTTTTCTAGTTAAAATTTGATTGTAATAGAGAAATTCAGGCAATTCCTAGGGATGAAAAGAAAATTATAAGCAAATAGAATTTGTAGCAAGTGTACATATGCATTATCGCTGACTGTTGTACTAAACTAATAAATAATAAGTATAATTAATAAATCGGTTTCTTTCTTTTTTGGTACGCGGTTATTCCGAAATGGTCGTATCTAATTATGAATATCGACCGCGAAAATAGTTTTTTAAAATTATATAACAAATCTCTAAGGGGAGCACGTGTTTAAACTTACTCGTTGATTTAGCAAGCTACGTTCGAAAAAACAGAAATTACTATGTGACCTGGCGTTTTTAAAACGGTGTCGTCGTTATAAAGGAGTTCTACCGAAATTTGTACAGGTCAGTCACCACCTAAAAAAAAAAAGGTAAGAATTTAAAATTGTTTGATGATCTCGGCCAAAAACTTTTACTTTCGGACATGGGACACGTACGATTTATATATGTATATAATGTGTGAAGAAGGTCGACTACATCGCTGTAGGTCTCTGACAATGGGCTCCTACGTCGTTGCAATATCCGCGAAAAATACAAAATGCCGTATCTTTCTTAGTAGTTAAACTGTCAGTTTTTACCGTGAATAAACAACAAAAATGGATTCAGCGATGAAAAATAAAATTGGGAGAGAACGAAAGATTCGAAATATATAATGAAACCGGCATTTCGCCGAAAATAGATTAAAAAAGAAAAAGTTGAATTCAGTGCTACACGAATGCTAAGGAGGGCTAGGTAAACTGTTGGAGAAACCTATTTTATCACTCTTATAAGAGTATCTGACGCGTATGTGAAATTAATATTCGGAAAAATCGTGATTATGTTTTTCTTTTAAAATAATATATATATATATATATATATATATATATATATATATATGTTTGTGGGTGTGTTGAGTGTGTATACGTATATATAAAGATGCGGATATGCCCGTATAAAAAACAGAATTTTTATTTATTAAAATTCACTAATTTTTTTATTATCTAAAATCGAGTATTCTTATTTATCTGTCGTGGATCCGTCCCACGTGGCATTCCTACCTGGACAAACCGAGTATGACAGGAAACCGTTGGTGAAGTATCGTACATAATTTTAAAATTTCCGTAAGAGTATTAATAATAATATTAACCATAATAATCATAATCGTAATAATATATGTGACGTCGCTATTATATTGCATATAAATTCAGTTACCAACGCAAGTGCATTTATTTCAACAGGACAAGGGTAGGCGTTAAAGTGTATATTTATTACGCGTTTGTGCATAATAAAGTAGCCTCATATATTTCTACGAAACTGTCAAAGGATTCCCAGTATCGTTTAAGACTCTATAGGTATCGAGAGATTTGTCGGTAGAGTTTATGTTTCATAATATATTGTTTAGAAGAATTATAAAAGACAAAATACTACGTTTAAAACATGAAATGTTTACATTATACACGTGTATAATTCTAGGATATGAGATAAAATGTGATATACATACACGAATAAGACATATTAATAATAAACGGTTTACTTAATCTGTATCAATAAAAAAAAAAAAAAAAATCGCTAAAAACATACAATTTTACAATTAACTCTTTCAGTTATACATTATCAGTTTTTCGATACAAAATTATAAATTTTGATGTATGACGTAGTTATTAAATGAAATATTTTTAACTCAATACTTCAGTTTTCAGAATACAAAACTATTCTCTCGATAATTTTTAATTCGTTATGTAATTTGTCTTATTTTTTGAATATATTGAAGAGTAGTGATTTTCTTAATTAATAATAAACCGAACAAAATATAACACAATCACTAAAAGTTTTTTAATCGCGAAGCTTTTCGACAGTTACGTCATTTTCAAGCACGCACCAAAATTATTACAACTTTTTTTATATATCTTTTTTTTTTTTTTTTTTTTTTTTTTATATAAAAAAAGTTGTAATAATTTTGGTGCGTGCTTGAAAATGACGTAACTGTCGAAAAGCTTCGCGATTAAAAAACTTTTAGTGATTGTGTTATATTTTGTTCGGTTTATTATTAATTTGTCTTATATCGATCAAATGTTCCTTATTATGAAAATAGATTATTCTAATTAAGCATTTAAAAAAAATTAACTTATCTTATAGAGGAACAACGTAATTAGAAATTTTCGAAAGATCATTCGTCGAGAACGAATAGAATTATTTTTGAAAATTTCTTTATTTCGAAAGTTTTTTTCAACGTTTATAATAACCCTTTCTCAGGCATAATGTTCGCTATACGGTACGTGAAATTTTAACGCTAACGAAATTTTGTATTTTTTGGTTAACACGAAATGCGTTAATTTTAAAAATATTTATATAAATACTCGTTGAACCTAAGAAGCGTTATTGTATAATAAACACGTCCGCATAAAATTTACACTTTTGTGTCGAAATTTCTTAACGTACTTAATTATTATGAATCTATTTTTCGTTTTTCTGTATTTGTTTAATACGAAGATGAGTTTACGTCGATTTTTAATGTCCATTCGTGCATTTAATAATAGTCGTTTGTAGTATACCGATAAAACACGGTTAAACGTTCAACTGACCGTTTAAATTGCGTCATCGACTAGAACCGGGTATTATTTTTTTCGTACTTTTAAAGGGATATAATGAAACGATTATATCGGTCATAAATAATTAGACGTAACTTCCGTAAGAAAACTACCATCAAGGACACAATATACACTTTAAAAAAAAAGGGCACGTTAATCGTTCGAAAATGTTAACATTTTGATATAATTTCTTATCGTGCTCACTAAATTTAAAGTTCAAGTTTATTGTGAAGTTTTTTTCTTGTTTTATCAACGTATTTCTTAATTTTTAAATTAGCTTAGACGAGGAAAACACTACTAATTATTATTATTATCATTATTGTTATTATGTTCGATATTATCACTCTGATTATTGTTTTAATAATATGTAGACAGATGTGTATAATAAAGCCGGTTAATGTCTGTAGAGGTTGTTACGAAAACGGACATTTCGTAATGTTAACACGCAAAATTAAGAAGATAAAATCGATTTGATGAAAACAAGCCCCGTATTATTTATAATATTAAATTTTGTTAAATAAAGGAAATGAGATAAACTCAATGTCAAGGTTCCATTTTGGATAAGAAAACTTATTTACAAATAACTATGTGTCCTTAGATCGTTTTTTTTTTCTTAAATCTCTATATTTTTTATTTTGGATTACACCGGAAATACCAAATTACTCTCTATAACTGCATCGAATATAAAAATACAAATTAAACTAGTTTCTGTTTAAATGTTGAAATAGCCGTCGATTAAAACGCGGTTAATATTGCACCACCATCCTATTAATTTTTTAAAATTTATGTACACGGATTATTTGAATATATTTAATATATCATCAGTGAGCTGTGTCACCCCATGCAGGGGTATCGTGACTATCTGACCGGGCTGCGCCAATAAATACGGTCGTGTGCGATATTTACAACATCGTGGAATGTACAGCCAGTTGTCCTGCAAATCGTGTCTGACCATCGTAGAGGTACCCGACCGTGCTCTCTTCTACCAGTCACTACACTTTGAACGAACAGCATCTCCATATTTTAACTACGTGACCAAAAAATCATAGTATTCTGCTGAGAACGGTCGATTTTATAATCTTTTCGGATTGCCAATGTCATCCAAAATGGAAGCAATGGTTCTCCAACGTGTCTATACGCGGCATTCGTTTCCAGCACCACATTTCTAGTGCATCTATATGTCGTCTGTCAGCGCTGCTTGCTGACCAGATCTCCGAGCCATATATGAACACCCGCTATTCGTATTTCTTTACTAACTGCGGGGTCGGTTCAGATTCAATTCAAACAGTTCCTTGCGCTTCGGGTTAGCTAGGCTCTATAGTGTAACTCACTTCTACAGCCGCTGCTATTTTCTGCGATAGAGCCTAAATATGTAAACCGGTTTACCACTTCAATTCCATCAATTTCTCGTAGCGCGGGGCAGTTATTCTTTGGACGGTTGATGATCATAATTTTAGTTTTTTGGCCTTGTTGACGAGTAGGCCATATTCCGTACTAATTTTTATCAACGGATATAGTATATGACATTTCGCCCACGTTTTTTGCCACTAACGTTACGTCATTTGCATACCGGAGATTATTGATGTACACTTCTCCAATTGAAATGCCTCCATCCCAGTTTAATGCACCATTTGCTGTACCGGTTTGGATTTTCATTACAGTCCAATATCGCTGTATCGTCTGCGAGGGTAGCCAGAATTGTCTGATTCGAGATAGGTATGTCTCCCGTGTATATTGAATAGAGAATTGATCCCAACAGACTTCCCTAAGGAACAGAAGCAGATATTTGCACGAGAAATTGTGAGATTATTATTACGTGTTTTTTTTTTATTATCCTAATGCATTCGCTTTAGGTATTGCAACATATATGTACGAACGATATGGGCGTGACTATATTAATCCTTAAATTATTTATTCTTCCGTAAAAATATTATATTCAGAGGTTTTACCGCATTATTTGTTTGATTACTACAAGCAACTATATACACTTCGGCTTGTGTCATATTCCTTCTATGTAAAACGCGCCCTATGTGTTTCAAAACCCAAAACAAATTATATATATATATATGTGTGTGTATATAAAATTAGAGCGTTAATTGTGGAACGGTCACACTGTTCCGGGCGAGTGGTAATCTAGTACAATTCAGTTTACATTGACTTCGTTTCAATTATCTTTCACGTTGACGAACGATATTTACGTTTTCTATTTAAAATTCTTTCCCAGTCTATCTATTCTTGTTTTCTTTGTTTGCTTTAATGCTTTTCCATTATCGCTTTTTTTTTGTGTATTTGTCAACGCTTTTCAAATAATTATTATTTTTCTGACTATTTTTCACATTAGGAAAGGTTGCGGTCTTTGGGCTCCAAATTAAAGAATTCATGAGATACTTAAACCACCTATACGAGCGGGAAAGTTTGTTTTCGAATTTCGGAGTTGAAAATCGTATGTAGAGTACTTATCGAATACTGGGCGAATTAACAATAAAAATTGTAGTCTGGGAATAATTTTAAAAATCTCCCCTCGTAGGTGAGATATTTTTTAAACTAGGCATTCTGACCAAATTGGTTAATTATTCAGGGAATGAAGATCAGCGAATAAAACAAATTGATCGTAATCGGACTATTTTTCACCGAGATATGGCTAAAATGCTGTTTATACGTATGCTAAAAAATAAACGACAAAAAAGGGGTTAAAATCACTAAAATTTTATATGAAAAATCACACAGTTTTTCGCCTGTTAAGTCATTATCAAGTGAATATAATATATATAAATTATAAAAATATACACAAATTTATATAAATATGAAATGTTAATAATTTTTAAGCTGTTATCGAGCGAATATAAAACGTAACAAATTTTTATAATTTATATTTTATATATTCACTTGATAATGGCTTAACAACCGAAAAGTTTTACGATTTTTCATTTTTTTTAAATAGTGATTTTAACTTCTTTTTTGTTGATAATTTTTAAAAGAAAATCGCTACATCCAAATTTTTAAAAATGTATGTATGCTGTTCCATATCTAATGGTGCTAGGGCTGATAAGTGTGAATATAAACGGCCCCATTTTATCGACAACGCAAGTGGAGGGTTTCGAAAATAAATAAATAAAGAACAAAAGTTATTATACTTACATTTCAATTATTATCCTATTTTTCGAAAATTCGTTTTCCTGTTCTACTCAGTTACCCATCATTTTTGAAATAACGAAATAATGAAATTAAATGTTATATACGAATTATGTTTATATATATTAATAATAATTAAAAACAAATTACACCGCGCGCGGTAACCAAGCATACATGCTAATTACCATTCATAGTATTATAATTTCAATGTTTATTTTCGACTTGTAGTTGTTTATTTTTGTTTATATTTTAATTTTTTTATTTCCTTTATATACATAGAATAATTAGGTTATTAATATATATATATATATATATATATATATATATATATATATATATATATATATATATATATATATATATATATATATATATATATATATGGTTTTTGGTTTTGCAATAGGGGTGGGCCGGTGTTGGTAGCCTGTGGCAGCCACGTTGTTTTGGTGGCGTGTGTTTAATATGTTGTTTATTATTCTATTACAAATGTCAAATCATCATATCAAGGTTGGTGTCGTTACACGCTACACACCGAACACGACGATGGATATTCTGCAAAGCGATGTGAATTGGTCGTTTAGATTATGGAATATGTTACCGCTAGACTTTCTTATGTATATGTTAATAAGTTGCAATCCAATGTCTTTAAACTCCACATCAGTGTTAACCTCATCGAGATCTGTGCGACGGAGTCGTTTAAATTGGAGCTCGTTCACTCTCACGTGAAATGTCTCGTTGGACATTTAAATGATGTTTTATTCCGTGGCATACGTGGACCGTTTAAAAAAAAAAAAAAAAAAGATTTTTATTAGTACAGTGCTTCTTTTATTTCCATTTCAACGTCGACTTGACTCACCTTTTATTGAATCATGCTAGCTAACCAACTTAATCTACTTTTATATATTTATTTAAAATGGATTATATACACACACACACACATATATTGCATAAATAATTCATCGCAGAAATTATCAACTGCATTCGATGGGGTGTAAATATTAAATATACCTACATTATGTATTCTAAGATTATCACTTTTTATAAATCAATTCCCCGTTAAATTCGATATATCGATTACTATTGAAAAAACAGTATCCACTGTGAAAAAAGTAGGGCTATCCCTTCATGTTTTACATTTAACAACGTTCAATTAATAATATAATAACGATTTTGACAAAATAAATATTTGAAGTGCGATAAGTTTTTAAAATGGCGAAATTAAATCAGCGGGGAATTATGACTAGTTGCTAAACTAGAAACTAAGAGGTTTTCCCTTGAAATTATCCAATTATTAAAGATAAGTTCGTGACGAAATGGGAACACCCGCCCTAATTGAAGAGTTGTTCTCCTTGCCGACGGTTAGTAAACTGTTTAAAGACTATTAGCGATTCTTACTGAATTTCGCGTAACCGCGTGATATTTTTTATTACTCAGAAAGAACTTATGGATAAAAATTCAAAAATTAAATAGAATAAATAACTAGCGTCAGTTACGCATATTTATATATATATATATATATATATATATATATATATATATATATATATATATATATATACATAAGGGTTGTACCTCTGTTACAAACTATAGTGTTAACGACATTGAATGGGGATTTTAGTTTTGTCAATCTGTCATCAACCAATATTGTTTGATAATGGAGTTTTATTTGTTCTTTCGTTCAGTTGTTGCAAAAAAAATTACAACTAATTGATACAGTTTACCAAATATTACTCGTATCAACCTCCTCTTTCTTTCTAGTCGACTTCCCAATCGTCTTCCTTACACCGCACTAACGTAAATACATGTTTTTTTCGTAATTTATACACGATTAGGCGTTGAATATATTCGTTCTTCGGTAATTAGAGGTTGGATATATTCTTTCTTCAGTAATTAAAGGTTGGAATACACTACAACCGATGCGGGAAATCGTAAAATACGCGTTGTAATAAATGTAAGGTTGCAATGAAATGGTTACCATTGTATAGATTCTTTCTTCTATAATTTACTCCTTAAAAGAAATTTGGAAATTCATAAAATGTACGTTGTAATAAATGTAACAAGGTAAAAGAAATTCTAAATGACAAACCGATATATCATTACGGATGGGTAGAAGATTCAACTTTATGAAAGAATATACCGAACATACGTTCATTTGTGTATCCTGCTTAGAGTATATTAAATTGACACATCGATTTGGTTCTTCCGGCGATCTGAGTCATTTTCTATAAAAACCGCGTATTGTCCTATTAAAAATTTGCAAAGAATATTAGTCCATCGAGCAATTTTGTTTAAAACCATCCTGTACGCAAAGAAACAATTATATAAAAGCTTTCGAATTTCATCAAAAATTAATTTGAAAAATTTATAAACTTGTACATAAATTTTTGAGCATTTTTATTTTTATAAATTATTATCATTATTGTCCGTTAAAGATGTACTAATTCGTCGCGCAGTCTTTGACACTTCACTAATTTCTGATTATTGAATATTTTAAAGGAATAATTTATTTTTGTATGTTCGGGAAAATGGTAATTAGAGTTTTATATAAGGACAAACTCGTTCTTGGGTTCGTCATAAGAAACTCAAGCGATCCGGGAACATTAAATATTCTATATAAAACTCTTGTCCGTTTTAAGTATTGTTCGATAATGTGGGATACATTTTACAATAAATATACTAAATGTGGAAAGGATTCATGCTAAGTTTTTAAAATGTTTATTTTTTCTTATAATAAACTCAGAATTGTATAAAAGTCGAAAAATTTCCAAGGAATACATTTGACTTCATAAATTAGTTACGTAGTATACCTATAGGATGAATACTAGAATGAATAGCTGTTTCTTCATTTCACCGTTGGTGTCTACTTTCCATCTGTGTAACTCGTTACTTAAAACTTATCCGCGTTTAGATATATACATTTTCAAAGCAGATTTATATGATTCTTTGGGTTAGTAAAATTTCATATGTATTTGTTTTGACTGTAAGAAAAAGGTGTTGGCATTGATTCGTAGATGTTTGGGTTACTGATTTTATAATTTTAAATTATTGTAATATTTTTCCATGCGTATACACAAATACGTTTGAAATTTTCGTTACCGTATACTAGTGTACACATGTATTTCTATTCATATGTAGGATTACGCGAATACTTTCCAATGTAGCGAGTGTGTGTGTCTGTATGTGTGTATGGGTAGACAATTTTCTTTTCTCTTTGTGTGTAAATTTCAACGTGTACCGTGAGTGACTGTGTTTATGCATTGTATATGCAGTTGTATAAATGTTTTTTTATATTATTGTAATAATTTAATTTTTTTTTTCAAGTTTTTGTGGTTTAATTCAGTTGTACCTCGGTGTACGCATTTTAATCGGCATAAGCTGTTGTATTAACCGTATGTAAATAATTAAATAAACTAGTAATTAAAGTCAGTTTTATACCGAATTCAGCGACAATTGTGAGCATTTCGCCTGTCACGCCTAATTTCAGCTAAACATAATTTAATTTCGAATACTCTGATCGTCGTTCACGAGTATTATTAATGTATGAATCTGTAACATTTTTTTCGCATATATATTGTATTAAGTAAATTCACAAGTACAGTAAAATATTTCTTGACAAGAAATGAATCTCTACAATGCAAATAATTATTGTGGAATGTGTCAAAAGTTGAGAGGAGAAAGTCGTTTATACGATTTTTGTTAACTCGATAACTGATATCAAACAAGCTAAGAGATTCTTTCTAAGCAAAAGTGTTTTTTACGTTGCTTGTAGTTTAATTTTGACGTTACTTTATGGTATATTAGACATCATATATTTCTGAATAAACAAAGGGATCCAACGTCGATATGTTGAGATAATTCTTGGAATCTTGATTCGGGCGGATCTCATCTGCCCGTAATAGAAACTATTAGCTACACGTTAGTTCAGAAATAGATAAACTCGATCCTAATAATTAACCAGTGGGTAAAAATTTGGCTTTAGAGACTCAAACTGTTGGTTCAAGAAAGAAGACTGCTCGACCACCAATTTGGATTCAAAAAAAAAACATTCACCAGCAGAATAATTATACCGAGTAGCTGATACAATCATAAACAAACTTATACTTTACAGAGTAACAATAAAAAGCATTCAGTGTAATGAAGATGTAATATGGAACACAGGCAGCAATTATGATCGGATAATAAAATTCAACAATTTCAAAATAAACTTTGATCAATGCTTTTTGTCATATGATAAATAAATATATCCACACAATATGCGAATGAGACCACAAAGAAAGAATTGTTATAAACAGTTTTTAACGGTGTCTCGGAAGTAATCGTCGATTTAAAAGCTCCAATATCGTTAATCAAAATATACTGCACAGAAAATAAAAAAATAACTGCGGAGTTATAATGAATACTTGTATTTTAATGCAAAATTAAAAATGAGCCGTTGGACCTATAAAAATATCTATATATGCGTAGATTTATATATATATATATATAATTATATTTTGTAATTATAGTTTATAATATTATTGCCACTTGACCGCTATACGCTGTACCGCATTACATAATGGACGGAGCGGATTATTATCAGGAAATTAAGTTTTAATGTTGTCGTTGATTACAAACGGTGCGCTGTGCGTTTATAAAATAATTATAATCTCATTTAAATCGAGCTAATCATCCGTAAAGCATGTTGTGAATTTAAGCGTATTTTACGGCCACGTATCAAATATATAAACAAAAAAAATGATATAACATTTTAGTTAGAAGCTGATATATTCAAGGTTGCTATCTAAGTTCGGCTCGGTGACTGCATTAAACAAACTTCAAGTTTATAAATTACATTTAATATGATGGTCATAATAATGACAATAATAATAACAATTTTGACTATATAATAATAATAATAATAATGACATAATAACAATACAGTAGGACCTCTACAAGCCACGGTTAACCGAGGTACTGAAACTACCTTGCCATACAAAAGAAATTGTTTCTGATGATATGACCGTGTTTTCACCCACCTCACCAGCCACCTCTATCTGCAGCTCATGGTCCTAGGTATGAAACTTGAAGTGTAAGTATAAACGCAAACTTTTGAAAAATCCCGTAAACGCAATTGATGAAGGAAATTTCGCAGTTTCTTAAAAGAACAGATGTTATTTTACGTGTCAGCTGAAGCCTGGAACTAGATGAAAAGTTCTATTCTTCAAAAGTCGTAGAGGAGACGACCTTAGCCTTACACAATTAACTCGAAGATTGGCAGAAAAAACAATCACTGAAAATGATGCAACCGAGTGGATCGGATCAGCGCAAACGAACAATTGCAAGTGACTGATGAGATGATAGTAGGTGCTATAAATGTAGAGACTAAACAATTGAATATGAAAGTGACAATGAAGACACTGAAACAGAAATCAGCCGCAGTTAAAGACGTAAAACGATTGGAAAGACCATCGAGTACTTAGAACAACGAACAACTCAACATACCTTTTACAACGACGACACGATTACACCGCGCAAATTTCGTTTAACAGAATACAATTGCAGACTTCTTTGAAAAATAACTTTTTAAACTGAAACATGTACTCTGTGTACGTACTTATGTTACATTTTTAATTATTATTTAATTTTTATTCGTACGTAATTTTTTCATTTCATAATATATGTAGGGTAAATGTGTTTTTTCGCACCTTCGATGACGTTATTATTCATTTAATCAGCTTAGCTACGTGTTATCCGAGTTTCTGATTATCCGAGATACCTTCGGTCCACATTGTAATTAAAATTATTATAAATAAACCTTATTTGTAATTTTCCGTCAGCTTTTATATGGAGCTATTAAACGTTTATTAAATACTTACTATAATTTGTTTAAGATCAAATAAGCAGTTTGTCAATTTTAGAAATAATCCTGAAAGTCCGCACATATTTTCATATTATTCTCAAAGAATTAACATTATATGCGAATGTCTTTAAATATATATAATATACATCCGTGATATATATATATATATATATATGATTATTTGATTACTCTATTCGTACTGATAATGCATAAAAGTGTTTGAAACTAATTACTGCTGATACGTGAACGTTATTTCGATCAATATATATATATATATATATATATATATATATATATATATATATATATATATATATATATATATATATGTGTGTGTGTGTGTGTGTGTGTGTGTGTGTGTGTGTGTGTGTGTAAAATACATATAGACATATATATGTTCATGTTTTATATATTCAAACATTGTCGTGAGCGATTATTTTACTGGTCTGATCTTGAACTTTGATCATTATTATCAACGTTAATTATTTACTCTGCCGAATAAATATATCCCTTTTTATTTTATTTTTTCCATTATAGTGACACTGAAAAATCGAAGCACGGAAATACCGAGTTTTCTAAATGAGCCCCTAAATTTGACGATTTTTTAAAAATGGGAATTAAAGTGCTTGCTTCATATAAAATTTGCTCTTTAATTTAAATCACAATAATAATCATCGTAATCACAACGATAATAATCAATTAACGTGCACTTCCGTCGCGAATTATACGCGCTCTAATTAAATATAATAACAATATGAACATTTCAAACATTTCCGAAATGTTTTAACATTCAGCTAAACGTCTGTGGTGGTTTTTTTTAAATAAAATTGTTGTCGATCAAACTGCTATTTTTGTCCGTGTTTAATCTTATCCGTACTTTTGAAAAAAAAAATGTCGAAAATTAAAAAGGTATATCGAAATTTTTTTAACGATAAAATTTATTCATCTGAGACGTAATATAGCGACAAATAAGATAACTAAATAATAGTAAAAGTTATAGACCGATATTAATATCGATTTGTTTAGTATAGTATTTATTCAATTTTTAATCTGTCAAAACGAATTTGAAAGAAACGAAAATTTCTCTACAAAACATTAATTATAAATGTTGTTAGAGAAAATTGCTTATATAATATTTAAGTAACGTAACGGATTAGAAAAATTTACTAGCGTTATAAGTTTTATAAAAAATTAACGCGGATAGAACAGAAGTTATTATTTTTAAAAGGCGACGTCATTCGTGTTACACTTTTGACGCGGCCTTCCTTGTGTTTGTTTTACTATATTTATTAGTAGGTTTATCTTTGTAAAATATTCGTTATTTCTTATTACATGTCCTATCCGTTTTTTTTTTATATCTTTTCATCGTTGAATAGCTTTATTTATTTAACCTCCAATTTCTTTTGTCTTCCTTTATTAATGGTCTAAATTTCCGCTCCATACAGGAGCACACTTGGATAGTATATTTTTATTAGTCTCCTAATTTTTTAAGATTTTTTTATTTTTGAATGGTAGCGATGATTAGGCTGCTTCTGTCTGCAGTATCACACCTAGATCACATTTCCGGATCGAACTTTTCACCTTTTGTCATTATCGAACCAAAGTAGAGTAGAAATTCTTTTATCCGTCATCCTCGGGACCTGGTCTGCGACGGATAACTGAATAAGCGGATAAGAGAAATTCCAAATTACATATATAGTACTATACCGGATTGTAAATCATTTAGGAAATAAATTTAAAAAATATATATATTTAATTCGACAACATATTTGGAGTACTGTATTTTTATTTAGATTTACTATAACATAGTGCAATATCTACCGTCATAATTGTTTACGTCTTAAAAAGAAAAAAAACGGCAATTTTCTCCTGTTCGCGCCTCGAGCTTTCTTTACGACGATGTTCCTCTTTTTTTAGAAGTAAAGATCTGTGTAAAGTTTTCAAACCAATCGATGCAGCGAAAGCGAAATACGTGCATAATATAAAAGACCAGCTGTGCGACATTGAACAAATGGCTAAATTAAAATGGAGATGTACCCTAGACACTTGGCCAGAAGAATGAATAAACTAAGCGGATATCGGAATGGTGACTAATTAACAAAAGAAGAACATTGGTAGGTGATCGAACTACCCGTTGTCATGACGATATAATACGAGTCGCAAAAAAAATAATTGGACACGGATGACCCAGGATCGGAATAATTGGAAGCAATTAGGGAAAGCGTACGAGTGGACCCGACGTATATATATGTATATTGTGCGTCAATCGAATATCTCCCGTAGTTTTCGACAAATATATTCCGTATGCAGAGAACAGTCTATTGAAATTTTTTTCGTCACAAAGTTGAAGTTTAATATTATTGATAGTTTATTATCTATGATTTTTTTAAATTTATAAATAAACCTATAACGAATAAGAACGCGATTAAGTGTCTTCTAAAGCTTATGAATTAATTGCGAATGCGTGCCAGTTTTAATTTTAAAATGCCGTAATGATTAACATCGTCGATGTTCGTCTAAGTGTTCGATGTTTATAATTAGGAATGTTTTAACGGTAAAAAGACCTTTAGCTATGATAGATAGCCTATCTATCCAAATTAGTCGGTAAATTAGTATCAACTTGTTAGGAGAGTAAACAAGTCGGTAAGAGCAGACTACTACCCATGAACTAGAGAGCTTCTTGTTTGGTCGGTATTTTATCCGTATTCAGGTTGATATGGATGAGAGACATCACGTACCAACTTTATAAGCAGTAAAATTTATAATTGTTAGATATGTATAACAAAACTTTACGACATATTAGCCATTTTCGAGTTATAAATAACTTAACTAACGTTAAACGATAATAATATAAACTTATAATAATAACTCGAACGAAAGAAAACGAAATGAAAATTATAATAATTAATTTTAACTGTTCTTTATTATGATTAGTTAATATATTTACAACTTAAAAATGGCGCGTATCTACTGAAAAGTTTTGTTATATATATATATATATAATAAGCTTCGAACTGCTTTTGAAAAACAACATATATATATATATATATACAAAAAGAAATAAATAAAAACCAAATTAGCACTGCCTACAGCAATTTCATATTAATTCAGTAGTGGCGCAACAATAAAAAAAAAAAAGATTTGTGGTGGAATTTGTATACAATAAAAATATTTCAAACCGAAAAATCTCCATTGTAATTCGTAATAGATATTTATTACCGAAAAATAGTTTAATTTAATGATTTATTTATTTACTATTTCAAAAGTTCGATTCATATTACAGTGAAAATTTATATTAATTCGAATTTCTTATGTACACATATATGCATGTATAATGTGTGCATATGTGCCCCCATTACATATCGTTTCATTATATAGAATAATTTTCAACGTGATGTATATATATAATACATATATACTATATAAAAATGTAATAACGTTCAGAAAGTAAATTGTTGAATATAATGCGAAAATATACTCTGGTGACAAATACGAGTCCCCATGTATAAATACACACACACACACACATATATATATATATATATAATCATCATCGTCATCATTCATTCCTTAATCTTATATTAAGTTCGATGGGCAGTTAAAACCACCATTTTCTTTATGTTTCCACAGCATATTTCTTTTATATCTCTTTGTATCTGTTTCATATAATTCTGCCTCGGCGTTCCTCTTGTTCATATATATATATGTAGAGATTCATAATGTATATCCACTATGTTAACTCAGGCCGTCCTACTAAACCGGCTAAAAGTTAAAACAGTAAAGAAAAAACTTTTTGGTATGCAAAGAAAATATCTAATAAACGCTTGCAGGGGATATAAAACAATTTCACACAGCTCATCTGTAGTTATTGCTAATGTACTTCCTGTCGATCTTCTTATGCTCAGAAGGGCAGTCATGTTTGCCATAAAAAACGTGGACTTCTTTCCACATCTTAATGAGCAGTTAATAGAAGAAACAAACGCCATAATCTCAAAATTCAACCTAAATTCTCGCAGTGAAACCAGAACTCAATATATCTATACCCTGAAAGCTATAAAACGACACTATTTAGAAATTTGGCAAAAAAGATGGGAACAAGATAATACTGGCCGACACACCCACAGCCTAATCCCCAATATATTAAATAGACACAATATTAAAATTACTCCTGATTTCTACACTACCCAATTATTAACGGGGCATGGAAAATTTGGGTCTTATTTATTTCTTCTTAAGTTAAGTAATGATGACAAGTGTGAATGCGGCGCAGTAGAAACTGCGAACCATGTACTATTTGTATGCCCCGCTATGGACCATTTAAGATTTTACAATAAAAATAATTTTAACCTACAAGACAAATACACTGCTCGACAATTCCAATTATTCGCATTTAATGTAATGCATAAGAAATTCCATGGTCACTGAAGTTTTTGCGTTGTGAATCCGTGATAAAACGTTTACAGTAATATGTATAACGAGTGTATTTCTGCACGCGTACATGTATGTACGGGGGTGTTTGTGTGGAATTTATGCATATAATGTTTAAGTTCTGTATATGTATATGTATATGTATGTGTCATTATGGATAGTTCATACATTTATGCATCTAGTATACCTAAGTTATAATTTTAATTATTAACTAGTATACCTAAGTTATAATTTTAATTATTAACTAGTATAAGAAGTTATAAGGGAATACATGTATACTATGACTGCGAGTGAAACTGACGCACAGCCCGCGCAAATGCAAGTGTAAAAGTGGTAACTATATTATTGTCAACTATAGAGTATTGTAAAGGGGAGCAATACACTGATTAAGCCTAAGCGGTGGTGCAGTGTATTGCTCCTCTATAAATGCAACAAGTTGTACATTATTAATTTGCATAATAAAGTATTAATAAAAAAAAAACAAAAAAAAAAACAGGTTGATATAAATGTTCATATATATCGACCCGAGTTCGATACATGTCTATATACTCATATGCTAGTATGTATAAGTATATAACTACGACGTATTATTTCATTACATGTATTAATATGTTCTTGCACATATATATACATATATATATGCATGTGTGTTTCATTATGTTTTAATTTCGTGTGCTGACTGGAATTGTTTCTAGGAGCAAATCTATCCAGCTTTGTTGGCTTTAATAAATGGATGAATTCATATATTAACAAATATTCGACTTTTAACAATAACAGTACGGTGTATTTGAATAAATAAAATAAAAGGAATACAATATCATAATATATAGCGTACCAGTTTACACCTTACCGCAATAACAAAAACCGATAGAAAAATAAATCAAAATATATGAAATAAAACATGCACGATGTGCGGTGATAAACACTGAAAAGAAAAATCCGGTGAAGAGAGAGAAAATTAATGGAGGATCCTATAAACAGGTAGTAATTCAGACGTATATGTATATGGGTGTGTAAATAAATGTGCGCCCGCGTGTGTATGTATATCAGGATAATTCCAATAGTGACGAAATTCGAACGAATTTTTATGAAATAATGCGAATTAAAAAATTGGCAATTAATTTTCTACTCACTAATACTTTGTCCGTCCAAGGGTGAGGTGCACGTTGTAAATGTTGGAAATTGTTTGTTCGTAAATGAGAAATAAATTGTGTGTATAGTCGCCTCGCGCAAACAATAATTGAATTAAATTATAAATATGACGACGTTATTTTAATAAATATATATATATATTTAATTTTTTTCCCTTCGGTCCGAAATAATTTGTACCGATTTAATTACTTTCGATTTAAAAAATTAACGTTTAAATCTTTCTTTTTAAAAGAAAAACCGGTCGTAATTTTCTATCTCTCGAACGTACGAAATTAAAACTTGAAAAAAACCCGAAAAGTATCGAACCATCGATTAATCGAACTAGTTTTGTTAATTATCGATCGTTTATTATTTTATTATTATTATTATAATTATAATAAACGTAATCCGCTGCCGTATACGTTAAAAATCGAACTTTACTAGCCCGGACACGTTCCGAAACGATCGACTGCACTAGCTATTTCGCGACTGACGTTTGCTGATTCTCTATAACGATCGCTATCTAAATTCTTGCGTCCGATTTACTTATTCAGCCGTTCCTCGTTTACCCTCTACCTACGCCGCGTTTCATCGGTCGCAGCTTAAAGCACCCGTTTTACTTTTGAATTTCCATTTTATCGTTGCGCGACAACTGTAACCCCCGCCATCCTGTTCTTCGACGACTGTGTAACCGTTTCGAAATTTCTATTAGGCTCGTTTACCTATATTATTGCGTATTATTTCGAAGCACAAAAGGACTGTTGTATTTTACGCGTTACTTTGTCACTCGACTGAGACACGCGTATGTTTATTTCCAGCTTTCACTTAAATTATTAGTAACAAGGTGTGCCCTATATTTTTCAATCTATAACTTAATATATCTTTTATTTCTTTTCTTAAAAATTTTTCATCGTTACGTAGATTTATAACTTCGATTTTTGAATTTTTATACTTTATTTTACAGGTATAGTTTAGAATTTAATAACTTATCTAATTTCGTATTTATTAAAAAGATTTATACGTTGTTATTATTCTTTATTTCGATGTGTGTTATCGGTTTTTTTTTCGACTTTGATAATATTACTTTTTCAAATAAAACGATGATTTGTTTTGGGGACTTATTAAATCTGATGTATATTCTTTTCGCAATTTGAATTTCTGATTATTTATTTATTTATATATTAATTTATTTATATTTATTTATTTATATACGGTTCACGTAATAGCTAATGCCGATTAAAATGCGAACACCGAGAAGTAAATAATCGAATAAAAGTATACAACTGAATTAAACCACAAAAAATTCGAAAAAAAAAACCACCAAAAACAAAATTATATTAAATTATTAAAATAATATAAAAAATAAAACACTTATATAACTGTATGTATATTTATACATAAACGTTGTCACCCGCAATATTCATTGGAGACGCACGTAAACAAAAAAATATATATATAATTTTAAGAGTTTTATGTCCTATTGTAGATGTGTAATTTTGAATTTATAATTTTTTACTTTATTATAGGTATAAAGGTCTAATTTAGAGTTTAGAATTTTATACATTATAGGAGGTATCTTGACCATAGATACCAGCTTCACATTTGATGTCCTCCAACACTGTCATCCAAACTCCGTGTGCCCCCATGCCACCAAAATATTTAGTTCGGTATCAGTTAATAGCTTTACAAAAATATATCGTACAACACTTACCATTCATTCACGATGGTCAAGCGCCTCGCATTGATTTATCTTTCCAGAAGGTTGGAAAATATAACTTTACCGGAGGCTATGAAAGGTTCATTTCAAAAGTTCTTATTAAATTACACGAACCGGTTATTTATATTAACAGACGGATTCAAATCAAATACAGACGGATGTGCGGTACTCTTAAATGAATATAATATAATACGTTACTCACTACCAAACAGCTTTTCAGTTCTATCTGCACAACTATATTCTATAAAACTTGCTATCGATCTTACATTAAAGTCAAAGACTTTCATTTGCACAGATTCTCTTTCTTCACTCTTCTGTATCTCACAAATCCACAAGAAATCGCACAAAATATAATTTCAACCATCTCTTCCACTTCGGTCGATATTATCTTCGCATGGATAATTGGACACAGATGCGTCAGGGGAAACGAAGTAGTAGTACTTCTCAAAATTAATAACATCCTTACTAAAGAAGAAATGGTCGAGAATATGGAATGAAGTATGTACTACCAATAAATTGCGTTCAATACGGTCAAATGCCGGAGTTTGGACTACTTCATCAAAATCTAGCTCACAAGAAAAAGTTGTACTATGCCGTTTACGCCATTGATCACGCGAAAATTTCTTATTACTATTTACTAAATAATTCATATTTCCTTATCTGTAATGTATACTCTGTTCCGTTATCCATTAACCACCGGTAGAATGCAAGAAATTCAACCTATTTCGGTCCCAAATACACAAAAGTTACAGCTGCTATTTCGATTCCTAAAACTATCCAACATCCTACATGATATCTAAACTCCATTCACTTGTGCCTCTGGCCAATGCACGTTAATGAATACAATACAATATAACTTCGTATTTAGAAATGTATGCGTTCTCAGAATTCTTAGTTTTATTTTATTTTTATTTTTTTAACTTCACACACACATATATATATATATATATATATATATATATATATATATATATATATATATTTACAACCTGAGAATGTTAAATATTTAAATGAAACGTTGACTTTTTATCGAATTGTTAGGAGCTGATTTTTTTTTGTTCTGACTTTGAAAGTTTTATATCTTATGGTAGTCACAAACTGGAGTTTGGAAATCATATGTATAAAGTTTTATACTTTCATGATGACTTCCTGGTTAAGGTTTTTAAAACGATGTCCGCTATTGATACAATGAAAATAAAAATTAAATACGTAACAAAGTATAAATTAATAGTGTGAAAATCTGCACCGATTAGTGTATAATTTCTCGTTCGAGGTCTATCAAGTGAAAGAGTAACTGCGATAACAATAAATCGCGGTAACACGAAAAAAAAAGTGTTTAATGGCAATTGATATGTACGTATAATAGTAGTAGAAAATTGTTACGCAGAAATTAGTCGTTTGTAACTAGCAACGTGAAAGTGTTTATTGATATTAGTATAGAGTATTTTTTTTTTTTTGTGTGTGTGTGTGTCTTATAATAGATGCTTTTTAGTCCCTTGTGTATGTATTTATTATATCGTAATAATTTGTAATTATAACTTGTAAATTAACTCTAATAAATTCTTCTATAGAAATTATTAATAAGTATATTAAAGGACGAGTGCAAGATATGTTGCACTTTTAAAAATTTTTTTGTACCTTATAATATGTTTATATGTGAAGTTATAAATATATGGAACACACTCGAATAAACTTTTCTCTATTTCATGAATGAACTTATTCCGTGATATTGTACGATAATAGATAATAATTAACCCGTTCAGTCATATATTAGTAACATTTGACATGAAATTATAAATTTTATAGAGTTTTTATTGTGCTTCTTAGATGGTTTTAGATAATTATATAAATATTTTCGAAATTTATGACATCTACCGGAATATATACCATTTTATTGCGTTTAAATTTTATGTATCACATATATATATACATATAATATAGGACATTGTGACTGAAATGGTTACTTCTGAAAACTGATACAAATATTCTTTTTCTTACTCATTCCAGAGGTTGTAATTAATAACACGGTTACGGTAACTCTATGCCCGGTAATAATTTAAATTTACCCTATTGGGGGCGTGTATTATCCTGACGTCATATTATTCGATATGACGCACATCATGACGTAATATCGATGTACTGACTTTTTTATTCTATCTTTATTTTTTGCGTGGTGGGGTTGTAAATGGGAAATCATTTTGAAAAATAACCGAATTCAAATACAAAAAAGGTTTATACGGTCAACTTCTCCTTTCTATCTGTGGCCGTAGTATATTTTTTAAAAATTTTCGATATATTTATCCATTCGAAAAAGTCGTGAAGCCAATGACGGTATATTTTATGTCGAAGCGTTATTATGCCAAATTCGCGAATCGAATCGATAAGTTACATCAACATCATCATATACAATATCAGACTAACAACGCCTAATTTGAAAATTATTTTTCCCGTAGGATTTTAATCAAATTTAAATTAAATTATTCGCCGAGAAATTGAGATAAATATCTGAAAAGGGAAAACTTATTAAAATAGTGACTATTGATATTTTTCACGTGACTAAATCGATATATGTTAGATAGAAGTTCTAATTTCAAATTTCGAGTTAATCGTTAACTTCTAATTTAAAATTTTTCAAATATGAAATTGGGAATTTCGAAAAAATATTCATTTTTTTCCGGTGCATATTGGCTTTTGTAATTTTCAAAAATTTTCGTACCAGATTTTTTGCCAATTAAAACAAAAGAAAAAAATACATTATTATACCTTTGAAATACACTCGATAACAGTGGTTCATCAGTCAATTAACAGCTACTTCTCAATTGAACAGTATACTACAAAAAAGTAGTTAAACTTTATCAAGTGAATATAAGAAAACAATTAAGTAAATATATATACATATATATATATGTGTATATATATATATATATATATATATATATATATATATATATATATATAGAGAGAGAGAGAGAGAGAGAGAGAGAGAGAGAGAGAAATGTAGCATCTAGATCAGATTATTTTATAAAAACTTTTGTATTTTGCTATTATTTTGATAAGTATATCTAAATTAAGTATTTTCTTACATTTTACTTTATTTTTAATTTTACATTTTTTATAACTTGTACATATTTATATATTTATTTTATTATTTTTTTATATCTACTCGATAATGGCTTAATGGTCGAAAAACTTTGTGGTCTCTTTATATATAAAAAATTTATTGTTTTTAACTAGTTTTTTGTTGTTTTATATATAGGGAGAGAGAGAGAGAGAGAGAGACAACGAAAGAGAGAGAAAGGAAGGATATATATGTATATATATATATATATAAATGGGCGTGTTTTATGTATTTTATATGTAATACATAAAGTGTGCATGGGTATGTGTATGGATTACATGTAAATGATATGGATATTCATATGTACGTATATGCATGTGTGTGTGCACATATAAATATATTTATATGTATGCATCATTTATAGTGTTTAATGTGTAATATACATTAGATATGTGATTGTTTATGTACGTGTATATATATATATATATATATATATATATATATATATATATATATATATATATAACACATAGTTGTAGATTTAGGTATGACGTAAACGTTGTTAATATCTAATTCGCAATATTTTTGTTGCGAATGTGAGAATAATTTAAAATTTATACCGTTTCACCTTGTACCAGTCTCGATAACGAGCTGAACGGCGGGGAAAAACTTTTAAAGTAAATTTTTGCTATTAATTATTTTATGACATCCGTCTGAGAATCGTAAAGTAGCCCCTACATGGATAATCCGTAAAAAATCTAATCTTATTTATTTTAATATCAACGCTCGGATTATTAGTATCGTGGTGAAGGTGATATAAGAATGTATATCGCCTTATTTTTTGGTAATTAAGAAGTCATTTAGCGGCCGAGAGTGTTCAACAGCTACGGGAAAAAAAGTCTTATCACGTATTTTATTATGAAATTTTAAAATAATTTATCCATATATTGTTTCAACGACTGTAACTACCCGACTGTTCCGTTCACCTAAACATATCTATTTGGACTATCCTTTTTGATTATTAAAAAATTAAAATTTATTCAACTATATAGTGTAAACCTTCTTCTTCCTTAGCATCTTCCCCGGCACGAAGTTCGCTTGCTGACATGTTCTTCTCTATTTTTTCTACGATCATTAATTAACGTCTATCCCAATTCCAACTTGCATCTTTTCACAAAGTCTATCGACCGTTTTTTAAACCTACCTCCTGATTGCTTTTCTTCGACGTCGTAATCGATCAACATCTTTATTGGCTTATTATCAGTTAGTTCCGAATCCAGAGTAAAACCCCCTCGGCTGGTTCAAGCCTTCTGACAGTACTCTCCTTGAAAAATTTCTAACTACGTACTCGATAGTCTGGGGGATTCTGCTCCACATTTTTAGCTGTTAGGAGTGACCCCCGAAGTTTTATCATCGTCGAGCGCCCGGTAACGTTTTAACCTACCGCTACAACATCTGAACAACTATGTCATTCTATGTTCTTCTCCTGTTATAACATTGTGTGAATTTTATTACCGATTCTTCGATTGTATCATTACGATATTAACGCTCTCCTTATCGGATTAGTCGTCAAATATCGAAGTTGGAATTTCAAATATAATCACTTTATTTAACTTAGATATATGTAACGGTTTACGGCTACACGCTGAAAAGGCGAAGTGAATACATTTAGTTTATTATATACTCGGCAAACCGAAGATATCTATTTTGATTTTGAAAAGATGAAAATTATCTACACTGATGCGTAACCTGTTTAATTCACACGACGATTTAATCTGATTTTTTCCGTAGCGATCGTATGAAAAGATAACTTTTTAATGTGTAAATGTAAGATTTGGAATTTCAACACGTACGAACAGAACAAAAATATTACATTTAAGAGATGTAATATTTATCTTGTTGTTTCCGGTTTATATATTGGTCATGAAAGAAATTTTTGAACTCGACTAAAAATCGTAATTAATTGTAGAAAATAAAATGATGTTTAACATTGCACCAACGTAAAAATGTTAAATCTTCAGTGGATTGTACCGGTAGTAATGTGTCCGCTTTCTTAGATTTGCTGGAACTGATTTTTATCCTTACGTGAGTTGTCTTGAAACATTTTAAAGCAATTGATTTTTTAATTTTCCAGTTTATTAATGACAAAACAAGCTTATATATATGCATATATATATATATATATATATATATATATATATATATAATGTATATATCTCACAGATAGATATCTATTTATCTGTTGGATATATAGAGGTAGATACATAGATAACGTCTCGATATACGCATATTCATATATATATATGTGTGTGTGTATTTATTAAATATATATACGTACGTATGTGCACATATTTAATTGATAAAGTAGCTCTATAAAGAAAGATAAAAGATTTATAAAAATGATCGAAATCTGTTTTGATAGAGTCTATAAAAATCAAATTTATTATCGTTCAAAAACGAGATAATAATTTTTATTTATATAAACGAATGTAAGTACGCGTGTGAATACAACGCAGTATTATTCTATGAGCAGGTGAGTCGATAAGTACTCTTATTACGAAGGTGTGAATAATATTGTGCAATAATCACGTATGAATCGTCTAGTGAAGGCTAGCCAAAACTTGTCTAGCCATGCCATGTAATATAGATGCGGTTATTGTTCGGTTTATGAATGTAAACCTTTTTCAATAATCGCATAAAAGTATATTTGTGTTGGTATATCGGTCAGACGGTAGGGTTAAAAGCATACTTCGCCGTACGTAACAGCGAGCATGCGATGAATAAAGTAAGAGCTGTATGAGGTAATGTTTAAGATTTCACTTCGCAAAAATCAACGTGAACGATAAAATAATGATAATTATAACTGTTTTGAAATAAGAAAAACTAAAAAAAAAAAAGTGGGCTGGAATCCTTATAAAGATGACAGTAGATTAGCGTCATTTGTTCCCCACTTAATTTACTTCAAGGCCTACGTTCTGACGTTGCTCATATTGAAATTGATCCTTTACGAACAATTATCTTTTCGATCAATATAACTCAATTCCTTTCACGTTCGCTAAAACGGACCCTACTTAATATGTGACATTTTGTTCCTTGCAAAATAGTTCGCATTTAATTTTATTAATTTATTTTCTTTCTCGACTCTACTATATAAGGCTTAGTCTCCAGTAGAGCATGTTATCATCATCACACGTACTCATCCTGTTGCATTAAGGTGGTAAGAGGTAGGAATTTCGCACGGAGGCAGTATTAACCATCTTCTTATATCTATCTGTATGTAATGGAGAGTTATGCAAGGAGACGCAATATCGTTCAAGCTTTTTATAGCATCCTCATGTTCAAAAATTTAAATTGAGATTCAAAAGGCATTCATTTTGACGGGAAGAGGATCAGTCGGTATTCCTTGCAAGACATGATAACTGACCTTCGTAACTGATCAAAAGCAGTAGAATTAACGATAAATGTCGATGAAACGAAAATTATGACAAATGCTCGCCGACGATTAGAAATAAAAATAGGTGGGTGAAAATTACAACAGGTTCGCGAATACATATATTTAGGTAAGCGGATAAAGAAGCAATGCCGAAAAAGAAATGAAAAGACAAACATATTTCTCGTGGGTAGCTTTTTGAAAGCTGAGGAATGTACTTAAACATAAAAATATGCTTAATTGTTAAAAAAAAGTATATGAGTAGCGCATTCACTCAGTGCTCACATCTGGATCCGAAATATGGAACCTTACGAAGTTAAGAAACTTGCAGCGATACATAAAGAAAGAACAATGCTTGGGATTAAGTTCTTGAGTCGGAAGTGGAATACGTGAATAAGACAACCGACTAAACTGACTGATGTAGTGAAACATGTAACAAAAGTGAAATAGAGAGCAGTCATGTACTAGAAGAATAGATAATAGATGGATTAAAAGAATAACACAAAGAGAATGATGTAGGATTCGTTCGTCGGAGTAAAATGGATGAACGAAATCTGCGATCTATTCAAGTGGAAAAAAGGGAGCGTTTACATTCAGCAATAGATAGATATAAGCTCATCGTGATCGTGTGATGTATATGTGATAATTCAATTTCGATAGAATAACGAAACAAAATTCAATTCGCATTATAATAACGTTGCGTAGTTGTTTTTTTTAAATTATTTTTTATTTCAAACGAAAAATTTATAATTTTAAATTTTCGAATGAAATAATTAAAACATAAATACGCTAAATGATCCTGTATTATATACAAGAGGGAAGTACTAATCCTTTCTACCAATGACAATATAGGTATGAAAGAAGTAACAGTAAAGTCAAAAAGTGGAAGGAGTCATCAGTTCAAGTCAATGTGTGTACTAAATTACAACAGAAACAAAACCGGAGTAGACCATTCTGATCAATTACAAAGCTATTATCCGTTTAAACGCAAAACATTAAAATGGTGGAAAAAATCATTCTTCCACTTATTCATGATGGCTGCTGTAAATTCATTTATTTTACACAAAAAAGTCACAAATACGAAGATACAGCTGAATGTATTTATAAGAAATTTGGCCATTCAGTTAGGTGAAAAATCAGGAATTAGATTGGAATTACCAACAGTGCTGCAAAACTCAAGCGGTAGATTACTTGGGCGTCATTTCCCAGAAAAATGATTGGACTAGGCAAAAAAAAGAATGTAGCTCGTTTGTGTAAACCGAAAAGAGAAAAAACGACTGATAGACCGACGAAAAGAAACTGTATACGAATGCGCACAATGTGAAATTCCAATGTGCTTGCTCGAATGTTTTACAACATTTCACGCAAAAAGCGATTATTGGAATTAAACATTTCCTTTCTGTTTACATAAATATTGTTTTCGTTAATAAATTTAAATTGTGTAATGGTAATACTTATTATATTTGTACATTTATTTTCTAAATTTGGGTTTGTAATTTTTATTAATTAATAAACAACTATTGTTTGCAAATTATTTTGTTGTTAAGCATTATTAATTTGTTTGTATCATATGACATTTAAGATCGATTAAATTTCACAATATCCAGTTAAAATTTTTTCAGAGGTGTAAAATTGGGTACTTTTAAAGTACTCATAAATTCAGTTTAAATTGCTCTAATTTTTTCATTTTTTTCCTAACGAAAATACAAGGTTAGAAGTTAATGAAAATCGAGTTTACTAAATTTTTAACTTATTTTAAAAATTTTGAGGAGTGGTCAAAAACAAGTAAAAATCACCACAGGAATATTTGATTTCTGTGTGAGAAACGGGCATCGTCACCTGGGACAAGACATTTTTAAAACTGCCGTCATCTGGAACAATGTGCATCGCCCGTGTATCAGACAGGCATCGACCGCAATGTGTTAATCTATAATCTCTATGGACAGAGAGAAAAAGAAGAATTTATCATTGAAACAAATGCTTTTCAAACTTGATATAAATCTAAGAAATGAGCGCGATCACGATGATGATGATTAAAAAATTATTTCTAGAATCATTTGAAAATACTTTACTCGCTTCCAATTCCTCTACTCATTTTGTCCTGCATATATCGAAAATAGCGTTAATTTACTTTATTTTTGATTTTTTCTTTTTTAACTACTTCATACGTGAAAATTTATAATTTTGCGCCGCATAGTGATAGTGAGGTCAAGATTTCAGCGTTGAATATTCCCGTGTCTAAATTTTTATCGTCTATATTCCACATTCCTTAAGTGGTGGTCTCTTCCTTTTTCTTCTCATTGTTTTTATAAAAAAAATTATCGTCTCTTTCGCAGACTGAACGTTTGTATGTTATCCTTCGAACATTCTCATCCCGTTGGAACGCTACCACAGAACCGCACCTTTGCCGTTGGGGAACGAAGTCTAAGCACGTTTCAATTATCTTTGATTATTTCGTCCGATGCCAAAATTTAGAATCGTTTAAAATATAAATTTCTCGTAACAGTCATAATATTTCGATATTAGTATTCTTGTTATCCCGCAGAGATGATTGATATATATATATATATATATAGAGAGAGAGAGAGAGAGAGAGAGAGAGAGAGAGATAAATATAGATAAATAATCGCTGCTAGATAACGACACGGAAAAAACGTTCTCGTATATTTGTAATAATAATCCGGAGTCGTTACAACGATTATGATTCTACCCAGAACAAGCGCGTGTAATAATAATTCTTCTTTAATTCTTCGACCTCGATTTCGGCGTGCTCACACGCGGATGGCAGTGTCATATCGCTTTTGTTGATCACCTTAATAATTATCTTCGGTTTATTGTACGGGCTAATTCGAAAACTTCCGACATCAGCCACAAGGTCTGACATATTCCGGGTATCTTAAATATTTATTATTTTATTCTTCGCGTTGTCCATAATATATTTTTTCTTTCACATTCTATTTTATTCGCCCGAATTTAACCGATTTTTTATTTTTCGGGGGGGGGGATTATTTGGTCAGCAAACATTTTTGAAGTGTGTAGTGATTTGTTTTTCTAAAAATAGTAACGAATTTACGAATAAAAAATCGCTAATTATTAAATAATTAATCTCTTACAAAGTTTTACGTCATCTTGTTTCTTACGATTATAAATAATTTAACTAATAATAATTAATAAAGAGTATAATAATAATAATAATAACTAGTGGTTCTACTTAAGCCTGCTATCCATTCTGTATTGTGATAATGGTTTTGTCCTGCATTTGCTTATTTATTCTGAAATGTGCAATTGGGAAGTACTAAATTTAAAAGGATTTTTTTTATTAATTTAAGATATATATTTTTTTGTTACATTTTACTCGGACACACACATATATATATATGTGTGTATATATAATATATATATATACATATACGCATATCTACCCAAGGGTGTTTAACAATTTCATCAAAATCTGACCATTTTTGTAAGATATGGCGAGTTTCGTATGAATTACATTGCATACATGGTTTTTTAAAGGTGTTACAAACGATCGTATGTATATAAAGTTCTGCTCAAGGGGTTTTAATATTTGGTGTTCGAGATGAGTAAAACAAAAACAATTTCATCAAAATCTGACCATTTTTGCAGGAATATGGCAAAAGGCCCTTTTGTACACACTCCATTGCATACATATGATTTTTCGCAGTCGTTACAAAAGGAGGTATGTAAACTTGTCTATCCAACAGGCTACGCGAGTGAAATCAAAATAAAAAAAAATATCGCTTAATAAATATTATACTGATTTTCAAATACTTTCTAACCAGAGAGTAGCCTTTGTCATAGATTATAATATAAAACCAAAATCATCAAAATAACGTCATATTTAAAATATATAGCGTTGCTATCTGCGCGTTAACAAAAAACGTTTGGAAATAATTATGCACAATGATACAATACAGCGTACTACCTCAACAGCTGTTGCTTGGCTCACGCATCTACCAACACTGTAAACTACTATTGCATGTGGCAAGAGTATGAACACAACCATATAATTTAAAAATTAATTTTTACATACACTGTATATTGTTCATATCATTTTAACATTTCAAAACTTACACTACTCATCATCACAATTTGACTATGTATAAGTCCATTCGGAACGTTAAAATTACATAACAAACGATATGTAGGTTTTCGCTTCTTTTCCTTGTATTCCTCAATCTTTCGATTGGTGTGTCAACCAGAAAAGCGTAACACCCTTAACGCTCTGCTCCACACCTTCTCTTTCAATACTTATTACGTCTCTACACTTGTATCTTCTATTATGCGGATGATGAATTTTTTCCCCGTGTGGTCTTTCTCTTTTTATTGGTACTTCTGTTATTGTTGTCGGATATTCGTTATTTTTTCATATATGTGCTATCCAGCCGCATATCTTATCTCTTATGATGTTCGTTAAGCATATTTTTTCATTTATGTTTTAGAGTACTCGCATATTTTTTATTCTGCTCGTCCATTTTTTTTTATTATTATTATTTTTCTACAACGTTATATTTCGAACCCCTCCAGTTCTTTTTGTCTTCTTTTATTTATAGTTCAAGTTTCCGAGCCATACTATACTTACATTTTTTGAACAGGGATTTCATTTTAATAAAAGCAGCCTTCATCTGCGTTATTCTACACCGTATTTCCTGATAGCATCTTGAATCGTCTGTTATTAATGAACCAAGGTATCTATGTGATGTTTTAGTCTTTTATTGTCTACTTTAATTTTTATTTATTTACTATCTTCCGTCGGGCCTCACGACCGCAATTTTTTTTTTCTTGTTTATCTACGTATTGTAGCGGTTCATTATAGAATTTAGTTTTAACAATGCATGTGACGCAACTTTTTCGCTTTCCGCCTATCTTAATTCCGTTGTTACTGATTCCCATTCTTTTAACATCTGCTCTATATATATTTAAAAAGCAACGTTGATAAACTACATCTTTGTCTTGCACATTTTTCTGGTCTTTACTTCTGTTTCTGAGTTCGTACCTGTGATTATTAATTTTTCCGTTTTGTATAATTCTTTTATTATTCTTCTATTTTTAAGTTCGATGCTTATTTTCGTTAATGTTTGATCCAAAATATTCCAATCGCATTTATGAAATGCTTCTTCTAAAAAATCTATCATTACAATTACTGATTAGTTGTTTTTTTGTTTTTCGATCACCATCCTAAGTCCGAGCATGACTTCTCTTGTTCCTCTTCCTTTTCTAAAACCATATTGCTCTTCGTTTAGTATTATAACTTCGTATTTAATAATTTTTCCCTTTTTCTATATCATTCCCAATAAGATTTCTTCTACATTTTTGTTCTTTAATCCATGGTAGGATTGCATTTGTTATTAATCGCTATTACTAACTAATTTACCTATCGATCATTTATCCTCGTTTATAATTTTGTATATTTTACGCCGACTCGCGATTATTCCGTCGACGAATAACTGTCAAACTTCGAGTTGTAATTCTAGGGGAAAAAAAAGAGTTTAAGACGACGCTTTTTCTTCTTCGTATTGCTAGTCCAGAAGTCATTGAAATCTAAAAAAAAAAAGTCCCCTAAGACGTTGTGAGTGCAACCGTGTATGGAAAAGCTCTGCAGTTGAATTTCATGGTTTATTTTACCCAGGAATTTTTGTCTAATATAGAAAATTTTGTTTTTGAATATTTTGAATAATAATTTGGTTATATAAATTATTATTTATGATTATGTTGGTATGAAATATTTCACACGATTTTATTTACCGCTACTTAAACGAATTTTAAATTGCAATAATAACTAGAAGCGTTATATCTTAACGAGTGTCGGTTATCCCTTTAATACTCGTCGTTTTTAAAACGGTGTTTAGCGTTCAGACTATGAGTACTAGGCCGTTTTCAAATTACCGCATTTATTTTATAGGTAAATCTTTTTGGAATTCGATATGATATATTTTGTTAGTACAGATTGAAAATATCGTTAATTTGATTTTTTTGAAAGTACGATTTGTTTTTCTTTAAAACAAACTTAAAGTAAATATGGTTCTGCCAAGTCGAAAGTTGATAGCAAGTGTCGTAGACGATGGAAGTTTTAATCGATGACCTGACCTATCAAACTACGCATCCTGTGTAAGTTTTCCATTGCTTTCTCTGATTTGTATTTACTTCCAGACAATTTCGTACTTAATTACCGACAAATTGGATGGATATATGAGTTGACTAGAGTTTACTAGAGTTTTTTTTACATTAGAAATTCTTCTATCTGACTGGATTCGAATTATCGCTACGCCATGATGCCCTAAAGATTAAATAAAATTTATAAAACACGAATGATGACGGCCAGACAATAAGAAGTACATAGCAGAGTTCAATTGAAAACTAAAGCGAGTATTATCTTAAATGAGTTACATTTTTAAACGGGTGCACTTGAGAATTTAGTTAAGAGAATCACTATGTTCACAATATTGAAGTTTGTTGACAATCAAATTCAAATACCATATGTAGAGTATAAAAACTGCATTATTTTCAATAAAATAAAACATTCAAATTTAATTCATACTCGGATAAGTTTTGTAAAAAAAAAAAAAAAAAAAAAATAATTGGGTGAAGTGGCCGAAAATGTAAAAGAATATAAAAACAAATGAAAATATTTTTTTATACAGCATCACAAACATTTGATATAATCGATGTCAATTATTCTCACACACTTATTAAATATCTTCCGGTGTTAGTTATTTCCGTTCTGCTTATGAGCGTGACCCAGAGAAGATCGACGGGTTTGTTGTTTTTTGAATAACTCAAAAACTACTCGGTCAAAATGTTTGAATGAAATTTTATTTAAAAATAGGAAAATCGCGTAACTTTAAATTCTTTTCGAAACCCTCTCACTGTCCTGTTCGGTTCACGCCGAAAATAACGTTCCACGCGAAACGCGCACTCCTTTTCGTTATAGAATGCTATGATAATTGATACTGGGAAAAAAAGCAAATTTCTCGCGTGTTTACTAAACGTGGAGCACGCGGTTTGCGTTGTAGCAGTGTTACCAAATGCGCTATTCAAAAAACAAAACCGTACGTCTTCCCTGGTCACCCTATATTATTCGATAATGTAGAGAAATTTACAGTTTGAAATTTCATTAATACGGAAACATTTTTTTTTTTTTTTTGACGATTAAGAATTACATAAAAATAAGTTGAGTCACAATTGACGATTATTTCATTTTAGTAAGTACAATACATCGTTCATATAATCGTAATTTATGCGCACTTAAGGTTGATTTCTCACGAATTTGTCCTTTCGTTAATTTCATTATAATTATAATTTTTATTAAAAAATGTGTAATGGTTTTTTTATTACCTATTTCGCGTTGAAATTAACATTTTATATATATATATATATATATATATATATATGTGTGTGTGTGTGTGTGTGTGTTACAATAAGTGCTTTAGTGTTATTCGGAACTTATTTTTACATGTAATTTGGAATTACAGTCTATGTCATAAAGTTTTTTCAATATCTCAACTCGGATGTGTATCGAAGTATTTGTTCTGGTCAGTTAAGAATTACCTCATTTTTCTTTCAACATTTTGATCTACCCATACTCATTTTTTCTTTCGGAAGGAATAAGAACGTCCTATCTTTTAGGGAGGTTCATGTACCGTCTCTTTAATTTGTCACACGTGTCAATTAGATTCATATGAACTTTCATTAGCGAATAAAATAAATAGAACAATATTGGCAATACTTTTTTTTTATTATTAAATTTTAGAAGCTGTTCGATGATAGAAATATATATCCGAAATTAAAATTTTTCGGTTACAGTGTTTCTTGTACAGAACATCGATACTTTTAATTGTCCTATAATAGGGAGTATTTGTTTGACATGTAGAATAACTGAATTCTGTAAAAAGTTTACATGGATGTATTAAAGAAAAAAAAAGTCGTATTGTATGTAAAACCTTATTTTACTCTAGTGTCATTTTGTATTGTGTATATATATATATATATATATATATATATATATATATATATATATATATATATATCCATTGAGTCATTAATTTTTATTTATTTTTTCTTCTAAAACATTTATACGATCTTTAATTTACTTTTTAAAATTGCTGGTGCGCTTATTATAAACGTTACTTTTTTTACTTAGGATTAAAAATTATATTTACGGTTTTACACTTTTGTCAACCGACGTGTTACCGATTTTGTTAAGAATTAAAAATAATATTTTTTAGTAGAATAATTTTTTATTCGTTAAATATTTAATCCGTATTCGTCATTTTTTCTTTACAATCGACGAATAAATTAGCTCTGAATGAACACAATCCTCTTTCTTCTATTAATCTCTACTATCTACTAGATTTTATTATTAGGTCAAAATTACTAATCTCTTCTCGGTAACCGGTATGAACCTGTTAACTGTAATATTTTATTTTTTCACTATTTTCAAACAATTTTGATACTAATCGTCCTCGTAAATTCTATAAATCTTTTTGGTTTTAACGTATTTTTTCGCCTATTACTAGAATTTATTGTGTAGAATATTGCGTGTACGTGCGATTAAATATTTGTATTTATTTATTTTTTTAACCCTGAGAACTGGTTTGTAGTTCACGTGTTTTCCTACAGTGATTGTGACAAAAAAAAAAAATTGTCGAAATTACTAATCTCTATTTGGTTAACCGGTTTTAACTCCTAATTGTGTCATATTTTTTTTTTTTTACTACTTTCCGAAAACTTTTGGTTATTGTTCCCCTCCTAAAATTCTATAAATTATTTTAACGTAATTTTATTGTTTCTCACCTACTATTAGAATTTGTTGTTTATACGCATATCGCGTATTCACACGTGCGTTTAATATCGCTATTTTCTCTTCAACTGTGATAACTGGTTTGTATGTTACTTATTTCGTGAACTGATTAGGGTTATCGATCGTAAAACTGTTAAATTACGGTGAGCAAGTAATTAGGTTTCTCGTTATGTTGATTAAAATGCAATGAGATTAAGTGGAACATTAAACACGTGTATCGTTTAAAAGCTGCGTCAGGTCGATACGTCACTTTAAGCGTGACTCGGTTAACTTTCTAATTGTACTGATTTTTAGAAAAATTAACTTTATACGATAATATTCTCAAGGGTAATTTTATAAATCTTGTAGCATAATGAGTTGAGCGTTTATTAAGGATTGTAATCAGAAGATTATGTTCGATTCTTTGTGTAGAATTTATTTATTAAATTCCGTTTGACAAATACCGTTATATTTGAAACAAATCGGTAATACCCACGATGTTATTATAAAGATAACAATCGTAGTTTACCAAATTTTGTTTTATTTTCCACTTGATAGTTCAGCAATATTGGCATATATATATATATATATATATATATATATATATATATAATATATATAATATATATATATATATATATATAAATACTTCGATTATATTTTGTACTTAAGGTGCTATGTATCCTCTGGGATCTGGAGCTTTAACCGGTATGGGGCGCGTCTAAAAATAATTCATCAAAGAATTTATAAAAAATGCAGGAACATATCAATTAGGATTCAGAAATAGATATGGGTCAAGAGAAGCAATCTGTGCTTTGAACATATTATCTCAGAGATTCGGGATGTAAGACATGAACTCTACTGTTGCTTCATTGACTATCAGAAAGCCTTTAACTGCGTGAAACACGATAAGCTGATGCAAATACTTAAACATATTGGCATTAGTTGGAAAATACGAAGATTTATATCAAATTTATATTGGAATCAAATCGCAATAATAAGAAATAAAAATGAAGTATCAGAAGACCTTTGGAATCTTTCGTTGCTCTGCTTTTTGACTAATGTCTTATTCGCAGTGTTAGATCTTCTGGTCCCAAATACAGGGTGTAAGTACCCTCAAGATAACATAAAATGTTGGAGGGGAATTTATAAAATAATAAAACTGATAAATATGGCTAGAAATTGAGAGCTTTTAACAGTTTGGTATGCAGATATGACAAGAAAGAAGAGAGTAAATATTATATATTTTATTATATTTTCGTATTTGCAGGTTAACGTTCTTGAATGCTTAAGAAATAAATATCCATAGCGTACAAAATAGTAATAATAACTAAACATAGAAAGGCCAATTAAATCGAAGGTAGATAGCAAACGTGGTCTATATAAATATTATTAATCTGTATAGAATTATTTTAGTGATGTTTCCGGATTAAGTCAGTATTACGTGGTTTTCTGTTCTTTATTTGCAACCAATATATATATATATATATATATATATATATATATATATATATATATATTGAAATATTAGAGAGTAGTGTTTTTATTAATTAATAATAAACCGAACAAAATATAACACAATCACTAAAAATTTTTAATCGCGAAGCTTTTCGATAGTCACGTCATTTTCAAGCACGCACCAAAATTATTACATCTTTTTGGATAAAAAAAAAAAAAATATGTAATAATTTTGGTGCGTGCTTGAAAATGACGTAACTGTCGAAAAGCTTCGCGATTAAAAACTTTTAGTGATTGTGTTATATTTTGTTCGGTTGATTATTAATTATATATATATACATATATAAAATATATAATCACGTTGCATCTTTGATTTTGATTCCCAAAGATTACATATACTAACGTCTATATGCAGTTAAGTCGAAGCGAATTATACAATACGAATATCATGACTGAGCCAGTTGGCATCGCTATATTTATATATTTATTAGGCGATATAGATTTCGTTTTTTGTCCAATGCACTTCTCTGTAACTAATTTGCTTTTATAAATAGATATTTGTTCATTCGTTCATTTTAGGTAGGCCTCTATTCTTCTTCAAAACGACTCGCACGTTGTAGCGTACTTTTCTACGAAATAAGATAATTTTTTTCTTGAAACTAATCGTTTCTGGACTTACCAATCAGACTGTTTTGTTGTTTTTGGTAACAGTGTACCGGTTTTCAATAAGAAGTGAAATCTTAAGCGTGTTTCCTGTATGTTACATAAACTATAATTAAAAACGATGCTGACATCATACGAGGAAATCAGACCTAATTTAATTTCCATTAAAAGAGAGAAGAAGAAAAAAGCTACGATCAATATATCTTCATAGGAGAAGAAACATTGGCAGACAGCTGACTCGTTTGTATGACGATATAACTCAGATAGCGGGGAAGAACTGGATTCAGAAAGCTCAGAACCGGAACGAATAGAGGAGTTTGGGGAAAACCTACGTCCAGCAGTGGACCGATAAAGGATAAAATATATATGTATGTGTGTGTATATATTTATTTATGTATTTATTATATTTTACTGTTCGTAACGATCTTGCGACATAGAAGACATCATTATACTGGTGTTACTGGTTTGTAAGAGTTAAGATGAAGGAATTGCATAATAATTTTATTTCATTGAAAGTACGTACGGTATTGAAAACAGTGATATTATACGAAATATAAAGTAATATATCTACGAAATAATTCATTCGTTTAGATTTATTTCATAGCGCCGAATAAATATTGTATTAACACTCGAATAAGAAATGTGTGAAATGTATAGTAGAGTAAGTTTGTATCCGAGGATATTATGAATGAATCGACGGCCGCTTAATATAGGGTTACCCAGAGAAGACGGAAGTGTTTTTTTGTATAGCGCATTTGGTAACACTGCTACGAGCAAACGCGTGCTCCACGTTTAGTGTACACTCGAGAGATTCGTTTCAGTTTCAGTTATCATTGTATCCTATAATGAGAAGGAGCGCGCGTTTTGCGTGGGACGTTATTTTCGACGTGTATTCACAAAGAAAATGGATATTATATATAAAGACAAATATTAGAGTAGATATTATAAAAGCGAAATGAATCTGACAAAATAAGTAGGAATAAATTATATATAATATATAAATGTTGTTCGAAAAAGCAACCATCATTGACGAAAAATCTACCGTTGCAGTATACTCACAAGAAAAGGGGAGGAGTAGTATATATTAAATATTTATTACAATAGTTGAAAATAATGAACCAGAAAATAAGATAAATTTTCGACGATGTCCAGCTAAATTATTATTACTTCAATAAGTAATCCTTCGATTGCCATAAATAACAACTAAGTGAATTCCGTACATCCATATCGTGTAGGGTGGTCATTTCCTATTTGATGGGCTTGGTACGGTTTAAGAAAGTTAAATCGGACTTAAAAATACATCACTGATAGGAAAACGGAGAATGGCTCATTTGGTAAAGGTATGGCATTTAATAAATACCGTTAAGCGTTTTACTACATTTACAACTGCAGACTATCAGCAACTCGCTCGTGATGTATGTACTCCAGTCGGATTAGTGAATACCCGTGTAGTGCGAGTAGGCAAGTACCAGGATCCTTTCGGCTAAGGGAGTAATCCTTAACAAAAAATTACCCAGCGGACAATGGGAAACCACTAGAGTATTTTCCCTTGAAAATCATGATTAGCAACGTTAGAAATGCTACCTTACCATGCTACCCGACAAGTGATCGGCGTTGAAATGCGCGACCGGCCATGTGAATAAGATTTCCTAGTGTTCTCATGGAAAATATACGTCGGGGAGATTTTTGAACTTAAAATACAATTTCAGAATGTGGAATGTCCATGGTTTGCTTGAAATTGGAAAATTAAAAATCGTATAAATCGAAATCAAGCGATATAACGTTGAAGTCTGTGGGTGTCAGAAACCCATTTAAAACATACAGGCCATTGTAAAAAGTTTTAATGGTGTGGCAATAATTATAGATAAAAAGGTGAACAAGTTAATTAGCGGTTATATTGTGAAAAGTGATAAAATTACAATGGTTAGAATTAATTTGAAACCAATGGTAATAAATATAATTCTGGTATGCGCTTCTACATGATGAAATAACGGAAACTTTTTACATGTAGCTACAAGAAGAAATTAATAACATATAAAAAGGCGAGTTGTCAATCACAATGGACGACTTTAACGCCGATGTAGGCAGATCGGATAATGATGATCATCTTAGGAAAATAATGGGAAAGTTTGGTCTAAGCTGTCGTAACTCTAGAGTGAGCGGCATATTAAATTTGCAGCTGCTAATCAGCTCTCGATAATGAATACTAGTACGAACAGGAGACTAAATACATGGGGAAGTCTCCGGGAAATATATATAAAAGTCAGATTGACTACTATTAATAGGCGATGGAAATCATCGAAAGCAAATGAAGTAGTCTACTAGGGAGTAGATTGTGGCAGTGACCATAAATTGCTACTTATAAAACTCCCCGGAAAGGTTAATTTTTTTTTTTAAAGCCGAGGTTACAATTACAACCGCAGCGTAGAACAATGTTTTCCGACAAAAGAAGCATTCAGAATTTCGCAGGAGCCTTACGAGACATGGTTAATAATGGAAAAAACAAAAACCTGCAGTCTGTAGACGAACCGTGGGAGAGATTAAAAACAATTATAAAGTGCGCAGTGGAAAAAAACTGCAGATGATACGCTAGAAACCGTCGTTCTCGACTGAAAGATCATTAGCGAACGAAAGGAACTGAAGACAGGAAGCTCAAAAAACATGGAGGAAAAACTAAAGATCATCAGTAATAAAATTAAGAGTAGCTGCAAGCAAGATAAAAACAACATTATCAGCACTATATGCGATGAAACACAGAAGCATGCAGACCATAATAAGACGAAAGGCCTTTTACGGAAAATTAAAATTTTAACGACAGTTTACAGAATTAAATACTGGACAATAGAGGATAAATGCGGTTGCTTGAAATCATATTTCCATGGAGTAGAGGGAACTCGGAGACAGTACTACCAAAATCTATATGATTATACGGGCACCAGCGAAACCAATACAATAAATGCTATATACTTGAAAAAGACGGAGAGATGCAATAGCTTGCCTGAAAACCATTAAAGCAGTGGGAGCTGTCGTGATACCTGCGGAAGTATTAAAAGTCACTAGAGACGTTGAAATTAATCAGCTCCATTCATTATGCAACTCCATTTGAACTCGGGAGAACGGCCAAGATAGTGGCGCAGAAACAACAAAATGTGAGAATTATAGAATTGTCTCCCTTTTGTCTCATGCGATTAAAATGATGCTCCACGTAATCCATAAACGTCTAGAAAAGATAGTAAAATCACAGATTCTTGAAGAACAAACAGGATTTATAAAAGGATACGGAACGCAAGAACTTATCTTGAACATAAAACTGATAATAGAAAAATCTTTGGAGTACAATATGCCGGTAGTTATGTGTTTTATAGACTACCATAAGGCGTTTGACAATGTAATATGGAGTCAGTTGTGACTAGCGTTAACTAATGTGGATATATAACATCATGCGATTGGATCAGAAGATTGCAATCTGATGAATTTTACACAAAGAAGGGTGTGAGACAATGCATCCCGCCGCTTTTGTTCAACTTATATGGTGAATATATTATGATAGCAATATTACATCAATGGGACGGTGGAATTTCTTTAGGCGGACGTAAGATCTCCAATTTACGTTCTGCTAATAATACATCACTCACCGCGAATAATTTGGGCGAAATGAAAATATTGCTAGTAGAGGTTGAAACTACTCGAAATAAAAATAACAATAGGCAGGGGAAGCTGTTAGCGTTCAATGATAAGGTTTCACCAAAATATAATGTTGTAGATAATTTTGTATACATAGCGTCGCTAATTTCTAATAAAGGAGGTTCAAACCAGGAAAAAAATAGCGCCGTATTCAAATGAGCCGCTGTGTTATGATGAAACTAATTAAAATATGGAAGGATGATTCTATTACTAAACACACGAAAATTATGTGGAGCTGAATTATGAAGTTTAGGTAAGGTCGGCTTAACCATACCATGGACAGGGAAACGAACTAATGAATCCATAGTCCGCGAGTTGAATGTCACACAACGGTTAGCTGATACTGCTGTTTTGTGCGTGATGAATATTTCGGCCACGTCATTTGTAGCATGTGGACTTTAGAAACACTGGTGATGCAATAGAAGGTCCAAGGGAAAAGACCAAAAGATTGTTTTTCATAGCGCTGGACAGACATGATAGGAAAACAATGTGGATTACCTTTGTATCAATGTATTAAACCAGCTAAAGATCGGATGATTTCAAACTGCTACATGATCACTTTTTTACGGCATTTAACTCCTGTCGGCACGGTAGATACTTAGATACTTCCGCAGCGTTGGAAATAAATCAGATATCACGTGTCTTAAAATAACTACAAAGTAGATTTTATCGCAACCTAAGATTCTATTGGCTATAATTCAGCGGTAGACGTTGGCGCGTTTTACTATGGGGTGAATGACCTGATGATTATTTATATATATATATATATATATATAATTATGAATTTTAAACGTTTGAAAACAAAATTGGTTTAAAAAATAAACAACAAAAAAGTAATTAAAATCATTTTATACAAAAAGATCACAAATATTTTTGGCTGTTAAGCCATTATCAAGTAAACGAAAAATAAAATGTAAAAATATATACAATTTATAAAAAAAATTAAAAAAAAATGTTAAAAATACAAATTTAGATGTACAAATTACAAAAAATAGGAAAAGGAAAAGAGACAATATTCATAAAATAATCTGATAGTGGGTGTCGTAAACAACACAATCAACAAATCAGCAATATAAAATTTAACATAAACAATGATACTAAATAGTCAGAAAAATAAAAAGATCTTGTCTAATTGATAATATACTTCTTAAAACTAATTCCTCGAAAATTTATCAGAGAATTTAATAAATTATTTTTATCACATTATTTTATTATTTTCATTTTTTTTGTGTGTGTGTGTAGTGTTATTTTTTATGTTTTCCTTGTTATAAAATTTCATGATTTCGGTTAATATAATTGATTTTATGTTTTAATTTTTTACAAAGTTTCCCAAATAATTATTCGTCATTTTGTATATATATATATATATATATATATATATCCGTAAAAAATACCACTTTAAATGTAGCATATATTTTTTTATCGTTCGGATTACAACTTGCTTTTTTGTACTTGCTCAAGAATACATTTAGATTGTTACATTGTAGATCGAAATTATAAAGTTCGTAATATTTAATTTATTAATGGAATTTGACGGTGCCGATGATGGTTACATAACAGTAAGTATCTATAAGAAATAATTCTCTTTTTTTTTTTCACTGTCGAGGTTATATTTACTTTACAAACTCATTTGGAATTTAAAGACATTTCGCCGATTTTTCAACGCAGTAAATTTTTTTAAATGTATCTCGTCGAGCGTAATTGGGCCACGTTTGACGTCACAATCTTTTATATGGCATATTATGTTCAATGACGTCACAAGCATTTGCAAAGGTTTCCCTTTTTCCTTCGCGTCCTTAACCTATAGGAAAATTGCGTTGCAACAAGCTTGTCCGCCTTTCGTTTTCCTTCCTGCTTAGGAATGTTTAATATCGACTGAATGCATTTAACATTTGTCGAATTTCGTAATATTATTATTGTTTTTTGTTCCGTTTTTTATAAACCATTCGAATTGTCCAGGTTACTCTTTAATATATATTCAGAAGTAATTTTTAAGCAAGCGCTCCTGATCGTCGGAATAGCCTAGTGGCTAGAGCACGTACTTCTATACGGAAGGTACTACCGTGTTCGAATATGATTGACGACGCAAAATAATCCTAATATTTTCGTGTGGAAGGCAATGGCAAACCACCACGCACAACACCATATGCGCACTAGTAACAATATATAGTACACTACAAAAACAAGCGACAACAAAACGATTACAATCAGTTCTTCCAGGTGTGTATGCGTGTCTGTCGACGCTAACGCCATATTACGATTGCCTTGTACGCTACTTACACTACAACAAAATATGTATAAGGAAGCAGTCGCATACCTCCGATACGGAGATGGAACTTAATGATAATGTACTGATATAAGATCTTGATTTGCTTTATGTACAATCTGTATAATAAGGTTATTGGCATAGTCATATAAAACGGTAATAATTTTTTGATAAAATCTTTTCTGCGGTCACTATATATTTCACATTGCCAGATAATATGTTCGATTTAAGCCAATTTCTCTGCATTCGCATAAATTACTCGATATTGTACCCAGTTTATGTAATGTTTCCGGAGTTCTTATATGGCTTGTCCCAACTTGTCATAAATGGGACTTCGGAAGCTAGAGAGGAGGAAAATGTTATGAGAGTGATATGCGTCGGTGGAACAACAAGACATCTACAGAGTTTGCGGAGGTGTCCAAGGACAAAGACGGAATAGCTATGTTGATCGCCAAACTTCAGTCGGAGATAGAAGAAATATTTTGATAATTGATTTAGCATGATTGCTACAATCATTTTTTCTCTTTTATGCGGTTGGTTACATTACTTGCAGGCATTTGAAAATGTAGCTAAATCGGTATGTTTGATTTTGTACGCATATAATTGCTATATTAAATAGTTTTCTGCAATAAAAATGAAATATTGTTATTTTCGTAGAAGATATTCTTTTTCTTCGTGTGCAATCGATTAGACTATAGCTTAACCACTTTTCATGAACTCCACTATTTGACGAAATAAGTAGAGAGACCTCTTGCTACCTTGAAGAATTTTTACATAACTTTTTTGACTCCACGTCTTAATATTTTGGAGCTGAAGAATCTTTCGTTTTCCTCGTCCTAGTAAATATTAGGTTTTCGGAAGTTACTATAATAAACGTTACATCATACATTTACGTTCTAAGGAGAAAATAATTAACTTAACTAAACAGCGCCAATACGGTTTTAACTTATTGGTCTTATTTTTTAATATTGAAAAAATTTAACTGAATATCAGGTAACTTTTTCTTTCTTTATGAATTGTGACGTCATCCAATCTTTTTTGATAATTCACCTCTCGTATTTCCGATATTTATGTTCAGATTAATTACAATGATATATATATTATACACTTTAATTACAAAAATTAGTTAAAATCACTAAAACTTTATTTTCTTAAAACTCACAAAGCTTCGGCAATTACGCCATTATCAAGCGATATTTAAATTTAGATAAAAATAAAGATTTAAAAAATAAAAACACAAAATATAAATTTAAATATAAGTTCACAAATTTATAAATATAAAATGAAGAATAGATACATAAAACAATCAGTGACTGTGGTAAACAACACGTTTTAAGTATATATTCTTCATTTTATATTTATAAATTTGTGAACTTATATTTAAATTTATATTTTGTTTTTATTTTTTTAATCTTTATTTTTATCTAAATTTTAATATCGCTTGATAATGGCGTAATTGCCGAAAAGCTTTATGAATTTCAAGAAAATAAATAAAAAATCACTTTATTCCACAAGCTATACTTTATATATATATATATATATATATATATATATATATATATATATATATATGCGTGTGTGTGTATATATAAGACGGGTATCATTAACCGTTTTATATACAAACTTCGCTTTATGGTGGTCATATTTTTTCCATTTACACTTCGTTACAAGGTTTCTTTACTTGTTATTTATCACCGTTGTATTTATTTCAAATAAATTACTTCTTTTAAGTTATTTTATGTCGATTTATTTAATTTTTGTCGCGAGCAAATAATGTGCTCTATGTTACACGTGTAATTTTTCTTCATATTGCTTTAATAATTTATTATGTTATTTATTCAACGCTTCTCAATTTCGTAATATTGCATAAATTTGTTTTTAACCGAAATTTAATTTTCGACTAGTTTTTACGATCAAGTAGATGGTAAAATATTTACGTTTAACACGATTTGTTGTGATCTATCAAAAAAATATACTGTCTATTTTTTTAAATTAATAATAAATATAGATTCTTTTTTTTTTTAAATTTAAGCAAATAGGATTCAGATGGTGGTGCGGTGGGTCGCGACCTCCCGAGGGATCGCTAAATTTCAAAAAATGTATATAACAATAAATTTTTTTTTTTAAAAAAAACCGCTTTTATTCAACAAATAACAGGTGCCGGTAATATAATGAAATGGAATTATAGTATTCGTAAGAATAGAACTATATGTTTTTACAAGAACAATTGCTCGTATTAATAGCCAATTAGAAAGTTACTTGTGTTCTTGACGCTCTTTGGAAACATTTAAAGTAGAACCATGCAAAATAATTTAACGTAGGTTCCCGTATTAAGAATAAACGTATAGTTTCAAAGAAAAAAGTTTGAATTGCAAATTCAAATTTATCAAAAGTTTACAAATATTCATTTCAAAGAAAGAGAATAATATACAAAGGAATGGAAATTAAATCTTACGGTCGTAATCGTAAGATTCCCGTTTTATTACCTGGATTTTTGGCAAAGACCGAGTGTGCGCTAATGCGACAATTATACATTGTTTTCATCGGATCTATTTAGTATTTAGTTACAGCGAAGGTTGTGTAGTTCTTTCTATCTTTATTTCGTTAATTCGGTTTTGTTAGTTTTTCCTTGCATTCCACTCTACGGTAATTCTATGTTTTTTCAGATACTTTCCAATTAATTTGATATCAGGTATGTATAACTTATTTTTTCAGTACTAATGCAGAAAGTATATTAATAACAATTATTTGCATATGTTAAAAAAAAATCTAAAATATTTTGCACGCACTTTTGTATGTTTTTCTTTTTTATTGATATACGGCTTGCGATTTACAATACAGCTCTGAAGAAAGCAGTCATGAGCTCTTTACAAGCGCATACCTCACGTTGAATTTATATATCCTAAACATTTTTTGAAGTATTTTTTATTAACAAATTGCATAAATATATAAATGAAAACCATTGTTGCATAAAATTATGCGTTTTAAAATCAAATCTCTAATAAGGCAGGAACGTGCAACATTTTATTCGAGAACGTCACCAACAATTTTAAAACACGCGGTAAGCCTAAATCGCAGAATGAATTTTACTTTTAACTATGTTAACGTTTTTTTTTAAAAAAAAAAAAAAAATAATAATATAGTCTAATAAAATTTTACACAAAATAGGGTGTCGCAAGTGAAAATTTAGTGTATAGACTAAAATGATACCGTAATAGGATACTGCATTTAGGAATTAATATAATAACAAGAAACTACAAATATTAATGAAATTGATTGATGAAATCATAGGGAAGAGAAAATGTCGGATGTGCAGGTGGTAGTTTAAAAATATGTAATTTTTATTAATAACAGTTTTTTAAATAAATCGAATGTGGGGACAAAATTGGGACTCGGAAGTATCGATGAGGCTCGGGTTGATTACGATCAAAATGTGAACGGATGGTAGTGAAAATAATTTTACGAAAGCGGTAATTTGAAATATCAAGAGGTAGAAGAACGAGGGCTACATCGAGTAATTTAACTAACCAGGATGATCATTCTTGAGATATAAATGATTGAAAAAGAGATACAACGTGTCTGAGGAGGTGAACAGCCACGAATAAAATGGCTTCATCACAAATGTAGATACCGTGACACTAAAGTGAATAGGTCCGCCATCGTAAGCGTACGTAACTTGAAATCTTGAAATTATAGTTAATAACAGATATTTTCGTCAACACAAGAATAAAGCTTAAGGTTCGGCCACTATAGAATTAGCTGTAATTTTCTCGCTGTCTACTATTTCCCTTTTTGGACTGTTTATCGCTTATTCACCGTTGATCTTTAAAATTGCCCGCAAGGAAATAACCCGTGTAATGTCTCACATTATAAATTGCTTCAGATTGATCTTCCATGTTTACCTTGGTTTTAGAATGTACAGATGCCCAGTTAACTAAATTCGTCCATTCATAATCATCGTATCCCTTCTTCGTTATTCCAAATGATCCTTACTATCTCTCCTTGCTGCTCACACAAATGAACCTTTTATCTCCCTCTGCTGCTCATACCCTGCAGATACCTATCTTGTTGCCGACGATATATCACTCTTCCCGTAACACATTATACAATCAAATCAAATCCTTGTCTATTCTTTTCCCCGTGAACACGTCTCTATTACTTGCTACTAGTCATTTTTATATTTGTCTGTATAAGTTCATTTGTGAATATAATTTAGCGATACAACTACTATATTATTATTTAATGTTTTTATATTACAATAATTTATAATGGATAAACCATATTTTTTCCTGTAAAATCGTATTTTTCGAAAAATATATTTAGATAAGAATCGCAACTATTAAAAACCGTTACATACGTATCTATTTTAATCGTGTGGAATTTCGTTTCATAAATTTCCGGAATTATAACCGAAAATTTCAGTTTCGTCAAATATCAGATGAATATGTTTTTGGAAATCAATTTTAGAATTTTTCGATCGAATTTTTTTCTTTAAAATAATTCTTTCGTAGATTAAAAAATAATTTCCGTAAAATCTCGCATATCTTAAATCGAAACGGTACGCCAGATATGAAATTTTAATTATATTTACTAACACGTTTGAGGTAAACAGCAAACACTCGATCGGTTAATTTAGAAATAAGTATCCAGAAAAAGACGACGGAAAAAAAAATCGAAATTTCTAAAATTTTGTAGGTGAATTTCGAAATTCGTAATTTCCACGCGCGCTATTTTAATCCAAATCGCTAGAGCCGTTTCCGAGGTAGCTGAATATATTGTATATATTAAAAAGATTTACTTGTTTAATCGGATATAATTAAAAGGTGACGAGATGGTAAATATAAAATAAATTGTAGTAGCATAAGTATCAGTTTCGAATACTATGCGCTGCGATGAAATTATAGGAATTGGAAAGCGGATGAATCGCCGTCTTTTATAAATATGCATATCGATAACGGAATATTTCTGTAAAACGAATTTTTTTTTTATTTATTTTTTTAATCTTTTGTTTTCTTTTAATTAATGTTCGAAAATAAATAATTAATGTGTTGCTTGTAATTTAATCACGTCACCTCGGGCGTTGACCGTTGCGCCACAGTATATGTTCTTTAGAATTATTCGCTAATCGAAAAACCAATTATTAATCTTTTGTAACTAATTTTCTGTGTGCGTGTACAATGGAATAATACCGGCATAGTTGTATTTCATTCTAAAAGACTAACATAAAACAGTGGGTGATATTATTATTATTATTATTATTATTTCCATAGCTTAATATGTGATTCGTTGTTTTCAACATTACATTATTTTAATCAATATCTGGGCAACGTGTTTTGTTTGAAAATGAAGGACGAATTCAGCGCGAGGACTCTTTCAATTTAGTGTCGCTTCTTTATTTAGGTCTATATTGTAAATCCTGTTGTAATTTTTAATTTAATTTTCATAAAATCCAGCACGATCTCGTCTACAACTAAAATAAATGTCGGCGAATCTTTCTTAACAATCGCTTACAATTAGGCGAAGATAGGAATTTAGAAAAAGTTTAAAATATTTTTGCGACTTTTTAACAGTTTTTTTTTTTTTTATCTTTGAGATTTCAAAAAATATTTTCTCTTACTGATTACGAGCTCGTACGTACATTTACAAATATATTCAACTTCGAGAACTAGCTGCAAAAATCTTTGTTAAATCACACGTATTCGTTAATAATAAAAAGCTTCTGGTGTCCATTTTCAAACATTTTTTTTTTAATTCGTCGCTTTTTTATTCCAATCCACTTCGCTAATCACTATCGAGTCCGAAAATAATTTCAAAACTGTTCTGAATTAATTTCAAAATTGTTATCAGTGCGAATTTGCAGATCAAATGAATAAACGATGATCTGAAAATTTTTGTTCGCAGATCAAGATAGGCTAAATCATTATCGAATAGTGTGATTTAGTTTAACCCATTGATGTATGTACGAGATTTTCAATTATTCATATTGATATCGAAAATTGTAGAACGAAAGTAGTAAGGATGTGCCTTTATTTAGGTTAGTTGTAAAAAAAAAAAAAAAAAAAAAAACGGTAAAATGTGACGTTTTCGAACTGCTTTGATAATTGAAAACTTTTTCTGCTAATCCGATGTTCTGTTATTGAAAACAGTGATCCAACATTTTAGACAAAGAAAACATTACACGTGTTCTAGTAAATTATGATTTTCCTCACTCTTCCTTTTTAAATTCAATTCCGGATATTAATTTAAGTTACATTTTTAATTAATATTGAAACTATAATTAATCGTTTAATAAATATCGGTAATAGAAATGTTTTTACTATGCTACAAATAATAATTGAAACTATAGTCGAGCGAGCGTAACTTTTATAACAGCATTAGTTTACGATTAGTTACCTGGAATTGTAATGTCCTAATTCCCAAATGCAGCGTATTCTATCATTTTATTTATAATAATTAAATTGATATTGTAGCGTTGTCAGAAACTAAACTAAATAATGATTGCGACCAGCATTAACAATAAATAATAATAATAAAGTTAGTGATAATAGTAATATTACTAATACTATCACTGACCGTATTAAACAAAAATCCTGGTAGCTGATATAACTTAAGCGATTCTCATCAACACGGGATAGTTTGCAATTACCTTCTCCGGGTTTTTTACTTTCTCAATAGATAGCTGAGTAAGCTCTCGAGGACTTCTTACAATGAAATCACCTGGTCCCCGATGGGATTCAAACAAGAAATATAATAACAATTCCTAATAAACATCGACCTGACGAGATGCTTGTTAACGAATATTTCCACATTAGATCTTTAAAACTTATTTTATTACTTATAATTTTTTTTTTTTTTTTTAAATATATAAAATGTTATAATTATACTTAATCTTTTCAGTCACACATGAAATTTTAATATAGAATTCGTAATTTTATACATGCTGTTTATTATACAACATTGCTTCTGGAATGTGTTTATATAAATATTATTAGAATTAAGACATTTCATGGTCAACCAGAAAGTATATAATCGTGCTAGTATTAAAATGTGATGTACCATATAGTGGACATAATATTATTAATTTAATGATTAAATTCTTCGTAATAACATAAACAGGTAGAAAATTTATATTTAATGAATATTTACATTCGTGTAAAAAAACCAAGATGATAAATAATTATACGGTCAACATTGCGAAGTATTTAATCTTGCAATTAATAATATCAATCTTAACTTCTAATATTCTATATAAATATAGAATGAAAACTAAAATGAAAAATTTATCAAATATGATAAAATCAACAAATAAAAACAATTTATTAAACGCGTTAATTAATAACGTTTAATGATGAATCAGTTTTAAACATCGCTTTATAAACATGTTCAGTTTTTAGTGTTTACATCGTGAGATTGTGCTTTTTGTTCAATACTCTACAATAAGTTAGTTCAGTTATTTGTGATTGGGAATTGTCATATTTAATCATTTAATTGTTATTTATTATTCGCTGGCTCATAATCTGAAGATAGTGTAAATGTTGAAAAGTTTCGTTAAAAATTATTCAATAAATAGCGATTTTTATTCGTGACTAATGCTTTTTAAACAGGTTATATAGATAATACATTTTCCCGTCAATTTTACTAAAGTTACAATTTAATTTCTCAATTCGTTTATATTCGCTCGTGTAATAATTTCATTGACAAATCGCTACAATGTAATAACTATTTTTGTATATTCTATGTTTCATGAACGTTTTAAAAATGTCCATATTAATAGCTTTCATTTCGAGATCAAGATGAGTTTACAGTCTTAAAAAAAAAAAAACTTCCTGGAAGCCTAAAAATAAAAGAACGGCTCGAGTATTTATAACAAATATTTAAATAAATTTTCCCGTTTTATAGCGTAATGACCATTTTTTATTATATAATATAAATTTTATTTATTATCATCTAAGTTTGACGAATAAAAATATTCAATAACAGCTTTCATTTCGCGATCAACTTAGAAAAAACAAACTTGTCGGACGCCCAATAAGAAAAGAACGGCTCGAGTATTTATAACAAATATTTAAATGAACTTTCTGTTTTATAGCGACCGCCATTTTAATTACGGTTTTTGATTTCATTATTTATAGAATAATATTCGTTTAATTCCGATTAAAGATCTATTCGTTTTTTGTTTGTTTATATATATATATATATATATATATATATATATATATATATATATATATATATAAAAAAGTGTTTTAAAACACATATATTTAAAATTTTCGACGAATTTACATTTCGAAAATGAAATTTGAGCACTTATATACCTATACTTAAGTCGATAAAGTTGCCTAAATTATTTTTACGCATATCTGATTATGGCTTCGGTGACGAAGAATCTAATATTATTCAACTGGCGTCGATCCGATGTTTACGCCTGTAATATCCTGTTAGTATTCTTTTAATTTACCGATAAAATTATTATCATTCGAATGGTTCAAGTTCACGATCTCTAGCCAGTTATCAGTTTTGATTTTTTTTTTCCGATATATAAAACGCGCTGAACAGTTATTTCGTTCCCTTAAATTAAATGTAAAGGAAAACGATTAAAAATTTGATTATCGATTTCTTCGTAATTTTTATATTTATAATTTTAATGAATTGCAAAAAAAAAAGTATAAATAAATCATACTAATAACGAGGAGAGACGTGTCCGTGAACTGTAACGAATAATAGGTGAACTCAAATACGAGTTAATAGTTAATTTTATCTATAAAATAACATCTAATTCGTTGTAGACGTACTGATAACGTGTCTATTATTATTATTATTATTATTATTATTATTATTTGCGGTCTTTGATACGTATGTAGTGGTTAAACGACAATTTTTCTTATCACGGCTTTAGATAAAATTAAAAGCTCAACGTTAAACTTAAGAAGTGTATGTAAACACTATGAAGACCGGCAAATATTTTTACATCTACTAAATATGACGTAATTATTTTAACAGAAATACGGAAGTGTGAAGTACACCGATATTCTACCGGGGTTTTACTGCACGCGCCCAGTGTAATAATGAACATGTAAAAGACGGTATCGAATACTTCAGTGAAGAATTTTTATTATGCACGTGTAATGCAGTACAGAGTTAAAAGTTGATACTAAAAATCTGTGACATTTTGGGGGGATTTGTAGTTACATTTATTCTGAATTTTAGATGATCTGGAAAAGTTAGTTGTTTATATCATGTTTTGTTCTAAGTGTCTTTAACTAGACGTATCGATAACGTTCTATATTCCAATAACCCGAATTCGTGGTTGAAAGTTATTGTAATTTAACGCGTGTCGGTAAAGAAAATGACTGCGGTGTTTTATTTATTCATCTATTGTAACGGAGCTCACGCAACAGCTAAAAATCCAATTATGGCATCGGCTTATAATAATTTTGAAATCGGTCACATAATATAAATTTTAGAACGATCAAAAATATAATATATAGAACAGCAACATCAGGTACACATTGAATATTTAATGAATATTCAAATTAAAAAAAAAAAATATTTGCGCAGTACTTATGAATTTTATACATTTTAGCGCGCGAAGCAGTTGAAGAATTCTGATTAAAATACAGTTAACTCTATTATAATAGGCACTCGCTTTTTTGAGATTATATCATCATCATAGTCGTATTATTCGTAGCCGAACGTCGTAACTAGACCATATTATACGTTTAAAAATGGGCTAACATTTAAGACACTAATTATATGTAAATCAGTGTTATACGGAATGAGTTACAACAGCTTTCTCGGTGATAATTAAGAGATACGTAATGATGATAATCTATATAAAATTTCCTATACCGCGAGTTTCGATGACAGTCGAGCTAACAACTATGCTACTGCGACAAACCGGTATAAGCGAACACGTAAATCAATATATAATTCCGGATAATTTTTTAACGTGTTATATAAATATTCCTAGAATTGAAACATTCTACATCGAACAGATGTCTCCTAATACGAAAGTAGACAATGCATATTTATTTTTGTCATCAGTAAACATTTGTTATGTACCATACTAAGAACATTGCGACTGAAAGGGATAAAAGTTTAACAAGTTTAAACTCTGTGTAACAACCGTTATAGGTAAACATAAGAGATTCCGGACGTCCGGAAACTCTATTTTGTAACGATTAATCATCGTCGGATTCGGGCGTTCGAAGTTCAGTTTGTTTTATTATTATTTAGTCTGAGTTTCTCAGAACATGTCGATACGAATTAGATCTGAGGAAGATGATACAGTTCGTTTTCTAATTGAAGTCCCCCCCCCATAACGTCCATGATCAACGATACTCAATTCCTCCAGAGCTATCAGTGGAATACGTAGATTACGATAGTACTTCATTCTCCACTCTCCTCGCGGACGCCCAAATTAATAATCCATTACTGATTCACACGATAAAATCGAAAATACCATAGTTTTTAGTAGTCAGAAGTTTGCGTATTATAATCATCTTTCCGGATCCTCAATTTATATATATATATATATATATATATATATATATATATATATATATATATATATATATAAGAAGTTAACCACGGCTTCGTCTGTGTAATTATTTTTTTTAATACAATATCGCTGTCTCTTCCTTTTACTACGCGAAAGCAAAAAATCCAGAACATACGGATGATGCGCTGCGTTTCCCGATTTCAGGTGGCTGCTAAATTTTAAACGATTTGACAGAGATATCGCTTTCTCCTGCTTTTTAAAACTTTAAATTGTTTGAATTTTTGTTCTATTTATGATATCAATGTATGAAGCAATACTTAAAACGGATTCGATAATATAGATTATAATTTGTGTGAATTACATCATTATTGCTTTAATAGTGTTCGAGTTAAGTTGGAACAGACAGACAAAAATTAAAAAAAAAAATAGATTTTTTGTTTATTTGTATTTCGTTAGATTAAGGTGTTATTTTAATTTTGACAAAGTAGTTACAAATTTTTGTTGATTCTTTGTTTATTTATGTCGACGTTCGTCGTACAGATGTGTACGTAGTACAGTAACTGAGTTATTTATTATATACACTTTTCCCAATGTACAAGTGTAATATTGAAATAGTAAATTAAAATTTAAATATCGATTTGATTGTATGGATTTTTATTTACGTTAACATTGTCCTTCGGATACTTCGTTGTCTTTAAAATATTATACACGCCTCGGATTATTTTCGGCGTAATATTCGTTAATTTCTCGGGAATGTGGATATGTATTATTTTTCAACACCTTCGCTGGGCTTCAACACGAGGATCCGATCGAAGGTTAATTTCCTACCGATTTAATTACGGGCGTGTTTAACCAGCTTTATTTGTCTAATTATCGCCCGTTGAAAATGTCTCTTAAATCGTGCGTAGATGACGTTGAAAAAACGTCCGTTTTGTTAAATGCTAATTAGACGAACTATTATAAACCGGGTTTTTTCGTTTTAAAATACTTACAAAACGTGTTTAACATTAAAATTAACAATAACTCGCGATTTATCGAACGGCCCTTAATTAATTTAAAGACACGAGCAGGAATAAAGTGTGTGTGTGTGTGCGTGTATATGTATATATGTGGTTCGCTTTATTTTGTTAATACTATAAAATTAAGATGAATGTATGTGTCCTAAATGGAAGTAGTTGAAGAAGAATCGTTCGCGATGAAAAGTGTGTTTATCTTTTGCAAACATCATCTCGATATTGAACGCGATTTGAAAATTATGTAGGTTTGTACATTCTCCTAGATAGAAAATAAAACGTGGAATACATTAAACAAACGAAAGAACGAACAAATATTTATTTACAGCTTCTTAAGTATAAATCCGAATAAATTCAAGATAGGATGAATAACAAAATCCGTAAAAATATTTGTAATATATTATTATTATTAATAATCTAAATTAACGTGTCGTGTGCTAGAGGCACGAGGGAAGGAAGTTAAATCAAAAATTAGCGACGGGACATGCGTAAGAACTGGATTAGGTTAGTTAGAGAGGAGTATTCATCTTTGACGGGAAAAGAAAAGTGAGATGGGAAGGTTGAGAGACAGTCCGAGTGAAGAGTAGAAAGGACAGTCAATGACGATATGAGAGACGGAAAGCTTGATTTTACACGAAGGGAGCTGGAATTTATTTATTATATATAAAACCTGTTGCCAGTAGCCAGTCTGACGCAACAAATAAATTGCAGAACTCACTAAATAAAGTGTATGAATGGGCGTCAAAGTGGAAAATAAGGATCAATGAAGAAAAATCTAAACACGTAATGTTCACATACCGTCGAACAGAGGCGCACTACCAAGTATACTTGGGAGGCGAACCTATTCCACAGGCTAGCTCAGTCAGGTATCTTGGTATGCACCTAGACAAGCGACTGACATGGGAAGTACATGTCCGAATGAAAAGTAAGCAGATAAAGAAAACAACACAACAACTCTATTGGCTTATCGGACGGAAGTCGCAGCTGGATGTAGAACACAAATGCTTACTGTACCGGCAGATTATAAAGCCAATATGGACCTATGGCCTGCAATTATGGGGCTGTGCCAGTAGGTCTAACAGAGCGAAGATCCAGGCCAGACAAAATGTGATATTAAGAGCGATTGTCGACGCGTATCGTTATTCTAGAAATGACGATGTGCATCGAGATCTACAAATTCCGTTCGTTAACGAAGAAATTGGAAGACACGCAACTGCCCACAGGAAGCGGTTACAGCAACACGTCAACGTGGAATCCAGTCAATTGCTCGATACCGAACTAGACGTCAGGCGGCTGAAGAGGCATCACCCGGTCGATCTAGTTATATAATTACAAAGTACAGATACAATAACAGAATGGCAAAAGTCATGGCCACTGGGCCATTGACTTTAAACCCATTGGCTTGATTAATACATTAACATATGTTAGATCAGGATACACTCCTTTAAATTGATGCTTATTTAACCTGATAGGTTAAGATTGTATCCTTATCTATAATTTAAAAAAAAAAAAAAAAAAAAAAAAAATATAAAACGAATCGGCTTGCGATCAAATATCCGTAGAAAATAAGCGTTCCTTGTATCACTTTAAAACTTATATGCCGATATCATCATTATTGTCCTATTGTTCTTTGCCGAACATCGTGACTAGTCCATTTCAAAACGCTCTGGTTACATGAAATGCGGATACGCGTGTTGCCTTATCCGTGTTAGTTAACAATTAAACGACGATGAAGTACAGCACCACGGCATATATATTGGTTAGAAATGTGAATGAAATTAGCTTGAATTACTACTGTTCCTTTTATATGTGAGTTTTTTTTTATTTGCCTTTACAAAAATTAACCGTCGGTAGTGTTAATATGTTAAGTTCGACGTATTAATTGTTATGTTGAGTTTAGATTATGACAAATTTAGTGTAAAATTGTTTCCTTAATTTGCTAAAAACTTCAATTTTAACTACGAATGTGTAAATGCGCTTATTGTTGGCAGATTGACCTGTTATAGATAAATCCGTATTTATTTTAGATGGAATCTCTCTGTAAAAAACATAGACGTGGTTTGTATGCTGAAGTGGGGAGAATAATAAGTAAAAGTGAGTGCAACGTACTATATTTGCATGAGAGCATATCACTGCAAATTAGTAGAAATAAATACACACACACACATATATATATATATATATATATATATATATATATATATATATATATATAATTCTTCTTCTGCTGTCGAAAAATACTACATCTTTAATTTTTCTTGGTTAGCAGTCATCCTTTTATCATATTACCAATGACATACGCGTTCATCTGGCATTTAATATACATCGTGGCTAGTTCACTTGTCCATCAGTTAATAACCGAACAGTCAGACCGAAAAAAAACGTAATATCTTTAATGAAACATCGCTGGACAATCTACACTTTATGTCGAGTTTTCATAAAATGGAAACGTTTGTTTGCTTCGCTATTCAAAATTCCATAGCATACGGCATCAACTTACATCTCGAAATCCCACAGTATTAGCTTCTTTTTTAACATATTTGTGACGTACTAGAAGTTACCCGCGGCTTCCCTTGTGTAATTATTTTTTTTAATACAATAACGCTGTCTCTTTCTTTTAACAAGTTTATATATTAGTATAGTATACGTATACATTTTATATATATATATATATATATATATATTCCGTTATTTTGGCCACGCCCCTAACGAAACTATATTATTATATATACATATATATTACCTATTTAAAACTTTAAATTATTGTAATTTCCGTCCTATTTGTAATATCAATGTGAAACAAAACTTGAAATGAATCTGATAATATAGGCTATAAGTTATGCGAATTTCGTCATTATTTCTTTAATATTTTTTTAGTTAAATCGAAACAGGAAGACAGACAGATAAAAAAAATTAAAAAGTCGATTTTCTGTTTACGTGTGATAAAAATAGCCCAATGCAGTGATTATAATGAAAATATTCGCAAATCACAGGCAGATACAGTTTTATATATTAATATAGATAATCGACTTAATTGCATTTCGGTTCGGCTGAATTCATCGTTTTATTTTTCTGGTTTAAGTGACTTTATCTGCAATAAGTGATCCCAAATATATTATGTACTATTTCGTTGTTTTGTTTTTTTATGTTCCGGTATTAAGTTGCCTCGATGGGTTTCTATCAGTTTTGCTTCATTTTTATTTATTTGTAATCCATATTCGGTGCTTTATTCAATTTGCCAAGTAATAATGTTATATCGCCAATAGAGCCAATTTCGAGCGTTATATCATCTGCAAAACGTAGATTATTGATAATTCTTCTAATATGTCAACATTTCGCCTTCGATACGTATCATGTTAAATATTACCTTCTTCTAGTTGATTTATTAGATATATTAGAGTAATCGGTGAAAAATTCTGCAACATCAGTAAGCCATACGTAAATGTTTCAAATTGGTTTACACTAGTGGGAGAGAAACAAATAATAGATATTTAAACGTTTCAATTGGCACTCCCCTGATGGGAACAAAGTAAAATAGCCTATTTAAGTGTTTATATATGTAGTGGATTGTATAAGATTTCTTTGCCAAATCCCAAGCCTGTACACCATATCGTAATCTCGAATACAACAGCGCGAAATAAACCATTTTTAACGCTTTTTGACTGGCATACCAGGTAAAGATAACAGTAATATCAATAACGTACGGCCAATTAGTTTGTTAACAAACTTAAGCAAAATAGCGGAAAAAGTGATTTCGCGCAGGCTACGAGTTTATTCTGATTCAAATAATATTCTAAGAGATGAGCAGTTTGGTCTTAAACCTAAGCATTCTACGGTTCACCAGCTAGCTCGAATAGCGGACACTATTACTGATAACTTTAATCTCAAGAAACACACGGGAATGCTGTTAATCGATGTTGAAAAAGCTTTTGATACAGCTTGGCACGACGGAATATTATATAAAATGATTAAATTTAAATTTCCAATATTACTCATTAAATTGATTAAATCATACTTAAGTCAGAGAACATATTACGTTACGAATTATTTCGAAAAATCGTCAATTAAAACACTAAATGCCGGGGTTCCTCAGGGAAGTATACTCGGGCCTTACTTATTCCTAATGTTAATGAATGATCTTCCAGAACTGCCTTTCGTTAGTGCCGCGTTGTATGCTGATGATCTTTCTTTATATACATCCTCTTATAGGACAGATACAATATATAACCGATTGCAAAAGGCTGCAATTAAAATATTTAAATATTACAACAGATGGAACTTAAAATTAAATGAAGAAAAATCAGAAGCAATTCTATTTACTCAGAGACGACCACTACCGCTAACTGAAATTACAATAAATTCTAAAAGAATTCCTTCGGTCAAACAGGTTCGGTATCTAGGAGTTATCTTAGATAGCAGATTAACTTTCAATAACCATATTACTTTCGCTATAGATAAAGCGCATAAATCTATGCATACACTTTTTCCATTATTTAACAGAAAATCGGGTCTTAGTTACGTAAACAATTAATCTATACGGCTGTTATACGCCCTAGATTAACCTATGCTTGCCCTGTATGTGTCTGATAGTACATACAGGAAACTACAAGTAGTTCAAAATCATTGCTGCAGAATTTCGTTGAATGCAACGCGATATACTAAAATTTCTAATCTACACGATCATTTAAATATCCCTTTACATTCGTTTATCAGTAAAATCTCAAAAAAATTTTACGAAAACTGTAAAACTCATCAAAATAAACTAATACGTGTAATAGGAAATTACAATATGGAACATCTACGCATACGTTATACTAAGTATAAGCATCGTAGATTAAAACATAGATTTTTGTAATTATTAACCTATTGTTAAGTACAGATATTTTAAGCTAAATTACGTCTAAAAACACTGATTTTCGTTTTGTTGATTTATTGACTTTTTAATTTTTGTTACCTTCAGGGTGTGTCTTTTTTGTAGGTTTTTTTCATTTTTTCCTGCACTATTTCTAAAGTAATTTCAAAGTGTACTATAAGTTTTGTAATTATACATATTTAGAATTGCTAAGGTTTATGTATAGGTACTTAGCTTTAAGTTATGAAAGAAAATTGTTTTCGGTTTATGTTTAAAAATATAATAAAAAATTTTTCATTTCATTTCATTTTGTAACATGTACATCGACGGTATTGTTGCATGTATTTTTCTTTGTACATAAACCGTATGTTTATTCCACCTTTTTTTTTTTAAACACCACTCCAGTCAGAATAAACTGACCGCTATTGACGAAGCTAATAAGTTAGTAACAAATTAACTTATGTCTAAGATGTGGCATGAAATACTAGTCACCTTCAATAGATCGAGAAAATATATACAGTGGTTGTAGAGAAAAATCAAAGAACTAATAAAATAATTATTTCAATGAATCGCTGGGACTGCCGTTATAGCGTGAGGTTATCCAATCCTAGGAAAGTCTCTGGTCCAAAGCCTTTTAAGCCTTCTTATCGAATTACCAGGCAGCGATGGCTGTTGCATACTAGAAATATTGCGGTTTGGTACGCAGCTCGTTAAAAAAATTGTTATATCGTCTGACGTGATAAACGTGTACATATTCAATGTAGAGATCATCATGAATGGTACGATTTGATATAAAGAACGGAGCGTCAAACATCTGGCGAAGAATCTTGGATTGCATGCCGTACTTCCATATTGGAGCTATTACCGACAAGTACATCAGACGCTTGCAGGATAGCTTTACAAAGGACTTTCTGCCAATTACGCTGTGCAGCAACTTCATTCTGGAACATACTTTTTGACGCACATACTGAATGTGAGAGTACTCCATGTAACACGACGGTCCAAATACAAACCTACGTATTTGATAGTGTCGCAATGAGTAAAAGGAATGTTATTGATTTTAACTGGTGGGCAAAGCTTCTTGTTCAGTGAAAACGTAACCTGTTGGCTCTTTTTCATGTTGATTTTAATTCCCCACTGTGTAGCCCGTACAGATATTTTATCTACATATTCTTGCATACGAGCAGATGCTTATGAACAATCATCATGTGCCGTTAGGATACATATATCATCAGCGTAGGTCGCCAGTACGGAGGTAGTTAGTACTGGAATGTCCGCTGTATACAATAAATTCCACCTTAAATTTGCATCTGTAATTACCCTCAAATACTTATATTCCTTCACTATTTCTGTTCTTTCACAATTTATATCAGAACATTTATTATTCTGTTTCATGTAGTGAACACAGTCATCTAAATTCATGCATAGTATAAGTTTGTATTTTTCAGTATCCATCATAGTTTTAAGGAACATAAATTTTGTTTTCTGTGTTATTTATTATATGTCGTGCGCCTAATTGCTGATTTCTAATAAATCTTTCTATACATATGTTCTTCCGCTTTTTTAATGTTCCTATTTGACGTTAACACTGCTATATTACCAGCAAATGCATTTATTTTGCTGTACTTCATTTGATTCTGCAATCCACTAGCGTATATAGTAAAAAGCATTGGGCCAAGATTGCTTCCTTGTGGCACACCTTTATTCATGCTAAATTCTAACCCTTGTACACCTGAAATACTCACAACGCACTTCCTGTCACTCGAATAATTTCTTAATGCAATTCTAGATTTTATCGGTTATACCTATATCTTTTAATTTTTGTAATAACTTGCGGTTTACAGTGTAAAATGCTTTTGTTAGATAGATATAAGTTACGGTTACTTTATTTCCCATTTCTAGATTTAATCTTATCTCTTCAGAAAAATCGCCTAATGTTTGCGACGTTGATTTGTTTGATTTGTTTTATTGATTACTATCGATAATTTTATTATCTCTAAGTATCTTACCAGGCACGTTGCTATATACTTTTCCATAATTTTTGCTATAACATTACTAACTGCAATTGGTCTGTAGTTTGCATAATCACTGTGTTTATCTTTTATAAATATCGGTCTTATTAACGACGTTTCCTTGCGGTATTTCTCCGCTTATCAACGTTTTGTTTATTAGATATGTTATTACATTTGAGATTTTAGTATAAGCAAATTTCAAGTCCTTAATTCTTATATTATCGCTGCTACGCGATTTTTCAGCTTATCTATTATATTTTCAATTTGTTCTTTCTTCGCTTTCGTGATATGCATAGTCACTAGACTAGGAGATTCGGGTAATTTTAAATTTATTTTACAGCACGTGTGTTCAATTATTTCAAGGTGCTGTTGAAATTCTTTACTGAACTGTTCTACTAGTCTGTGAATGCTATTGTTTTTACATAAATATTTTTCTATCGTTTCAACTAACCCAGGTGGTATGTCCTTGCCAGTTATTTTCGTAATATTTATCCAAGTTTTCCTGATATCAACTCCGGATTGCCTGATTTTTCCTTTCTTAAATTCATCCTTTTACATTTTTATCAGTTTGTTTGCTCTATTTCTTAACTCCTTATATTGTTTCCATACAGATGTATTGCTTATATTATTTTTACATTTCTCATAAATCTGATCACACTTATTTATCACATTATATTATTTCACTAGTTATCCATCCTTTTACAGCAACATTTTTTCTACATATTTTTATATGCTGGTTTCTTTTAACTCCTACTTTTTAATTATATCTGTAAATTTTTATAAATAATGCTGTTATCTGCACCGATTCCTTGAGCTCCGTTAGAAGTCTTCAAAACAGATCACACTCGCCAGCATCCTTTGGCGAAATCCATCTTAGTCAACTCTCCGGAAAAATTATTCTCCTCTGGATTCCGGGACATAACGATATGAGGGTCTAACGACAGTACAGATGCAGCCGCAAATAATATCGCCTGTTCCAGCTATACCAATTCCAATAAAGTTCACAACATGCGATCTAAATTGTCCGACAGGCAAACGAAAGATTCTCGAATATGTAGCAATACAACATCAACTGGATAAAGTCAACCGCTTGTCATAATTCAAAAACAGAATAAACGAAGTAGTCCTGTGCCGTGTACGCTCATGCCACACATTGTTCACCCACAAATACTTGTTTAAAAACCAACTCAAATGTTCTGCATGCAATATTCTTTTAACTATTCCTCACTTGCTTCTCATCTGTCTGCTCTATTCCTCGGAACTTACAATCGCATACCTTCAAAATACTCTCTCAAATATTTTACAACATTCTCCTATATGCGAATCTAGACTGCTTACCTTCCTTCATTTATCCAAAATCTACCCGTTATTATAAATTAATCCCGTGCATCTGCCCTTAATAGCAGTACATGACACGATTGCCAACGAAGAAGAAGACGTCAATTTTTATAAATATTATTTTATTTATCATCATAACACCGTTTAAATTTTCAACTTTATATATGCGTCTTGATTAAAAAAAAAATGATAAATTTCAGCTGTAAATATAACGTGAAAAGTTCAACAGAATTAAGCAGTTTAATTTTCCTCGTCTTAAAATGCATTTATACATTGGTAAAATATTTTTAACGATTTTTTTATATTAAATGAAAATATTTTTTTTTTTGCTTTCTATTTCAAATACTAATAAACACGTTTCCATAACTCGGAAGTTACATCTTTGAAGAGGTGATGAAGCGAAGGAAGAAGATTAAGAGACGCTCTAATCCAGGAGTACGAAGGACAGTCAACTAGAATATAGGAAACGGAGAGGATAATGCTACAGGCGGATATTTCATATAGCGATACGATTATTTTAGAGATAAACAAGCGGTTTACACGTTATTGCGAAAATTTATTGAAATATTTAGTAAAATTCGAATATGTATAATTTTACAACGGCTGTTTATTATATCGCTTTTTTGATATTTTAATGGTTTATTATTGTTTGTTTTACAGGTGGGCCAAGATGCGATCGATTTTAATTTATTATGGACTGGGTCTCACGTAAAACCACAGGTACTACGTAATTTACTGCCGCATCAACGGATTAACCATTTTCCTAGGTAAATATAGTTTAGTTTTTAACTAGAAATGACGTACACTTACAAGCTGTGGGTGTGTCACCCAGTATTATCTTTACACCTTTTTTTGGCAAATTTCTGAATAATGTCTTTTGATAGCTTCCAGAGTAAATATATATCGAGATATAATTTTACTGCCGGAATTTAGATTGAATTATAGGCTAAAAATCGCTTTCATTTAACTATGGATGAGTACTTTTTGTATGTCCTATCAAAAATTTAACTTAGAAGACGAATGCGTTATCCAACAATTTCTATTAGTTGCTTTCGATGTATTATAGAAGAAATGTCAGGGTTACTAAAGTTTTTTACTAACATTTTACTTTTCAGCGCCGAATAAAATTATACGTATAGGCTGAATATATTTTTGCGCGTGTATACAATCAAAAATCTTACGTAGAATTATGGACTGTACATTACGACTTGTGTATATCAACTGTTTCAGAAGTAGCCAAAAAATATACAAGCTTTTTTTCAACAGACTAAGAATGCTGCAAATCCAGCTATTCTACAACTAACAAATCGTGATATGCCATTCGCTTCATCGTGTTAGTTGAAGAGAAACTGGCCAAGAGACAATCCTAAAACTTCTTCCTTCTCCTCGCATTCCTCCTAGATATGTCCTAAGCTATGGTCAATCGACGATCAACAGTATCTGATTCTTTCTTGTTCATTCATCACATTTACTTACTGCACTGTGTGCAGATTGTAAATAAAAAAAATTTAACTTTCTGTGCAACTTAAGCTTGTTATACATATTGATACAAAGGTAATACAGATTGTTTTAACGTCATATGTTACTAGCGCTGTGGGGACGATCTTTCGGTCTTTTCTCTTGAAGTATTTTTATTCTTTTTCGTTAAATTAAGCCAAAGGTGAAATACTTTTTTATTTTATATATATATGTTATATTTTCGAAGGTCTTACGAGTTAACGAGAAAAGATAGATTATACAAGAATATCGAACAGATGCAATACACCAGAGGTCTGAAACATTTCGATTTTGTACCGCAAACATTTATACTGCCTAACGAATTCAACGAATTATTAACCTCGCAATATCGACATCGCGGAGGCGCTTGGATTGTCAAACCAGTAGCCTCGTCTCGGGGTCGAGGCATTTATATTGTTGATTCGGTATGTAAACGATTGAAATGTTATAATCGCGCGTAATAACGTAATTTGTAAAAAAAAATGCCAACGATAATGTCGCGTCATGGTGCGGGTGTAAAAAATATAAAGCAAAGTAAATATTTCTTGGCGGCGCTGATTAATTGCGGTGATGTATTTAGCCGCATTGTTTTAACTCTTTCATGCCCAACGTATACTTCTAGATATACTATTTTTTACCTTGAATATCTCGCAAACTGTAACTAGAGACAGCTTTATGTCTGAACTTTTATCGACAAGGAATACGCTTCCAATACAACTTGAAGAACTTATGGTAGATCCTATCTCCTTGGATGCGCTTAGATTATATAATTTTATTAAGGCTAATAATATAAGGTTATAGTCTGAACAATCCACTTAAACTGGCCAAAAAAAAAAAAAATGTGCCCACTGTTGTCGATTAAAATTTTCACAAATAATTTCTCCATAATGTACTAATCGCACAATGGTGTACTTTTGCGTATACCTTAATTATCTTTTTACGTATTAAGTCTCAATTATTCAACATATTTTAATTGGAACACTTTTGATCATCTAGAGCCACCAAACAAAAAAATTATCGTTGTAGGGTCTTATGCGTGGCCGTGAAAATATTCGAATGGCATTTTATAATCGTTTGTTTCGTCTTGTATTAGCATAGTGTAATTGCTTAGACCGATTTAATTCGAATTTATTAATAAATAACGTGAAAACATTCTATCTGTTTCAAGGAATACAAGTGACGATGCTCTAAGGCTACAAAAAAAAAAAAAATCTCGTAACTTTGAATTATTTTCGAAACATACTATCGTGATCGATTCACGCCGAAAATAACGTTCCACGCAAAACTCGCGTTCCTTCTCGTTATATAACTAAAACTGGGCAAAAACAAATCTCTCGTGTGTACACTAAACGTGGAATACGCGGTTTGCTTTATAGCGCTGTTACCAACTGCGCTATTCAAAGATCAAATTATCTGGGTCATCCTATATTATCCTTAGTATTTTTCTTTTTTCATTATCTCTGGAATGTTTTCGTATATTTTGGCGCTATTTTTTAATAGACGTTTAGCACCTAAGAAGTTTTAATTTTATTTTGGAAGTGGTACGGCGTTCGTTTTCTCTTACGTCGAAAAATAATGATGATTTTTGGTCTTAATAATTTAATATAAATAAAACGTCCCCTGGAACATGATGAACTCTATAAAATCCAGCGATGAAATTAGAGCAACGAGAAGTAGTCGTTATAAACTTTATTAATTAGGTGTGATTTTATAAATATACACGATGTAAACTAAAATATAAGTTATTATAACATTATTCGTACGTTATGTCGGAATTTTCGAAATCCTGATCTAATGTATAATGATTATTCACTTTTATGGATTTTCTAAATTTTTCACGCAGGTAGAAAATATTCCGTTACAGGAGTCGGTCGTTGTTGCGAAATACATTCAAAATCCGTTATTGGTAAACGATTGTAAATGCGATTTACGTTTGTACGTGTTGGTTACTAGTTACAATCCGTTATTAATCTACCTATACGAGGAAGGTTTAGTACGTTTCGCAACCGTCAAATACGATTGTAAACAGGATAATTTATGGAATCCTTGCATGCATTTGTGCAATTACAGCATCAACAAACATCATTCAGATTATATAAAGTATTGCGCTCTATTATTACTATTATTATTATTATTATTATTATTATTATTTGATAGTCTTGTAAAAAGTTAAATAAATTATTAAACTATTATAAATCACATTTTAAAATTTTCAGCCATTTTAAGGCGTCGTTTCGTAAATTATGTAGGTGTACTGTCTTTAAACCAGACTCGCAGTGCGTGCCATTCCCCAAACATGTATCCGCCTCCTAAATCTATTCATTCCATTTTTTTTCTTAGTATCTGCATTCGTGGTTGTTCCTTTGATGGGTCTTCTATCAGCTTTGATTTATCAATCTTTAATTTGGATAGATTCCAGAAATATTGTAGGGGCTCTCGGTGTAGACCTCTACGAAGTGTAAATAACAACTCGAGGAATACAAAATTTCATCTAGCGCGGATATCCCTGGAAACGTCGACATATTGTCGGCGCCTAACTACACCAAAGAAGTGCCATCGAATATATGTGAAAATAATATTAACGTATTTTCGAAGTTATAGTTTGAGGAGTAAAACTTCTCAATATCATCGATCTAGTATAAATTTCTAATAGAACCACCGAGTTATCATGTAGGTAAACATTTACAAATCGAAAAATCGATCATCGTTTAAACGAAGATAAAGGTATGAACCGTATAAAAATCAAACTTTTCATATTTGTATAAATAAGAAAGAAAAAGGGGGAAAAAAACAAGAAAATAAAATATCTAACCACCGATATTAATGAAGAAATTTTATTAACTCGAGAGTGAAGATCGTAGATATTTTTTTTCTTTAAATCGATGACGTTATTTCATTAAAGTATAAATAAAACATTTAACGTAGCGTAATTTTTATATATATATATATAACTTCGTTCCTATTTGAAACATGTAATCGTCTTATTATGCATGTTCAATTTTTAATTATTAAGCTAATACCAATAATTCCGCTTTTGATTGCGAATAATTTGAATTCAGTAACACAATATCGTCTTCATTGTTACAATCAAATCTTCCGACTAAATTTACATCACACCTCACTTTAGGGTAATAACTATCGGGTGAGCATCAATGGATGCTTTTTTTTTCCTCATGGCAGATAACAAACGCTAAAAATATCTTTAAATGGCCACGCTTGTCGAGATTGCGAATAAAAAAAAACATAAAAAGAAATTATTAGGCTAATGTAGAATGTGTCGATCAGTAGCTAGCGGTTGCAATTACACACCTCCCAAACATATACACACGCACAATTTTTTTTTGTTTCACACAACATCCCGAAGTAACATTAATAATGTCAAAAGCAACAAAGTGTAATACAAATACAAGAACCACTTAAAACCGTAATCAGAAAAACTACAAATTACTAAGTTAGATTATCGATCCCAAGATAAAAAATTGCAATATCAAAACGAAATATATTAAAAATTTATTTCCGCATGAATAAGTACAAAATGTATACAATTAGAAAAGTATAAACATTTTTAAAATACCAAAATGAAACAATTCGATAAACTCTATGTATAATAGTTAAGTATTCTTGTTTTTCCGCAATTTACACAAAACAAACCTCTGAAAATGACATGATTAATTGCCGCATAAATAATAAAGCTTCAGTAAGGAAAAATTTTAACGTATATTAACGTAAATAATACGAACAACATAAACTGCAATGAAACATTTCACACGCGGAAATGTACACGATAAAAAAAAGAAACGCCGATAAAAATTCGAAGAAGAGAAACTAATCTTGGAAAGAGATGAAATATAAGTCGTAGACTCGTTCTTTTGTTACCCGGTAGTATGCCCACACAACCGCACTCACATGTTATGAACGACACAATGAGAAAAACCCATTCTGCCGCGTCAAGTGAGTGTACTTCAAGGATTCTAGTTTGCTAAATAGTCCCATGTAAACTCGACAAACATAGCATCACACGCAAAATCTCTATATAACGTTTTGTATACGACTTTCAGTGCCTTCTTCAGTTTGCATCGAGCGTACCAGCCGTTGTATGTAGCCATTTCAAAGCACTTCTTAAAAGATTTTTAACTTTTTGCAATCTGTTCTATAAAAAATATATAATTAATATTTACTTATTTTCTTTAATCTCTATAAAATAATTAATACTTTTAACTATTTTATTACGTCATCAATTTTTCTGTTCTGCTGGATATTTCGAGTGGTTGTGCAACCATGCAACCTTTGTCTACGAGCTGCTACTGGTGTCGATACACTAACGAACGAAAAATCATTATATAAATAAATGAGAAATGCGTTTAGAAATTAGAATATATAAGCAATATTGATAATACACACCAAATTATTTCATTTCTCATCGCATTAGTTTTTGGAAAAACATACAGAGTTCGTCGATTCCGGTAGATTAGAAAAATTAAGCTATTATTAGTAGAAAATAATAAATACTAATAATAATAATAATTTGTTACAATTTAAAAATTTAAATGATTTCCTATTATAGGTGCAAAGTACGTAGAAAAATGTGTAAAAATAAAATTTAATATGTTTACATACCAAGTAATGTGATAACTAGATGTAAAACGTTTGCATTTGTACCGTGTGTATTTATTACGTAAGGATTCGGTTGTACGGTTATTACATCATTATGTACATTTCCAGAAAACGATCTAAAATTTGATGCGTGCATATATATATATATATTATTTTTTTTTTGTACAAAATATACTAAATAAGATTAATTAAAAATAGCGAGATCGTCTGTTTATGGTGAGACGTGAACATTCCTCGAATGTTATATCATTAGTATAACGAGTGAAAAAATAAACTGACAAACGTATTAAAATACGTTAATTATGTATACTTACTTATGCAATGGATATAATTTTTATGAAGAGCGCTTTATACAGTTTGGACGGCTGAAAAAAGAATAAGTTAATTATAAAGAACTGAAAATTAGTACGTTATCAACATAAAATATAACTCAAAAATAAAACATTTAGGATAAGCGTCTAACATTGGAAGAAAAATGTCGGAATGAAATATAATGAAATTAAAAAACAACGTAACGACTACATTATATCAAAGTCATCATTTAATGCCTACTATATGGACAGATCATTAGGCTAATATGGACTTATAGTCTACAGCTACGAAGTTGTACCGGTGAGTCTAACGTATCGAACGTAGAAGTTAGGTAAAACCAAATTCTAAAGGTGATGGTTGAAGCGTGCTTTTATTCCGTATGTAATAATGTGCGTATTTCCTTTTTTGTAAACGAACTGATTGAACTTATCATAACTGCTTATAGGGTACAGCAGCGTGGCAGCCGTCAAGTTATTTGACACTTGACAAAATGATAGGCATCATCCAATAGATCTCATTACTTAATTTTATAACGTTACGATATATTACGAATCTTCGTCATTATAGATTTTATTTACACGTGCGTTACTAGTAAGATAAATGTTTGATTACATTAAACGCACTTTGTTAATTTAACAAATTATTTGTGCAGTTCAGTAGTGATAAGATATGTCCTTTAGTCTTGTGTTAATAAGAAATCTTTATATGTTCATGTTGACATATAAAGTTTTACGCGCTTATATCAGTATTTTAGCAGCACACGGAAAAAAAGTAAATAATAAACATACAATTTATTAAATTCGAAACTTGTTTTGCATTAATTTTTTCATTTATATCTAAATATTCAACCTTTTTTTTTGTGTGTGTGTGTGTGTGTGGTTTGTATCAGGACTTGGTTTAGTGGTACAAAGAAACCAGCAGCCGTCTTTAAAGACGACTAATATTCGTTCGTACGTTTATAAATGAAATATTTAGATATTTAGTTAAAACGATGAAATAACTATGTGTTGTAGAAGTTCCGATCCCGATGCGGAAGATATAGGTCATAAGTGGTCGTTAAGTGCGTTGCTTAAGTACTTACGAGCCGAGAATCAAGATGTCGAACTTTTAATGAATAGAATTGAAGATGTTATCATCAAGGCGATCCTAGCAACAGCTCCCTCTATAGTCACCGCTTGTAAACTTTTCATTCCCGATCCACAAAACTGTTTCGGTAAGCTAAGCTATCTTAAAAACTGCACGATATCGTAAATATTTTATTTTATTTTTTTTACTTTTTATTGACATAGATATGTCTTGGTTACTAGTCGTCGTTCTGAACATTTTATATCTTACGATTGGGATCATTTTAAAAATTCGTCTGTTCGTCCATCGGTCACGAAAAAATTTTCCACTTTTTATGCAACATTTTAATTTTTGTTATACGTCGCAATATTTTAAACGAATGAAAAGATCTGTGGTAGGTAAATGTTTTGCCACATTGTAATTCAGAAATATGAACACATATCCACTGCATCGAAGTGGATATTCTTAAAATTTTTTAGTGAATGTTTCCTATCGAACAATGTGCGTTTTGAAATTAAACGGAAAAAATGCCCGTTTTTGTATCTGTATTTATCTCATCATCATAATATCACTGAACCATTCAGTTCGTTTATTTACACGACTCTATCCTAAGAAAATATATATATATATATATATATATTCAGCGTCAGAACTTCTGCGTATTTTAAGAATATCACACTATACGGGAACCTGAGGTTCGGATATAATAATAATTGGCCGTATTGTAAGAAAAGATTTCATATTCAACAATAACTAAAACTAAAAACTCCATATTCTGAGCAAGGGTCTCCTTCAACTTTGTGCATTCTCTTCGATCCCGGGTAATCCTCTCGTATTTTTTATTATATATAAATTTATTAATCCCGTCTTTCCGTCCCAAAAATCGCCTACCTCCTCTTCTTTAATTCCTATGTTCACTTATATTATTAAATTTAAAAATTTCTATATTCGTAAACGCATTAATTAAAAATAATTGTTTCCTTCTGAATACTTGTATATAATTACAGAGTTATACGGATTCGACATACTAGTAGATTCGGAATTGAAACCGTGGCTTCTAGAAGTTAATCTGTCACCGTCGTTAGGCTGCGATACGTTATTAGACACACGTTTGAAGTCCGCCTTGTTATCGGATTTGTTAACTTTAATCGGAATACCAGCTGTAGATCCTGTTACCAGACCTTCGACGAACAAACATCAAGTTTCGATGGTTATCAGAATTTTTGTATTTACAATTAAATTCGTATTATTTCATTAAACATTTTTCTTAAATTTTTAAAATTTCGCGGTTGCTCGAATTTTAAGAAGAAACTATAAAATAGAAATATTTTCTAAAAACAAATGCAAAATGGCAGGTTTAAAAATGAAAAATAAATATCTGTTTAAAAGAAATATATATATTTTGATTCCCGTAGTTATTTGAAATATTACTATTTTCGTTTCATACGAAATGAAGTTATTTTCATCTTAAAATAAACATGATATTTTATTCAAATTTAAAAATGAATTAAAATCGGTCTCAGATTTATATTACTCGCATTAAAGAACGATTGCAAATGTCACATACAAACCAGCTCTCGCTTTTTTATGATTTTCAAATTTTTTAAAGTGAAACTTCTATTGGCGCATTATATATAGGGAATGAACCCATAAAACGAGCGAGCGATCCAAGAGGCACAGGCAGGCCTATTCTCAAAGAGTAGTCGGGCTCCTACTCTCTTTCCCGCATGCTGTACTTAATTTTTGCATTTCTAGATTTCAGTGATACATTGTGTAATATTCGTTTATATTTTTTTATAATATATCATACACGAAATTTATTATCAGTATGTGAAAAAGTGTTGAGGTAAAGAGAAATGAAAAATACAAATATTTTTTGGACTCGTTAAAATTTTCATAACGAATTTATCGGTGCAATGAATGATTCAGGTATAAATACTTACATCAAATACATCGTTTATTATTTTTTATACGTCCATTGCGATTCTACAAAATAAAGACAAATAAATAAAATACAAGATATTTCAGGCAAAAAACAAACCATAGATAGAATATAAAAAAATCTGCAAAAAGGCAAACTTAACTGAAATACAAGATATAAAATGTAAACATTGCGTTCGAGAATTAACATATAAAAAATCAATGTAGTTTCAACGATGAGCTTGTTCCGACGAATTTGTCAGACGTAATCAAAGCGCCTGCTTTTCCAGTAGCCTCGATAGAGAAAAATTCGAGAATTCAGTGAGTTTTACGAAGTAGTTAGTTCCACCGAAAATAATACGATAGTGGTCTCCGTGGTCGAGGCATCCGAATTCTGGTGCATAATTTCTTGAAGTGTTTCTTGATTTCTGGACTGAGGGGATGTTTAACATAGGTGTGCCAGCAGCCTTCAGTATCCTGTTTCTTCATTATCTATCTCCAAGCCATCAGAGTGAAATGTGGATCCGGAGTCGATATCATCGTTAGTTCTTGTTTTGATATTACATGTATTACTTCTTCTGTTATCGATGTTGAATATGTTTTTATTATTTCTTTCTTATCTATTTGTTGAATACATATGTGTATATCCACTATTGTGTAAACCTACGCGAAAGCAATGCGATGTTTTTAACAGAATATTACTTAATTTTAATTTTTAGTAAGCAATTTTAAAAATCAGTAACGTCGATAGAATTTTTTTCATTCTAAACATATTCGAATAGAGAATATAACGTGCGTAGCATTTCACGGTTAAAAGTTTCTTATTATATTTATTATTATTAGAAAACTTTTAATAATATTAAACTATATTCTATGTTGGATCGTTTTATTTTGTTAATCACTTTGTGGAAAAAATCTTACAAGTAAAATTATTCGAACGTCGTTTTAAACTTGGATTTTTATTTTGACAACGCTAGTATATATGTCGATATGTATGTTAACGGGATACATTTTATCGCTAATCTTCAATCGGAAGTATACACAATTCGTATGAAAATTTTCCATTTTAGTCTCAGAAAATTGGACGTGTAACCTAAATATATTAATTGTAAAATATTATATTTTATCTAAATTAACCGAGAATCTGATTTTACTTTAATTTTCTTACTCTATAATCGTATAACATCATTATATATTTAGCTTTTAAGTGATTTTATTTCACTATTACGGTGAAAATATTAAAATTTTTATTGACGTCCTCGTATTTAATTCGAGATTTTCTTAAATTAAGAAAAGTTCGAGTATTATATCGATGATTTTTTTATCGATATTCGCGCATTTATTACCGTTTTGTATTAAAATAATTTTAAAAAAACAAACTACGTACACTTACGTATTACTTATTCGAATATTTTGTTATTTCAGCCGTATCAAACGCGCTCTGCAGATTCATTAAGTAAACTTCGTAAAAAATCGTCGAACATACCAAAAGCTGCGAATCGAAACGCTATTACTTCGGACGAATTAAAGTTGTTACGAATGTTTCAACAACAGTTTAATAGAAAAGGATGTTTTATTACAATATTCCCCGGTTTAGAGACATGGAAGAAGTACTCGCCTTATTTAGGTGAAATTTGATTTGCTAATTAATTTTTAATTTCCGCGAAACATACCTAATCGTCTGTACGATTATTTTCGTTCTTATTCGCGTACGCGTAAAATAGCATAATTTAACTTGAATATTCCGTAATTGTAAAGATTTTATTTATTTTCGCAGATCCAATAACTGGAATACCGTCATTCGGTTTACCGCAGATAGGCGTTAGCATGCATACTCATCAAAATTACAACAAACTGATCCACGCTCATTTTTATCCTAAATCGTTTACTCACAGAACTGTATCAGCTTCGATGACTAAATCTTTACCATCCCTTTGTCGAATTGATCGATTAAAACGTTACGAACGTGCTCTCGATAAAGGATATAAAATGTTATTGGAAGATCAATCGTCTAAACAGACATGTATGTACAATGATCATCATTAAATTTTGACGATCGTTTTAAATTAAATTTTGTCTATAAGAATACTCGTTTAACCGATAATTAGGAGGGAAAAATTAGATAACATATAGAAAATTAGTAGAAAAGAAAATTTTACAAATGTTTAGGCAATTTTTACTAATAAATATATAGACTAAAAAAGGATTTAAAAAATATATATATATCGAATTAATCTCCATTTTGGAATAATGTTCATTTCGTAAGCGATTGAATGATAAAATTGATTTAGAGAATAGGAAAGAAAAAGAAATTAATAGTTTTTATATACATACGTTTGAGTGTGTAAAAGAACCGTTGACAGACAGCAAACTTCAATGATTAGTTGCAGTTATCGCATTAATTTGTAGCATTTCTTTTTTCCCGAAATAACAAGTTTTTTTTTTTTAGTTTTAAATCGATTCGTATAGATTTTCTTTTAAAGAAACTACTCTTCGATTTTCGTTGCATATCTGAAGTATTAGCGCTGGTATCATATGCACCCGGAGAATTTCAGGAGTCCTAGATCAGATGTGAAAGGTTCAGTAAATGCATAAATCGCAAAATATTACGGATGTGGACTTAGACGAGAAATTTTACTTAGTTCTATATATAGAATAATAATGGATATTTGAAATTTAAATTGAAAAAAAGAACGAAAGTTGCCGATTACTTACATACTATCTGTTTTATGTAAAAGAGTTTTTCTGTTGAAAAATTATTGGTTTTTGTTGTTTGTTTTTTTATCACACTATTATATTTTAATTAATGGAACTAAATACTTTTTTGGTGGGGTTTTTATTTTGACCAACGTTAAGGCTGTCGTTTCATTCTATACGGATAATTTACAAAGTTTTATTACTTTTATCGTGGGTGCAATGTTGCCCCTTGTATCTTTGCTTTTCATAAAACTGGCTCTGAAATCTAATTTTCGTTTATATATATATATATATATATATATATATATATCAATTCGGTTTCAGAAGAAGCAAAAACGCACTATACTCTCCCTACGTCTGATAATTGAGAAAGCTTTGGAAATAGGAAAGACAGTATACATCGCTTTTGTAGATATAGAGAAAGCTTTCGACTATGTGGATTGGAATATATTATTTAATTCATCGAAGGAGCAAGGTATAGACTTCAGGGATCGACGGTTGCTTTTTCAAATGTATACAAAAATCAATCTGTAGTCATAGGTGACCAAAAAGCAAAGATAGGCAAAGGAGTACGCCAGGGTTGCAATCTCTTACCGTTACTTTTTAATAGTTACACTGAGGGGGCAATGGATATTTATTTAGAAAATAAAAGTAATACTGGAATAAAAATTAACGGTAAAATATACAATACAATAAGATTTGCTGACGATATAGCAGTAATAGCGGAAACCGAGAAAGGGCTGCAAGAATCTTTAAACGTGTTAAGTCAAGCCATACAGGACAAATGCAAAATGAACATAAACACCAAAAAAACTCTAAAGTCATGGCTCGTAGCAAAAATGGAAATCAGACGCTAAATATTACCTTGAACAACCGGAATATTAGCCAAGTAACAGAGTTCCCCTATTTAGGAAGTATAATATCGTCAGACGGTCGAAGTGTAAAAGACATAAGAAGAAGAATAGCCCTCGCGAAAAACGCATTCATAAAAAAACCGTTCCTGATATCAAAGAATATGTCATTAAAAACCAGAAAACTTTTCGTAAAAAGCTTTATTTGGAGTGTGGCTCTATATGGAGCGGAAACGTGTTTGAAAAGAGAAAACGATAAGCTCCAAGTGTTCGAAATGTGGTGCTGGCGCAGAATGCTGAAAATACCTCGGACGAGTAAGATTACCAATGATGAAGTTCTACAAGAGATAAATGAGAAATCGGAGATACAATAAAGAAAAGAAGAAATGAAATGGTTGGGCACTTGATCAGACACTCAGAATGGATAACAACATTAATTGAAGGGAAGATGAACGGAAGCCGAAGTAAAGGAAGACCTAGAATTGGATATATATGGAACAAATAAAAAATGGCGAAAGTTATGTCGACATAAAAGCACGAATGTGTTCACGAAGACGGATTTAACATGGCTATAAATTATTCAAACCCACCAACCGTAAGGTTGAGGAGAGAAAGAAGATATAGATATATATCACGATACGTCTGTATAAACCCACTGCTGGGTGTAGGCATTCCCTAAACTTTTCGACTCTTCTCAGATCCAATTGTTTCCTACTCATTTAACAATATAATCTCGCCATCTAGTCACAGGACTTCCTCGCGGATGTCACCAATTGGCCACCACTGTAATACTCGCGTAGTCTATTTTTCATCCTCTTGTCTTGTCAAATCTACGGCCCATTTTCATTTTAACTTAACGATCCGCTCCACTGCGTGTACGATTAGTTGTTGTTTTAGCCAGTGGTTGTCTCCTTTATTTATATTTTTATTCGACGATAAGGAGGCGTGCAACAATTCCGGCTGCCCATTCTGGTCTTGGCTGCTCTGGCCTTTCTTTTTTCGTACTGTCATGTTCGAGGGATGGTAGCCTGATCACCCGTGCTGGTTAAGCAAATTGATAATGCACAGTTTTAATTTCTATCAAGGTTTGTTTCCTTAGCCTTAAGCTTGCGAGCTGCTACCGAGGAGATAGGGGTGTGAGGTTCTTACAGCGATCAAACTTCGCTGAGTGTGAGGCGATCGCAAGATTTTACAGACTTTTAACTAGCAGTCCCTCAACCTGTCCATCTGTATCCTATCGTCTCATTCCACTGTCACTATTGGAATCATCTGCCCGAAACTTTACATAAGTAGCCGCTCTTAGTCCGCGATTGCTTATTCGACGGACGTCTTATTCGCAGCTGACCTACATATCTGTAGCCGTTCCGCTCTCCGGATCCTTGAAGGGAGAGATATATAAGTATTTTCGATATGGTTCTATTTTCAAATATCAGGTTTCGGGTTTTTTCTCTACTGCCGTTTTTAAATGTTTCCCAGTAGTATCTTCCTCCGATCTTGCCTTGTATAGAAAGGTGAATACTATATTGTTTCGGTTGACGAATTATGTATCCAAAATATTTTAATTTTCTGTGCTTAACAACTTTTACTAAGTTATAATAGTTTAATCGATTCAATACTTTGCAGTTACGTATTTATTCGTCCATTTTATTTTAGGTATTCTACGATATAGCCATATTTCGAACGACTCTTACTTCTTCCCTAATGTCTTTTTCAATATCCGACTTCCTACACCTTATAGTAATACCGAAAATACGTAACATTTTATTAATCTTATTTTTAAGTCTATATTGATAATCTTACTGCGCAATATTACTTTTAATTTTAAAAATGCGTTATATATAAAACATTCAAGTTTGTGAAATATATGCTTCATTAAAAGAAAATGCGCAAAACAATAAAAAAATATGCTCTCGCATGATAGTATTTAAATAATAATAAAAATAAAAACGTGTATATTCTATACTGCTTTATAAAAATATTGATCCTAGTTGCCGATTTGACTTTCAGCATAATTATCCAAGAGTCATCGTGCGAATAACGTTATATTATATTATCTATTTTTTTTTAAAATAAAAACGGAATTATACTTGACCGAATTGTTTTTTTCTTTCCTCTTGTCGTTTTTTAATTTTTTGTTCTTCATTTTTTCTTCCTTGAATAACAACGGTATTTTATTTCTTTTGTAAACGTTTGTGCGAATACAGAAAAAATAATTTTGAAAAAAGTGATATCGTGTTTTATGCAACTTTTCGAAGCATTATATTAAAAATTTATACGCTGATTGAAATCGTTTCGAATTGGTGTGAAATGTAGTGATTTTATAAAAAAAATAAATAAACAAGGAAGTAGTTAAAGTCACTAATTTTGTATTGAAAGATACAAAGCTGCTTTTCTGCTATTTAGGCCATTTTCAAACGTACATAAAAATAAAAATGAATAAAGAAAGTAATAACAATAATGAAAAATAAAATGTAAGAAAATGATTCAATTGAGTGTACTTATAAATTAAGTATTTTCTTGCATTTTATTTTGATTTTTTTTTTGTTTTTATTTTTTTATTAACGTACACTTGAGAAAGGCTTATATGACAAAAGTTTTATATCTTTCAGTACAAATTTAGTGATTTTAATTACTTTTTTATCGTTTACTAATTCTAACAGATAATAATATCGTTGAGCGATCAAGGAAAAAAAAATTAATTAAACAAGAAATGGTGAAGTATATTCAAGCTAATTATCGCTTAAGGTAAGTTTTTCCGAAAACAGTGAAATTCGTTTGTAATATGTATAAACTTAAATCCGTACTTATAAACGATTATGTATGAGAATAATATTAACGTAATATCGAAGTTTATCGATTTCACGCGCCTAAACTTGGATCGATGATTCATTTAATATTCAAATCGCGATCCCTGTAAACGTATAATTAATTTTTGTTTGTTTAAGCCAAAAAAATTACAAGTTTCATACATAAATATTACATGTATACAAGTTTTTAACGGTTTTTTAAATTTTGTTTATCATTTTAAATTGTTCTATTTGAAATTTATATTTCTTTACGAATTTTGCCATCGTTATTTCGTGAAGTAAGTTTTAAAAAATTAATTTATTTATCTTTTCTGTTATGTTAGCGTTACATTCACGTCATGTAATATTTTACTTTGTTCACACAAATTTTATATATCACGATGCGATTATACTGCTGGATGTAAGTATTCCACTTTTCTTTCCATCTGTATCGATCACAGGCCTCGTTTATCCATTTCACACCGGCTGATCTTTGTATATCGTCCGGCCGACCGCGACTTCTGCGTCCTTCCTCTTGGAGGCCATTCTGTTATTCGCTTCGTCCACCTGTCATCGTTTTTTCTTGCTACATGACCTGCCAAATTTCATTTTAACTGCGCTACACGTCCGACTACATCCGACAATTTAGTCTGCTGTCTTAGCCACGTGTTGGTTTTCTGGTTTGATATCTTGATGCCCAATAATTATTCGTGTGCTCTCTGTGTCACTGCAAGTTTCTTAACGATATACTTCGCTAGACTTCATGTTTCCGCTCCATATGTAAGCACTGGAAGGATGTACTGTTCGTATACTTTCTTTTTTAAGTTATAGGTATATCTTTATTATTGAGGACAGTACTCAACTTTCCAAAAGCTATCCACGAGAGATACGTTCGTCTTAATTTCCTTACGCATCGCTTCCCAGTATCTGGTCATCTAGTTTTATTTGTAACTTTTGAGGTATATTTGTCATGGCCTTCATTTTTAAATATTTATAATCAACACAATGTCTTCAGCAAAACGCAAGTGACTGAATATATATATATATATATATATATATATATATATATATATATATATATATATATATATATATATAAGTTTCAAAAATAAGGCGATGACTGAATTATAGCAACATTCGTGCAAAAATATTCTATTTAAATAATGCTTAGTAAAATAATATAGTTATTTCCTAAATAATCTTTTTCCAACTTTTCCGTATTATTTCCTATAATGTGACAAATATTTTCATATATTTGGATTTCTCTTTCATAAAGGAATTATACCAGCATTACGTGTATCGTACGATATTTTTTCCTGTCCTATTGATTATATATTATGTAATTATTTTACCTAACTATATTAATGTATAATTTTATTTTTATTTTTTTTTAATCAGCTCCTATCAAGAAAAAGTTTTATTTTGCGAATATTTGCATCATATTTTGAAAAAACTTAAAATGAAATCCCACGGAACTTCTGCAATTGAAGTTGATGGTGATGTCAGATGTAATAATATATTAAGATTTTTGGATAAGTTTTCAAGCAGTTTAAGCGAACCGTTGCAATTTAAGGTATATTTTAAAAGCAAATCGTTTGCATGCGTCATTTTGTTTTATTTTAAAACCATTTTATATTACGGTTTTTATCGAATTCCTATTTAATATATAAAATAATCGATGTCGCATTTAAAAACGATCGATAACAAACACGTAATAAATGTAGTATATATGAGTGTTTATATATTAAAATTATATAAATAAGTGTTTGTTAATAATTTATTGTTATCCAGCAATAACGGGGTAAAATTGTGTAATTGTTCACTTTAATAATGAGCATTATTTATAATTAACGAATATACGGTTAATTTCTACATACTCCCCCTCATATGTAAAATTTTAAACGATAGTTTAATAATACAGAATCCTCGTTTTACTTTTTAATTGAACTATTACCTCCGAAATTTAGATGATGTCTCCGAAATATTGTTCGCGTGTAAAATAATACCGTTTAAATGCGAAAATTACAGCGATTCGTTAGAATTGATATTATAATAGGTTTTGCTCGAGTTCATTAAGAAAATATGAAATTTTTAGACGATTAATTATGAAAATTATTTAGCATACTATCAATATATTACATAAGCTTCATTCCAAAATCAACATTGAACTAGAATATAATGATACCTACTTGGGACCCTTGATCTACGTGATCATTTTAGCATCAACCTTATGCGATTGCCTCCAGCGTTGTTACACACACACACAAAACGCGATACGTAAAAAGTTCCACATCACCCAATGGCTGACAGTGAGTCGATACTATGGAAAGACACCTACTCTCCCATACATGCACACACATTCACATTTACATACTTACACAGGACTCAGATAATAGTTAATGTAAAGAAGGGATGCGCTTGGTTCTAAGTATTATCAGAGCATCGACAATATGCTGATATGTAGGAAATAGTTTTAAAAAATCTTTTAGGATAATCGCAAAACTTTTCGACTGTTAAGCCATTATCAAGTGATTATAAAAAATATTACATAGATATATAATTTACAAAAGTTATCAACGTGATAAAACAAAATTTTTAAACAATCTGATCTGATAGCGAATTTGGTACACAACACAATCAACAATGAGCAATATAAAATTTATACATAAACAATAACACAATAGTAAATAAAATATAAATATCCAACAAGATGATTATCGGAGTAAATTCTATATTTACTGTTCTTTTTTCTTCTTCTTTTTTAAATATGTAAATAAGCGTTATATTTTCAGGTAAATTAAAAGCATTTTTGCTTTTCCGTTTCCAAACTAATCTTTGGAGTGTAAAAACGACTTTCTTCAAAATGAGAATGAGAGATTGCTATTTAAAAAATAAATTTAGCGACGTCTTTATTGTTTTTCTTATTAGCAATCGCTTAATAAAGAATTTCTTTAAATTTTCTAAATATGATACTATTATCGCTTCGTGTTTTTTATTTCCCCAGAAAGTTAACTGTAACTTAAGAGGAAACGATAAAATAGCAGTTACAGCGAAATATTTGACTGATTTCATTTTGGAATATAGTAAAGATGTAGAGAAAAGTCGAATTTGCGCCGACGAAAATACCGATAACGTTAACATTATACCGGAGAAGATCTTGTCGCACTTTTTGCAGATGTGTTCGTAAGTATATTTCTCATGTACAAAGAGCGAATACAATTTAAAAAAATTATTGAAACACTTTTCATCGTTATATACAGTTCGATGCCTATTAAATTGTTATTTCTAATTATCGCGGTAAGGTATATAATAACGGCACGCAACGTATGTTTAAGCATTAACTGCTAGAAGAAATGGTGGATATATTTATGAATTAAAATCACGTTGTCGATTGAATAACGCAAAATAGTTAGCTTGACGTCTTTCCCCATTAGCGTTGGATGTCGTTTATATTGAATCGACTTCTTTTTCATTAAGGTTTATATATAGGATGACCACGGACAGTTTTTTGTTTTTAGAATAACTCAAAAACTACTCGACAAAAATTTTTTAATGAAATTTTATTTAACAATAGAAAACAAGAGATTAGTGTAACACTCTATCGTTCAACTGACCGTCATTTGTAGCAATACATTCATTCAATCTTTTTACAACATTTTCGAACACAGATCGCTGAACTTTTGAAATTTCTTCAGAAATCCAGTGTTCAGGTCGTCCATATCTCGTGGACGTGTTTCGTAAATTTGGGTCTTACGGTATCTCCATACAAAAAAAAAAAAAAAAAAAAAAAAATCTACAGCGATCTAATCTGGCGTGCGCGGCGGCCAAACGAAATCCGTGCGACGCGACAATATTCTTTCAGTCTGCGAGCATTTCTGCCGAACAGTGACACGTCGCACCATATTGTTGAGGACTCAGAGAAGCCAAAACGAGTAATCATTTCGATATAGCACATTCTGTTAGCAGTACCAGTGAAAAAATAAGGTTCCACTATTCACCACTTCACCAATCCAGCCCAGACGGTTATTCACTCAGTGTGTGATGGTTTCTGTTCGATTAGATTCGGATCAGTAGGGGCAGTTCTGTTTTGTTTACGAATCCGGATAGCTGAAAATGAGCTTCAACGCTCATCAAACGATTGTTTAAATCTTCGTCTTCGATTTTTTTCAGAATCGTTTCAGTAAAAAATGTTCGTTGTGCATGGTCAGTACTTTTAAATTCCTGAGTTATTACCAGTTTATAAGGATCAAATTTCAAGTCTTCCAGCAATATACGGCGATCCTCTAGACAGGTTTAAAGAAGCAGCGTGATACGAGCAGAACGTCCGGGATTCCGAATTATCGCTGTCCGAACTCGATCAATGTTTGTACCGTTTTTGTTTTGTTTTGTTTTTTTTTTTGTCCAAGACGTTTTTTATCCGTTGCAGAAGCTGTTTCTCGAAAGTTTTCATCCCACCTTTGAATTGCGAAATGATACAAGTTTACACTGCGTAACTGAATTCTTTTCAAAACGCTCTTTCTACTATCGTGATAGATTCACGCCGAAAATAACGTTTCACGAGAAACGCGTGCTCCCCGTTATAGGATGCCATTGTAATAACTGAAACTGGACAAAAATAAATTTCTTTTGTGTACGCTAATCGTGGAGCACGCGGTTTATACGTTGTAGCACTGTTACCAAATGCGCTATTCAAAAAACAATTCATCTTCCCTGAGTCATCCTATATTACATTTGTCTATAGTTAAGAGTGAATTTTGATAGTTTTTTTGTCGGTATTAGAATTTTTCGTTCGCGATTAAACATAACCTTTGAAAATATCTGACATATTTATTTATTTATTTAACTTTCAAATTGGTACGAATTTATAAAAGTGTTGCATTATGTACGATAAACTAAAATTTACTATTTTAAAAATTATATGAAATCATTCGCCAATTTTCCAGAATATTCATTCAAAATTTATTACTGAATACGTCGAAATTTTAACATTATCCTTTAAAAAAATGGAGTATACATTTATGTTTAAAATGTTTTACTTAAATACTTTCTATCATTTTATGCAATTCGATGATGATTAAGTTTATATTATTAAGTTAATGGAGGGAAGATAAATAACCACTAGGCGACATCTATGTATTTACTTTTTTTTATAATTATTCAAATGTACAGCTACTAAAATATTCGTTATACTACTTTACTAAAATAAAAATTTATGTAATTGAAGAAGTAGAACAATAACATATAACTGCCGGCGCGGTATTATTTTAAAGTCTACAGAGAAATCAGGAAAAGTCCTGACAACGTCAGAAGGATATTCTATTGATGATACATTATTTTGGAACATCATTGTACATACACGAATTTATATAATATGTTATATAAAAACTTATATGAGTTAACTTATTAATTTTAAATAAAATATGATAAAACTTATTATAATGTATTAAATAAATACGATGACGAAATTTATATTTGTTACAGCGGAAATGAATTAGAAGAAATTTTGAATCTCAATTCACAGATTAATAAATCAGAAATTTATAGTTTTAAAACATCAGATTTACATAAATTATCTTACTTATTTAAATAACATTAATAATATCTACGTTACTTTATTAATTTATAGAATAAAAATCACGTGAATGTTTTAAGTGTGTCTGTGTATGTTTTGAAAATTGGTAATTTTTTATTACGCATAATTCGTGCTATCAATTCATCGTGTGCTGCATTCAGCTCGTTTAAAAATACGAAAATTAAATTATTCCAACGTTCATTTTAAGTGTTAAATTAATTAAAGATAATAAAATATTATTACCAACGAAACATAAACTCTACTGTAATTTTTGGGTCAATCAATTTTTCTTTAAGTTCGCAACGACGATTAAATCTAATGTATGAATATTATTTTTGTTAGAGAACTTTCAACCTAATCAAGTTGTTAACATTTTGCATTCAGCTAAAAACGGAATATGTAGATCATTTCATATAATTTATTTATTATTATTATTATTATACGGGCGCCGGCTGCACAAACGAGCCATATGCGCCCACAGGCTCACTGTGGTCCTAGATCTGATTTAAGAGGCTCAGTGAATCCAGGAACAGAACACATTATGAATATGGTCAGTAGATTCAGATAAAAGTTGAGATAAAGAAGGAGGAAGGCTGTGCTGGATTCTTAATGTTATGAGAGCATGACAGGATGTGGGGTATGAGCAGTTGAGACATTTGGCAAAAGGGACAGAGTGGCGGGTCTCATGAAGAAGATAGGAATGGGTAAGGTTTGAGTGGGATATACGGAGTCTTGTAAGGATAACATTTTTCTTTCTTGTTTGGAAAGGAAATGGCAGTTGGGATAGTGGATTAGGTTTGATTAAAAGGAGGTGGTTTTGTTCATTAGACTTCCATGCACGACACCAAGATTTAGTTACGAGAGATTTCAGGAAAGCTTTAACGTCACTATAGAGAGAGAGGCGAGCGGAAATGTGTGGAAGCAAAGACGCCTCTCTGGCAGCTCGGTCAATAGCCTCATTTCCAGGAAGACCGATGTGGCTGGGAATCCAAATGAAAACTGTGGAAACTTGAGATCTAGTAAGGAAGTCATGGACAAGCAGAATGTGTTGTAGAAGTGCATTATCCGTATATAGGTTGTGGAGAGATTTTAAAACATTGAGTGAATCAGAAAGAATAAGGAATTTAGAAGAAGACTGCGTCATGGATAGGGACTCTAGACACTTGAATATAGCAAAGGATTCAGCTGAAAAAATGGAACAGGATTTAGGAAGTCGAAAGCGATGAGTGACAGGGGGTACCGAGAAGGCAGACCCCACACGCCTACTCGATTTAGAGCCACCAGTAAAACAGCACACAGTGTCCTTATATTTGGAGATTTCAAGAGCAATATAGTTTTGAAGTATATGGGGTGGGCATAAAAGCTTGGAAAGGTGGATAAGTTTCAAGTTTATATGGAGTGGTTGTAAAATCCAGGGTGGGGGTTAGTATATATTGGAAGAAGAGGGGGGATTAAGAATGAATGTGTTAAATTGAGGAAATAATGATAAGAATTTATTATAATAAGCATACAAAAATTTAAAATAAAAAATCAGCGTTTTCATAAAGCTTTTCCCAGACTTCATAAAATGTTGAAATCGCGAAATTTTATTTGTAGTTTTATTCTTATATTAAAGTAAAAGAAATGTCTATTAATATCCTTCACGCATTTTCGTTGGTTTAATGTGGTTTTATGTTATATATATATGTATATGTGTGTGTGTATATATAAAAATATTTATATATATACTTTATTAAATTTAGAATTATTCATTATAATATTTGCAAATAATTTTTTTTAATGGGTGTCACATTTTATTGACACATAAAGCGCAAAATCGGTGGTTTCCTAGTCGGTATAATAGATAGTGCAATATTTTCACATTTTAGTATCTTAAATTTTACGTTTGTTCCTTTATGTTTATTAGGCATTTGTGATTATTGAGTATTATTAACTATTAATAGTTAAAATTTTACGTAGTAAACATTTCCACTGATTTTTAAATATGTCCGATCTACATTTGGAAACTTTTTGTAGTACAAGTCAAGTCGCCTAATAATTTGAAAATATTTAGCGTCAGTTTCTTATTAGTTTTATTGGTAATCATAATATTAATGATGTCTACTATTTTTATATTTTTACGCAATCCTTTAATATTTTCAGTATTACACGTAACTCGCCATTTTAAATGTTACATTTTACGCATTTCCATTCCTTTCACACGGTTGACGTATCAGTACTTTTTATATGTTATACTAAATTTAGTATTTTTTCGGTGGATAAAAATTTTATCGATTATATTTATATGAAAATAAAATGCGCATTTTTTTTTAATGATCTCCGTGTTATTTCATTTGGTCAGTTTCTCCGGTTATATATATTGTAATTAAGTATAAAAAAGTGTTTAAGTGACTGATTAAACAGACTGAAAGAGACTACATCTGCAAATGCACTAGTGAGTATAAGAAGCTTTTTTACCTAACAATGAATAATGAAATTGTTAGCAATATGAGATAAAGATTCACATGTATCGAAGTTATACAATTGTGTAAGTTTTATGCCGAATGATGTATTATAACGTATGATATGTAGAAATTTAGTTTTTGTGTGATAAACGTTACTACGAGGAAAATACTTTTATAATGTTGTATATAACCTGAAAAAAAAGTTATATTATGTGATCTTTGTAATAATTAATCAAAAAATTATTTTCGTTTTAAAAAATTAAATTAATATGTACGGTTATTATTTATGCGTTTAAATTAAGAAAATATGTTTAAAGTACAGATAAAGAAAATATATAATGAGTAACTTTTATAATGCTATAGTTAGTTATTTTCTCTATCCTTCATTCCTAAATAGATTTATGCTTCGTCTAAGTTTATTTTTGTTGATTATGAAATATACTGTACTAAGACATGAATTTAAACCGATACGCATATTAAAGCAGTTATTGTTTGCTCAAAATATGCACTTTCAATGGAAATACAATAGTTTGTATCTTTCCGTTTAACCATATGTGTATATACTTAGCTAATATGTAGTCGTAGAAAGGGTAAAAACATTAAGTTTGCCATATCAGCTGTTATTAGTAATAGTAGTAAAAACGTAGAAAATATAGTTACTAATATGGAGGTTATTGTTTGTGATTTTATCATTTTTTCAGTTCTATGGGTTCCACACATAATACACACGTCGCTTACAAAACTTATTTTTTATCTTAAATTGTCGTTCGAGTCACGTTGCAACTTTTATAGTGATTAAACTGTGTTATGATGTTGTCTTGTTTATAATTCATAAAATCACTACTCTCCGATATATCATCATGCAATTGAATCGGAATCAGATGTGGAGATTTATATCAATTTTGATGAAGAATTATTTTTTAAAATCTGTTTTATAAATAAAATTTAATGTAAAAATAAATCTAAAACTAAAATTACCCTTGGCTAGTGAAATATGTATATCAAATTGTAAATTGTCGTTATACGAATACTTCAGGTAATTTGTATGAACGACACTACGAAGCCACAAAAATGAAAATTATGGCCAGAACAAATCTCATTCGCAAATTAACTTGAGCAAAAGCCACAGATACTTCGAACTTCGGCTATGGCGCTCTGTTTAATATGCATGCCCGGTATGGAATCGTTCAGCACACTCCAAAGCGTGTAGAATCGTAACGGATTGTCTTAAACCAACACAATTAGGACAAAATATCAGGAGGGATGTGGCAGCAAAGAGCTAGAAGTGGAAAACATCTCACGACAATCGTCACCCACATTATGGATACACGTAACTGGCTGATAGACGACTAAAATCTAAATGTAGCTTTATGAAGATAACCGAGAAACCAAGGAATTCAGACTGGATCCAAAATCTTAATATACTTCCAGCAGACAGAGATTTGAATTACAACTTGCGGAAAACTTTAAATCGCGTTCGAAGATGTGGCGAAATTCAGAATAATGAACACCTGTTTAACTGTAGCATAATTGGGAAGTTTGATTGTGACAAACTATATGAACATATTGATGAACGAACATTAATTTTTCTGAAATACTGGACGAAGAAATGACTATAATAACCGACCGGATACGATAATAATAGTGATAATATGTAACATTTATTGTGTATGCTTGATAATGACGTAACTGTCGAAAAGCTTTGAAATAGAAAACTTTTATAATGATTAAACTGTGTTATGATTTTGTTTTGTTTATGATTCATAAAAAAAACACTACTCTCTCCCATATATCAACATTTAAATAATCAGAAATTTAATATGTAATTACAGGGTTAAATCTTACCAAAATTTTTTTTCTATTTTAAATATTTATTTTGCGCACTAAATAGCGCAGTGAATGCTTTTAAAATAAAATTTGATTTTATAATTAACAGTTTGCACTTATAACGTTCGTTATTTTATTTATTAGTTTATAAGTTTTTAAAGAAATTTCACAATTATAAAAATTGCGAATATAAATTAATTAGACTGTTTATGCAATCACAATGTACTTTATACATTAATAACGGTATAAATTTATTTTTGTGGATCTTTTTATATAAAATAATTTGTTTCGGGTAATCTTTTTTTTTGAGTTGCGTTATTTTTTTTATTTTCTATTTCTCATCGTTTCATATAATTCCTATTTATACCATTCAATAACGTAATGCGTAATGTTCCTTTCGTGTATTAATGCCACGGTTCTAATTATTAATAAATGACAGAAAAAATGTCGTTCAACAACGCTGTATTTCTTTATTTGTGGACCTCAAATATAATGCAATGAAATTACAAGCACAGTTCTTACACATTTATTATAAAACTTTTGATCGTAGTAAACGAGTAATTTATACTCGACTATCTCGAAAACGCCTCTGACAATTTGGATGAATTTTGTACATATATGTAATTTACTTAGTAATTGAAAATGGCCTGTATGGATTACGAATTATGAAATTGTGGGTCCGACCCCGAGTATAATAAAAATGTTGGAAATTCCGATTTTTTTGTTAATCGTCTTTTCCTTTATACTTATTTGAATCCACGTTGAAAATTTCAGCTTGATCATGTTATAAACTTAGAAATTTGGTTTTTAATGCATATATATTGGTAAAAATATAGTGAAAATTTTATATCTCAGTTTTCGTTTCGAGTATTCAGGAAATTATCGTTTAATCTATGAAATAATTGTTATAATTCAAAAATATCCGTCTAAAATTCATTACAAACCAAATAGAAAATAAATAAAAATGTCTCCTTCCGATATTTGTCGAACCTGAAATTTTTATTTATAACTTCATTTTACATAACCTGAAAAAAAAAGCGCGCAGTACTTTTCGCGCCATTGTTCGTTTACATTAACCAGAAGAAAGTCCGTGCCATACTTTTCGCGCCATAATTTGCTTTGTACAATCTAGAAAATGCGTTTTCTTTCTTCGATTCGTTTTCTCGTTATAAATAATCCGCAGTGAAATTATAGTGAACGTGATATACGGCGCTCGTATATTCAGAATTTTGTTTTCAAGGCGGAATGTATCGGTAAGAATAAACTTGTTTCAGTTACATTATTATCTATACGGTATTTTTTGTTATAATCGTGTTTTTTCTTAAAATGTATCCAGATACGAATCAGAAAGGAACCACATCAATAATGTTTTTTCGAAAATGAAAGAATTATGTTGGGGAAAATAATCCGATCGAAAAATTTCAAAATTTATTTCCAATAAAACATGAAGAGTGCTCTGACATTTTTTAAGTTCTCTACGATTAAAGTAGCTATAGTTACGTATGTAACGATTTATAATAGTATGCGATTCATATCTAAACTCCGAAAGCACGATTTAAAAAAAAAAATACCGAGTAAATTTCAGTCGCCCAGGTACTTAATGTAATAGGTACAATTTTAAACATTATTCACCAGTGTTTATATCATGATAAAATGTTATATCAGAGAAAAAAATTTCAGCATTTGAAATTTCTTCATGAAAATTTTAATTGTACTATATTAAACGTAGTCTAGTGATTATGAAATTAAGTAGAAATTTTGTCAGATTTTATAATTTATACCGGTAGTGAACAAATTTAAAGTATTAGAGATTACAATTAAAGTACTGTTCTTCAATATCTGTATAAAACTTCTAACACAAGTAATTTTTCATAAGTGCGACTAGTTCTGCCCCTCACCATTATTACGATTATGAAACTTTATCCTTAACATTATAAAAAATAGGAAACATAAGAAACTTTGTCACATTCGTATAATTTCTCTCCTACGTAATAGAAGTAAATTCATTATTCTGTATTTTTCACTTCTGTTAAGTAAGACTTTTATTTTTCGGTCTTAATTTTTGCTTTCTTTTTTTCTCTAAAAGTTAATTTACGTAATAACTTCCTGACAATAAGACGTAGTAAAAATGCACGCTTTTTCTACTTATGTGCGTGCGAAGATATTTAAAATATTTTTACGCACATCATTAAAATTTCCAAGGACACGCTACCTTCACTAGCTTCTTTCTGCAATAACGTTTATTCAGTCAGCATTTATTTCTAATTTTTGATTCAAGTACAGTAGTTTTATGTTTGTTAATTATTTTTAACGAATAATTTTTCTCTTAACTCTCGTTGGGTTTAAACACGTTTCGGGTCTGTGCCTGTCGTTTCGAGATTTATATTAATTTAAAAAAAAAAATCTATTCCTAGCCAATCGGCTATCAAGAGATATTATCATGACGTGAATGGAACATAGTCCAATGACTAGTCCCTATATTAGTATCTTATGTTTAATAATTTCCATTACTATGTCAAGTCTAATGGTTTAATTCTTCTCACCCTGCGAATTTGCATCTGTGGTGAATTATTCAATATTGCAGACCAGTTATCATGATTATGCAACCGCTTTTGATGTTTTATTGCCATATTTTTAATTACGTCAGATGTGTACTCCATGCCAAGGTCATCATGTATAGTTTTGTTCCTTACATACCATGGAGCACTGACGATTAACCTAAGTGTAATATTCTGATATCTTTCTATTTTGATTATATTACTATTTTTACTGCAGCCCCATAATTTGCATCAATACCTTCATATCGGAGCGAGTATTTGATCGTACGATAGTAGTTTGTTCTTTAAGGTAAGTTGGAACTGCATTTCTATTAACCAATACATCTTTCTGGTTTTGATTCTGAGTTCAGCCCTTTTTGTATCAATATGCTTACACTATGTTAACTTTTGGTCTAGGTGCAAGGTTAGGTATTTAACATATTTTTTAAAGGACACAATTTTATTATCTATTTTGATATTTAATGGCTCTATATTATGACGATTTATATGCGTTGATTTATTTTCATTTATTTTAATTTTCCATTTCTTGCTCCGTGACATCGCTTTTTGCAACATGATTTGCTTTTGTTTGGTTAACATCCGAACTCAAGAGTGCGGTATCATCAGCAAAAGTCGCGATTAAGGATGTATCATCAACAGGTATATCACCTGTAAAAATAAGATACAATAACGGTCCCAAGACACTTTCCTGTGGAACGCCTGCTTTTATTGCATATATGCTGGATAAATCATCACCATATTTGATTTGGTAGTACCCTTCGTCTAGATATGACGAATACAAATCATAATAATGGTTTGAAAATATCTTTTTAATCTTGTACAACAGGCCGTCATGCCACACTTTATAAAAATCTTGGCTTACGTCTATGAATACGGCATCACAAAACCTTTTGGCTTCTAAATCTGATTCAATTTTATGTACCACCCTATGAACCTGTTGAACTGTAGAATATTTAGCTCTAAATCCATATTGATAAAATGGTATAAATTGGTATTCTTCAAACAAGGGAAAAACTCTTTTTAGCAAAAGGATTTCGAATAATTTAGATATCACCGGTAATAGTGAAATAGGTCTATATGAAGTAACATTTGTTGGTTCCTTATTAGGCTTCTGTATGACTGCAATCTGCATTACCTGTGCAGGATAATAAGTTAATATCAACATAGCGTTGAATGTGTACGTTAGTAATAGTAGCCCTTTACGCGGTAATTCCTTTAATACTTTAGCGGTTATTAAATCGTAACAACGAGCTTTTTTAGGGTTCATGAATTTGATTGCATTCTTAATCTCCCCTGGTGATACCGGTTTAATAGGAGGATAAGTTATTTTCATTCGATGGTGAAAGATTAAATGGACGCGGTTATTTAACATTTTAATGCGTGACGATTAATCACATTCGAATAGAAGTTTAAATTCATTTAAGTGAAAAAATTTTACTAATCCCTTCATTTATTAGAAGAAGGAAAAGTGAATATAAGTTTTGTTTTAGTTTTGTTATTTAGTATATATAAATATTCTAAGTAATTATTTGATAACGCTTTATTAGATCGCTGTGCTCATTTCTTTAATAATAAAACATTTCGGAATATATTGGGGATTTACGTAAATTAATGTTCCCACTTCCCTAAACACGAAAAAAAGTGTGGAAATTTTTTTTTCAAATGTCACTTTTCATTATTTAATATGGCCTGCCTGCTGCTCGGCTCATGGGTTGGTTCCAGTTAATTATATGTTATAAAATAATTTCGTTTATATTTACATATAATCTATTAATATTTTGCAAGACGAATTGATTCATTACTATAAATTTCCTTTTTTTTTTTTCAATTTAGTTACCGGGGACACGTTTGAGAATGAACTATGTTCCTCCACAACGCGATACTGACACTACGCTTTGCGTCAGTAGCGCAAAAAGTTAGAATTGCGTTACTTTTGCACTACCCTTTACATGATAAGGGCCTATATCTGTATTGGGTTTACGCCTGAACCAGTAAATCATTGAAATATTTACAGCAATTGTTGATTGATTATCTTGGTACAACTTCAGCCTCATGACACGAGTAAGTTGTTTATCTAGTATATTTACTTTTCATAACTTTCTGTATCTAAATAATTTTTACTAATTTTCTTGTTTGTTTCACTAAAATAAAACATAATTTATATACGGCTAAGTTTAAATTCTTTATGAGTACGATTGTTGTATGACTAGTCGGTTGCTAAGATATGTGAATTGTAAACAAAATAAGTTCGTGTTTTTAAGATCTTTCCCAATGATTAATTAGGATTAATACGAAAGTAATTCAATAGTTTTATCTCATATTGTTTTAAGACGAAAACCAATTAAAACTAAACTTTTAATTTAGTTCGATAAATTCCTTAATTTGTTTTTATCTGTAGTATGCAACATACAATTCCTTGGATTGATGCCTATTGGGAACCCAATCAAAATATTAAAACATATAATAATTGTCTAGCCATAGCAGATTTGGAATCAAACGGTGACAACAAATTAGTGTGCATAAATTTTTCTTCACAACCGGAACTAAAGGTAAATAATTAGGATACGCACACATGTTTCTTTTATTATTAACTTAGTTCATTGTAATTAATTGTATCATGTACATTTTAAAAATTATTACCCTTTTAAAATAGTGCATCTTATAATGTTCTTTTATAAAGTGCTTTAATTAACGCATTTTATTTTATTCATACACATGTTCATTATGTTACAACCTATTTTAATGTAATGTACGAATAAAAATTGTTGATTTGTCATGCTTTCATTAATTTAAAGATCAATAATTTGAACAAAGTAATATTTGTTTATAAAACCTGGAATTGATTGTATAACATTCTGTATATTTTGTATTATATAAAAATGTTTCAGAATAAATTTTCAAATAATCTCATCGTCTCATTTAGTACTGATGTAATATGTAGTTATCTTTGTGAATATTTATACAATTTTCAATTATTAACCTCGTTGTTAAAATATTTATCATATTCACTAAAACTTTTTAATATTATTTCTAATATATTAACTTTATTCTAATTGTAATTACTTATTTTAAGTCATCTATAATCTTTTTATTTGGTTTCTTGGAAAAAGTTGTAAATTACTAATAAATTAAATTTTAAATGTATTTATTAAAATTATATGTCTGTGTATATACATATATAGAAAAACTGTTGTAATGGCGACAACAACAACGGAAATATCTCCTGTAATAAGAAGAAATAGACCGGGTACAAAAGCTGCGGATTTTTGTAAATGGGCAGACGAACCGTTTGAAGAAATGGATAGCACGCTAGCGGTTCAACAATATATTCAGCAACTAATTCGTAAGGATCCTTCAAATATCGACCTAATTTTATCTCCTCCAGAGTCGCAAGATGAAGGTGTCTGGAAATATGAACATTTAAGACAATTTTGTATGGAACTTCATGGTATAGCCGTCAAGCTTCAAGATACTTGTCAACCTAACATGTGTACTCAGATGACCGCATCAGAGCAATGGATATTTTTATGCGCAGCCCATAAAACGCCTAAAGAATGTTCGGCTATTGATTACACTCGTCATACATTAGACGGAGCTGCCTGTTTATTAAACAGCAATAAATACTTTCCTAGTCGCGTTAGCATTAAAGACGCGTCCGTAAGTAAATTAGGGTCTGTTTGTCGCAGAATTTATCGAATTTTTTCTCATGCTTATTTTCATCATCGAACAATTTTCGACGAGTTTGAAAACAGTACTCATTTGTGTAAAAGATTTACTAATTTTGTTTTTAAATATAACTTGATGCCTCAAGAAAATTTAATAGTTCCGGTGTTAGAAGAAACGGAGCCACCAGCGCCTGCCGAATCTGATGCTTAAAATATTTTATTTAATGCGTAGCTCTTTAAAATTAATAATCAGTGACATTACTCTTTCGAATATTAGTTATGATAAGTGAATTTAACGGTGTATTCTATAGTATTTGTGAACGTAACTTATAATTACAGTTTTGTATACAACGTTAATGTACGTGTAAAAGCACTTGTGTTTAGTTTACAAATAATTTTAATATTTTATATATATATATTTTTATTTGTTAGTTTGATTTATTTATTTATTTATTTATTAAAGTTTAAAAAATACATCACATTATATATTTTGTTAATTCAGAGTGAATTCTGTTATTTATATGATAAAAAAAAAAAGCTACATCATCTTCGCGATTATTTAAAAATTAGTATATAATAGTCAAATATATATTTAAAGCACATCATAAAAAGTTATTTAGTCGACATAATTACACTACCTTAAACAAATAAATATCAGTTTTTAACAATAATTATCCGAAAATACATAATTGAAAATAAAAGAGTACGTTGTTACTTTTAATTATTTTTGCAGTTGGATTAAATACGTTTTTTTGATAGTAATATATTATAATAAAGAAACAGTAAATCTCTTAATAGTTTAATACCTTCAGATCATGTTGATTATAAGTAAATTTTAGTTTCGTAATTATTCCATCGATATCGATTAATTTAATTTGTTTAACTTATTTCCGGTTCTCTCGATGTATACATGAAAAAGATAAAAACAATTTGAATGGGTATCAATTTTGGAAATTAATTATAATTTATTTACAGTATCGTTCAATAACGAGATTTATAATGTGTAAATATTTTATTATATTTTCGTAGTATATATACTTGTTGTATGAAACCTAATTTTGATATATATTTAAAAATAATTTTGTACATCAACTGATCAACCTGAAAATGTAAATGTTTAAGGTTCTAAAAGTGAGTGTAGTGCTGAATCCAAAAATAAAAAATTAGTTTTACTTTTTAAAATTATATATTTGATTTGTAGATTTTCAAAGGTACATCTTTATTTGCGGAAGCAGTATTACCTGATATTCCTTGTGCTGTGATAACTGTATATACAGATATAAATGAACCGAAATTACCAGGTAATTGAGATTGAGAGTATTGATACACTTGTCACAGCACAAGACTTATTCACATTGTATGTTGTAATTCAGTCCTTATATTTGTGTTCACTTTAATTTATTATTCTTTTTTTATCTATAAATAATAAGCATGTCAGAAAATTTACTGTATGCATAATCACAGTAGTACATGTAATTCAAACATATTTGTACAATTACGTATTCTCTATGCTTTTCGTGTGTGTATATATATATATAACGTCGAATTAGTAGCTTAAAATGTAATTTAATAAATTGTGTGTAATATTAATACGTTTATATATGTAAATGTATTTTTGTGTCCAAATAAAATTGTTTTCTTGAGAGTCTATAAATAAATGAATGCTCTATTTTGTATATTTTCATTTATTAAATTTAAATTTGGTATATTGTTGAAAAACGCAGGCTAACTTGATTTCGCATATTTTGTACTTGTTTTTAACTTATAATTTCTTTATTAAATATTATTCATTAGTCCTTAAATTCGAACGAACCAAATAGTTTTTGTATACTTTGAAGGAATAAAATGTTATGTAATTTCTAAATCAAATGTCTTAATTCCTAATGATTTGTAAACAATGAATTTTCTTTTTTATTAATTTGTTTCTGTTATTGTTAGGTTAATAATTAGCAGAATGTTTAAAATTTAAATCTTTAAGTTTATCGTGCGGAATACTCCTTATAATAGTAACAGAATAGAATGTCTACTTTCATCATTCAAAATTTAGAATTAAAATGTGTATATTATTTACCGAAATTAAAAACAAATTATACCATTCGTTAAAATGGCATCGTGAATATATAATTTATATTAATTTGAGTATCGATAATTATTTTTATTCTTTGATTAGAGCTGTATTTAACTCGTAATATTCGATTTTACATTTGAACATTTATCTAGAGACATTTTTTTGTTCTATGGGTAAGTAGGGTACAGTACTGACTTAGGAAACAAGTAATTTATAATATTAAATTTATATGTTCAAAGAGTGTACTTGAAGTATCAATACACTTTAATTGTATTTATATACTTGTTTTTATTTTAGTTTGAAAATTTTACTAATCAGAGATATATTTATACCAGTTTTTAGAAAGTAGGTAACAAATCATTTCATTTACATACTAATGTATGTAGATGAATTAATATAGTCTTTAAAATTATCTCAATTTAAAAAAACACGTATTACACTGTAATTAGTCTATATTTACATTTTCCTTAATCAACTATTTATAAAGAGAATGTTACGCGTTTAAAGGGATGTAGATACATTCGCACATATTACTAAGTAAACGGGTTTTTTTAATTACCTTTGGTAGCATAATTTTTTAAAACGCCAATGTAAAAATGCAAATACGTTTTTTATTAAAGTATAAATGAGGTATGGTGTAACGAAAGATATATAGATATGATTTACATAGCTATAGTGATAGCGAATGAAGTAGTATTTAATATGGTACGAGGTGATTGTGCATTCATATTGTCTTAATTTTTACATTTCGATATGGGAATTTGGTTTTCTACATAGAAAAAAAAAACTGTTGTGTGTTCAACCGAATGAAATGGACATATTTTATTTAAAATAGTAATGTTTTGGTCGTGATCAACTTAATACGACATGCGCCTCTAACATTTGGTAAGTAACCTATTTTAATTACTTTTAACGTGATTTCGAACGTCCAGATGATTGTCAAAAATACGTTTCAAACATGACATAATTGGTTAAAATTAGATATTTTTTTTAGGAGTCGCTGTAGCATGCGGTTCTCAGATACTTATATACCGAAATGCTCGACCATATTTTAAGTTTTCTTTACCACTTCTGGATGGAAATGATGAAGAAATTAGCAATTTGGAGACAGACATATGGCGTCAAAAGTCTGATAGTCAACAGTTGGTGCGCTTATTACAAGAACTTAGTTTGGAACACGGATATTCTAATTTGAGTTCCCCGTCTCAACAATTATTGGTAATGAACTCTGATCAGCGTGAAAAATTTTTAAGCTCAAATGGTCACATAATAATTAAAAATCAGGTAACATTTTTTTTTTACTTATTTTTATAATTTGGTCATGTTACAAAATATGGATACTTAGATCTTAAAAATAATTTTATTGCTAACCCAGAAAAGAAGAACACATATTTTATGTTTTTAGCATAGTATCAATAACTGATTCATCGTGAAATAGATCTAAAAGAAACTTTAAAGATATGTTACCACTTGATATATATATATATATTATTATATATATGATTTGATTTCCGTTATGTATTTAATAAAGAAATTCAATCGTTAACCGTCTTTTGATTTTTGATTTTTTTATTTTATGCATCTACATTGTGTTTTCCAAATTTATATTTATGAAATGCTTATAAATTTTAGTATGTAAAGTTATGTTTTATTTGAATATTTGCTAACGACAGTTGTAATCAGTTATTCGTGAATTTGTGTTTACAATTACATTATTTTCAGTGTTTTCCCTGATAATGAATTACATTAAAATAATGTTACATTTATTACAAATTTATTAATTATTTATAATTTTTAGATGGTTATCACAAACATGACAAAATTTCCAAAGGGCCTTGATATTGAGAATTCTGTAGAGTGTTTAATCGTTACTACAGAATCGGCTCATTTATTTATACTGGATCCTGAATCATTTACTGTTGTACAACGATGCAAGGTATTTATTTAAATCACGTTAGAAAACCATATATTTAGTTCAAAATTGTTAATTTTTTATTTAAATGTAAGGATTTTTGATACGTATAATGTATATAAAAATATTTAACATACAAAAACTATTACAGATGTAAACGACAGTTTACGCGCACTCCATCTTCAAGAATATATTAATGTGATAATATTTGATTAAAATTTGTTATATTATCACTTGCTTGTAGGTATATTTTGTCAGCCAAAATCATGTCAAAAATAAAAGACTGCATATAAAATTTTGATTTTGCTTGAGGAAGTAGTTAAAAATTGTAGATTATTTTATAATAAAATTTAGTTTCAAAAATGACTTAATGAATAGCGATTATAAATATAATCTATTCGAATAAATGTAAATCCAAAAGTTTTCAAGTACAAAAAATTATAAGACTTTAAATTTTAAAATTGGCGGAGAAATGCTTAGTTAACAATAGTAATAAAAACTACACTAGAAAATACAACAAAAATATTTATATTTTCTAGTTATGACTTTATTAGAAATTCCATTTAGTTTTTGGCAATTATTTTTAATAACGGATAAAATTGTCAATAGTTGAACATTTTCGAGTTACTTTATTTTTGCTGTTAATCAGCAATCAGTGCGTCAACCACGTTCAGTTGATTTCTTCTGAACTTTCTATACGTTTACCAATGTAAATATTGGGTACACAAAAGGTAGATTAGAGTTCATATATGTCGTATTATTAGCGATAAAATATATATGTGTATATGAGCACGTATATGTATGATTATATTTAATGCGAAAATTAAATTTAGTTACCGGGCGTAACATCACATTTATGCGCTGAAGGAACGTACACGGTTGATTTTAGTATAATATTTGCTACCAGAAATGGATACATTTATAAATTGAAACGTGAATTGGATCACGCAGAATGCTTAGTCAGCTTAACATCTTTACCCGTTGCTCTAGTATTGGATCGTAATAGATTTCTTGTTGCATGTATGGATTCTACTTTACAGAATTTTTCATTAAAGGTTATACGTTATACTACTCTATTTAAGAATGAATTTTGGTTTTTCGGTGATATCAAAATTTTTTCATTTGTGGGTGCACATATATTTGACTATTTACTTATCTAGCTTGAAAAATTGTACGAATTTAAAAAAGTGTTAACTAATATTTTCATTTTAAAAATTATATGAAAACATTCACAAGTTTTCGATAATGCTTACTCGAAATTTATTATTGAATATGTCTAAATGTTTAAATATTTCCAGTAGTTTTATAGTAATTCATTTAAAATTTAAGGAATACTTCGATTTATTATAAAAATAGATTTAATTACTTTACGAAATATCGCTGAAATTCATTGATTACCGTCCTCCTATAATATAAAGATATCATCAGTTTTGAAATGATATTTACTGTGTATTTTTTTTTAAACCTTTTATTCGGCTTAACAATCGAACATATCTGTTAAAATATGCTAGCTTATACTGTTTACTCAATAGAGAAATTATATATAAATATTTCGAAATATAAGTGAAAAGTTTGTATTGGTACGAGATAACGAGGGGACATGTTATTGAAAAGTCGCTATAGATTAAGTAGTAAAAATTGAATTACTTCATGTTTAAATAAGGGATAACGAAAATAGAACTAACGAAAGAAGGTAATTTTGACCCATCAGATGTGTAAAAAATTAACCTATTTATCATTAAATATCCGTAATTGAGCAAGGAGCACTCTGCTAATGAATTAAAATCCAGACTTATATTTATGAAGAAGTATGTGGGAAAGGAAAAGAAGAAAGGATAACATCCTGGAATCTGGCGAGATTATGGTATGATATACATAAGAATGCGTGAAGAGTCGAATCTACAATTATGACGAATTTGTAGAAAAGATTGAATGAAGGTTATTTATAGAGTATCAATTTAACCCAATAATTTTTCAACTTTGAAGGTTCTATGAGAGGAGTCTTATACTCAATCTATAATGTAGTAGTGGAAGCATACTGGTTGGTTTACTTCCAACTTTTTTTTAATCATCACGCGTAGTCCTAGTATACTCTTGTTCCGTTTCCTGTTCTAAAACCATATTGCTCTTCGTTTAATTCGTTCTCTATTATATGTTTTATTCTGCCTAATATTATTTTTGTTAGTATTTTTCAGCAATATGGCAGCAAGCTTATCAGCCGATGTTCTTCATACTTAGTTGTGCCATTCCTTTTCGGTATCATTATTAGTTTGTTTTTCTTAAAATCGTCCGGTATTTCTCCTGTTTCGTACATACTCGAGATTAATTTATAAATATGTCTGTGCTTCATTCTCTAACGCTTTTATAAGCTTGTCGTATCCTACTGCTTTATGTGATTTTTTAGCGCTTTCAGGACGTTTTCAAATTGATCTCTTATTATACTTGGAACTATATTATCTTCTTGTATTGTTTCATTTATGATAATTTCTTGTTGTAGGTATTATTTAGTGTTATCCGTTTCATTGTATAGCTTTTCTAACTATCTCTTCCATCTTTTAGTTATTTCTTCGTCTTATATATAATAGAGATTTTTTGCAAAATTGTGTTTTTTGAAAAATATATTTAGGTTCGAGTCACATGCTATTAAAATCCTATTATATATATAACTATTAATCGTGAAGAAGTTCGTTTCATAAATTTTTAGAGTTATAAACAATGTCAGTTTTGACAAATATGATAAAAGAGCAGCATCCTTAATATTTCATTGGAAACGAATTTTGTAATTTTGCGATCGGATTTTTTCCTTAACATAATTTTTTCATTTAAAAAAAAAAAAAACATTTAGGTGCGCCGTCCCTTTCTGATTCGTATCGGAATATATTTATTCAAAGCTAAAGATGTATTCCACTTTTAAAAAAATGGCTAATTATATAAACGTAGTCATTATGCGCATGATATTTCGCCATGGGGTTATTTATAAAGAGAAGCCACGAGCGTTTTGATTGTACAAAGTAAATTACGTTGTGAAGAGCATCGCATGCATTTTCTCCAGACTACGTAAACGAAATTGTAATCGAAAATGACTGTTTCTACAAATATCAGAGAAAAACCTTTAATTGTTTTAAAATGAATATTGGAATTTTTCGATCCAAGTTTTTACATGTAATAATTCTTTTATAGTTTAAAAATAATTTTCGATACATAACATTTTCATTATATTTACCAAGACATATACATATGCGGTGAAAAGCAAATTTCTAAGCCTATCACATTCGAATGGTTAATTCGATCGAGCAGCGTAGATTTAAATACTGTCAAAAAAAAAAAAAAAAGACGAATAAAAATCGGAATTTCCATTTAAGTTATTTTCAATTATTCATCGAAATCGTTAGGGCGATTTCTTACATGACCCCGAATATATACAAGAATTGCTCATTTAATAATATAAGATATAACGTGGTGATTGTGTTAATTAAAAATATATTAATAGTATTTATGTACAGGGGCAAAAGGAATGGTCATTAACGTTACAAGGGTCACCAGCCGGCTTAGCTATTCTACCGAATAACGTATCCGAATTGACGGTAGCAGTTGTTTGTAACGTCATCAAAAAAGGCGTAGCTGAAGGAATGATATTTCTGTATAAAGGCACTGAACTTATATACTCCTTACATGTTCAAGGTCCAATTCAAGCTTTTGTATGTGGCATGTACGGCTACGGGGAATATGCATTCATCTTTAATATTGTCGGTAATATACATACAATATAATAAATAACGTTAAGATTCTATGTTATATGTTGAATATATTGGAGAGTAGTGATTTTATAAATTATAAACAAAACAAAATATAACACAGTTTAATATTGTATATGCTTGAAAATGACGTAACTGGTCGAAAAGCTTTGCAATAAAAAACTTACTAGTGATTAAACTGTGTTATATTTTGTTTGGTTTATAATTTATAAAATCACTAATATATTCAACATTTAATGGAACCTGAACCAGGTTTGGAGATATATGTAAATTTTGATGAATAATTATTTTTCAAAATCTGTTTTATAAATGAAATTTATTGTTTAAATCTAAAAAATGAAATTACCTCCGGCTAGTGAAATATGTATATCAAATTTTAAGTTATCGTTATATAAATATTTCTGGTAAATCATATGTAATATTTATTGTATATGCTTGAAAATGACGTAGCCGTCGAAAAGCTTTGCAATAAAAAACTTATACTAACGATTAAACTGTGTTATATTTTGTTTGGTTTATAAATTCTATGTTATGTATATATATATATATTTATATCTCGCACAGGTTACTAAATGTTAATTATTACGGAAGAAAAATGTAAAGTTACTGTTTATTTAAATTTGATTTCTGCACTTATTACTCGGTAATTTTCAGATTGTTATACAATTCGGTTATTATCATGATTATATCGTTATAATTTAACAAAATTAATTTCGTAAATATTTACCCATTGCAATTTCTCGTATATAAATCGTTTTAATATTCAGAGGTTTTATTGAATTATTGTATAATGGTTTAATAACTAGGTTTTTTTCTCTTTAATTATCTATACCTTCTTACAACAATCCGTATTTATTGTATTCTAATAAAATACGGATGTATATAAGCTGAGATTTTATGAAGTACCGACTCCTTTCGCATCATATAATTACAAGTTTTGAATATGCGATTGCTATAGAGATTGACATCATCAATATGTCAACATCGTGTTAGCTTATTAGATGATAGAAAAGAATGGGATTAATAAATGTTAAGTACCATTTTTATACTGAGAAAAAAATTTTTAAACGATATTCAATTTTATAGAAATTATTGCTAATTTCCCGGTGAGCTTCACTCTACTTGAAATCGCTACGACAATTGATTGTTAGTCGATTTTACAATTTATCGTTACTACTGTTGTATTATAAATAAGAATCATGTCATTTATCGATATTATTATTATAATATACTAAGTAAAATATTTTTCTATACATTTAGTGTGCATTCACTGTTAAGGGACGTCAGTGGTAAAGCATTTGAAAAAGAATCTACAGTTTTTGTGAACGCGATTAGTATACCAGACAATTATGTGATGAAATATAAAACGAACATTATTAACGCTTCATTAACGAAGACAATAGCAATTATCAAAATTCGTCGATAAATAAAAATATAACTAGAACATTAAAAAATCTATTAGACTTTTGTAATCAAATATGTGAATTCGACGATTACTTATAAAGTGGATTGCACCCTCGAATTTTTCAATTGTAAAACAATAATTAAAAAAAAATATATTCAAAGACCACGATTTTCGGAAATAAATGACCTTAAATGTACGCCAAAAAAATCATAAAGGTATTTGTGTTGTTATCTCGTTATGCAATATGAAAATATAAAAATGTAAAATCGAAATAAACAGATTCGCATAAACTCAAGACAACTGAAACGTGGTGCCAAAGTCGTCTGAAAAAAATTAACTAGACGGATAAAGTTTATGATACTGCAAAGAATTAATAACTGTAAAATATTTTGCAGTAGATTTTTAAATAGTTAATTTGTTACAAAAATTACTGCTCATTGATTACGATGTGAAAGCTACATCTCTTATCACAAAATATAACTACCTTGTTTGTTCTTATAATCTCGACTTTGCACACATTAGAGGGATCCAAACTTTAGGTAGAATTAATAATATAATTTTAAAACTCTGTTGTGGAGCTTTTATAACAACTGTAAGTGTCAGGCGTCCAAGAAAACATTAGTATCAATACACGTTATATTCAAATTGTAGCATTTTTAATACCTTGTATCAATTCGAAATCTTCCTACAACTAAACGCGAGATTATAAATTTCATAAACAATGCTACAAATGTTTTGTCGACTTGCTTAAACCCAATTACTACAAATAACTCCGATATAATATACCGAGTTTTCTGATTTATTCATTTCAACGGGATAATATATTCTTTCGAAATTGATGTACTTTTATGATTCTCAGTAACTGTGTTTATTTTGAACATCCTGTGTTTTTTAAATTTAACACACACACACACATATATATACAGTGAAATTCGGTTATAACGATATTGAAGGGACCAGACAAAATTGATCGTTATATCCAGAAATCGTTATATCCGGAATGAGAGGGGGCGGCGGAAAAAAACCAGTTTTATATTATACATATTTATTGTTTTAATATGCATGTACATAGGTACATACCTAATTCAATTTTTAACGGTTAAAAACATGCCTTATACATATTATTATGAATATATGTACACACATATAAAAAAATCACATAACGTACCTAATAACTAATAATCGGCATTAGTTGCTATGTAATTTTATATTCTGTACATTCTTTAATTTTTGATAAAAAAATCTGTAATTTTAGTTTGCTTGTTCTTTTTTAAATACAAATTTTTGCTTACATACTCGTCAAGTTCTTTTAAAGATGCTGTAGTTTGAGGTTTATTTACGTCATCATTTAGGGCTCTGTAGCCAGTTTTCAGACGCTCCGGCTGGTACACTAGAAGATTCTCCGCTGATCTTACCAAACACAATGTTGTGTCTTGCTCTGAACCGCGTAATCCAAGACATGGAGCAATGAAAATCTTCTTTACCCATGATTCTAGCGAACTCATTTCCTTTTGCTTGTAAAATAGGCCCATTAATCGGAATGTTTTTTCTTCGTTGGATCTTAAAATCTCTTCGTGTTGGCTGTTCCGAAGCTTTTTCTTCGATTTGACGTCTTTTTCAAAAATTTCTTTTATTTTTTCCTTTGATTTCCAAATTGTTGAGACTGTTGATTGTGAAATGTTGAGCTCGGAAACTAAACTGTTAATAGTTTCTCCTTTCTCTATCCTTTGAATAATCTTGACTTTTTCTTCAATTGAAAACGCGCGACGTTTATTCGACGCCATACCGCACAAAGAAAAAATGAAGACTGAATTAAAACCAGCATTTTGAAAGAATATTACACAGTAAATTGGACGAAGAGTGTTCGAAGAAAATTGAGGAGAACAGTAGGATAACATTCGGTGAAAAAAACAATGAGTCATATTCAACGAGTAACGACGGGAAAGAAACAAGACTTATTTACGTTTAAAAATATAACTAGGAATTCCACGAATTCTTTGTTGTGTTAAATCGTTACAAAAGGAATAAAAACCCTAGTTTATATCGTTATAGACACAATACCGTTATATCCAACATCGCTACAACCGGATTTATTTCTTCACTTTTACATAGCAAACCAAACTAGCCACCTGTTTTACATCGTTATATCCGGATTATCGCTATATGCGGAATCGTTATAGTCGAATTTCACTGTATATATATACATATAAAATAGCATTAAAAATATATTAGTTATAAAATAATTATCAGCTAGTAAATAACAGTGTGTGAGTTAACTTGTGTTTGTACAAATGATATGAAACTTTAAAAAATTGAATACCTATTTAAGTGTTTAATTATTTGGTTTTAATAATAAACATATGTTTAAGGTGGCGGATTATCCATTAAACTTTTGAAAAGAACTGCTCATTTTGGTATTAATGAAAAATGTGCATCTTTGGCCAGTTCTTTATCCCATAATTTCAAATTAATGGTGCCGAAAAAAAGTAAAATATTCGTCGAACAAACATTACGCGAAAGAGAACAAGCTAAAGGTAATCTTTCTGCAATATGCTTAGATTTTTTATTTATGATTATATTTGTGTTTGGGCTTATATTGTATTTATGAATTTGTGCGAATTAATAAGTAAATAGCGAACCATAAACTTTGGAAGAATGATGTGCTTCAAGTGTTCATACGGAGCGCTGTTCTGAAATATTTGTTCATCAGCTTGTATTTATTTGTATTTATATTCGACTCATACCCGACAGATTGCTTGTAACGCGAGTATACCATGAATGCCCGGCACGTTGTTTGTTTATATAGTTTTCTGTTAAACGGATTTTCCGGTTCAAATTTAAAAATTTAGAACTATCATTCGCGCACATATTCGACGATGGACTTTTCGTCAAATTTCATTAATGAGTTTTATTATTTGTTTGCAACTGTGAATGTGGTACAATATCAAATTATATTCAATTTATTAAAACGATTTAGTTAACTTTTTTCATCTGTTCCGACCGGAAATTTCCATAATTAGCGTTGTTACAAACAAAGGAACAATTAACGGACGATTGTTACGTGGAGGTGCAACAAGACAAAACCTATTTTAATACGAAATCACTCGAAGCCATAGATAATCGTTTCTATTACGGTAATCTCTATATGGTTACGTCGCATAATTAAAAATTATCTAGATTCGTCTAAGAAGCGCAGTATTATCTGGGACAAGATTCATAAACGAAATGATCGCCTGTCTACGCGAAATTATATTTCAAATATGTAAACAAAATTGTTTGCAAATATACCGATCGGAGACCTTAAATGTTTCTAATCGCATAAAATATATTAATATTAAAGCCGATAAAACCAATTTCAACCGTTTATTCTTTAATTAATCGTAAATCCTAAATTCATACAACAAACTAATTTTCTACAAATCGTTTATACGTCCGATCGTATTGACGTGTATTTTTAACTCTATTATTCAAAACAGACGTCTTCCGTTGTATATTAAACGCACTATGATATACTAATATACGAATTAATAATCGGTTTACCATTTCTTAAAGACTACATATTGAAAATTTCGGATAAATTCTGTAATAAATGCTCATTGAATTCGTGTATTAGGTTTTTCAATTGTTCTTAAGTAATACCGTGTTTAACCCACTGTATAAACGGAAAAAGAATTATGACTAAAAGAAATTAAAACCTATTTAAATCAAAGAATCCGACTAGTTCAAAAATCATTTTTTAATAGGGTTATCACTTGTTATTTTCAAAGAATGTAGATTTTAGCATAGATCAACGATATGTTTTCTTGTACGTATGGTTCCTATTTATTATTGTTATTCTGTTTTTTAATATTCAGAAATATATCTTTGGTTTCAAAAGACGTGGCAAGGGATGAAAGTTTTAATCGGTGAATCGTATTTGAATGCTTTGGATAAATCAGTTATCTCGGATGATCAAGCTGTTAAATTAACGGCCCAAGTAAATTCATAATTTATATCAACGATTGATTGATTTACGTTTTATTAACTTTTTTTAATTTTTATTTTTATGCGATTTTCGTCACGTTATTGTTGCGTTAATTTTTCGGCCGCTGTTGAAAAACATTTGACAAGAATTAAAATAACGAAAAGTAAATTTAATATATATATATATATATATACTTAACTATTTGCTTGGTTGATTATATTTTGACTTTTTTTTACTTAAAGTTTCTTATGCTCAACGAATTTTACTGTATTTTCAGCCATTATAATAAGTATAATAGGTTTTAATACTTTTTATATATTCATTTCGGTGCATGTTTTAAGAAGGGTACGTTTGAATATTTGAAAGTAAGAATTAAAATAACGAAAATTAAATTTGATATATATATATATATATATATATATATATATATATATATATGGGTGATTTGAATGCAAAGATTGGAAGATGCGAAGACAACCATCACATAAAAGATGTCGTAGGAAAATATAGTCTTGGTTAACGTAACGAAAGGGGAAAACGATTGATAAACTTTGCTATTGAAAACCGATTAATGGTAGCAAACACAAAATTCAAACATCATGCAAGGAGATTGGGTACATGGAGATCTCCTGGTAAAAAATACAGGAATCAAATAGATTACTTTCTACTTCAACAGCGCTGGAAATCGTCTTGCAAAAATGTAGCGGTGCGCCCAGGAGCAGAATGCGAATCTGACCATAGTCTATTAGTTATGTACATGAAAGGTAGGCTAAAAGCCCCTGTAAAACTAAAAATTCGTCAAAGATTAATGGTTGGAAACAGTCAAATTTTTACAAAAACCATGGCAGAATCACAACGACCCTATATAGAACCGGTATCGGCAGAAGAACAGTGGACGTAGCGTAAATCAGACGTTATAGTAGCGGCAAATAGATCAATGGTAAAGAGGAATTGCAATAAGCGCAAATCATGGTTATCTGACAGAACAATTGAACTGATTGAAAAGAGAAGAATGCTGAAATGTGAAGCCTCACTAGAAGATGCAAAATGGAAAACATTAAACCAAGAAATAAAAAACAGTTGCAGAAAAGACAAAAATACTTTCCTGAATAAAATATGCGAGGAAATACAAAATCACGCAGATAAAAATGAACAACATGATCTTTATCAAAAAGTGAAACTTCTTTCCAGAGACTTCAAATTAATGAATTGGACAATGCAAGATAGAAATGGCAATATAAAAACTAACCTCAATGATGTTGACGTATGGAATGAGTATTTCCGAGCTCTTTATGATGATAATCAATCTCATGGCCCTATCGATAGAACACAGATTGAAATTGATAACCCTTTTGACGAACCAGAGCCAGATATCCTAATGAGCGAAGTTTATGAAGCTATTCACTACCTGAAAAATAAAAAATCAGTAGGAATTGATGAAATACCTACAGAGGTATTAAAGCAGATCGGGAATGAAGTGATCATGAAAATTCACTCCATATGTAACACTATATGGGTAACAGGCGACTGGCCAAAAGACTGGAGCCAATCAATATACTTTCCTATACATAAGAAAGGACAGAAAACGAAATGCGAGAACTATCGGACAATAACCTCTCTCACAATGAAGTAAGATTTTACTGCGGATACTTCATAATCGACTCTATGCACGGATGTCTAAAGAAATACCCGAAGAACAAGCTGGCTTTATGAAAGGAACGAGAACAAATTCTTAATATGAAAATACTAATCGAAAAAGGACGTGAATATAACGTACCTATAATACTATGCTTTGTATATTATCAAAAAGCGTTTGATAATGTTCGTTGTGATAAATTATGGTCTATGTTGCTTGAAATGGGTGCACCAAAGCACATTGTATATCTTATACAAAAAGATTATATAATAATAACAGTAATATCATACGTATTGGTAATGCAACATCAAGAGGTTTCTATACGCATAAAGGAGTTAGACAAAGCTGTATTCTACCACCCTTGATCTTTAACTTATACGCCGAATATACAATTAGACTAGTCTTAGACAGATGCAAAGGGGGTATACTGATAAGAGGACGAAAGATAACAAACCTCCGATATGCAGATGACACAACCTTAATAGCGGCTAATATGGAAGAAATGAAAAAATTATTGGAACGCGTGGAAGATGCCAGCAAACAGTACGGTCTTAATGTAAATAAAAGCAAGACAAAAATTATGAAGAAAGAATGTAATACCACAAGACGAAAGAACATCTACCGGCTATGAAAACGTCCCGAGTTTTCTATACCTAGAATCATTTTTTGAAACTAAACCGCATTTAGAAAGATAATTCGATTACAAAACCTGTAAAAATTAAAATAGTCGAAACGATCATATTTTCAATTCTACTATACGCAGTAGAAACGTGGACAATGAAAAAGTCTGATAAAAAGAAAATTGACTCCTTCGAATTATGGTGTTGGAGGCGGCTTCTCAGGATACTGTGGACAGCAAAACGGACAAATGAGTCTGTTTTACGGGAAATTGGTACCACGCAAAGCCTGTCAACCATTGTTTCCACAAGAGTGATTAAATTCTTTGACATGTCATGCGGAGACCAGAAGGATTACAGAAGCTGATGATCATGGGGATTGTTAATGGTAAACGACCACCAGGACGTGTACCGAAACGATGGACAGATGTTGTTCAACAAAGGAGACAGGACTTTCAATTGTGGAATGTGTACGACTGTCGGCAGATCGGTGTAATTGGCGAACACTTATTGCTTCAGCGACGGACTAAGATTAATCACGATACCCTAATTAGGGTGACGACTACTGATGGTGATGATGATATACTTAACTATTTGCTTGGTTGATTATATTTTGAATTTTTTTACTTAAAGTTTCTTATGTTCAACGAATTTTACTATATTTTCATTCATTATAATAAGTATAATAGGTTTGAATATTTTTTATATATTCATTTCGATGCATGTTTTAATAAGGGTATATTTGAATATTTGAAGGTCACTTTTATTGAGTAACACATTTCTATTAATTTTATTAGTCAAACATTATTAACAGAAACGATATAGAAGAAGTAGATAATTTTGGGAAAACGACAATAGGCCTATCATATTAGTCATAAAACTGAAAAAATAAATTACTTTTTTGGCATACCTTCGTGAGACAATTTGCATGAAAGGAAATATTTGAAAACTTTGATCTGATTATTTTAAAATTAAGGTATATGCCCACTACCTAGGACGGTAAACGTACCCGCACATGCAAAAAAATATGTTTGCTGTTTGAATTCGTATAGGCATATATTTACTAGACCGTTTAGTCAACATTGCAAGCGAGAATATTTTGTATGTGTCTGTTCGCTCACACAATCTACTCAAGAAAGAACTGAAAGTGCGTCAGCGATCAGTGTGAGACGACTGCACAAATAGTTTATGCACGCGGTACTTCATACGTTGCAATGGGCATAGTAGTAATCGAAAGGCATTTTCCGCGCCTGATACGTTCTAGTGAGCATGTCTGAATAATTTAATCTTGGCATACTTGTTATAATATTGCGAATGGAACGTAATCGGTCATATGTATATTATGTTATTTCAAGACCGAATTGAATTAATTTTATTTTTATTTCTATAAATTTTTTACTTTTTGTAATATTTAACTCTACAAGGTATTAGGGTTAGGTCCAAGATTAAAATTATTTATCCAGCTGCATAATATGAGCGATGACGTGATGTTGATGAATTTGGGAATTACTTTTTTGTACGATTCGAATATATATTCCGTCGATAAATCTTTTATTCCAGTGAGTATTATTGCACAGATTAAGAAGTAAAACGTACCATTATGTTAAGTAATATTATTGTTGGGTTTTTTAGCGTATTTATGTATGTATTTATGTTACAAATTTCATTTACGTGTATTTATTCGAAACGACGTTTGCATTTTTTTTTTATTACATGAGCTGGGTTTGAAATTAACTTCAACTACAATTTTAGAATGGCCTTTTGTTGTCCTCTCGCAATATAACTCGAATATCTTCATTTTAAATGTTTTTATCAAGATTTTAATAGAGTTTGCGTAGTCAGTTGAACAAATAATTCTGCATACACAAACAGTATTTTAAACATATATCCGTAAAAAAACGGTGCAATTTTTATAACCTATTTTTAAACAAATTCTACCTTGAATAAAAGGACCATGGGGTGTATATATATATATATATATATATATATATATATATATACTCATTCTTCTTCTTTCGCTATCCGTATATGGATGTCGTGATCTTATGTGACGCACGCTATCAGTTGTTTCGAGCTTGAGCTAGATTCATAATTTGTTGTAAATCGGCACCACCTATTTTCGTGATTTGATCGATATAACGGGTCATAGGTTTATATAAAATTAAAAATAAATAAATTTTAAAAAAATTGTATGCATTGGTTGGTTGTAAGTGGCTCTAATATAACTTTCTTTTTAAAGTATTCACATATTTAGTAATTAAGTTTTTCAAAGTTAAATTATTAATTTATTTATTTGTTTGAATAATTCATTATTCTACATATACATACTTATCTTATGGTCTAATTTTCATTTTATTTAGATTTTAATTAATTTTTTTTGTAATGTTCAGTGTGTATAGTTAAAGTTACAGCTGTCTTGTTCGTGTCTATTTATAATTTTAAATATTAATTACTCTTTTAAATTTAAATTTATACTTTTAATCCTTCAGTCACAATGTCCTCTATACGGTACATGAACTTATAACGCACTTATAATAAGGAGCATTTTGATATTAAATGTTTCAGTGAAATGTTTATTTAACGAATTATAAAAGAAATGGTATTAGGCATCCTTAAAAAATACAATGACTACACACGCGCATACACAGACTGAGTAAAATCTACAGCAGGCGGTGACAATTTACCAGCAACTTGCTCTCGTCAAATTAATAATATATTACACTCAATACGACTAAGCGATGGCTGCACTTCTCTGGATGCAGAGCTGTATGGAATTATGCAATCTATTCAGTACATCAGATCAGCTGTACTTCCACATGGAAAAGCGTTGGTTATAACATACTCCCTCTCTCTAATCTGCCGTCAAGATAATAGAAATTCCGTACAATCTACACAAACTCGTGAAATACGCTTTCTGTGGATCACAATTCACATTAGGATGCACGGTAGTGATAAAGTAGACCTCGAAGCTCGGTCTATGGTACTTTCACAGTACCAAAATACTCACCACCTCCACCAACATTAGCGCACGTACTCATGAACAACAGTAAACTGGAATGGACTACCGACTGGACTTCACAAACAAGCTTCCTGAGGAGCATAAAATTAACCTTAGAATCTTGGTGGCCTCCAGATGGCATAAGCAGAAAAGAATACAGTAATTCAAATCGTCTACGTGTGGGTCATACAGCCGTATAAAAGCTCCCCACCAACAAACTATCCCCTATGCGGACATTTAACAACTGCCAAATACTCACACCACACAAGTTAAAACACAAAATACAGGGCCCGGTACACAAAATCCTCAATCAATAGTTAGAATCATGGCTTTTGTTAAAGAAAGCGGACTTCTAGCGTACATATAAACTAAACACATGTCTCCTTATGTTGTAATAACCACGGTAGTTACAAGCAGCATATGGAAATTTACATTTTTAAAAAAATCTATTTTACCTCCTCGAGACGTTTTCTTTAATTATTTCATAAACCAAAATATATAATTTTATGTAAAAAAAAAAAACAAAAAAAAAAAACGATAATAAGTGAATGAAACGGTAAAATTACTGAAATTTGTTAGTGTAACAAAATGGTTTCTTCTACATAATATGTAATCTTATTTAATAATTTTAATATCATTTGGTTTGATTATTTAACAATCTCTAAATACCCTATAGTCTGAAGTTTGTCTTTAAAATACTTCAGTACTTGTAACAGCATCTGCGCAAAAAAAAAAATCTAAATTTTAAATAGCTTAAGTATATTTAAATAATTAAAAAAAAAAAAAAAACGTAAACATATATTATTACGCGTTTAAAGGGTGGGCCTGATAGAAATTATATTATTTACGATAATTAAATTATCTATCTATTTTTGCTGTGTTATAGATATAATGAATTTTATATGGTTTTAGATTCCGATGTTAATTCCAAACATGGACTATAACGCCGAAACGTTTGTGACTTGTGTATTAAATATGAATAGTGCGATTACTATTATTGTTTTCAACGATCAGAAGGTTATTTTATCCGGGATTGTAAATATGCCTCCAGGTATTTTAAGTTACAATTATTTATTTGAAACGTTCGAAAATTTACTTTACGTATGAAATAAGGTGATTTGCTAGTGCATGAATTTGTTTATTATTGTTAAAGAAGATTTTCCGCATAAAAATAAATATAAATCATCTGATGAGTGGTGCAAATCCGTTCGAAGCAGTAAAAGTTGTTAAATAGCATACGTGGTTTATAATGAAAGTAACTTTGATAACTATTTGAAAAATTTATAAATTGAGTCTATTTATTGTATGGGAAATTATTAAATCGGGATTAATAATATTGCTTGAATCGAATAAAATTTAAATTTCGCCTTGATACTAAGTAGTGAAATAATTAACTTGTCAATTATTCTTGTTATATTAATTTTGTATTTTTATGTTGTAGGTTACTGAAAGTTATATAAGATTTTGAATACTTCTTTGTATAATTTATTTTATTATTTTTATTTTTCAGCTATTGCAGGTCCTATTTCTTCATGATTTTTTTTTTCGGCTCTAAAAGCAAAATGTTCCAGATTTTGATAATAAGATGGATCATGGTACATTTGAAATGTTGCTAATATTACGTCATCTATTTCAGAATTGATAATTCAAATTTCACGTAATAATAATCACATTGCGTGGTATTTAAAATTTGAAAAGATAATTTCTATACATTTTAATAAAAAATAATTTGACCTTTACATACGATTTACTGATATTGCTACTTTCACACACAACACACATGGTTGAAATAAATGACAAAAGATGGTACATATTTTGAATAATTTATTCGATATAATTAATTCATAATAATAAATTTTATAAGGCGATTTACATATTATATTAATAGTTTATACTCATTTTAATATTGTCTGATATCAATAATATTTCCGTCTTTCTATTAAACTACTGATCAGTTAACACTAGTCTCTGAAGTATCTAAAATAGGTAAAATTAAAAAAAAAAATTATTAAATTTTTGAACAGTTTATTCTGATGATAAATGTAATTACTCTGTATTTATGTCAACACGAATTATGAGTTTTATATTACTAAATATTAATGTCATGTATTTATATTATCCGAGCTAAAAGTAACGGACATGTTTTATTCGTGAAAACTATGCGAATTGAAATAGAGTTTCAACTTTTCTGTAATAAATAGTTAATAAAAATTATCATTTAGAATAGCCCTGATTATAGACTTGAATATTAATTAATTAGTTGAGAAAAACTAATTTACCGTTTATTTCAATAATGAAGTTATTCCAAAGCGAGATTTTAAAAATGAATTCGAAACTGCAATTTTTGATATCAGTTAAACACAGTATATGTAAGCAAAATTCTTAGGTGCTTTGCATTACTATACTTTTATATAGCACATAAATTGAAACATGGTTTTGGTATTACATATTTATGCAAAATACTACATAAAATTTAATCACTTATTTTATGATATTCATTTACCTTCGAAAAAAAAAATGTTTTAAGTATATCAGAATAATGAAAATTAAAATGATGTTCACATTTCGTTTTTTTTTTTATTTTGTTCCCTATGATATAGGAGGCTATGTTTATTCTGAAAATAATTATTTTTTACGTTAGTCTCAACTTACATACTGTTCCCTGGTTTACAATAGCATGAAATATCACACAAAATTTTGTGCATCGGCAGGCTGATTGCTTCCGTTCTAATATTTTTTAGTATATTAAATTCTTTGTAATTTCAACAAATTATCCATCACCAAATACCTTCATTGTAAATGTATGATTGCGGTCGACAACACTCTATATATCGCATGAAAACTGATTATCGCTTTCTATATTTTAATTATTTGTTCTTTATAACATATTCTAACCCAGTAATATTTTTAATCGTATTAATTTTAGTTTACTTTTATTCAGTTGCCGCACGTACATAAAGGTTACATGGTTACACGGCCACTAGAAATATCCAGAACAACCTTAAAATTGCTGATGTAATAAAAGTAGTAATATTAATTTTTTATGGAGATTAAACGAAATAAGTGAATCTGTAATTATATTTTTCTTAGAATATATTATAAAAAGTAAAAAAAGAAAAGTTGAAAAAAGTGTTTTGAAATGCCTAGTTACAACGGTTGGTGGTCGCACGCTTTGGAGAAGGGTTCGGAAAACCACATATAGTGTTATATGGAACGAACGAACGAGTCTACGACTTATATTTCAATTCTTTCCCAGATTAGTTTCTCTTCTTCGAATTTTAAATTTCCGCGTGTGAATTGTTTTATTCCTCTCTCCGGTTTATGTTGTTCATACGTTATAATTTTTTCCTTACTGAAACTTTATTATCTATAATTGATCATTTCGTTTTCAGAGGATTGTTTTGTGTAAATTGTGAAGAAATAAGAATGATTAACTATTAAATTTATGGAATTGTTTCGTTTTAGTATTTTAAAATGTTTTATACTTTTATAATTGTATAAATTTTGCACTTATTAATGTCGAAATAAATGTTTAATATATCTTGATTTAATATTACAATTTTTTATCTTGGGATTCATAATGTAACTTTATCATTTTTAGTTTTTCTAATTACGGTTTTAAAAGGTTTTTGTATTTGTATTACACTTTATTTTGTTTGATATTATTAATGATACTTTGTGATGTGCAAAATAAAAAAAATTGTGTGTGTATGTAGGTAAGGAGATAATATGTAATTACAACTGCTAAGTTTTTTAGCACTGTTGAAGTCGTTTTTTCCTTCCGATATATGAAAACACGGGTATCATAAAATTTATTACTGCATTCATGTAACTCAATATATAATAACGTGTTTTTATAATTAAACTAAAAAAAAGTATTTTGTATATTTTAACAAATAAGTGATTATAACTGTTTGAAAGGGCAACATTTTGGTACGAATCCACATTATTAACCCTGCATTGACAACGTGGGGTCGCATATTTATGTGCCACAGTTGAGGATCACTTGAAAATACGAAAACAGTCATCAATAGCCGCACATGGTAGTATTGCCATCACAGAAGTAGTTAGTTTGTTTTTGCGGTTTTTTTTTTTTAAGTCTTGATCCCATGTTGTTAATGTTATATGAAAAATAGTTTTCCGACCTCACGTTGTTATTTGTGGTCCATATTTTTCTGAAATCCTCTGGTAAGTGTGCATGTTATTTGGCATTAAAATTATATCTACTATAAATTTCATTGTAATAATGAAATTTTCAAATTTTAGATTTACTTATTCATATTTCGACATAAATTCGTTTTATTCTGTAGGATTCGTCAAAAATGGCTTCTGGCAAAATACTTAGGGCTAATGAGATACAAGAAATTTGAGAAAATGGAACACATCGTGTGCGATGAGGAAGATAGTGAAGATGAAAATAAGTCAATTATTGATGATGTTAGTGATGATAAATTTGATACTGTGGATTCTGACCATGAATACAGCATAACGTAAAGTTCTTTATGGGAAAAATTGTCATATTTGGCACAATAGTTATTTTGATTTTAAACAAACAAAACATCAAAAAAAGAATTTAATTGTACACTTGCACATTAACATAGGAAAAGTGTATAAACAGAAAAATTAAAAAGAATTTTTGAAATTTGAAGGACAAAAATCGAAATTTAGTAGCGAACAACGTTATTTACACTCAAGTAATATATGCGAAATTAGAGTGTTGTTAGGTTTACTATTTTTCAGTGAAGTGCTAAAAGGCTCAAATCGTACAACGAGTGTGTTATCAACTGAATAAGGGCCGCCTCTTTTTAGATGTACTATGTCAAAAAACCATTCAATTTCTTAATTAGTTTCTTACATTTTGATGACAAAAATGAAGGATCAAGAAGAAAAGGGAATTATAACTTTACTCCTGTTCACGATATTTGGGATATGTCTGTAAAGCTGTCAAATAACTATATACAATCTGAATATAATAGAAGAACAACTCTTAAGTTTTAAAGGTCGTTGTCCATTTAAAATGTATTTGCCTAGTAAACCTGATCTGTATGGGCTAATATAATGATTATAGTCTCCAATACCATATCTTGGTAAACGACTAAATAATTTTCAGATACCGATAAACCATGTTTTACTTTTAATTGAAAAAATACAAGGCACAAACCGTAATGTTACCACTGACAATTGGTTCCGTTCTGTTGAAATGGCAGATTTGTTATTAGAAAAAGGGTTAACAATGGTTATTACATTGAGGAACAACAAAGATGAAATTCTTCCAGAACTGAATGCAACAAAAAAAAACGAGAAGCACAGCCGTTTTTTATTTTATTAGACAAGTCGAAATTTATTATTTCTTAGATACCTAAAAAATATATATATATGTGATTATTTTATCTACCATGCATATATAGATGAAAACTCGAAAAATCCAGAAGTAGTACCTCCATATAATCAGACCAAAAGTGCAGTTGATACATTTGATCAACTGTGTCCCTGTTATACAGTTTCAGAGCCATTACGAGTATTTGACAGACTACTTGGATGGTGCAGCCGTTAACAGTTATATAATTTGTAAAACCGGAAGATATAGAGAGATCAAGTTTTTTTAAAAAAAATTATCTCCTTCTTTATATGGATAATTTGAAGGTAAGACAAATAAATAAACGTTTACTAATAACACTGCGAGCAGCCATACATGTCATTTCGGGAACTGAATCTATCATTTCTAATATTCAGAGGAAAAATTAAAACAGGGCCGTTGTGACATATGACCATGTTTAAAGGATAGAAAAGGAAGAGACATGTGTGAAAAGTGCAGTAGAAATTTATGTGCGGAACATCGACGAAGTATTTGTGAATATTGTATCGTACATTTATTGTAAATATCTAGGGGCGGAGCCAGGGGAATTTTAGTGGTCTGACCCCCACCCCCCCGGAATCAATCTGATAATAAGAAAATATATACTCGCATTTGTTAAACCTATTTTTTTTTCATTTATTTTATTTAAATTTCGTTGTTTTTGAAGTAAAGAAATAGTTTTGTAATATATTACAAATAATAATTTTTATATTATATGTAACCCTGTTCATCTGATCTGTTGATTTCGTTTACCTTATATTGATAGCAAAAAACAAGCTTGGCTGTCGCTGTTTTATTTTAGCTCATGTCTAAGTAAAAATGACTGGTGAGTTGGATTGCTTAGGGCTTGGGGTTTAACCTACTTGAGTTATGGTTATTTACTTAAAGTTTAATTTAACTTGGATTTACTGTTATAATTTAGTTTTGTTTGAATCCTCCTCTTCAACCAAGTCTAGCTACGCCACTGTAAATATATATTTTTTAATTAAAAGTAAATACGATTTATTTATATATATATATTAAAATGGTTTATTATTAAATTTTAATGTACATAAAATGTGAAAATTTTGTTTAATGTAATTATAAATATAAATAGATACACTAAACGAATGAAAGCTATTTAGGGTTGTACCACGCAGTTAATGTAATGCATCGATCACGTTGTTAATAACAGAATTACATCAGAATATGAAACATATATTTTAAAGCACAAGTATGGTTTTGTTCAAATATTTACCCCATAATTTAAATTTTGTATTTTAGTTTCAGTGTAGATTGAGCATCAATGATTATTGTGTTTTCGCCCGTATAGTTGTTAATTTTGTTTCTTATTTAAACATTTGATACGTACGTAGTGGATGCTATTTCAAAATTTAAAAATAATATGTTTGAATCCTAAATTAAATATTATTATTGAGAACAATCTTAAATATTTTTAAAAATTTCTTTAGTTTTAATTTTGAACATTTTATAGACATTAGGCAAAAATTTTAAAAGTAATATTTGATCGTAATTACTTTCATTAGTCTATGCGTATAACATGTCCATAGTTGATCATTAGACCACGTTGGATGTGCATTTACGGCACATTCTTAATTCTTATTCTTTCAATGAATTGGATTTTTGTTAGTTTTGTGTTTTATTAATTTTACGTAGTTACTGGTTACAGTTTTAAATATGTCTAAACGAGGTTAGTATATGTATTATGTATGTTTATAATAACTATAATCTCGAATTTGGCTATGTCCATTTTAAACAAAAATTACTGAATAATTTTATAAGCCATATCTACGAAAATTAACAGGTTTATTGCAGATTTTCGTATATAGATTTGTGAGATGTGTTGGTAGTAGTTTAGGAGAAAATATTAAATATTTTCGTCATTGATTACAGTAGGAATATCTGGTTGCTTGATTTCTTTATTTGCAAAAAATTTCGGTTCAATTGGAACTAATGTAGATAGTTTCAAATCAGTAAACTTGAAATAAAATTACAAATTAATTATTGCCTTATTCATGAAAACTAAATATAAAGCAGTTGTTTTGTAATAACATTCACTTATATTCTAAATAAAATAATTTTTTATGTTAAAGGTCGTGGTGGCTCCGCAGGAGCGAAATTTCGTATATCATTGGGTTTACCGGTTGGTGCCGTCATCAATTGTGCCGATAATACAGGTTTGTTAAATTTAACAGTTGATTGTACATAATATTTTAAACATTCATATAACCATTCTGATGGGCTGATTTTTTTATAATATTCCTTTTTCTATAATGTTCAATAATGATTGGATAACATAGCTTTATATTACCTCATACTTTTAATACTTTGTATTTTATACAGTTTATACTGAAACATGAGATTCTAAAAGAATTACCATTGTGCAATTACAGAAAAAATTTTAATGATTCCAATATTTGATAGTATTTTAAAAGTATGTTTTAATATTTCATTAATTTTTGTTCCTTTGTGGAGACATATGTAGCACAATTATGTTCCGAATATTAAATATTTTCAAATCAATATATAGAAGGTGATAAAAATATTCATGCCGTTATTATTTGACATTATCTAAAGAGTGTCTGATTCATGAAAGTACATAATTTACGTCTCCTTATTTTGATATTCGTTATTCTAAAGAATTGCGAAATTTTAATGACGAATGTAATTAATATACATGCGTTTGTAAAAATATTATTGCATAAAAATTGCGGTTTCGTTGCTTATAGGAGCCAAAAATTTGTTTGTGATCGCTGTACATGGTATTAAAGGAAGGTTAAATCGATTGCCAGCTGCTGGTTGTGGTGATATGATAGTTGCAACTGTTAAGAAAGGTAAACCAGAGTTGCGGAAAAAGGGTAAGCAAACATGCTTTTGAATTGGATTTAATTTTTTAACTTTGAAAGAATTTCTCGGTCGTAGAATCATAAAAGTTATTAATACCTTAAATTTGCTTAACAGTTATGCCAGCAGTGATCATACGACAACGTAAACCATTTCGGAGGAAGGATGGATCGTTCATCTATTTCGAAGATAACGCGGGGGTCATTGTTAACAATAAAGGAGAAATGAAAGGTAATTTTACTGATATATTATATTGGAAAAATACGTTTAGTTTAAATTATGTGCTGTATAGCGAAGTGATTGCATAAAATTCACAATGTACAGATATAATTATTTAATAAACGAGATGCAGAAATTACTGAACTATTGTTTTTTTTTTTTTTTTATTAGGGAGTGCGATTACTGGTCCAGTTGCCAAAGAATGCGCAGATTTATGGCCTAGAATTGCTTCAAATGCTAGTAGCATAGCATAAATTACATCAGCATCCCTTGTATCGTTTGCAACTATATTTCTTTCATTTTTAAACACTGATGTAATACAATTTATTATCTAACTGAATATTATTTTTTAAAATTTCCGTGAAATTTTACTCATTGTTGTACCATAAGTGTTTGTTAGTGTGTAACGAGGAGTTATTAGTCAGATTTTGTATTCCCACGTTTCGTACGACTGAAACTTACCTGTATTAAAAATTACATTTTTTATTTTATTGAATAATTTCAAAACAAGTTATACGAAGAAGTCTATTAGTTTGATGGTTTTGTACGTTTATTTTTCTTCGTACATACCGCCGGTTCACGTTAATAATATAATGAGTTACATTGTGAGATACTAAATATTTTAATATTTCTCTTTACATTATGTGCAGTCTTTTTGTATTATTTTTTCTTATAGATGTATCTGTGTTTTATGAAGAGAGAAAGTACATTTTTTCTTTTTGTCATGTTCTGTTTGTAACGAACATTAAAATACAACAATATTATAGTTAAGGAGACGTAGGGTTAAAATTAGTATGAAAGTTTTTATTAGACTGTGGATTATGTCCAGAACGTATATCATTATATTTGATCTTTGTCAGTGAAATTATTGGCTATAATATATATTTTCCATTTGTATGCGTGCGGTATTTACGTGGTTATAATGGATCAATAACATGAAACTAATGAGAAGTCATAATAAAGTTTACTGCGAATTTGAATTTGAAGTGATGATCGTTATTTTGAATTTTTTATTGATTGCTATTACTTATTTAAATCCAATTTGCACACATTTAGGTACTTATTCACGACAATCAATATTAGTGTTTAAGTTAATGGGTTGACTTGTATGGTGCAAATGTTTTTTTTTTTTTTAAATAAACATATATATATTTATTAACTACAACGAACATATATTTATCATATCCTGGTTTTTGTCCATAGTACGAACATGCTTTAAAGCTTCCCGTCAATTTATTTATAGTTTATCTAATTCTGGAGACATATCAACGAATAATATTTTACAATTTTAACATTGCCAAACTATACATAACTAGTTATTGACTTTATAAATCTCTTAATTTGAGATTTAAGCATTCAAATAAGAAAAATTATGACAACTATTTTGAGGTATGCAGTATAAAACGTGGTTGTTATAATACATAGAAGAGCAAGGAGCTGTACATAAAATTAATTATAGTTTCGATAAATAGTACTTAAAATTAAGATATTTATTATACGCGCTAAAAATCATCTATTTTAAATTCCGTTGTTTTTCGACGCTATGATTTTCCTGCATAAAGTTGTTTTGTGTTTTAATGTTTGTGCTATGGTTAATTAGATTTTATAAATCGCAGTTTTGCGTATAGCAGTTTTTAATCATTAAAATATGAATACGAGCCAAAGTAAATAAATTATCGTCTTTACGTAACGTGTGTGTGCGTGCTTAATAATTTGAATATTTTTTTGTGGCGTGTATTTTATTACTTAACTACGAGGACGTTGTGTTTAAACTGTTGACGTGTACCGTATGAGCTGCTATTATTTTGGACTTAAAATTACGCGAAGAGACTGAATTAACGGGGGTTTCATATTAATCAACTAAAAACAATGTGTTCTAATTAACCGTTATTATAAGTTTCGAAAATTGTTTACCGACCGTACTTCATATGGAATTATGGCAATCATAATTATTTTACATTACTTTTTATATTATACCTTTCATATTTTCCGTTTGTAGTTAGTTATTTGTCTTTTTATATATTAGAATTTCGTTATTCATGTATATAGTAAACAAATATTTTAAAATTCATATCTTAAACCTCTCGGTTTAGGACATCACGTATTTTTAACAGCCGAGTTAATAGATGTGAAGTGTTATACAAACACACATCGTAGACGTGAGCTCATTAAGAGCATAGTGAAATTGTGTCATTTTAATTGTTCTGTGCAACTGACAGCTTATTCTTATCCTTAGCGCAAGAAAAATTTTTAGAATTTGGTCAATTATTGTACGATGAAAATATTCATATTGCTCGTGTTAGTGAAACAAAGATTGACTCTACTAATAAACTGAAATGTCCAGGTTTCAAGAGCCGATCGCAACTCAAGGGGTGGTGGTGTAGCGTTATTCGTTAAAGACTACCTTATTCATTCTCCGGCACCCACTCTCCATTTGAGCAGAATTAAAGCTGTCGGTATTTATCTCAAAATGTCTTTACTCGATTTATTGTCCTCCAAACATATGTAGCAAAACTTTCAATCGGGATATTCTAAAGTTGTTATTCTCGCATAACGCTGTATTAATCATCGGCGATTTTAATGCGCGACAGAAAGCGTGGAACTGTTATTCAAATAACCATGCTGGCAATTGTCTGATAAATATAATTTTCATATTTTAACTCCCGAGGAACCTACTTTTTATCCGGATAATAATCGTCTCCACCCTAGTGTTATAGATCTCGTCTTAGCTAAAAACACTACTCCGATAAGTCAGCCAGTTTCTTTACCTTTACTAAGCTCTAACCATAATCCTATACGATTTCAAATTAACAGAAAATGTAATAAATTTCCTATTAAGTCTGCCTACTTGTTTAGAAAAGCAGATTGGACTGCACACCGAACTTACATCGCTGATAATATTACTCTACAGGTACCTTGTAAATCTGATGCAAAGCTTGATGAAGTGAAAAGTTTTACTGATCTTATTATACAAGCTGCTGAGTCAACCATTCCTAAAATCAATTCAAGCTCTTTCCGTCATCAAATCCCCTAACTAAAAAATTACATGAGACGATGGTATCAAATAATCCTTACACAAAGAAATTATTTCAATATTTAACTAATATAGTTAAAATTAAATTATCTCAAGATCGTATGCAAATGGAATTAAAAACTCGAGAAGCTCGGTATACGTACAATAGCTTGTGGAAAATAATAAAAATGTTTAAAGGCTCCGATCTACATTTGCCACCACTTACTTATGGTGATTCTGTATACTACTCGGATGAAGGTAAAAGTAACCTATTAGCCGATACATACTATAACACTCGTATTCAAAATTATCATATGAAATCTAATTATCAAAAAAGTAAAATTAGATCAACAGTTAAAAAGTATCTCAAAACTTCCCCAGAAATAATACCACAAAAGGATTAGCTACAGTGAAGGAGGTACGTAGTTATAAAGACGCTTAAAAATAAGAAATCGGTTGGTTCGGATATTTTCACAACATGCATTAAAAACTTACCTATTAGAGGTCTCGTAAAACTTACTGTAATAATTAATTCCATGCTACTTCGCACACTTCCCTAGTCACTGGAAACTATCAAAAGTAGTTCCCATACCTAAAGTGGGTAAAAATATCTCAGACCCAACGAATTTACGTCCTATATCACTATTGAGTAATATCAGTAAAGTTGCTGAAAAGATCATTCTGAGCAAATTGAGAAATTTTACAGAAAATAATAATATTCGACTAGATCAACAATTCGGTTTTAGAACGAACATGTCTACGACTATGCAGATAGCAAGAATTGCCGATCTGGTTACCGATGGATTTAATAAAAATATGCATACTGGTTTACTTTTATTAGATATAGAAAAAGCGCTCGATACTGCCTGGCATCTTGGTTTATAAACTAATTCAAATGAAATTTCCTAACTATATCATACGACTCGTCAGAAATTATTTGACTAATAGGCATTTTTTAGTTCATATAAACAATGGAAATTCCAGAACAAAAACTATTTTGGCTGGTGTATCGCAGGGAAGTATTCTCGGGTCCTATTTATTCTTACTCTTTATAAATGACATAAAAAAAAAAATAATTTAGAAATTTCTTTGTATGCAGCCATATATTTTACATCTTGCATAATAGATACTCCAAAGAAGATTAACTGATGGTTTACAAAAATTACTCATTTTAAGAAATGGAAAATTAAAATAAACATAAGCAAAACGCAGGCTATATTATTTACTAAAAGAAGACTTTTCGCACCAGAACCTCTCATAATAAATAACATACCCGTACACTGGAAAACCGATATTAAATATCTAGTTGTAATTTTGGATAAAAGACTTGTTTTTTCTAAGCATATTGACTACTTGACCAATAGGATACATTGGTCCCTTTTTAAACGTTACCCTATGTTTAGTAAAAAATCTGTTAACACGCTCAACAAATTAATAATATATAAAATGATTATAAGGCTAATACTTTTATATGCGTGCCCTGTATGATCGTATACAGGTACTTCTAACCTTTCCAAGTTACAGCGACTTCAGAATCAGTGTTGCAGAATAATACTTAAATTACCGATATATACTAGATTAGATCTTACGCATACGACTCTGAATTTACCCTACATACCTGAAGTAATAAAACAGCATACGATACATTTTTTCGACTTGCAATATTCAATAATCAGTCAAATAGGGGACTACAACAGAACTTTGCAGTTAAAATATAAGAAATATAAGCACAAGAGGATCAAACATATATTACTCTAATGTATCACAGGCGTCTCTCATATTTATAACGTATATAATATTTATTTCATTCTATCTTGAACATATGTAGTCGTGTAATTTGTATACAGGTTTTGTTTGTGAATTTTCCTGTAATCCACTTTATTGTATTATTGTATATGGTTATTACACTCGTGGTATACTATACGCAGTAAGAAATCTTGTTTCGGGATGCGCAATTTTTTTATTTTGTACTTTCATGTTATAGTTAATGCTGTTTTTCGAAATATACTTTTTATTTATTTATTTATCCTTAGCGCATGTAATCATTTATTACAGCCAATGATCAAGATTTACCAAATACTGAATTTGTAGTCTAACTCTTCGTCTGCAACCTTCAGGCATGTTTAGTACGATCAGCTTTTCATATGACCAAAGAAAGTGGATATATGTTCTCCGAGTATGTGTCGTGATCGAGCATCAGTATTAAGTTCTTTTAGTATTGATAAATTTGTTTTTTTCGCAGTCTATTGCATTTTCAACATTCATCTCCAATAATACATTTCGAAAGTATCGATCTTTCGTAAGTTTACTTCAATGTCCAACATTCTGATTCGTATCAAAATACGGACAACACCAGCGTTTTCATGAGGCGTACTTTGGTTGGTCATCATTGTTATGACTTTTCTAGGGGGCGTTCTTTTAATTTCAGCTTGAAGACCACCTAAACTTTGTGGATTCTGTGCCTCGTTTATATATATAAATGAGGCACAGACTCCACAAAGTATAGTTAGAAAACCCGATGAAAATTTTACCTAATGGAAAATACCTTACAAGAATCTACAGAAGAAAAACAAGTTTCTATTTGTGATTTGGTTAATTTAGCGAAATCCGTTATAGGAGGAAATGGCGTCGACGAAGCAAACTTGTTGTTGGGTAGATTAATTGGAGTTCCAATGATCCAGGCTTTGAGCATTTTACTGATGAACAAATTGTTGATAAAGCATTAGGTACATGTGAAGAAGAGAAAGAGGAAAGCAAGTAGTCCATGGCGCAGCTTTAACGAATATCGAAGTATTTATTCAATATCTAGAGGAACAAGACGATACATGGCTCTGTGATAAAATGGTACTAAAAAAACTTCAATCTCAAGTAATGAAGAGGTGTTTGATTTCGGAAAAACAAAAACTGCTGGCAGATTTTTCTGTAAAACCTACAGGTAATTTTTGAAACCTTTACTTTATAAATTACATAATGTGTATAACATATATGTATTTATGTATAAATAATATTGTTGCGCTGATTTCTGACTCTTTAAAAATTTTGCGGATTATCCGCGATTGCCATCCCACGCAGATAATCGGTAGCCTGCTATACATATACATATCTATATATAATAGTAATTAAAAAAAAAAAGTACTTCATTCATTCTACTAAACTTCAAGGGTATATTATCATTTTCTAATTTAAGATTATTCGTCTAAATGATCTCAATGCAAAAAAATTATAGTAAATTAGTAGATGTATAATATAACGCGTTAGAAAAGTATATGAAGAAGAAAACAGACGATTGATTATGTAAATATGTATATATATTTTTGATTTCGTAAATGATTTGCGAATTCGTTAAATTTATCTATAACGTACGAACTTTAAAAAGTATACACGCACATACATATATGTGCGCATGTATAAAACTATAAGAAAAATCAAATGCATTATTAAGCAGAGATTCACACCAGGTTAATATGTTCATCCGGCTTTTATTATTATATATTGCGATCGTATGTAACAATGTAAAAAGTCGAATATTTAATAAAAGGTAACAATGAGTATACATCGTAATTATTGTATCATAAAAATATCGGACTAGAGCAATTTATTAAAAAATGCTTGATGGTATAAGGAAAATACTAAAAATTACGAGCGTGCAAAAATTATATATAATAATAATATGTACGCGACTTTATAGTGTCATTTTAAATGTTAATCAACTTAACGTATGTAAATGTTCTAGCTATTAATCGAAAAACGCGATATTTAATTTTTTCAAAATGTTCATCGCAAAATAAAAATTTTAAGTCATTGCTTGATTTTTAAAAATTAAAAAAAATCTCGTATACGAGCAACGTTAATATAATTATTATTAGAATTGGATTTTAATATTCAAAACAATAAAACGCCGGTTAATATTACTAAAAAAAAGTTTAAAAAGTTTTTCGAATCATTATTTTTTAGTTAGCACAAACCTTGTTAATTTTTCTTAACAATTGTTAATTTTTTTATAAGTAGCGATTTATATATATATATATATATATATATATATATATATATATATAAACTGATAATTAAGTAAAAACAAAATATAATTACTGAAAGAAAAAAAGATGACTAAAAATATGGGTAAGTATATCCGCTAACGTACACATTTAACAAAAGAGAAAAAATAAATTTTAAAATGTAAATATAATTTTCGTTACATTTAATCGTTAAAATAAATTCAGTTTTCGATAACTGTAATGGAAATTTCGCATAAATATAATTTTAATATTACATTTATTTTTCAATTCGAAAACTTCGTATTCAAATATTAATCGAACGGAAATTTCGATATTTATGATAACGTTAACTAATTAACTAAGATCGATGTTCACAATTATTCGTCATAAAATTTTAATTTTACATAATTACCATTTTATAATATATTCAAACCGCGGTAGGGAAAAAAATCGCCGTATAAATAAGGCATCGGTCGAGCGTATTTAAGTACTAAATAAACGGTCCTTTTTAATAGATTTTAAACTAATTATGACGTCATTTTACGTCTAGAAATAATAACCGGCGTTCTATAATGTACATATTGCATATATTTTGACTAGATCGATAGGTCATGAATAATAATCATCGTCTTTACGAAAATAAAAATTTAATTATAACAAATGAACGCATTAATGAAAGTGACGCGGAGTATATTTTAGAATAAAACACAAGGTGGTTAGATTTAATACTACGTTGTTAGTTGACTAAATATCACATGTTTATATATACTACATATATACATGTATAACATACAATGAGATGGATAATAATATACGCGTAAAAATGCAATACGTTATCATAAATTAAAATAGAAAAAAAAAAAGAAACTAAAATGTGAAAGAAAATAATTAACAATCTCTTTTCTTTGATATAATGTCGTCTACATTATTTTGGAATTGATATCGATTATAAAATGATAATACGTGTACACGTATTTATAAGTTTTCTATAATTAATTCTTTGAAATATTACATATTTTGTTCCTTAAAATATATATATATATATAAAATTTTATACTGCTTTTACATTTAAATTATTATCTTTTAATTGCTTTCTTTCTTTACTTTGGAATGATTGATCTAATTTTATATGAAAAATAATCGTTTTCGCCTACTTCTTATTCCGAAGAAATTAAATATTTAGTTCTAAATTCGCAAGTCATTTGTTGACTTCATAAGTTAGATTCAATTTTTAGTTCTCTAGAGTACACTGGATCAATATTCTATTCAGGGTTTGTCTCGGTTCTCTACATGAGCATATCGTTGATTCTAGCATTTCATATATCTGCATAGGCACACCTGTCCTTGGCCGATTGAAAATTCGTTACTGTTCGCGTTGTAGTTCCATTTCTGGCACATTCCGAGTGAGATCTTTTACAAACCGGGCGCATTTTTTTTTTTTTTATTATTACTACTTTCTTTCCACAGGTATGTTGGCCTTTTATTCGTCTCACAAACCGTGTCAAACGGAATCAGTAATTTTTGAGTCTATGGCGATTTTCTTGATTTTAATCGTTGTAATGACGCACTTACGTCGGTAATATGTAATCGGTTGTATATCTCATCCTTGTCTCTTAGGCTTCTCGACGTATGGTAGGAGCAAATATTAGCGAACATCGGTAGCTGTGGAAGTGGGGATCGATTTTACAGTTCTTTTTCGTGCGTGGGCTCATTTATTACAATATCAATTTTGCGGTTAATCTCAATACTATGGTGTAAATGAGACTCAGTAGGTAATATTTTGCTGAATTCGTTAAACGTTGATCATCTGTAAGCGAACGATCTAATATCACTTTAAACTACGTAACTTAGGGTACTTTGAATTTTTCGAAGGTTCCTCTCAAATTACCGCCACTTCTTAGAAAACTGCTATCTCCAATTTATCTTTATCAGGATATATAATTTCCTTTTTTCTGACTCTAATCACGCATTCGAATTTAACACGCTTACTTATTATTCAGTTTTTACTTTTTTGAAAATTACTTCTCGTTATTTTAAAACTTACTTTATGATATAATATATAATATACATATATATATATAATTTCATTAAGCCGACTTGTCAGACATCGAATAGAAATATATTTTAATTTTTTTTTTTCGTTTTGTTTTATTATTATGTTACAACTGTGTCTTCGTTCATTTAATAAATTACAATTACGAGTGTAGTCTTCTTTTTTAACAAAAATTATTATTACTGTTTCATTAAAGAAGTAGGTCTCCCGTTTTCCTATTAGAAATGCTAGTTATTTATTAGAATGACGTTTAAAAGAAAAGTTTAAATTTTTAACTATTTATGTAAAATGTCACGAGCATAAACAAGTTACGTGTTTTTTAATACAATATTTGCATCACCAGCTGCTGATAATAATAATAATAATAATAATAACAAAGAAGCTACATAATAATATACGTACGAATCATCAAACGTGAAAAATCTTAGTTCTTGTTCGTTTGTTATTTGTTCCTTATAAAGCAACAACTAGATTATAATTATTATATGTTGTGCGCACGCTTTAAGCGAAGTAATATCGTCATCAACTACTTTCCAGCTTCCTTAATCACTTACCGCATTCCGAGATAGACGATGTGGAAGCGAATTTCTGAGGATTATAATCGGAATTGACGAAGGAAAATCCTTCGAATTCTTCTTGATTAATTGAGCGAACAACATCTGCTGCAATCGGTGTAAGAACCGGTTCCTCTTTTGTAAATTCTGTATCGAAATTCAATGCGTCTTTCTTGCTTTTCTAAAATAACACAACAATATATATATATATATATATATATATATATATATATATATATATATATATATATATATTAGATGCGGATGTTACAGTGGTGGCCGATGGACAGAAAAAGAATGGGGAAAGCCTTCGTCCAGGAGTGGATAGACAAAGACTAACCTGGCGAACGAGCTTTACCCGGTTTTTTTTTTTTTTTATTTTTTTGTTGTGTAATCTTTTTCCCGGACAATATATATATATATATTTAGGAACGAATCACATACTATTAAAAACCATTAACTCTAACTACTTTAATCATGGAGAATTTCATTTCATAAATCTCCGGAGTTGTACATAAAAATATCAATTTTTACGAATATCAAACTATTAATGGTTTGACGGAAATTAATTTTTGAATTTTCGAACGGATTATTTCAAATCTTTAAGAAAAAATAAAAAAAGATTATAAAAAACTAACACTGAAGAACAATAATGTTGGAGATATATTCGAAACTGAAATAAGTTTATTCTTTCCGATATATTCCTCTTTGAAAAAAAAATCCAATTATACAAGCGTAGTATATCACCTAACACGAAAACAACGAAGAAATGTACAGAGAACGAATTATATAATATTCAAACGGCTAATGCAATCGAGCTGAAATCTTTAGCGTATACAATTTCGATAAGTATCAAGAAAAACACGGCGGGAAAATCGGAATTTCTAAAACTTTGTGGAAGGTGTACTGCGGCCGGTGCCCGAAATTTCAAAATTCGTAATTTACATACAGGTTATTTTCAATTATTTAATAAATTATACGCATGGACAAAATTTCATTGAAATTGTTAAGATCCGTTTACGTATCATAAGAATTAATTTGAAATGTTTGGAATGTAGTTAAAAGAACTATTTGTTTCCCCTTTATGAAAAATATTACAAAGCTTTTCGGCTGTTAAGCCATTATCAAGTGAATATAAAAATATAAATTACATATGTATAAATTTTATATTGTCGGATGTTTTTATTTTATTTGCTATTGTGTTTTTGTTTCAATTTAAATTTTTTAATATTGCTGATTGTTGATCGTGTTGTTAACCATATTTCCCTATCAAATTATTTTAAAATAATACTGTTTTATCACGGATAATTTTTATAAATTGTGAATCTAATTAATTTTTTTACATTTTATATTTTTATAAATTTGTGTACATTTTTTTAATTTATATTTTGTATATTCATTTGATAATGGCTTAAACAGCTGAGATTTTCATAAAGAAAAAAATAATTAATTTAGTGATTTTAACTCATTTTTTGTTGTTTATTTTATATAAGATTTTCTCATTCATAAAGATTGTTCGTTGTCGAACGTCGTGGCTAGACATCGTACGTTTATTTTTACGTACAAAATGTACTAGCATTCACAAGGCACTATTTATATACGACGCAGACGAGCGTGCATATGATGTTATACGGAGTGGGGTGCCACTGCCTTTTCCGTAATAATTAAGAATTAAATGATGAAAAGTTTTTATGTCACATGTTGGTTTCGAATCCCCGATCGTCGCGCACTCTAGCAACTACGCCGCGACATAATTTATATATATATGTATATATAAATGTTGAATATATTGCAGAGTAGTGATTTTATTAATTATAAACCAAACAAAATATAACACCGTTTTTAATCGAGAAGCTTTAAGATGTAAAAAAAAATATGTTAATAATTATTATGCGGCAACTGTTGAAAAAAGCTTTGCGATTAAAAAAATTCAGTGATTATGTTACATTTTGTTTGGTTTATATGTATATAGATAGTTTAACTTATAAAACTAATCACTGTTTAAATTTGCATAGTTGTAAAGTTAACTTTTTATTTTGGCACGGCAGTTAACATTCTAACTGATTATTATTTTTGTTATAATAATAATAATAATAATAATAATATTATCTTTGTAATCTTAAATACTAATTAGTTCAATTCTTAAAAAAATATCCGTTATAATAATAATAAAACAAGAGCTATTATGATAATAACGATGATGAGATAAATTGATAATATAATATTCGGATTATTTACAATTTTCGGTTTAAACGGTGGCTTAATACGTCTGGCTTCCAAAGCGTCCCAATCGATTTCACGGAAGAACGGATGATTTTTAATAGCATGTTCGAGACCGTGAGATGGTACGCAACCTAACCGTTTGTTTGGATTTTTTGTCATGAACTGAAATTATACATACACACACATACATATATATATAATAATAATAATAATAATATGTATGCATATCAAATAGAACTGAACCTAATAAATATCGGTTCATATTAAATTTCTTTTCACGCTGATTCGGGAACTGTTTTCGCTCATTCTGCCTACTAGACACTTATTTAAATTAACTTGTTCAAAAATTTCAATCCAATCGCCTATTTTCTAAACCATATAACATTTTAAAAACATTGTTTTCTAATATAGAATATCATAATTAAAAAGTTCGATCATGAAAATAAGAATAAATCCTTTGTACAAATTTAACCGAAGATAAAATCGGAAAATAATCTTACCCCTTTTAAAATTGAAATAGCTTCTTTACTTAACCAAACAGGATATAATACGTCATCGTGTAAAATGGACTCGAATAGGTCATCCTCGTTGTCGGCTTCAAAGGGAGGTTGCCCTGCCATCATTTCGTACATTAAAACGCCTAATGCCCACCAATCAACGCTAGATCCGTAATCTAATTCTTGTAAAATCTAAAGCGTTCATTTTAAACAATTACATACAATATATATATATATATAAAGTATTTGATCGGTATAACCATAATAATATTTAGTTTAATATTTCAAAGTCGTTGGAAATGATCTTCGAGTCTACTTGGATAGTCCATCGATTTTTTTCGTCTACTTTACTTGAAAATCGTACAAAACGTTGGGTTTGGGATTTCTTTATTTCGCATTCAGAATACCTGCCCAGTGTGGTCTTATACTAGTAGTAGTAATATAAACCACGTGCAAAGAGTGCAAAACCATTGCCTTCGAATAATTTTGAATAAACCTCGATTTACTTCAATAAAATCTCTCCATGATGCGTTAAAATTCCCTTACGTACAGGAAATGATTAAGGATAAAACGAAAAAATTTTTTGCCGATTGTAGATATTCCGACATTCCAATGGTAAATTCTATAGGTGATTACGATTACCAAGCTTTACGACACAGGTATAAAAGATATAAGCATAGGGGTATAAAACACATCCTTCTATAGTAAGCCAGCTACAAATTCTAGTTCTAGTATTAATAAATAAGTTAAGATATTTTTAAGTATATTGTTGATACGGTAGAGTGTACGCACTCTGTTATTTTTAAATGAGCAGGTTTTTTGTATTAAAAATTTTTTCTGCAATCTTATAATAAGGCGTAATTTAAATAATATTTTATAAGATTATATTTCATATTAATTTTTTCTGGAAAGAATCGTTGATATATTCGGTACAGAAAATTCTATTGAATGGTAACTTTACTTTTTTGTAAACAGAAAATATTTAAATATGCAAGTATATTATTGTTCATTGTTCATTCAGAATATTGCTCAATTGTTTAAAATCGACAGTATAAAAAATATATTAACATTGTATAAAAAGTGTAATATAATAAATTTTTAAAGTATTTATATTATACCGTATTACAGCGATATATCTAAACTGTGTATAAACATACGGAACTTAGTAATACAGTGAAATTTAAGACACTGTAAATAGAAGGAAAGTGAGAAAAGTCCGGTTTGCACACAAGCTGTGTAATGGTCGAATATCGGACAATTATTAACATCGCATATTTAGTCTGGAAATAAGGATAAAAAATTAGACTATAAAATATCATAATTCGACACCTTGTTGCTCGTGTTTCATGTACAAATCATTTTTTTACAAGATTGATAGTAGAAATGTATTTAATAGGTTACCATAAAAAACTCAAATAGAGCGTAAAATAACATCACGATTATATACGCTCATGCGAGGAATAGGACTTATGAGAGCGGATGCGTATTATAAATGAATTAGTGTATAGCGCACGTTTTTAACCGATAATTATTATTAAAAAATTATTTACTATTCTAGATGCAGATTTTATTACTACTATATCATATTATACGTATATTTGTAACATGGAAATTGTATGTACTTGTCAGTTTTTTTTTTTTGTTTTTTTTTTTTAATTTTGCATACAATCTGTCTAGTTGAAGACAATAAGCGCCACTGTTAATGAACCCAATTTACACATAAATTAATATAATGATTCCTAACGGTCGTCATTCCTCGTTGTTTATACAATATTTGGTTATTTAATTATATTCGATCGTCTGAATCGGGCATCGTCTTTGATAAGCCTGTGCGCCAACTGATGACAATGATCTTGTAGCTTCTATTTCTTCTTTAACCGTCGACACTTGCAAATCTTTATGTATTTCGTCATTGCATACGTGCCATGGTGCACCGACTATCGATCGTAGTATTTTTAATTATGATGATCGCTATATGAAATTTTCTTGCGATTCCTCAAAGTGGAATTCCATAGAATCATGCAGGCTTCAGCATTTATAAAATACCACATTGTTTTCCAAGGATAGTGGTGAATTTTTTCCAAGAACCCGATACATTTTTCGAAATTTAACATCAATCTGTTTTCGTTTACTTTCTACGTGAGTTCTCCAAGTTAGTCTTTCATCTAAGCCGAAGTATTTAACGCTATTCGAGGTAGGAATGTTTTTCCACGTTCTTCAGAGTAACACTTCGATTCATTAATTGTAAATCTATAAGATTTATACCATTTTTCAAGGTCGTCAAGTGATCCTGAAAGTTTTTCAATGCTAATGACACGTCAAGATGAGTGAATAGTATGCGCGGATACGTTTAATATGTTTTTTTTTTTTTAATATACTTCAATTTATTAATCGGATTTTGTTTTCTCTTATTATTATTCTTAATAATCTTTTTTTTTTATATCAATCATTGATGGAAATGCTGTTGGGTGCACCTAGAAAGCTTAAAACGGCTAGAAGCCTTCGAATAAAAAAGAACAAATAAGTATGTATTTGAAAAATGTGGCCTCAAAACACCAATAATAGTTCAGGACATCCTTGCTAGGAAACGGAAATATTTAGCGCATAAGATCAGGGAAATCTTTCTGCTGGCTCTACAGGGTAAGATCGAAGGAAAAGCGCCAAGAGGAAGAAAACGATTAGAAATGATAACCGCCCGTTTCAGAGATCATCAAAAAGTAGTCGACATATCATGATGCAGGCTAACTCCTGTCAAGATACCACAAGAAAAAGAAGAGATAGGACGATTACATTAATACCGCACGTCTCTAAAATACTACTTAAGATAATTAAAAAGCGATTAGTGCCTCAAATTGATCAGTGTATCTGGAGGAGAATCAATGTGGTTTCAGGAAAGGCCGCTCAACACGCGATGCAATTGCTCTACTACGTATAGTAGATGAACGCATGATAAACTGTGAGAGAAATTTATATGTGGCTTTCGTAGATTATGAAAAATCTTTTGACGGTACCTTGAAGCGATCTTTTTCCGTTGTTGATAGGATGCCCAAAAACATTAATTACAACAATCTATAACTTATACAGCAGACAGAAAGTGACTGTCAAATTCAATGACATCGAGTCGGAAAAAAACAGTTATAAGTAAAGGAGTAAGCCGGGGATGTTTAGTATCTCCTGACCTATTTAATATATTTGCGGAAATAATTATAAATGAAACGTTCGGTAAATTTAAACAAGGGATTAAAATCGGAGGTAGAAGATTGCAGGTGATTCAATTCGCCGATGACCAAGTTTTACTTGCGAATAGTGTCAAAACATTTTCAGCGATGATTAAGAAATTAAATACAGTAATTAAAAAATATGGAATGGAGATTAACATCAAAAAGCCAAAAGTTATGACAATTGGCAAGATTTGTCCCCAAATAAAGATAAAATTAAAAAACGAAATAATAGAACAAGTAAAAACATATAGATATTTAGGTCACACCATAATGCATAATATGAATTGCACTAAAGATATTAATCATCGTATAGCAATGGGGAAAAAGGCTTTTAACTATGAAAACAATATCCGTCAATATACGCAAAAACTTTTGTATGTTCAGTGGCACTATACGGTGCGGAAACATGGACAATGAAGCAACGAGACGCGAGACAAATTAGAAACTTTTGAAATGTGGTGTTGACGGCGCCTACACAAAATTGGCTGAGTAGACAAAATAAAGAACATAATTGTACTAGAAAGAATAAATGAAAAAAGAAGTATATTACACAATATACGAAAGTGGCTAGGTCATGCATTACGTCAAAATCAACATATCCAGAGAAAGATGTTATTATTGATACATTTTTAAAGGAAAGTGGAATACCGACTTATCCGGAATTAAAGAAGAAAACTCGCGACAGGCTAGAATGGAATACATGGTGCGAACCAGCCTACGAGCTGATACACCGATGATGATGGTATATATATGTATACACACGATTTTTTGATTAGCCTGTATCAGGTTACTGCAAGATGTACTATTTTCCTAATACTCTTACTTCTGCCACCTTTAAAACATACGCATACATATATAAAATGTATACATTTAATCTAATATCAAATCGCTAAAAACATCCTTCCTTAATAAAGCATTTATAATTTTAAATAACGTATTTCTCAATATATCTAGAGTAGCTGCAGTTTAACGTTCATAACGTTATTTATTTAACAGGTAAAACATAAATTTGCATCAAAATTTTATTACGTCGACTTTCGATATTATTCAAAATAACAATAATAAAAGAAAACACCATAATCCTTACTTCGGGAGCTATATAATCCGGCGTGCCACAAAATGTATTCGTAGTTATGCCATTTATAATTCCTTCTTTGCACATTCCGAAATCCGCTAACTTACAATGACCTTCACTATCTAATAATATATTATCCAATTTCAAGTCCCTGTGATATAACAAAAAAAAAATTAAATATAATTTTTTGTTTGAATAGTGTCTTATTTTATTTTTTTTTTTTTTAATTATCTATTCATTCGATAGTATTTAAACAATTGCGTATATTCAAATAATAATATAATGACGCACATACACACACATATATATATATCCATTAAATTCTAAAAATAAATTAATTAGACATGTCTGTTAAAGTAATACTCAAAATATATAGCTGATATTGTCACTAGGTCGATCGAGTTTATTTCTTTCGATGCATAACAAGTATTTCCATTTTCTTTCTTGTAACTTTTTCTAATATAAAAAATATAATTTCTATTTCAGGACTCTTCGTATTCAGTTTAAAGAAAGTTATCAACACGGAATAAACATAACAGGATTTCTGTTAGCAATTTATGTGTTACGCCATTTTCTTCCGAAATATACGCCGCATTAATCCGCTTTTACGTTCATGATATTCTGAATAATCGCTGTTTTTTATTAGTCTTCGTCATCGTTCACAAACTCTGTAGCGTAGAAAATTACCGAAAAGACTAAACAACACACGAACTGGGCGTTAACATTTTTGTGGCAGCAAAATCTTTTCATATAATCAGTCTAGTCATTACTCTTTGTCATCTTCACTTCACCTCCATATCTTCTTTTACTTTCCATCTATTTCCCCAACTATAGGATACTTTATACACGACAAAACTCGATATTCTCGTTTAATTTTTTTTTTTTCTGACAATTAAACTTGTTTTTTCATAGTTCACTTCTAGACAAAAACATTTATTTCGATATCTTCTAATTTCTTCAATAGTTCCCGTATCTCTTCCATATCTTGAACAACCGATACTTTGTTAGGTTCCTTATTTTCATCCTCCGATAGATTCTCCTGCGTTTCAACTACGCACAACCGTCCGAATTCGTACTCAATTCGAGCATTATGTGATTATACTCGTGAATATACAATGTGCCTTGAAGAGACGATTTCTCATATTACTTCTCATAGCTTACTCTAAATGACATCAATGTCTTTCCGATAATCGACGAAACTCAGCATTATATAGATACATTCTACTATCCCGATTTCTCTATCAACTCTGCCTCATGTTTAGAATTTTTGTTCACGCGTTCCTCGTCCTTTCGCAAATACGACTTGTTCTATTTACCGTGTTCCATATCGAGTGAACCATACTCCCATATTTTCTAAAATTCCAGCTGGTATGATAGCTTTATTATTTTTCAAGTAGTTAATAACTTCTTAAACTTTACTCCTTAATATCCTCAAATTTTAGATGAATGTTTATCATTATGGTGGTGGCATTAGGTTTGCCGCCTTCTAACGTTCTGTTCTAATAATGTCTCCTTCGAGTTCTTTAATTATTAATTTTAAAATCCCGAGTCAGCAATAAATAATTTCTTTGTTCATCATTGTCCAAGTGGAATTTTTATTAAATTCATCTTATTTACGACGTACTGACAATTTTTGTTTTTATTTAAAGACCTCCGATTACAACATTAAAATCGTACGGCTTTAGTTGAATTACATATAAACACAAACACATATATATTATATATACATCTACATAAACATCGCACCTATAAATAACACCGTGCTTATGAAGAAACTGCAAGGCTAATGTCACTTCCGCCGCGTAGAATCTTGCTCTTGGCTCGTCAAATTTTCGAGCTTTTTGTATTTGGAACATTAAATCTCCGCCATTAACGTACTCCATAACAAAAAACAATCGTTCCTAGCGTAACATACAATATGATTATATATATATATATATATATATATATATATATCGAATAACTCCTAATTAAAATGCCAGATAAATTTTTACAATTATTTATTTTTACTTAATAATCGTGATTTTCAATTTGTCTAACGAAAATGTTTATTCCGAAATTTCTGTTTTTTTTTTTTTCTTGTTGATTTGTGGTACTTAATAGTTGATCGTGTATAAATATTATAAGTACATTTATTAACGGTAATCGACTTATTAATTAAATTAATAAATTAAACGATTATCGTATTTTTTTAAAATGTCGCTTTATCTACGGATAGAGAATTAATATATATATTTTTAAAGATATACACCAAGCGCTTTATAATATAAACCGTTATTACGCTTATACATACCTTTGTCTGAAAGGCGGAATGTAAGGCAGTGAGGAAAGGATGCTTAGCAGCTAAGGCTAATATCCGTTTTTCCGTCATTGTACAATCCACGTCGTCATCTTGAATTATAATATCTTTTTTTAACACCTGCGAAAGTAAACGTATTATCGTGAAAGTTTCGAACCGTACATAGATACAACGAACACGAGGTTATATTATAAAAAGCTTACTTTTATAGCGTACACTTCTTCAGTGCCCTTTTTTTCGGCCAACATAACTTTTCCAAAGCTGCCTTTTCCCAATACTTTCAGAAAATGAAAAACATCCACGCCTATTTTACTTTCGCTCGAACCGGAACTATTTTTATAATCTAAATGTATACAATTATAATAATGTTTATAATATAAAACGATTTGACGAAAGAATTAACGGAATAAATTCATATTAATAGAAGGAGAATGAAGAAAGTTGTAAAAAAACATTTAGATTGGGAAATAAATGCAAGAAGTGGCAGGGGACAACGCAGAAAATGGAAGACATACAAAATAATACCTAATATAAATCAATATAATAAAAACAAGAAAACATATTTAAACTACTTTATAACACAAGCATTGACTCAACATGGGGATTGCAATTATGATCTAAATAGATATAAAATATCGGAAGTGGGGATACATGTGATCAATGTAAAGTAGTGGAAAATATGGAACACATATTGTACCATTGCCAAAAATATAACAAAAGAATTACCAACAAAATGGATATTAATAAATGGGAAGATTTTGTTCAACTTCTTAATGATACATTAAAGAAAAAAATCAATTCCAAATTTAACTGCAAAAGGTGATGGATTATGAAAGTATTTGGGTTTCTGGATTGTTATAATGATATTTATGTAATTATAGATAATTTTCGGTATGTTATTTCGTTTTAAATATTTCACACGTTATTATAAATATCAGAAAATTATTGTATATATATATATGTGTGTATATATTTATCTTTATTTTATTTTTATATTTATATTTGTTAGGGTGTACAATGATGATGAAAGACTCAATATAATAGAAAACCAGTTATAAGGCCATTACGGTTTTTAACCATGGCCTTTTGGTTGTTTCTTGAGTACATCTGAAAAAAAAAAGTATATTTAATCTTGGTCTTCCCCTTTTCTAACCGTAAGCATTCTAGTCCAGCATCAAGTGTCTGGTGTTTCAAATTTCTTTTTATCCTTACTGATCACGGTACATGTGCTACTGGCTAAATGTATGCTTTAACAATTCGTTTACGCAACTGAAGCGATAAAGTTTTTTTTAGCATATTATCGAACTTTTTTGTTTGAACTCGTTTTTCTACACGGGCACTTTTATGAAGATCTCTTGAATACACGACGCATCTTCAGTTATCAGCAGTCCAAAGTATACTTGCTGTAATACGCTTTCCAGTTAGGGTTTTAAATCTGTGCGTCTTCTTCACCATTATTATTGTTTTAGTTTTTTCTATATTAATCCGCATTCCATATTTGATGCTTTATTGTTGATTTTTGTCAGCATCTTGGAGAGGTTCTCCACACTGTCCGCTAACACGGCTTTATCATTCAAAAAACTTAATTTTCAGTCTGCGTCCACTCACTCCGCCTTTTATATTTATTATCAAAATAGTATTGGTGACAACGGACACCCTTGTTTCACTTATTTAGTAGCGTATACAGGTTTCGAATCGTTGTTTTTGCACCTTATCACTACTTTCTGCTTTGAATATTTATTACAGCTATCAGTTTGGATGGTACACTTATTCGTTCCAATACCCATAAAAGCCTGTTCCAACTGGATCGAACGATTTTTCGTAATCTTTTGAGCAAATCAAAAACGGTCGATTTATCACTATCACTCTTTCTCCTACTGCTCGCAGAGTGCAAATTGTGTCTCTCGTTGAGAGCTCTCTCCGAAATCTACATTTCATCTAAATATGTATCTATAACATTTTCTAAACGTCGTTTTATAATATGCAGCAGTATTTTTGCCACATTAAACCTCTTCTTCGGTGCACGCTACCTTCTTAACATTCGTTCGTTCAGAGTATTTATCTAGCGATAAACATGGCTCTGCAACGTTCACCTCCTTCCACGCCTAAACCATCGTTCGAATCGACTGCTTGGGTTTTATCTCAACAAAACTACCACACTTCAGTAGCTAGCGATCGATCTCCGCTTATCAATAATACACCGTCAATCGGTGAGTTCGTTCAGATATCTTTATGTAATAACAATAATAGTAGTAATAATAAAAATTCCACTGACACACAATCAATACCTACCGTACATTACGGCCAACACGTTTATTCTCCTATTTTATCTCCCTCTCACTTCGCTACTTCTGATGATAATATAATACGCATTAAAATTAATCAGATGTACTGGCTTTTAAAGTAAGAACTAGCAGTTGAAAATAACCGATTGCTCTACAACCAGGTCGTCAAACCTGTCTGGAAATACGGATGTCAACTATGGGGCTGCTCGAAAAAGAGTAACATAGCAATTATACAAAGATTACAAAATAGAGTTCTAAGAATAAATGCGCCACGGTATGTGACCAATCAAACTCTGCACACAGACCTAAAGATAAATTACGTAAAGGATGAAATCGTGCAAACAGCTAAAAGTCATGCCGCAAGACTGGAGTCATATCCGAATATGGCGTTGCACTGTTAGATAACTCTGCAGTCATTCGCATATTAAAGGGAACGAAATTTATGGATCTAGTATAAAGTATACATTCCGCATACATATTGTATGAGATCCTGTCACTGGACAGGATTCTTTAACAAGCCATATGATACTGAGATATTACATTTACTTAATACTCTACAGAGCTAGTTGTAAATTAGAAAAAAAAATATCGGACTGATCTTTCTGTAGTACACTTATTTTTGTGATATTGGTATTAATATTGATCCACACATTTCTTCAGCCTATTTTCAAATATTGTGCTCATTAATATGAAAATTTGACTTTGCAATTTTCTTCCTCCATTAAGAGTTAATTTTCAGTTAAACATTAGTTAAAAGAAAATTTTTAATTTTCATTTATTTAAAACCAGTAGATAGAGCATAGTTTCTGTTATCAAATCTAAACAACTGTAAACAGATTTTTAAACATTACGTAGAAATATTTTCATTTCCATTTGAGGATCGATAATCGTTCTAAAAAGAATAAGCTGTATTTGCTTCGATATATATCGACAAATATATGTTTAAATTGAATACTATATTTGTATAATTTTGAAATTAAATCAAAATAACTGAATTAAAAAATTGCGAAAAGTTACGGTTAATACAAAATATCTCAAAGCGACACTATTACGCTTATTTCCATTTTGAAATTGGTTTTAAAAAAAACAACTTACATTTACTCCCATTATCTAAATCACTTTTGTCAACTAATTTTTGTTCAGATGATGTACCATCTTCAGACATTGGTGATGTACTTTGCAAACCTGGAGGAGGCATGATTCCGCTTGGAATTGCCTAAAATTGTACGAAAAATTGTTTTGTTTTAAAATATGTAACTTACATAATACGAATAATGAATTCAATTACATTAAAACAAAGTTTGTATTTTTCGAACTTTGTGTAACCGAAATCATTCGTCCGTATAAAGTAAAATAAAAATATTCTACGAAAGGTTTCTACACATAGATTATGATCTCCCTTATGTGACGTTATGCTTTACGTATTTGATTCTATAAATGATGGAAAATTTCAAAACTTTTATATAATTTGTGCAATGGTCCCGTTAATGACGAATATTTGATTTCGCCAGTTATGTAGTACACCTATAGCGTGACATACTAGAATCAATCGCTGTTTTTTCCAACCGCGTTCGCGTACTAATCTCTGTTTCAATTCACCATTGGTGTCGTGCATCTGTATAGAAATGTTATTGATTTTTTATAATTTATAAATGTTTATTATCAAATTTTGGAAATATTTTAAATAAACGAAAGACAATTAATGATATCGAGATATTTCACGCGGGGCTTGGCTTCCTTTATAATCGAGTATTGTAATGGGATAGATGTAATCTACGTTCAATAAGCATGATAGCTTCTGTTTTATTGATTTCGATTTTCTATTTTATGTAATATTTATTATTTAGGATATTGACTAACAGATGATTGGAATCCTGATTACGAAATTAAAGTTAGAATAGAAATAGAAAATGAAACGATTACTGTGCAATAGAAACATTACACTGGAAACAAGGTGACGTGCTACAAAGTGTTACGTGCTGGCGGTTTTGTTGTATGGAGCAGAGAGTCGGACGCTCGAGGCTGCATCAATCAAGAAAATAGAGGCCTTCGAAATGTGGCTATACCGGCGGATTCTGAAAGTATCTTGGTTAGATAAGATCTCCAACGAAGCCATTTTAAAACAAATGAAGAAAAAATGCGAAGTCATGGCGTCAATAAAAACACGCAAAGCAGCCTACTTTGAGCACATAATTCGGAATAGGAAATACGTCACATTGCAGACCATAATACAGGGTGAAATAGAAGGTAGCAGATGTCGAGGATGGACGAAAAATCTTAAAGATCGGTTCAATATGCCTGACATGGCTACACTGGTTCACACGGCACGCGATAAAGAAATATACTGTCAGATGGTCACCAACCTCCGCTAGGAGATGTATTTACAAGAAGAAGTAATATTCATATATTTAATATGTCACTTATTGTATTACTGCTTATTTAGATGAAAATGATTAAAAATATAATTATTAAAGCGAACTAACTGCGTGAAACATGAACGTGTAAGTTACAACGTATTCTTGTTCATGTTTAGGATTATGTATTTTCCAGTATAGTGTCATTCCAATGTGTATTGTGGGGAATATGTTTATGTATGTATATGTATACGCCGTTATATAAGTGTTTTTTATATTACTTTAATGATTCAATTTTTTTTTTCAAATTTTTGATAGTTTAATTCAGTTATATATTTGTATTCAATTATTTACATTTCAGTGTTCCCATTTCAATTGACATTAGCCGTTATGCGAACCGTACATAAATAAATAAATAATTGCCTACATTATTAAATTTGCTGTCCGTGTTTATAGTGAATAACATGACAGCTCTATTTTGTCAGTATTTGTTTTATTTTCATATAAATTTCGTAAAAACGCTTAGTAAGTGTGTTTATTTCGTCAATTCTCTACGAAGATACATATAGTGTAGTGTCGAAATGTTATTGATTTTTATAATTTTTCAATATTTATTATCAAATTTTGGAAATATTTGAAATAAACGAAAGTCAATTAATGATATCGAGATATTTCGCTCGGGGCTTGGCTTCCTTTACAATCGAGTTTTGTAATGGGATACATGTAATCTATGTAGCTTCTGTTTTAACGATACTGATTTCGATTTTCGATTTTATGTAATATTTATATATTTAATATGTCCTTTATTGTATTACTGCTTATTTAGATTAAAAATATAATTATTAAAGCGAACTGACTGCGTGAAACGTGAACTTATGAGTTAAAATCTTAACTATGCTTCGTTTACAAGGTATGTTCATCAGAAAAACTATACAATGTTTTCAGTATTACTTTTTCCTTTCTTTTTATACTACTGTTGATAGAATTGATCATATTTTCAGTCCTTTCAACCTTCGGGACGGGAACAACCGTAAAAGCTTTCTATATATTAGGGTATTATAAAAATTATCACGATAGCAGTTAATTATATTTATTTAAAATAGATTTTTACGCAATCATAGTATGCATTGAGTTCAATGGACGGTTTTTTTTTTTTTAATGTTAATGATTATTCCTTTTGAGGTGACAAAAGTAATTGAATGTTGGAGTAGTCTCGAGGCATCTATAAACAATGGAGTAAACATTTCGGTATGATTTATACTAATAAAAGTTGAGTTTTAAGCGCTCGCTTGAAATTAATGGTTTTTAAAGTAGACATGCACTAATAATATAAAGAAAGATAAATGATTTAAATAAGATACCTTAACTTTTGAATTTGGTGATATACCGATGGTAGACAATATTTCGGCCATTTGTCTCGTATTTATCCCACAGTTATTGGCAACATTCTTCTGACATCTCTTATGCACATTCATGTTACAAACTAAAATATATAATAATATTTAAATAATTTATTTTAAACAGACAAAAATATGCGTTCAATTCGCTTAATGACAGTCTGTTATTTATTATTTACCTAAAACAGTTAACACAAATAGAAAATCACATTTTACTGTCTAAACATGAACGTTTACACAATTATTTCAAATTCTTCAAAATACAAAACCATGAATACTGTATATTATCAGTTACATTATTCACCTTTTCTGTTTTCTGCTGCTTTTGATTTGACTTAAATAATATTTTAACACGACTGAACATTTTTAATAATTTAAGCGAGTATGGCAATTTCAAATACATAGATTACAAATAATTGACAGAATATTTTCAAAATTTTAATAAAGTTTATAAAATTTAATTTTATAATATTCTAAGTACGTAAAATAATACAAATGACGGGCAATTATTCGCGTTTATTTATTAAAGAGGTAGTATGAAGGGTTAACGCCTTTCAGTCATAAATTATAAAATGTTGACACGAAATTATAAATTTTATACGGGCGTTTATTATACAATACCGCTTTTTAGGTGAACTGTAGACAATTTTCGATGTATTTATATAAATATTTTTAAAATTGATACATTTCACGTTAACCAGAAAATAAACATTTTTAGCATTAAAATTTGAATAGTTTAATAGATTAGTTCACTTTCTTTTTTTTTTTTATTGACTGTCAATAACATGATCATTGCATATACAAATCAAAGTTCAAGTAATTATTAAAACATTTATTAATAATGTTGATATTGAAGAGTAGTGATTTTATGAACTAACAAAACAAAATATAATCGAAGTTAATCACTAAAAATTTTTTTAATATATAAGCGAAGCTTTTCGACTATAAAGTCATTATCAAGCTATTACCAAAAACGTTAAAAATAAATTAATAAGGAAACGTATAAATATCGATACATTGAATACCCAGATGTAAAAAATTTTTCATAGTAGTAATAATTTATTAAATAATATGATTAATTTTGAGGATTATTTACGTTACGACATGCTGATAATATGTACCAATTGTACTTAGGAAACCAAGTCATTCCACAGGCTAACTCAGTAAAGTACCTAGGCATGTATTTGGATTCACGATTAACCTGGAAAGTTCATGTTAAAATGAAGGCTCAGCAGATCAAGAATAAAACACGTCAATTATATTGGTTAATAGGCAGGCAATCGGAGTTAGATGTTTCCTGCAAGCTTCTGCTATACAAGCAAATTATTAAACCTATTTGGACTTATGGCCTTTCTCTGCGGGGCTGTACAGCCAAGTCGAATCGGGATATAATACAACGTCGTCAAAACATCATCTTACGCGCGATAGTTGATGCTTACCGTTACTCACGTAACGATGACATTCATTCTGATCTTAATATGATGTTCATTAATGATGTCATTAAGCAATTCGCGACAGTCACGTCAATGCAGAAGCAAGACAACTGCTTCACATTAAACATGGAATTAGACGGCTTGTTCGTCGCCACCCCATAGATTTAGTCTTGTAATATGTAAATTTATGTATAATGGATGCGTAGGCAATGGGATACGTACTCCACACTCGTTTTGTACTTACTGGTTAAGTTAACTATTAAGTAATCATTAAGTTAAAGATGATAATTATTTAGCCAAATGATTAAGATCGTATCTTAGTAATAGCCTAAAGGGCTGTATTAAAAAAAATAAAATTAAAAAAAAAATAATCAAATGTTATTGTAAAAATTTTTTTACATCTGGCTATTCAATGTATCGATATTTATAAGTTTTCTTATTAATTTCTTTGTAACGTTTTTGGCAATAGCTTGATAATGACTTTATAGTCGAAAAGCTTCGCTTATATATTAAAAAAAAATTTTTTACTGATTAACTTCGATTTTATTTCGTTTTGTTAATTTATTAATAACATTTTTATTATCTAAAAGAAAGGGATAAGATTACAGCGTGTAACTATATAGACTATTTTGTTCATACTTTTAAAATGCAAAATAATTCTATTTAATATTTTATTAAAACTTTCAATAATAAACAAACATGTTTCGGATATTAAAAAGCAGATTTCAAAATTCGAAATTAAATATTATTTGATTTAAATATATTCTAAAATACTATCGTCGACGCTTATCTTGTCAAGAAATATAGAACAAAAATACAATTGTCTTATCAATCAATTATAAATTTGTAGATGAGAATTTCGATTAACGATTTTTATTGTTTTATTACGCATAAAATTGTGATAATGTGCCAAAATGTTCACAATAATAATAAAGAGGAACTATTTATAATTTATGTAATAATGTCATGAAATATAAATTTTAAATGTCACAAATTACAATAAGTACGCCGTCTATATTGTTAATATGTTTTGATTTTCTAATGATTTTAAATTAATTTGCGTTTTATCAATATGTACACTTCCAATATTTTATTACGTACTAATATTGTTTTTTGCACATTATGAAAATTATTTATATATAAAAAAAAAAAGAATACCTTCGCATTGTAAACCCTGTTTGATCAAACCATACAATAACGAACCGCAATGATCACAAAATGTAAATCTTTTATAATTGTGCACTGTAAATCGATGCGGTACATTTACACTAAATCGTTGTGCTTGACTGTCTACCTGTAATGTAGTCCGAACACGATAAAATTATTTGTGAAATATGTCTAAACTATATTCTTTATTCGTTATTTATATATTATAATTATGCTAAGGCAGAAAATTATCTGTCTAAATTTCGCAGCGACACATTATGACCGTAGTCAAATTTTCGGGCTTTCTTTTTGTGAAAATGCACTCGCGATCATAATAACAATTTTTAATATTTTATTATTTTCGGCTGTAATCGCGGAAATAAACATCGAATACTCTGTGATCAATTCCGTAAACTTAAATTTATTTTGCAAATATAATCCACACTCTACGCGTAGATAAGTAATTAAATAAAAATTTATATTTTCTACAACAAAATAATTAACACTATAAATGCAATAAATATAACGACAATTTGGAAAAACCACTTGTATCTGTTTTACTTAATTTAAAATATACAAATAAATTAATTACCTCTTCTTTCATCCCGGGGCATTTTGTTACTACGAGCTCGTGACATCGTTTATGTACAACGCATGTACATACTATTTTACATAAACATATTTCAAAATTATAATAAAGTGTTAAATTAAATACATGAAATAGTACCTTATTATTAATACATTAATTTACACTACATCTATTCGAATCAAATATACGATATATTTTATAAAACTAGCGATAAAACATAAAGCATTTAGTTAATACGGACAATAAAAACGCGCTATATATACGGATGTGTATAATGTGTGTAGGAATATCCAAAGAATAAACACATCTTCATTCTTTTATATAATTTTATAGACTTTATCTCGGGTATGAAAATTTGACTTCCAGGGGCTGTACCTGCAGTCGAAGAATGTTATTTTTATCTCATCTTGCATTGTACACATCACGAAGTATGTCATTCCTTACGTAACAATGTATCCGATAAAATCATTTGTGCGCATTGTTTTAAAAACATAAGACATTTCCATATTTCACGTCAATAACTCCAAACTGGTTGTTTTAACACACTTGAGTGTATAATTAGTCCGATATTTAAATTAATTTTAGATTGGCACTGCATTCGGCGATATCTGAGTAGAGTTTATTCGCGTCAAAAAAATAACATTCGCATTTGAATAAATTTTCATTATTCTAGAGCATACAGTTTGAATTATCTAGGGCTCTAGTTTTTCAACTAATGCATTATAAATATATTTTAGAAGTAAATTGTTTTGAAGAAAGTGAAATAAATAAGACACGAACATGAAACTCGAAATATAAATTAACCTAATTTTATCAATGAAGAAAAATAATCAGCAAATCGAAATATAAAAATTGGAAAATGAAACTGTGAACCACAATTATATTTTTGAAACCGTATATTAAATGCTATAAATATAGCTTTTGATTTTAATAGTAATTACACGATAAAATAATCATGAAAGAAAACAGAACAAATTTTATAATGCGGTCTATTACGTGGGAAAATCATAACCATCATGCATTTGTATTTAATGTTTTATATTTATTTTACTTTTATTAAGTATGATAGCATGCACATTTTAATCCAAAAGTTAATACTAAAAGTTTTGCCACTTAAACCAAATATATCTATATTGTACATAAATATTTAATATTTATCAAATGCCAATTTTTTGTATAAAAATCAACTTTTTCCCGATTATTACCACTTTTTCTTTTTTTTTTAATACTTGATTCCAAAACATATTTCTGATATCAGGTAAAGTTGATACAGTAAATACTAATATAACAGAAATCCAAAAACCAAACTTTATTAATGTTAATAAATTTTACAACTATGAATGCATGTTATTATTCTAATACTACGTACCTTGACACTGATAACCTTGTTTTCCAATACCCCTGTTAACACATATACATTATTTTGGTTATATACACGACTGCAAGATAAATAAACGCAATTATACATATATCCGGAATGTCATAATAACAATAATATGTTTTATTTATATAAATATTTCCCAAAACTATCGTTTTAAACGTGATAGCAAAAATAAAATTGATACCAGTTTATCTTACACATTTTACAGTCTCTTTAAAAAATTAATATTTTGTACCGGAAGGCCAAAATTATTCTAAGCTCGGTTTCGACTTGCATTTATTTATTTACATATAAATACGCATTTTTAAAAACACAAATGTATTAGTTTATTTACTGTATTCAATACACTTGTTCGTTACGTTTAATTTTTTCTTTAAAAATCGCTATCATAATGCTTATCAGGGTGTTTTTTTTTTTTAATTATGGTAATATTTAAGATCTTAACGAGTTTTGCTTTATAATTTACGCAAATAATCATCAGTAATGAACTGTAAATTGAATTCAAAAGATAAAAAAATTTCTGAAAACGGTGACATCAACGAATAAAAAACATCTCTACTGAATTTTAATGAATGACACATATTACATGTAAAAGAAACCCGAAAACGTAGTTACCATATAAATTCACGGCAATGTGAACAAAATGTTGGTTGTCTCAAAAACGTTGCCATGAACTTGTGACCATTATGCTGATGAACTCGTCTTCTCATAGCACCACGGCGCCTGTTGAAACCCTGCCGTTCTTTGAACTCCGGTGGTTTCTGAGTTGACTCTAAAACAAGTATGCATATATTGTTATTGAATGATTTATATATATTTCAAGGTAATTAAGTTAGTAAAAACGTTAGATTACATATAATCTAAATCGCATTACAATATTTTGATGTAATACACGTTAAGTGAGCAAATTTATATACTTATTTCAAGTAAAAAATATTAATCGAATTTATTAATTTCAAACGGAAATAATATTAAGATATTTGAAGTAATTTTAAAATAAGATAAAATCTATGCTGTGTTAGAACAGTAAGCTATCATGACGTTCAGTGGTCACCTGACGATTTAATTCGTAATGTTAAATACATCTCCCGATTAAAGGAACGTTAATAAATAAAAACGATTTATAATTTATCAAAGTATACCTAAGTACAACTAGAAAAATTATCTGACACTCATATGTACGTTTAAATTATAAAATAAATAACTTTTATACTTTGTGTTGCACATTATCAATAGTGCGCATGATGTCTGCAGTTACTTGAGCGGTACTCTTTCCATACAAATTGGATTTAGTTGATCAAGTCCAATGATTTGACACTCTACAATTGTCGCACTTCTGACGAGGTATACAGAAAATTGATTGCTGTCGTAACTTCGTAGCATGCTTTATTGCTTCCTGTTTTATCACATCAGTAACATATGGAACATATAGGTCACGATGTAAAGTTTTGTTCGATACAAGCCAAGACGCATTTGCGATGGTTCGTAGAGTTTTATTCTAGAATCGCTGCAGTAGTGTTATATTCGTTCTACCACTGCGGTCCTATATTTGACACCCGTATCTCCAAACAGAAGCAAGTATCTATTTGTATGTGGTGATTTTATTATCTAAATGTAACTTTGAATTTCTACCTATTAATCAGTATATTTGACGAACTATTATATTTAATTCATTGATTTTAGTTTGAATACGCTTTTTCAAAGTTAATTTGCTATCTAGATGCATACCAAGGTATCTTGCACTGTCACTTATCGGCACTGTTTTTCGACTGATGGTAATGCATTTAGGTATAATTTTTCTATTGGTAAAAATTACACTTATGGATTTGTTTTCATTGATCTTTATTCGCTTCATGCTGTCACTTCATTTAATGAGCTTTGAAGGTTGTAATTAGCTTGTAGAACTTTTTCGATACTTTACCAGAACAATGTCTCATAATTTGTAATTTTTGTACATAGAAAAAATATTTTTTCAAACATATATAAAATAATAATAATGAAAAAGTAAAAACCTAGATTGTATCGAACATTATGATTATAGAATTTTTATATTCATTTATCGTTATCGTCGACGTTTAAATTTATTTTCTCTTTGATTATGAATGTGACTCAAGCTATGATTAGCATTGATTAAATTAGTATTTCGTATAACAAAAATGAAGACAGTTCAGTAATTTGGTGTAATCTATTATGACATAAATTAGTCATACCGAAAAATGTATTGTCCCTGTATCATTTTGGGCTAAATTACATGCAGTCTCCAAAAATAGTTTCAAAAGTTATCTCAAAGTTTATCGATTTACAACATAAAGAGTTCAATTAATTTTCTTTCTTTTATTGTTTGTTAATTGTTCTAATTTAGTTTAACTTTTGATTTTTTAATTAATAAACATTTTCGTGCCTCACATTTGTTATTACTTTTAAATTAGCTCCACATGAGGACGATCTATATTATATTTATAAATAAATTATGTTATAAAATAATTAGTTCTCGCTGACCCGTTGCATTAACTAATATTTTTTTGTCAAATCATTGTTTATAATTTAAGGTTTAGTTATTTAAATATAACTTCGATCAACACATATTAATATAACCGCACGTACCTTGCATGTTCCATTTTAGCTCTATTTCCAAATGAAGTTTCCCTTGTGGCTCGAGGTCCAGCTAAAATATAATTCAATTATATTATAATAAATACATTTTTAAATATAAGTATAGATATTTTATTACATCATTAATTCGCAATTTTCAATTAGAAAAAAACAACACAAGAATATATAATCACCCATAATTCATTTAATTCCTTTTCTTTCGAGGTTAATTCTTCGAACGTAACAGTACAATTCGCTATAAAGTCTGGTGTTATAACAGCATCATGGAATACAGTAAATTCTAACTTACTAGCATTTTGTACATCTTCCACAAATAACTCATTCCAAACTGGATCAAAAGTTTTTTGTTTTGTCGTAGATCTATTGCAGAAATTATCGTCTATGTCGATAGTAACATAAGGATCAATTGGTTGATCGTCTGGTTTTCCAAAAGTCACATTATGTCTTTTCTGAAAATCCGTCGGTCGCAACCCACATGCTTCGCATATTGTAATTTTAATCGTGCCACTAAACATTGGAAGATATAGCCTTAACAAAAAATGAAAACACCACGTTATCTAACAGAAAATGTAACGCTATGTAATGCAGTCCTCATTTTGAAATGAACGCATTAAAAAGCTTGCAAAACAAACAACAAATACTGTACTATAAAACAAGGATACCGCGGAGAGTTCCGAAAAATCTCTCATTCCTAAAATAAAACCACTAAAATTTTAGGGACAACACTGAACTTGATAACCCGACCAACCGACGCCTGCAAATTTCATAGCAATTACTTGTTTAACAATTACTTTAAAAGAAAAGTATAGTCCACACATTTGTTTATCATGATTAATATAGTCCAGATAACAAAATATTTAAACCGTTCATTTTTTTATTTATTGTTATAAATGTAGCGAAATCTGGTCTGTTTAAGAAATATATTTCACTTAAATTTTTTTATTAGATAATGTGTCGTACATGAGCTTTAGCGGTTTCAATGAAGACCTAATCAGTAAAATTAACTAATTTCAGAGAGAAGAAATTTATGTAATTAGAGCTAACGAATATTAACCAAAAAATTTCCTATGATTCACACTCCGTTTTAAAAAAATAATATCGTGAATTTGTATCGTGCGTATTGTGCTTTATTATACTGTTTATTTTGATTTTATATTTTTTATTTGAAGAGAAATGTTTGTATTATTCATTTTAAAATTTTTATTTTAGTATATAATAAGGTTGTTTGGAAAAAACGTTGTTATGACAACAAGTGTTCGAATAAAGAATATTCTGCGCACGACTCAATTTGAAATTAGTAGGTACATAAACCAAAAATTCTTTAAATATAATTTTATATTTAGCTTTTGGTGCATCACAGAAGGTCATTTTGCTTTTATCGTCGCTGTTACGTTCGGATTTAGTTATAATCATTTGATCTAATTATTTTTTCTTCACCATTTTATATATCAATTTGATGAGCTTATATTTACGTTGTAAAAGTAAGAATGATATTTAATATGTAAAATATTTTGGCGTTTGATATAACCAAATAATCGAACTATTCCAAGCTGATTATTTGTTAATAATTATGTCTATTAATCCTTCGTTTGTTGTCAATATGACGAAAAGTATAATACTTTTTAATCGCGGCAATCTCTAATCCGCGCCTTCTCTTTTAATAACTGGAATTTATTTATTTTTATATCCTCCGTTATTTAGGTAATGAACTTTTCTAACTGGGTCTTCCTCGCGATCTTTTAGAATTTACTAAACCTTCAATTATCGATGAATGTAAAATCTGTGTGTCCAAATAAAATGATATAACTTCAAAATTTTTAAAAGGATTTTTTTAGAATTACGATGAAATAGTTTGATTGTAGAATTTTTTAATAGATTTGTACACAGATATAATTCTACAAATGCAAAAAATGGATTAACACTAACTGATAATTGTGTTAACCGGCTGAAGGAAATTGTCACTGATAATAGTGTCTTACGAATTACGGTCGATGGCGGAGGATGTTCTGGTTTTATATACAAGTTTGATCTCGATAAAAATATTAATGAGGACGATAAGTAGGTCGCCATTTTAACTATTACTTTTTATCGGGTATCCTATTTTATATATGTATGATAAAACGGGACAACAAAAAAGGCGTGAAAACAACCGAATAAAATAGATACAACTGTTGCTAAATATGCGCTATCTATTTTTACTTGGTTACAGTAAGTCCTTTCGGGATTTTTACTCCTGTAATTTGGTATATTTAAATTTTTATTTGGTTTTATCATTGTTTGTGTCACAAATCAACAACAGTTATTTATATAATAAATGACTTTAAATGTATTTTTATCTTAACGCGGACACTAGTTTGTCTCTGAAAGCTTTTTATTATTACGCAACTTAGTTATCACTGTAAACACAGTGGCATTCACTCTGAAAACAGTTTCACATAATTAGTAATTAGTTCCTAGGATGTTGCCCTATTTTGTATGTAAAAATATGACGATGATGAAACATATAAACTTAATATTTTTATATAGTAATAAATTATTATAACAATAATAATGATGTCAAGGAAACACACGTTATATTCGACAGTATTCTTTAGCCGACCCCGTACGTTACAAATACATGGTAGAACATTTTTCGCTTTACAACGTGTGAATTTCATATTTCAGTTAAATCCTTTTTTTTTTACACGTCATATTTCTCTTAACTTTATGTAAGTTTTAAACATACATTCCAGCTGTTTACGTATTTCAAGAATTTAATAGCAATATAAGGTTACTATTTTTTAGTTTACATGGACAGACTGTTTCCTTTAATGTATTAAATCCTAGTTACAAATATATTATTTAAAAATGATTAAATAAACTAATGACCCGGAAAAATTGAGAATGTAAAGATTTAATATTCGAATATTTTAATTTATGGAATTTAACGTAGATATAAAAAATTAACGAAGAAAAAAGAGTTAAAGCATTTGTGACGATTCCTACTATTCTTTAAAAAACTAACAAGCTGGACGTTTTTTCATATTATATTTGTTTTTTTATCGATCATATCATTATGGATTGTTCAAGAACACATTTCTTCTGAAAAATAAAACATCATAATCGATTAAATAGCTGCGAAAAAAAAACCTAACAATTAAGTACATTTACGTCAGACACTGATACGCGTGTTTTTCATATTTTATATGGATTTATCGAAGCACATCCTAAAGAGTAATTTTGCTTATTGTTATTATTGAAATTATATTTATTTTTAAATCATAAAAACCACCCATTTTACTTTACGAATGCAGAAAGTATTTTCATAAAAGTTGAACCCCAAAACTACAAAATTAAAATCCGGGACTATGTATTATTTTAGAATTTCTGTATTAATATCGAAATTTAATAATATAATTTATTAAATTACCGCTGCTATTTTTATATATATATATATATATATATATATATATATATATATATATATATCACGGTAATTATTACATAATACAATATTAAAAACTTTACTGCAAACGTTCAAGACACGTACACGTTTAAACAAAATTTAGTCTGATAATTAATTATAGTTTGGCGATTTTATTGGTTGAATTTTTCATGCTAGTGTTTATTTTGCAGAGTGTTTGAACGTAGCGGTGTAAAGGTAATCGTCGATTCGGTTTCGTTCTCTTACATTAAAGGATCTATAATCGATTACGAAGAACTATTAATAAAGTCCTCTTTTAAAATTATAAACAACCCGATAGCGGACGATGGCTGTTCATGCGGAAGTTCTTTTTCCGTTAAAATGTGATCGGTTATAGTTCTTCGATAACTTGTTAACAGAGGAATAAAGAAGTAGAAGTCAGAAAGAGATGAAAAGTTTATTTTGCGCGAAATACTTTGCGTTTAATGCATTTAACTAAGTTATATTTTTATAATAAGTTAATTTTTAAACATTTTCGCGCGCGTTTACTACGTTATTATATCGGACGTGTAGCATAAATGGTAAATTATACTCTAAGCAATTTAACACTATAACATATTAAATACTAACAATATACTTAGCTTTTAATTACATTGTCGTTAATCGTAGATGTCGCGTTTCTAGGAAAAGTAATTTTTCTAGTTTTTAATATCCATATTACGGGCTCATTAGTGAACATTAATTACCGGTGAGCTAGTCAAAATTATGGAATAACGTCACCACGCGCAAGAATTTTTGTATATATATATATAACATAACATGACCTGTATTTCCATTGAGATGATGTCATCCAGTATCTAACATTTCTAATCTTTTGCATATTATAGGGGACTTCAATTTTGGATGTGAAGTATAGACAGTTGATAGCTCCCGGTATAACCATAAGGGACGCTTTCTCAAACGCACCGGTTTGTGAAAGATGGATGGATTTATTTTTCATCCGCCAATGGGTACTTACTAGGAGCGGTTATTTTAGTGCTGATTAATATTTTGATTACTTTAATCAATAAATACTGTTATTAGCGCATGATTAGCAAAGATAGAGAAAGTCAGTCTGATTTCAAATATTGATTAAGACCGAGCATTGCTGGTACTTTCTACACGGCCCATTTTAAATTATTTAATACGTTACATGTATGTACAAAATTTCATCCAAATCGTTAGATCTGAGATACGCAAAGACGTATATGTATATAATGACTTATGCCGGTGAAACTTGCTCATTTACTATATCGCACATGTTACGAATATTTTGAATTGATTATGTAACAAATAATTAGATATTTTTTTATAAATCTGGTATTCAGACGACGTCTGTCACAGAAAAAACAGAACGATCTCTCGTGTTTTTTTTAAAGATATAAGTCCCAAAATAGAATGGCCACGAGGACTAAAATATCAATTTTTATCATCACGTAATCTAGGAGGGCAAAAGGAAGCAGAAGATATTATATACAAGTATATATATATATATAATATAAATTAAATATTTCGTCTCAATTAAACAAATAACATATATTTAAACAGATTCATTACTTCCTGATGGATGTTTTTTTTTTTTTAAAATACGAAGTGCATTTAACTTATACTCCGCTCAAGCTAAATTACGTTTCGTACATATCACTCGTGCGCAGCATACGAAAACTCATTTTCCTTCAATAATATCGGTCGCCTCTGTTCTCTATACGGTACACAAAGTTTTAATGCTGAAAAGATTTGTCCATTTTCATAAGGGACATTTGGTGCATATAGAACGTTAACCCATTCAGTCAGAGCGTGTTCTCTATACGGTACACAAACTTTTAATGCTAAAAAGATTGTCTATTTTCATAAAAGATATTTGGTGCATATCGAATTTTTCAATTCTAAAAATATTTATATAACACATTAAAAATTAGCTAGATTTAAAAATCAGTATTATATAAGAAATATTATTTTATTATTAAATTTTCACCCTTTCGAGTCATACCAAAATTTATAATTTCATGTAAAAAATTTATAATACGTGATTGAAACGGTTAAGAGCGAGCGTTCAAAATGCCACATCATTAAGGAAATCAGATAATTATATTTATCAAAAATGTTTGTTTCGACGTAGACATGATTTAAAAGCGAAACGTAAATATGTTTCTCCAGCTATATTAAGATGAGAAAACATAAATAGCTGAGAGATTAAAAAATTCATCTTTAAGGATAATGATATATATATATCTTATTTTTGACTGCTTCGATGTAGAATAAATATTACGTAACTTTGCTACTATATCGAAACTATTTTCGTAGACGGAATTTTCAATCCAAATAGCTGACTTTTTATTTGAATTGAACTGGTGTCTTTTTAAAAAAAAAAAAAAAACACGTTGATAACAGAATGAAAAATATTTATTGAAAATTTTATATGGTAAATATGTTTTAATGTTCGAATAAATTTTAACGGGGACATACGCCTATATATACACGTGTACATTAATGTATGTTTACTATAACAGCACAATTTGTAAGACTAGAATACTTTACACTGTAAGCATATATAAATGCAAGAAGTAAAAGTTCTAACATTAATAATGATGACGAACGATGATAAAAATATTTAAAAAAAAAATAATACTAATAAAATTTAAATAAGTAACGCAAATAAACGTGAGTGCCATTATTATAACTGTTAATAAAATGTATCTCCGCATTAATATTTACATCCAGGCGGTGTTTCTTTTATTTGTTTGTTTTAGTTTTCTGAAAACCCTGAAAACGACATAGTAATATTATATTTCTTTAATATAGGTCCGATAAATTATTTAATAATATACGTTTCTTGTAACAATTTGAAAATGTTTATACTAACTTTATTGCTGTTTAATTGGTAACTTAATTCTTCGATTGTGTCAGATTGAGATGTCAGTTTATCGTTCACGTTAGCCAAATGTTCGGACATTGTTCGTAATTGCAATTCGTAGTTTTCCGTTACGGTCGATAGTTCCTCTTGTAACTGAGAAATAGTTTTCTGATTACGTTGCAACGTTTCGCCTAATAAGTCTTTTTCCGCCATACAATGCTCTAGTCTTTTTTCTAATAAAATACTCTATTAAATGAGAAATAACACGCGTGTTTAGTTTTCTTAAAAATTTAATTTCCATTTTATAAACAACGAATACACGTTATTACTAAATTCTAGATAAAGATCAAAATTTAATTATCGCACGCGTGAGCTGGAACGAACTGTTGAAAAATCGGCGCCTATTCGAATATTTGTAATGAAAAATTCGCGATCGAATATGATGCCAATAACCAGTTTGAACCGATTATGGAAATTTATTTTTAAATACCCAGCTTTTACAAATATAATCTTTATGAAATTAAAAAAAAAATCACTGTATCACATCACGAGAAACTGGCTCAATTGTAATTATTTCGAAAATATATAATTTTATTTAGTATTTTACGAAATAAAGATATCGATCACGAAGAAATGAAAATCAACGGAGTAACATACAAGACGATTACATATAACGGATGGTGGTATAGCACTCTTGGTTTTAGATTGCGAAACGAAAAATTGTAGAAAACTTTTAATGATTTAGACTGTTAAAAAACAACCACATTTAGAATGTGAATCAGTGTGAAAAAACATCAACAAAGAATTAAAGTACGATAAAAAAAAGAAAATGGTGAAGACATAGTAATTTGAAAAATTTGGAATGTACTAATTTAAAAAATAAAATAAAAAACAAGTTACAACACTAAAATTTTCATAAATCAAAGCTTTTCGCCTGCTAAGCCAATATCAAGTGAATATAAAAAAAAATATAAATTATAAATACAAATTTGTAAAAATATAAAATGTCAAACATATTACTTAGATACGCAATTTACAAAAATTATCAAACTGAAATGACCGATAGTGAATGTGGTAAACAACACAATAAATAATCAGTAATATAAAATTTATACATAAACAATAACACAATAGCAAATAAAAATTAATAAAATCGTACGACAATATGAAATTGATACATAAACAATAATAAAAAAGCGAGTCTGTTATTTTTCATAAAGATTAAAATTTTAGTGATTTTAACAGTTTTTTTTTTTTTTTTTTGTCAGTTTTTGAAAGATAATAGTAAATGGGAAAGAATAAATAAAATAATTTGAATGTTCGGCTGGTCATTAAAAAATTATAGCAGAACAGAAAAGGAAATAATAAGACGTTATCCTTTACGAATGCGAAACATGAACATGGCTGCGGAAAGACAAATGAAAATGGGAGACGTTCGAAATACGGTAATAAAATGAACGTATAAAATATCGAACTGCAAGGTATAGTTTAGAGTCAGTAAAACCATTACCATAGTGCCGGTATAATTTTTGATAAAATCGATTATCTTGAACTTCTGCATCCTTAAGATTTACCTGAACGAATCCCATAATTTTTCGAAGCTAAGTCCTACTGCTTATTATTAGAAAATAGCGCACGAATTTACGAATTCGCAATAATTATTGAAAAATAAAAAGTGGTTCAGAGCACGGCGGTAATTCTTTAACGTTCTGCTCGTACGAGGTAATGTTTAATTTGTTATTCTGAAAATATGTATACACAAATCACGCCTAACCGATATATAAATGAGTATCAGCTTGTTGAGAAAGTAAAGAAGCCGGGGGAAAGACAATGGCAAATCAGTCTGCATTATCTTAATCGGGGAGGAAGCGTCAGTAAGTTGATAAAGATGGGTTAGACAACGTCCCTTACACCAATCTTCGAGTTCACGGAGCTTTACTTTTTTCCCCCTATTGAAATATAAATAATGTTAAACAAATGATAGATGTCGACTAACGGTTCTAAAAGTTCTGTATGATTTCGTTTTATAAAACGAGTTAAATACCGACAAACTGTAACCGTTAATCAGTGGCCAAAAGTGAGAAAATATTACTTTCAAAATGTTACGTCGTTATTCATAACGTCGTTACTTTATATATTTTGTCAGCTCGTACAAGAATTATTTAAATGAATTATTTGAAAATATCAGAAAATCAGAATCGACTAATGAGAAATCACAACAATATTCGTTATCAAAAATAAAACAATATCCATAATCAATTCGGATAATTGCATTATGTTAAAGCTTAATAATTTAAAACGTGTGGTGGGAATATTTGTATCCTTGTGAGTGCCGGGTCATAAAGGTATTACAAATAATAAATTTGTAGATTCATTAGCTTAATTCACTCTGCACATCATAATTAGGAACTGATGTACACTGACAGCATTAGTCGAGACCGACTCTTGCCAATTACTATCAATTTCGACCGTCTCTCCCTAAACTTCGGTGGTTCTATTCATCGGAAAGGAATTGTACCCATCAACAGATTACGATTAGAGCATCATCCATCATTTGTTACCTGATCGTCTTTTCCATATGCAATTTAGGGAAAGTCTCTTCTGTCCTCAAAACCTCGAACAGGCAATTTGCAATCAAAAATATTTTTTCCTAATGCTCTGTTGTGGCGCCGTTATATTCTGAACTTTACCTCTACAATTATTCCTTTACATAGCAACATTCCTAGAGAAATTAGCATAGTTTATTAAAATATATAAAGTCTCCCAATACCAGCCACAATATATATATATATAAAAATTATATAATTAAATATTAACAAAAAAGAAAATACCTCGAACATAAACGTCCTCGCTTTACTAAATGCATCCTGTTTTTCGGCAATAACATCGTTTATTTTCGACGTTAAATACTTTTTAATCCGATTTTCACGGTCCGACATTTCCTTCTGCATCGTGTTACAAGGTAACGTTAATTTTCCCAGCTCATTAATTATCTCGGACGATGAAGTTTCTTCCGTCACTGAATTTAGATCGTTTTTAGCTTGTTTCATTTCCAGTAATTTGTATTCATTCTGCCAATGTAGTTTTTCTTTTTCCGACGATTCTAAATCGATTTTAGCTTTTAATAATTCTTCCTTCAGATGATTTTGTAGCGCGATACATTCTCGTAAATCGCGTTGATTTTGACACGCCTTTTTATACGGAATCTTTTCCATCGTATCCTGAATTACACATCGAATATAAACTATATTTAGTCTTTTTCTTATCGGTTACAGTCGCAATATTACACGTATGCAGTAATTAAATTAAATAATTAATAGAATAAATTATAAATCGAATTTTTAATTTTTCAGCCAACTTATAGCTTCGTTCTCTAAGCTGTGCAATTCGTTCATTTTGAGTCCCGTGCGAGAGTATGTGCTGAGCGGTTCCTTTTTTCCGCATTCATAGTCAAGTTTCTCACTTAACCGTTATGTACCGGAGTAATAATTTTGCCACGTACTACTTCAAGCCAATGATTATATGTCCATTAATATTTTGTTCTATTCTACCTTTCGTCGTATGTCGTATGTAGATCATATTCAAATTTGGAAATTCCATCATATATATATACGAATCGTTATAAGTTAATTTTAATTCGCATATTTTGAAACGTCATTCGTTTAATAACTTTCATCCTTAGAAAAAGATGATTATTGTTAACTTCGACATTGATTATTCATGTACACCTTATTAACACTATTTTTATTATACAAATTACGATTAATACGTCGAAAATTTACGAAATTCTGGACTCATCACTTTCTTTGACGCGATTATCGTGTACGTACCAATATAAATAGGCAGATCCAATTCTTGTCATCGTCGAATTTTTTACTTAAGTTTTTTCTACAACTACGCGTCGACGATCTCCGATAATAAAGACTTTTACTTTGAAATTTTATCATTTCGTATAATATAAAAAATTGCGCAGTCGGCTTTTTATTTTTGTTCAGTAAGCACGCTTTCGATTTCTTCATCGTTCGGAAGCCCATCAGAAAACTGTAAGTTGAAATTTTTCTCACTAAATCTTTTCTATTATATTTCCTAATCCTCTACCGTTTACAATCTTACGTATATTATTATTTTTTATAATATTATATACCATAATAATTAGATCACAATATAAAAAATCGGCAATGACAAATGATAAACCAGAATTCAGCTTAGATTTTTGAATGCAATTAATCGAACTTGACGAAAATAAAGAATTATTACCAGATTTTATTTCAAATATTAATAACGTCTTCCCTCTAGCTACTGATTCGCAAAAAAACTATATATTGTAATCAGCAGTATTAGAGGCAATGCTAAAGCTAATTTAACGAGTTCAACCTATAAATCGAGGGAAGAATTAAAAAATCGATTAAAAATTTTATCATTTATCCTCAACCGCTAGGTTGGTTATGCAATTTATGCGACACTATATACATATTTTGCTGTATAGTGTAAGTAGCGTACAAAGCAATTATAATATGGCGCTAGCGCAGTTAAACATACATACACACACCCGGGAGGACTGACTGTAATCACTTTGCTGTCACGACACAATGTAGCCCGGCGTGTTCTTGTAGCGTACTATATTATTACTCATATGGTGTTGTGCGTGATGGTTTACAATCGCGTTCCACGCGATAATATTAGGATTATTTTATATTTTTATTTTTCTAATGATAATATTTTATGCGTCGTCGATCGTATTTGAATCCGGTCCCTATACAAGTCCGCACTCTTAGCCACTCGGCTATTCCGACGACAAAAATTTTATATCAAGTCAAAAAACATTACGTTTAGTTCGTGGAATTTAAAACAAGGACCACATTAAAATATTATTTAATTTTACACAAGATTAGATAATATAACCGCTAGGACATTACAAGCGACGGAAACACAAAATTAAATCATAGGAACAGCTACGAATAGGTTTATCATAGTGCGTCTCGTATTTCATAATTTCTTAGACGTAAAGAATTCACTAATATTAGCGAATGCTTTACTGTGGTTCTAAATGAAGAAAAAGCCCTTAAATAATCGAAATAATTATTGTTATAAAAATAATCAAACTAGAAATAGAACATTTTGTAATAACTGTAAAAGGAATAATCAAAAGAAAAAGAAAATTTTAACAATACCAGAAAGGTCGCTTGATAAACCCCTAAATTTTGTAATTATTGTAAAAAATCGGACATGTAATTAAAGAATGACGTAAATTAAGCCATAAAAATTTGCAAAAGAATCGAGAAACTCCAGCCAACTTCCAGTTATGGATATCGAACTGGAAGATTTTATTAGAGGTGTTTCGAGAATAAATATTAATAATGTTCTTCAATCGGGATCAAGTAATATATTTATAAAAATTCCTTCGATTCTCGCACAAAATGGAACTTTAAAATTACTTGTAGACTCCGGTTCTAATGTTTCATTAATAAAGGTATGCAAATTAAACATTGAGATACAATATTACAAATCGGAAAAATTAACATTAAACGAAATTTGTCCAAACATTTCTATCCAAACAATTGGATTTACTTTTATACCTATAAAATTTTGCGACGAAGAGATTCGTACGAAATTTCACTTAATAAATGGACCCAATAGTATACCCTATGATCGACTTTTTTGGGAATGATTTTCTGAAATACTGAAAGGCAAATGATTGTGAAAATAAAAAAATTGAAATAAAAAATTTTTCCAATTCGGTGTCCATGACTGGAAATTGAGTTTAATTCTTGCGAGATGAATTAACTCGAGTCGTTTTGCAAATTTTTATAGGTTAATGTACGACATTCTTTAATTACATGTCCGGATTTTTTGCAATAATTACAAAATTTAAGTTTATCAGGTGATGTTTCCGGCATTGTTAAAAAATTTTTTTACCATTATTCCTTTTACAATTATTACAAAATTTTTGTATTTATACTTTGATTATTTTTAGAACAATAATTTTTTCGAATTAGTGAATTCTGTCCACCTAAGAAATTATGAAATACGAGGCACACTATGATAAATAAATCTAATCATACCTATTTCTGTGATTGATTTAATTTTGCGTTTTCATCGCTTGTAATGTCCTAGTAGCGGTTATATTATCTAATCTTGTGTAAAATTAAATAATATTTTTATTCGGTCATTGTTATTCCACGAACTAAACGTAATGTTTTTTGTCTTGATATGAAATTTTTAATCGATCTTTTAATTCTACCGAGAATTTATAATTTGAATTCGTTAAATGAGCTTTAGCATTACCTCTAATACTGTTGATTAATAATATGGGAAATTTGTGAGAATTAGTAGCTACAAAGAAGGGATTACTAACATATGAAATAAAATTTTATAATAATCCTCCATTTTCGTCAAATTTGCGAGGAATTAATTAAATTTAAAAATTTGAGTTTAATTCTGGTTTATCATTTGTCATAACCAAATTTTATAATATACATACTAGTACATATAAAGAAAATAATAATATACGTAAGATAGTGGACGGTAGACGATTATTATGAAATATAACAAATAGGAAAGATTTAGTGAGCAAAATTTCATCTTACAATTTTCTGATGACTGAACTCCACCATAGTCGAATATAAATCGAAATCATCGGAACGATTCGAGTAACGGTTACTGAACAAAAATAAAAAGACGACTATGTTTTCGGATGCTACCGACTACGCAATTTTTTTATATTATACGAAATGATAAAATTTCAAAGTAAAAGTATTTATTGTCAAAAGATCGTCGACACGTCGTTATAGAAAAAATTTAAGTTAAAAATTCACCGATTATCAGAATTGGATCTGCCTATTTATATTTGTACGTACACGATAATCGCGTTAAAGACAGCGATGAGTCCGGAATTTCGTAAATTTTCAACGTACGAGAATAATCGTGATTTGTATAATAATAATGTTAATAGGGTGTACATCAATAATCATAATAATGTCGAATGAAATTAAGAATGCTCGGTATAGTAATAATAATGTTTTTCTAAGGATGAAAGTTATTAACCGAATGCCGATTCGAAATATGCACTACTAAAATTAGCCTATGCATAACGATTCGTATATATGATGGAATTTCCAAATTTGAATATGACCTACATACGACACATAACGAAAGTAGAATAGAGCAAAATAACGAAATTATATATAGATATATAATAGAGTTCAACGAGTTGAACTACTACGCTGGCAAAATTACTACTTGTGTACATAACGGTCGAGTAGGCGCATACAACAATTTAAATTTCATTTCGTTCCTATCGATATCGAAAACATTCGGAAATTCAAATTAAATCTAACAGAAATCGTTATCGTTCATTAATTGAAAACCTTATCAACATTTCGCCAACTGCTAAAATGTCATTTTAATATCGATAAAATTAAAGGAACTAAATAAAAATTGTAGATATGACAATTAAACTAAATTTATTTTTTCGAATATAATAACGCGTACAATAATAAAAATAAATGTTCTTCAGCCAATATCTAAAAAACAAATAGAATTTTTTTTTTTTTTTTTGGTTTCTGCACGCGATCTGTCTGTTTTAAAAACAATAAGCGGCAATGTTAATAAATTACTCGACACAAAAATTAATGGAATGCTTCCCAATGGTCGTCATTCCTCGTTGTTGATTAAGATATTAAGTAATTTATTCGACCGATTTAGACGTTTGAATCTGATACGTCTTCGATCAGGCTGTGTGCCAGCTCGTTACAATGGTTTTGTAGCCGTTCTACATATCGTACGTTAGCTGCTTCGATTTCTTCTTTAACCGTTGGTATTTCTAGATCTTTATGAATTTCGTCATTGCGCACGTACCATGGCGCATCGACTATCGATCGTAATATTTTTGATTGTGTTCTTTGAATAATCGCTATATTTGACTTTCTCGCAATTCCCCACAATGGGATTCCATACGACCATATAGGTTTCAATATTGATTTGTATAGCAGTATTTTATTTTCCATGGTCAATACCGAATTTTTTCCTAGTAACCAATACATTTTGCGGAATTTCATATTTATCTATTTTCGCTTAGCCTCTATATGCTTTCCCCAAGTTAACCTTTCGTCCAGGTGCAGGCCAAGATATTTCACGCTATCCGAAGTAGGGATCGTTTTTTCATTTAATTTTATTACTGGACATCTGTCCACTCTCTTCAGCGTAAATATAATTTGTGTGCACTTTTGTTCATTGATTGTAATTTTCCAGGATTTATACCATTTTTCCAAGTCGTTTAAATGATCTTGTAACTGTTTCTATGCCGATGCCACATCGCAGTGGGTGGATAGTATCGCGGTATCGTCAGCAAACATTGCTGTTGTTGTCTTTGTATTGAGTGGGAAGTCGTAGGTGTATATGTGATACAGCGTAGGTCCCAGCACGATGCCTTGTGGTACCCCTGAGTTAATTGATCGAATGCTCGAGTATGAGCCATTAACATTTATTTAAAAAAAAATCTTTCGTCAAGGTAAGACTTAATTAATATGTAATATTGGTATGGTAATCGTTGCTTTATTTTGAATAGCAACCCATTGTGCCACACTCTGTCGAACGCCTTTTCGATGTTTAGAAATACTGCCGAGCAGTATTTCTTTTCCTCGAAACTTCGATTTATTACATCGACGACTCTGTGTATTTGTTCTATTATGTTGTTTCCTGAATCCGAATTGGTAGTTCGGTACGATTTTATTTTCAGCTAACGAAATTTTTAATCTGTTTAATAATAATTTTTCAAATAACTTCGATAAGACCGGAAGTAGACTCATTGGCCTGTACGAACTTACATCTTTAGGAGGTTTTCCAGGTTTCTGAATAAGTATGATAATGGCGAATTTCCATGTATCGGAAAGTATCCGGTTCTAATAACTGCGTTGTATATAAACGTTAGCAGTATTATAGCTCTTTTCGGTAATTTCTTTATTACTTTTGGTGTAATTAAATCGTATCCCGGAGCTTTTTTTGGGTGTACATGTTTAAGTATATGTGTCTTTACTTCCGCAGGAGACACTGGTTTTATCGGGAGCGTCATTTGATTTGGAGTCTGTAGGTAATTTTCTATTTCTGCATCTGAGGTTCTATCAGTGCTGGTTCCATTTGGACGGAAAACCTCTGATAGGTGGTAGGCGAAAGCTTCAGCCTTTTCCTCGTCACTTCTTGCCCACTGGTTGTTTCTCTTTAAGGGTGGTCGATGTAGTTGACTATTGAATGAAATAAAATAACTTCTAAGTCGTTGAAAATTATTTTCAAATTTTTGAAATCGTACACATTTTTTTTTTCTTTTCGAAAAAAAAAAACGTCTCGCTACGTAATTGTCACTTTATTATACGTTGATAGTAAATTAATATAATCGAAGAAAAAATTACGCACCTTTTTCAAGGAAGACATAAAATTTACCGCCTGTTTTTTGAATTCCGCCAGAACCGCACGGTCACTTTCTTGCAGACTACACGCTGTATTTCCTTCATTATCTACGCCATCATTATTGTCCGCGGACTGCTTGTTTATTTCGGAATAGAACTAAAAATGTTTAAATGTTTTATTTAGTTAAAAAAAAATCAGTTTTTAAGAGTGTACATCTGTATATGTTTTAAAATCTCCATATAATGTACACAATATTCCTCTCCACAATTTGTTCACGCTTGCATTATTTAGAATCCCTTTTAATTTATCCGAAAAGAATATTGTAATTTTGAACGTTTTCGGCAATTAGCTTAATAAAAAACTTTTTTTTTTTTTTTGTATTTCTTTTTTGTTCCACGATATTGAAAATAAGTTAATAACCGTTTTTTGTACTTATCGCTAATTATCTACATTATACTATAGGATGAACCAGAGAAGACGGACGGTTACTAGACCAAAATTTTCGAATGGAATTTTATTTAAAAATAGAAAAACGAGAAATTAGCTTACAATCATTTTTGGAACACTATATCGTTCAGATGACCGCCATTTGCAACAATACATTCATTCGGTCTTTACAAAATTGTTGAAGAATTTTTCGAGCATAGGTGGCTGAATTTTTTAAATTTCTTCAGAAATCCGAGTTTTCAGATCTTCCAGATTTCGTGGACGTGTTTCGTAAACGCGGTTCTTACGATATCACCACAAAAAAACACGCGTAACTATTCTTTTCGAAATTATTTTTGCATCGTCGTGATCGATTCACGTCGAAAATAATGTTCAAAACGTGCGATGCTTCTCGTTATACGATGCCGCGATAACTGAAACTGGACAAAAACGAATCTCTCGTGTGTACACTAAATATGGAGCACGCGGTTTGCGTTGTAGCAATGATACCAACTACGCTATTAAAAAAAACACAACAAAAAAAAAACGTCTGTCTTCTCTGGGTTGCCATACATCTTTTATATTATTGGCTTCTTTAGTCTAGTATATCTGTATATTTTTGTTTAAGAATTATTTGCAGCGTATTAGTTGCGCCTACTAAATCGGCTAATTTTTTACTACAACTTATCTATTAGTTTAAAATTTATCAGTATGTACTGGAAAATTGAAAAGTGAACATGTATAATATTTAACGCGCTATTTTATATTACCGCAATAATAATCATCGCATTACATTTTTCTTCATAAAATCTCATCGCAGCTAATCACGTCTAATACGTTCGATGCCGATATAACATTTAAGAAATATTTATTATAAATTAATACCCACTAAGGTTTATGTACACGAAGTATAAGCATAGACGCCTCAAACATAATATACTGTAAATTTATAATTTGAAGAATGTGGAATGTAGTGATTTTTTATTAAAATAAACAACAAATAAGAAGTTAAAATCACTAAAATTTTTCTTTATATCATAAAGTTTTTTGACTGTTAGATCGTTATCGAGCGAATATTTAAAAAGATAAAAAATATAAAAAAAATTATCAATTTAAAATTACAATTCACAAAAATCGACAAAATGAAAAACAATGTTAATAAAACAATATAATTTTATTAATACCGGTTTTATTTTGGCGATTTTTGTAAATTGTAATCTTAAATTAAGAATTTTTTTTCATTTTATACTTTTTATATTTTTAAATATTTACTTGGCAAAAAAGCTTTATGATTTTTCATTAAAAAAATGTTGGTGATTTTAACTTATTTTTTATTTTAAATTAATAATATTTGATAAAATGTAATCTGCTAACATTCTTTTTTTTATATATATATATGTATGTGTATATAGATTTATATAAGAGTATATATATGTGTATTATATTATCTATCCTTATTACTATTATTTTCTATCGAATAATATATTGATTTTTTCTACATTTAACGTGATACAAAGCCTTTTGTGGAGTGTTTTTCTTTAGAGATTTTTTCCCGCGAATTATATTCGTCAGGCTAGTAAATATACTAATTTCTATAAGAAATATTACATAAGAATTTAGGTTATCAGCAATAAGGATATTATAATCCCGGTACGCGTAATTTTTATTCTTTATACTATCGTTTGATTTATGTAAATCAACAATTTATTTTTTTTTTCTTCTAAAGTAACTTCAATTACATATTGATATCAATGAATCTGCGATAATAGTTTACGTAGTGTAATACAATACTGATATAGCAAAATAAAACAGCGAGACCGCATAGGTGAACATAATGCGGCAGTAAAGATAATTCTTCATTTAAATAGTACCGAAGAGTTTTAATTACATTTCTATATTGTCATTGTGAATAAAAATCATTTCATAATTACCTGACGGAAGCATTCGTCCAGTTTTTCAAGTAGTTCCATCAGGACAACGTTATCGACGTTAGAAAAATGTTCACACTTTTGGCTAAATTCTACCGACGAATATGAAAACAAAACAAAATCGACAATAATTCGCATATATTAATGTATACTATAAAAATCGATAAATCAAACACGAGCTCCTATTTTAATTCTTTGTACACCCCAGTTTCCTCGAGTATAAAATACTTCACCATGTTCCCTGTCTGAAGAATATATATTTTTTCCTTTAGCATTAATACACGAACGATAGTCACGCATTTTGATATAAGCTTTGTACACATTACAAAAGAGGATTGAATAAAAACAATTTCAGTTCATTAATTTTTGAATATTCATTTAATAACAGTACAACCCACATTGAATATTCATAGTTCGGATTATATATTGACGCGTTCGATATAATCGTGAAAGTATTTCAATCTTTTAACGATGTTATTATCAGAGCGAACACGTCGATAAAATTATATCGCAGATAGAATTATTTTAGAACGTTTAATTTTGATGAATGGCTTTTTACGATAAATCATTATTTTAAAAATGCGGTTTTCAGAATTATTCAAATCTAGCCAATCGATAATTTACGTGCATTACATTATATATGTAACCAAATTATCATAAGTCGCGCAATGCGTCTACTTGCTTATACGTTACACGTGTTTTCATTATTGAGATTGGTTAATTTCCAAAATCGCTAATATAAACCAAATATAGGCGTAAATAAATATATTTATCGTGTTAAATATGGTTCGTACCGTTTCTACATCGTTTATAAATTTCTAATTGTTCTTCCGGTGACGGAATACCCGAGCGGCAAACTTCATTTTGAATAGACATTCCTTTTAATTCTAAAAAACGATATAAAAAAATAACGATTATTCGAATGAAGTTTAAAATAAATTATTAAGGATCATTCCCGGATCGGATATCGTAAATATTATACGGATTTCACGTTATAAAATCGTACAAACAGTACTATAAAACGCAAATGACGAAATATCGAACGTTAGAATTATGTCGTAAATATTTTAGATCAGCGTTTAACAAAAACTTAAACATTTCTATTTAATTATCCTTTACGTTTCTATAATTTTTCAAATAATTACCTATAAAAATTAATGATTTACATCTATTTTTCAAACAGAAGATACTTGTATTAGGCGGAATTTTTCAAGAATATATTTTATATATATCAACATTACCTGTACACTTTAAGAAAAGACGTAATATGATTGGGGGGAGGGGGAAATCAAACAGAGAAAACTATTCGATTACAAACGCGATATGTTTTCCTACTAAATGATCAGTAGAATATTTTGATATTATTAAAAAGGAAAATAATAAAAACATAACTTTATTTACTTAAATAGTACGATAGACGTGTAATACATATGTAAAGCATAGTGTTAATCTGATGCCTTAACATTTATCTTAAAATTAGTAGTGCTGTATTAAGAGCAAACAATAATAAAATATAAATATTCGATTATACAAGAAAAGGGAAATAAAAAAAAAACGCAAGAAAAACAAAGAGAACAGGTTACTGGCGGCAAAAAGCAATTAGATACGTATGTACATACACGTGCACACACATACATATGAACATATATACACATATGTGAGATCATATATACACACAAAAAATTCTTGAAAAATAAACGCTAAATATTATGAAAAATAACTAATTACATGATATTAATTCCTAGAATAACGCACGGTGAGACTTGGTAACATTAATCAACTTATTCCGATGCGCTTTGCATATATCGGTAAATTTTTAGGGGGAGTAGATAATGAAATGCGCAATTCCGAATGCGTATCGGTAAGTTTTGCATACCCGTGTGACGACTTAATATAATTCTACAACGACGATTTTAAATCACTCGTAATTTTTCAAGCGTGCTGTTGCAAACTGACCACCAAACAGGACAGGCATTATTAATCCGAGTCGAATAACGGATGTATATAGAGTAGTTGCCTTATTAATCGGTCAATAAATACATAACTTTGCCCCTATAATCAAACGGTTAAACGAGAATCCAGAATGACTCCTAAATAGCGAACTTGTTTTCGTCATTGAATATTCTTACCATTAATGGTAATTTCCGCTAACGAGGATTGGTGTCGCCTAGTAAAGAGAATAGCTTCTGTTTTATCTGTGCTAATTTTTAATCTCCAATGTTTATAAAACTTAAATATAGCGCTAGCAAATTTTTGTAATCTGTTACCTATAGTATTAAAGATCGACAATAAAAAGCCAAATCATCAATTGCTCTTTCGACGTTATTTACGTAGAATTTTAATATACACTTTTGTAAAGTAGTATGTTATCGAATATATAAAAAAAAAAAAAAAACTATTCGGTTTACATTTCTAAATAAATCAATTTAAACATCCCGAATATTACTGTATAAAGCAACGCAATATTATAATAACTAAACTAATCAAACCGAATATAAATAAGAATTTAACGAAAATTTTGACAACGTATAATGAAAAAATTAGCAACAAAATTAAAACGATTAGAAAAATGAACTCCATGCTTTCCAAATTGTTATTTACAATTTATCTATTTTATAATAACTTGACCGATTCAGGTAATCGATTTAAAATAACTACTTTTATTATATTTCGTTTTACTAGCCAGAAATATATTACACCGAAATTAAATATGTGAAGAAAAAAAAATCTAGTTAAGAATAATATATTAAAAATTGAGTTTTTTTTTCTTAAAAAAAAAAAAAAGTTAACATAATAAAATATTGTATACTTGTAGAAAAATAAATAAAAGAAAATAACATTTGCCAATCGGGACGTAAACGTAAAAAGTAGAACATTTCTCTTTCGTACTAATTACTTTATGTATCATTTCTTATTATAAGTACTATTTATTTTTTCATTTTATTTATTATATTACAAGAATTGGGCTTAGGTATGAAAACTAAAATTACCCATTGTCAACACTATTTTCAAATAAATATACCGTACATAAGATAATAAAAGAACAAAGGAAAAAATTAAAATAATACAAAAAAAAATCCACTTAAGAGATTAATTTTAGATATACATACATAGGCCAGAGCCATTAAGTAGGCAAACAAGAAGAGGGGTAAATATTTAAATGTGAAATTTTTATTAATAAAGGCATTACTATACAAAACGCAAGCAAAAATCACATGATTAGCGTCGGCTATAGTTCCCACACGCACAGGACAGTATACAGGTGGAGTACAAATGGCTACGAAGGCAATTGTGGTTGGAACGAAGTCTGACCAGGATTGAAAACAAAAGTAGAGCTGGGAGGTTTTTAGCAGGCGTAAGTGAGAGAATGGATGTGGTAGAGAGATTAGGTTGGATAGATCTATAAAAGTTAAGACGTCTTTTACAGAACATTTCCATCGATGAAGAAGGTCTGCTCGAGCGGATGTAACTAAACAGGAAGAAGGAATCATCGGAATGAGAATGCCTTCCGATGCCCCAAGTTTTGCAGCCCAATCGCATACTTAATTGGGCTGGAATCCAAACGAAAAATACAAGGACATAGTTATCGTATAAATAAAATATCGTATAAATAAAATAAATTCTGGGTGTGTTGGCTAAGATCAAAGTGCACTCTAAATACCACATATTGCCACCGATTAATTATTAGAATACATTAAACCGATCGCTCAAATATGAAACCACTCTGCCGTATATAACTGCGTTTAGATTAAATTAAAACGTGCATATATAATTTAATTGACAAGACTGTAATTAATACATAAGTTTCCTATTCTTTTGATATATATATACACGAATTAGGTTATATAGAATACTGAAAAGTTTCCGTATCGACATACTCACCATTCGCGTATAATGTTAAACAATTCGCCAAACAATTAAGAAAACAATCGGTGAATTTATTGATAGCGAAATCGATACTATCCTCGTCGTGGTTATCATCCCTAATAAATTATCCACATAATTACTTTAAATTAAAATACATTATTAGATCATTACGTAAATACATTTATATATATATATTTAATTCGACTTAGTCCATATCTATGAACCACGGAAAAGTTATTCGCACAATGCCAATCTTCAATTCTATCTTTTCCCCCCGTTTCCTTGCCTAGTATTCTTTCATCCGTTTCAAATGAGTCTTTTTTCTTTCTTCCGTCCATGTTCGCCTTCTTTACAGTCCCGTGGCATCCTACCTTATTTTTTCGGTTTTTTTTTTGCCCAATATTCTTCCATCATTTTGAGTGTGTCTTCTTTCTATGTTCGCCATGGCTTTTTAGTAGCAGGCTCGTGAAAGTTTTGAAAAGATTGGATCCTACGTTTGAACTGGTTTCTATCTTTGATTTCTTTATCTGATATTCCCATTGACTTGCATCATCTATGGCACTATACTTTTCGGGTTGTTGTTATAAAGAAGTAAAAACACCTTTTTGATAAGACGGTTGTTATTCCATTTTTTTTTTTTTTATGTGCCCATAAGAGGTGACCTTTATTTTCCTTATTGTATCGCTAACCTTCTATTGTCTCATATATTTTTCTGTTGCTTCTTAATTTGCAATATTCTTCACCCTCTCTAGAGCCCAATATTTTTATGATTATTTTCTTTTTTTTGACTTCTAATTGTTGTATTTCCTTGTTAGAGGTAAAATTTAAGAATTTGGCTGCGTACATACATTGCAGTTTAATGACAGATACACATCGATATATTGTTTTCGCATTGTTTCTTTAGTATGTTTTCAGTAATCTCTTTAGTATATTAGTAGAATAAAAATAGAATATTCTCAATCTAAATCGTGCAAGAATCTGCCCATATCTCAAAGATATTCGATGCTAGCACCACCTATATTCTCTCCGGTCGATATATATATATATATATATATATACATTTCCTACTTTCCACCCGTAATGTTTACATATGCGTAAGTTTATTTATGATTGTAACATACTTGACTATTCAATATTTCCTTTCACGATTATAACGTATCTATGTATAGTCTCTACTAAAATTATAATTTTTTTGTACATGATTATGTGCAAAACCCATTTAGAAAAAAAAAACCTTTCAATCTTTACATAGAGCATTGTTAAAATCAAAATTGAATATTTTAAACTACAATTTTTAAAAAATGTTTCATTCCTTACAGTACCGTGTCCGTTATCGAACGTTGGCTAACATACCGGCAGTCCTACGTCGATCTAAAATTGCTTGAAACGAACTTATCACAGGTATAAATTGTACCAATGCGACATATTCTGTAACCGGTTTTCATCCACGTGGTATTTTTTCTGCAATTTTTTCTCGCATTAACGCACGGAGCAGGACTGCATCGTTCTGGGTATAGTATTACATGACCATAATACTTCAATTTACGATGCTTGACTTCTTTTACAACTTCTTTGCATTTATTCATACGTTGCAGACGTGTTACGTACTTTATTTGTCCAATCTTTAGGTCTCTTGAACGGTTCGCGGTAAAAATAAAATGCTACGGAGAATGATCATGCAAAATTCGATACTACGAGGGAAAATTTTTTATTCAACGACTGAACTTGGTTAAATTGATTCGTAAAGAAAAGTTACTTACAGACTCCGCTTAATTGAATTCGAATAAGAAGTATACTTTTAACAAATACACGATAATATACAATCGTTCTTGTTTAAAACAAAGAACACGCTATACATTTTATACGTACACTATCTGTTTCAGCAAATGTAGGGATTTCCTTAGATCCTTAAATAATTGACATTTACCTTTCCACGCCGAATTTTCTAAATATGAAAATAATTCCGCGTACTTCTGAAAAAAAAAAAAAATAACGAGAACTATTAAAACAAATTTTATATTACCGCAAAAACCAGTCGAATTTTGTCCGGTTTATTTGGAAAATTATTTTAATGATTTAAAAATATTTTTTCATTCGCGTACGCAATTTTAATAATATCCGCATTTACTATTTTATTAGCGATGTCCGATATATTTATTTATTTAATCGTAGCAATCGTGCAAAATTACAAATGAATAATATTAAGCGTCGTGATTTAGCATCATCTATCAGGCAATGCAAGCCATAAAAATCTTTACTAAATCGATGAATGTTACACGTATTCACCAGATGTTGGATTATTCGTATTGCCCCCCGTATTCGCAAAGTATCTGAAAGTTTGTATTTGTACATCTGTAATTTACAACGTTCTTGATTTGTTTGAATGCGATTAAGAGATTACACGTCTGTCAAGATCAAATACCGGCACTCTGATTGTTGCATCCTTCACCAAATAGTCATTAAATGATGCGTTATACAGCTACATGTTCCATCTCCGGGTACGAATGACTATCTAAATAGGCTTCCTGTAATGCACTATTCTGCGAGTACTGGGCAATAGTATCGTGTGGTTCTTTATATTTGTTCTATTCCCGTTTAAAAATTCCTACCTGCGTACATTAGGATGAATATTAGCAAGTACCGGTAGCCACTTTGTAGACGAGAGTTTAAGTGTTCCTGTAATTAGCCGCATCGCTTTATTCAAGGCTATATCGATTTTTCGTCTATGAACGCTGTTCAGACATACTGTGCAACACTATTCTGCAACAGAGTATTATATCGGAGATAGAGCAGCTGTTCTGAACATATCTGTGTTCGCTCCCAATCTACAGCGAGCGATATAAGATAAAAGAGATTTAGTCTAGTCTTGAAATTAATTTTATTATACATTTTATTCAGAGTAAAATTTGAATTAGTTTCAATTTATTCGCTTCAGAGTTTAACTACTTTTAAAAGGTAGTTCGTTTTGCATTCGTTTATCGTCATTCCGATTTACGTTCGAACTACTCGTTATTTGTTATAAAAATCTACGTTTATTTTAAATATTCGTTAAAACACTAATATCGATACTATCGATAAGTATTGAATATAAATATTAGGTAAAAATATTCATTTGAGCGCGCTTGAAAATGATGTAATTGTCGAAAAGCTTTGCAATAAAAAACTTTTAGTGATTATTGGTGTTATATTTTGTTTGGTTTATAATCGATAAGTATGTTTTTGTGGTAGTAGGTATTTTTAAATTCAGATATACATACGTAGAGATCTAATTACGTAGTAACGTTGTTAATATTATAATAATATAAATGAATAAACGTTTTGTTAACTTAATTAAATAAATATTTCGTTCCAAATTTTACACTGTCCGAGATTAAGGTTAATTGGTAAATATATAAGTAGGCAACGATATTATAGAGAAAGGAATGAAAATATTGATGAAACGTTAATATGTACGGATTAGCACTACATATATTTTGTTCGATATATTTTTTTCTGTTACTATTTAACAAATATACTTAAGTGTAATATACCCATCCACCCACACACACACACACATATATATATATATATATATATATATATAAAAATAAAAAGTCGGGCCACTTACGATATGCTTGGATTCGACACCCACACACTGAACAATGTTGTAATATGAGACGATTGTGTCCGTTATGTGGAGTTTGATAGTTTTAGGAAACTCTTCGGTTAACACTTTTTGCTCTTGCAACGACTCGACGTTCAATTTATTTAAAGCGGAATTCTCTACAAAAAAAAAGTTATATAAAAAAAAATGCGAATGCAAACATCTTTTCATACTGTCTTCCGGTCGAACGATCAGTTTGCTACTACTCGCTAAAATATAATTGATTTTAAATATTTATTATATATATGCCAGTCATTTCAGATTTTAACAGGTTAATTAATCTCGATGATTATAGTAATTTTCAGAGATTTAATCGAATTGTTGTCAGGTATACATTTTTAAAATTAACTTACGATAATATTTTAATATTGATCGCGGTTATTTTTAGTAACAAACGATTAATTTTTGTTACAGCTACATTTTTATAATTTTGTGACGCATATTATTTCTGACTGAAATTTACGGGACTAAATTTCTTTTAAAAAATATATATTTCGGTAAATTACTTTTAAAATTACGATACTAATTGAACAACTTTAGTTAGCTGTAACAACGTATAACACATTTGATTTTATTGTAAACTTATTATCGATATCGCAAGAAATAAATGATTAACGGTCGGATTATCGATATTTTAAAAATTAGTTATAATATTACGTGAAAATAAACTAACCATCATCTATAAATGGTAAATGACGTTTTATTATACAATTTAACGCCGAGTACTTAGGATTCATGTCGTTTACGTATTTAATGAATAAATTTTTCGCCTCGTTCAATTCTTGTTGTAATTTGTTTATTTCCGAAGTTTTAATCGATTCGTCGAACTTTGCTTGTTGATTTTCTTTACACAACGCTTCCACGTTAACCTAGGCACATTAAACATTTAAATGTTAATCGAAAAAATATAACTGCTGAAACTTCGAACGTTGTCTTACTACGAAATTAGTCGAAATAATAATTATATTGGCGAAATTAACGATACTTTCGTAGTTAAGAGTGAATTCTTATCTAGTTATTTATTTATAATTTTGATAGACACACTTATATAAAAAATAACTACGTAATTTATCGCATATGATTAGGGGCATAAAAAAATATTTCGCGCGTAATAATTAGTAAATAAATTTGATTATGAAAATACCGAACAAAAAAATTAACTATAATATGACTAAATAGTCAAAATAATCAACGCGTTTTTATAAAACCCCTAATTTTAGTATGAAAAATACAAGTAAATCACGTGACTTCACCTGATAACTATTTTCCAATGTTTTTAACTTATGACGACATGTTTCAAGTTCGTCGGTGATTCGCAATAATTCTTCTTTCGACACGATTATTTGTTTCTCATACTCTATTTCTTTATCCTGCAACTAATTTAATGATAAAGATTCACTTTTAAGTTAAAGTACGCTATAGATAAACTTAAATAAAATGAAAAAGTATTTATTCGAAATATCGGTGTTATACATTTTCTGTTATATTCGCATGTAAATGAAAATTATTCGTGCTACGATTTTCATTACGTTGTATATAATAATTTCGATAAACAAGTCATTTTCAAGCAAAGAAAAAATATATTTTTTTTATTAGCGCCTAAGAAATATTGATCTAAACTTAGACTCAGAAAAGTGATCTGGGTACATTCGTTCATCATTATTAAATTCATAGCCATACTTTTTTTCAAATTTAAATGCACTTTAAAATGTTTTACACCAGTTCAATGTATCGTTGTATTAATTAATTCGAAGGTGGAAATCCATTTTTATCAGTATCCAATCGAAATGCGAATGTATAATATATTTTATTGCAAACTTCGGTTGATGTTTTCCACAACCGTATAGTGACTAAATAAAGATAAGCAGTTTTTAAGTTCAGTATATATAATTGAGTATAGTAAACCTACCTGTTATGAATAACACGTCCTTACTGATTATTTTTAATTTCTACATTTATCTCAGCCACGTTTATTTAAAAAAAATTAATAATTTTTCCTATATAGCCGATAACATTATATATATATATATATATATATATATATATATATATATATCACGATCACGATGCGCTTATATCAATCCACTGCTGGATGTAAGCGTTCCCCTTTTGTTTCCACCTGTAGCGATCTTGGGCCTCGTTTATCCATTTCACACCGGCTGATCTATGTATATCGTCCTGCCACCTTGTATCCGGCCGACCGCGACTTCTGCGTCCTTTTCTTGGAAGCCATTCTGTTATTCGTTTCGTCCACCTATCATCGTTTCTTCTTGCTACATGACCTGCCCAATTCCATTTCAACTGCGCTACACGTCCGACTACATCTGACAATTTAGTCTGCTGTCTTATCCACGTGTTGGTTTTCTGGTCTGATATCTTGATGCCCAATATTAATCTTTCGTGGGCTCTCTGTGTCACTGAAAGTTTCTTAACAACATACTTCGTTAGGCTCCATGTTTCCGCTCCGTATGTAAGCACTGGAAGGATGCACTGTTCGTATACTTTCTTCTTCAAGCTGTTAGGTATATCTTTATTTTTGAGGACATTACTCAACTTCCCAAAAGCTATCCACGATAGATGCGTTCGCCTTTTAATTTCTTTACGCATTGTTTCTTTCTGTGTGGTAATAATTTGACCTAGGTATATATATTCATTGACCTGTTCCAGTATCTGGTCATCTAGTTTTATTTGTAACTTTTGAGGTGTATTTGTCATGATCTTCGTTTTATTAATACTGATGGTTAATCCTGCTTTTTTAGAACAGTTATGTAGGTCAGTTATCATTTCCTGTAAGGTACCAACATTATTACTAATCAACACAATGTCATCGGCAAAACGCAAGTGACTAATTTTCTTCCCATCAATATTCACACCTTTAGACTCCCAAGACAAATTTTTGAACATACGTTCTAAGGCTGCTATAAATAACTTCGGAGATATTGTGTCTCCTTGTCTGACGCCTCTCTTTAACGGTATTTTATTTGTTTTTTCCACCAGCTGTACTCGCATCATTGGCGAATTATAAATATTTTTAATTATGTTGATGTATTCATCATCTATACCATTTTCTTCAAGCGCCTTCAACACTGTCCATGTTTCCACGGTATCAAACGCTTTATGATAATCGATGAACGCCATGTGCAATTCCATGTTGTATTCTTTGCATTTAGATATTAAAATCCTCATAGTGTGAATGTGATCATGCGTGCTGAAACCGGATCTAAAGCCCGCTTGCTCGCACGGTTGGCAGTAATCTATTTGTTTCGTCATTCGATTTGTAATAATACTTATATAAAGTTTGTACATATGTGATAATAAGCTAATTGGCCTGTAATTTTCTAGACTAGCTGTATCACCATTTTTGTGTATTAGGATAACATCTGCTTCGTTCCACAGTCGCGGGATAGAGTTCTCTTTTAAACATTTGTTGAACAGATTTTTCAGCAAATCCAAAATCTCCTCATTTCCTTCTTTAATCATTTCTGGGACTATACCATCCGGCCCGCTAGCTTTGTTATTTTTCATTTTCTTTAAAGCGTATTTGATTTCACTTATTGTTATATCCGGCAGGTTTCCCTTATCCTCATTTATTGTTAATTTATCTTTCATTGTAGGATTAACTTTTGTGTCATAGAGATCTGTATAGAATCTTCCGACCTCTTTGGATAGTTCAGTTTTGTCTGTAAGGATATTTCCGTCGCGATTTTTCAAATTCGTCAGCAGCTTACTTCCCATCGACAATGATTTCTTGAATACTTTAGGCCCTCTGTTATGCTCAATTATTTCACAAATTTTCTTTGTGTTGTTTTGACGTATATCACTTCTCAATTGTTTTCTAATTAATTTATTCAATTCTGCCCACTCAGTTTGATTTTTATCTTTATCCACTTTTAGTTTCCTCCTTCGTGCCATTAAATCTTTTGTTACATCACTTATTTTACTGTTTACCTTTTTTGTACGTGGTGCAACTTTAACCGCAGCTTCTTTTATAATTTTAGTAATCTGTTCAGATTGTTTATTTATTTCAAGTGTTTTAATTTCTTCAGATTTCTGTATTTGTAATTTTAGTTCTTCTTGATATTTGCTTCTATATTTTATTAATTTATCAGGATCAACTAGTTGTGATTTATTTCTTTTTACTCTTTTTGACACGGATACATCCTGAATTTTTAATATACCTCTAACTAATCGGTGGTCACTGCCGTTATTAACACTGTTCAGTACTGTAACGTCTTGTAATATGTTTGAGCTATCAGAGATGATATAATCAATCTCATTCTTGTATTCAAAAGTTGGGCTTCTCCAGGTCCATTTTCTTTTCTCTTTCTTTTTGAAGAACGTATTCATGCAGTAAAGCTTATTTCTTTCGAGAAAGTTTGCCATCATTTCTCCCCTTTTGTTTCTTTTACCTACTCCATGAATGCCTACTGATGTTTCTCGTATGTCTTGTCGGGTCCCAATTTTGGCATTAAAATCGCCTATTATCAATGTGTTTTTGCATTTATCTCTATTTATTGTTTCTTCTAATTCATCATAGAAACATTCCAGTTCCTCCTCTGTATATGATTCCGTCGGGGCATATATTTGCACTATCTTTAAGGTGCTATTCTTACCAAACAAAAGTATTATGTATGCAATTCTGTCTGTAACGCCTACATACTTAACTACATTATTATGCCATTGCTTATTTATTAAAAATCCTACTTCGTTTTGTATATATATATATATATATATATATAAATAATAAAGTGTAACAGCAGAAATGTTAAAAATAACTTTTAAATTTTAATATAAATATAATTTACTTTATTATTATTATTATTTGTTTTATCTTGGTAAGTTTACACTAACGTTATACGATCACATACTTCGTCTATTCGAATTAGGTGAGCAATTGAGGTAATATTTTCAATTTCAATTTTTATTTTATTTTTGTTCAGTACATTTGATTATATACAAACATAAAATATACTATTAAAGAAACCAATTCGAAACATAACATATGACATTTTTGAAAGAAGTAAAACAAAAAATTTAAAAATAAATAAAAATGTGAACTTATATTTAAACGAAGCTCATACGTAATAGAGAACTTAATAGATTAACTAGACTATATTTATGTACTGAACATATAACCCAGTTATGCGCAATTCTGCACGTGTACCAGCTCCACAAAGATATTGTATAATAAGCGACTGTCTACATTAAATAAGTTTTATAATTTCACTCAAATTATATACACATTTGCAACATTCAAACATTCACATCCACTCTCATTTGGCTTCTTGGGTATTTAAAAATTATTTACACACATTGAAACTGCAATTAAGTTAAAGGTTGAAACATAACTGTTCAAAACGAAAATGCTACTTTATTATGTAGTACATTTTTTGTTAAAAAACTAAGTAAAAATATATGAGATACTTAAATGAACAATAATTACAGTTTCTATGTCATATTACTATTTATATCTGAATTACAATCAAAAAGTCATTTTTCGTAAATAATATTCGCACATAATTATCTCCAATAGCAAATTATTTGTATGTATAATTCTTGCATAAAAATACATAATAATATGATATGACTCACTGTGGAGAGAAGAGTCGCATTTTGCATTATCATTTTTTTCAGTTCTTCATCTAGGACATCGTTAGATACACCGTTTTGCAATTCAGGCGGATTTTTACTTTTACCTTTTTTCCGTTTCTGATTATTCTGCGAAGAAATACCAAAATTAATTTAGCAAAGTTAACATTAAACGCACAGTTTTTCCTATTACAAAAATACTTATATTGTTAATTACCAATAAGAAATAGCCTTGAATTTAATGTGATGTATATATCCATCATTCTGATTTGTCGGAACGTTCGCGTATAAAAATTGTTATTTATTCATGTACTAGTTGGCAACATGATATTTAGTAATACCACTTTCCGTTTCGATGTAATATTTCACAGTTGGTTCCGTTTCACCTGCCTCGCTCTCGCAGAAATTGCTATGTGTTCCCGATGAGCAAATAACGCTGCGTGTTTCATCGATAATAAGTTTTAGTTCTTTACCTCTAGGTACCGAAGTAAATACTTTTCGCATTGTAATCACCTTCTATTATGTATTTACAGCCTTAAGTTTTGAAAAAATCGGCAAAGTGTTTTTTTTTTTTTTATTGTGCCTCGGAGGACAGTAAACTGCTGAGACGCTAATATTTTTATTCGGACCTTCATTGAGTACTACACTGGTTGCTTGTAGATAAAGTAATTTATATGTTTGTAGTTCATAATGTTTTATTTCACTTTTTATTATGATGCCGGTACCACCATGGGCCGTACCATCCGGATGATTAGTAAAATATGAGTTGTATCCCACGAAAGTGACGAATTTGGTATTTGTAAGATGAGTCTCCGATAAGAGAATATCGACATCATTTTCTGTGATGTACATCTGTACCTCGTATAAATGGTTTAAAATACCATTTGCATTCCATGATACGATTTTTAAATTTCTCATTTTTTATTTAACATAGCTATGATACTGCTCAGTAGCTGGCTTTGCTGCTCCATCATACTGAGAAAGAGCGTTTTAATTTCAGTTATGAATGTCTGTAATAATGCTCCAATGTTATTAGTGCTTCCATTGTCAGTGGTATCCAAGTTTTTACGTTTTTCTTTATTTTTTTTTGTGCAATTAACATTTGTGCATAGCTAGTCGTGGACTGTGAATTTGTACACTGGTTTACTCCCGTTGTATTGTTGTCTTTTAAAGGAGGCCAGAAGTTGTTGTTTATGTCTGATAGCTTGTAATTTTCTGTAGATTTCACCACCCTTATAATTTGAAGGATGGCTTCCTTCACAATTAGCGCATTTTGGTGCTTCGTTCTACTGTTTAATGCAGTTGCTCGATGCATGGTCCCCGCCACATTTAACACAAGCGTATGCTCTGTTACGATAAGTTTTAGTATGGTCGTATCTTTGACAACGATAACATTAGGGTATAGTACTTTTTTATGCGGGGTTTTTATTTTTACTTTCATGTTTAGTAACGTTTGTACTTTAAATATGTCAGAATTAATTTCCTGGGGTTCTATATCTACAAAAAAGAGCGGCAATGGTTGTTTGGTTACTCTCTGCTTAGCATGAAATAAAAAATTTACAGATCTAAGTAACACCATACGTGCACAAACAATATATAATTTAATTTATATTAGACATGTAAAATTTGGAGTATAAGAATAAATATGTTTGGAGTACATTAATGCGATAGTATAGTTTTAAATAGTTTAAATGGATGAAGTAAACATTCAACCGATTTAATGACTGGTAATCAAATGCACAATACTTTTTTAACGTAGAAATTAGAAGTTTCACACGATGGACAGGATTTAAGGACGTGATATTTCACGGTTTCTTGAATATGACGAAGTTGAATATGCTTGATAGAAATGTTAAAATATTAAGATTCTTCTCCAGGCAATAATTTTTTATTTTTAAAAGATTGTTATAATTACACCTGCTTATTGAACATCAAAATTTGGGGGGGGCAAAAATATGACGATTTTATAAATTAATAGCTTGTATGGTACAGATGGATTTGAAAAACGATTTTCACCTACTTTTGAACGGGAAGAGGCAGCGCTTTTTTTGCGGTATTGATTTTTGTAAATTTAATAAGCAATGCCCTTATGTTGGAACTAGGTCTGAAATAATATCGATATTTATATCAGACGTACCTTTTAAGAAAATTTTATACGTAACAATCAGTATTCGAAGCGTATTTAAAATGTTATAGTAATTAAATTTTATTTTGTATGTGAATAGAATGAATAAATGTAAGACTCTGAAATTTCCAAATTGGGTAATTACATATAAGGGGATCTTACGTAGAAGATAAAAAAATCTTTAGAAAATGGTCCCAACTTGATCGCATTCAGAAATGCCAATACATAATTATTTTCAAATTTTTAAAAAGTTACGTTTCTTTTTTCTCTGGAAACTTTTTCGCTACAACGATTTCGTGTATGCTCAGTTAAATAAAAAATGACATTTATAATTCATCAGTATTATTATTTTTTCGAAAACCATACGATCAAGTCTTTATTTCTTGAATAAAAAAAGATAGCATAAATATTTATCTGCCTTTATGTTTAGTGATCTTCAGTATTCAGAATTCCATGCATACATGAGTTGTTCTACCGCGAAAAGTTAAATTATTTTTACAATTTTAAGTAAATTTATTCCGAACAGATAAATACGTTAGGCAATTAAAGAAACACAAATACCATCATGTACTATCATGGTATGAATCACTAATAATAACTGACGTTATGAAAAACTACTTTATTAGACAGATTAGTCGCTGGAAAAGTCAATACATATTCAAATATATGTCCCAATTCTACATATTTCATTAAAAACAATTAACAACACATTTTAGTGGACAGTACAAATTACCTGTAATGAATCTAATTCTTCTTGTAATACAACAACTCTACGAGATAACTGCACATTTCTAAAATTCAATGATTCCATTTCTTGACTGGATCTCCGAATAGTTTGTTCATGATTACGAAGCGTATCACGTAATTCTTTATTTAATGCCTGCTCATCGATAACGGCCTTTTTTAATACAGAATTTTGAGCACGTATCTACCATAAAAAAAACATTTTACTATATTTGTTTATTAAATAATGAGACAATCGATAACGAGATTATTTTATGTACACCTTTAAAAATAATTTTGTCAAATATTTAAACAAGCAAATATAAAATGTTACACGTGTACACCAAATGCAAAATAATTTTTTTAGCATGTGCTATTCTATTTAAGCTGAAATTTAAATAACATTAAATTTTGGTCCCTTTTTATTTAAATAATACACTTACGTGCATTTTTAGTTACATAATAGAATCCTTTTTACCTTTTTATTTTAATTAATAATTATTAATACCGATAAAATCGCCGTATAAATATTTTTAGGGGACTCCTTATGTAATATCCAATCGTTTTATCTGCTTTTATAATCCAATAACCGGAATAAGTGTGGAATTTCTATGTTACAAGTTTATTACTTTTAAACTACATATGAAATATTTATATTTTCCTTCTTGTTTCAATATTTACGTTCTTGCATATCATATTTCTATTTTGCCATGATTTCTATACATTTAATTTATTAAATGATTATAAAAACCGTTTACTTTTAATTTACAAACTGTCTCGTTAAAATACAATAACAAGTACACAAAAATGGTTGGTTTAGAATGTTATGAGACTAAAGAAAAATAAATTTACACTTATAATTAAAAAATAATTATTTCCTTACTTTGGAATATTCGGAAGCCAACTTCGAATATTTAGTTTGTATGTCACCCGAGAATTCAGATTTAGATACAGAATTATCGGAGAAACTGTCAGACATTTTTATATTTTCGTAAACATATATCCACTGGAAATGTACATAATTACAAGCAATTATAATTCATTTAATAATTATTGTATATTTAGCAATAATTCCGTAAAAGATTAAATTGTAATAATGAATGCCAGATTACATCAACATATCCTCGTTCTTGTACACCATGCTGATGAAAGTTTAAATTTCTGATGAAAACAATGATAAAAATTGTTAACTAGATTACATTAAACAAATATAAACAAAAAATTGGTTTAACGTATGAAATAAAGTAAACGAACTCCATTGTTATCAGTGTTGCTTCTAACTCCTAAGTAAATTTCACGCTCTAATATAACGTTAACCATTGAATCAGGAAGTATTTGTAAATGTTTTGTGTATTTTTTATTTACCTTTCATTGCCACGTGCTGAAACATTTTAATTTTTAAAAATAACAAGTGGCCGGTTTCCCGTTATCATGGTATCAGATATAAAATTGTGAATAATAGCGTAGGCAAGTAAACTAATATAAAATTAGAAAACAATTGTTGAAATGTTCTTTAACTTTAATTTATTAAAAGTATAAATAAAAATCAAAACACAGGTAATAATTTCAAATTATCTTAGCAAAAGTAATTAAATTTTAAACTAATATTTTATCGAATTATGAATCGAATAACTGTAAAACAAAAAAAAACATATCCTTAAACATTTAATTTTTCTTTTACTGATGTTTTTATAAATATCAAATCAATTACCAAACAATTTTAATATCTATTTTTATATTCTTGTAAAATATATTGAAATATTTTAATCATACTTTTGAAGTACAAAAGTATTAACATATTATAAATCAGGAATTTACTTGAAATTTTTTGTGATCATATTCATATTATTGATTTAAATTCATCATTATGATTTGCAAACGCTGTAAGGTTATTATTTATCTCTGTGATGCATGTGTGGTTCTTCATGTAGCGATATTGTTAAGTACGCATGATTGTGATGTGAACATTATATTTACAGAGTCTTGGGGAAAGTGTGGAACTAATAAAGTTGTTTTAAACTAATAGATAATGTTTATTGTTAAAATACTTTAATGAAGATTTAATTCAAACCCACGCGTGCAGAGCATATTGGTCTTTTTAGTTACATTTAACATTAACAAATTAATTCTCTAATTCTCCTTCCACAGCTGTATCTAAACGAAGTGGAACACGTCGTAACTGCTGAATAATAACAATTTTCTCATTAAATAAGTTGAAAAAGTTTCAGTTAATAATTCCACTTGAGAAAATTATTCAAGTTATTCAACCATTACATGTTCACTTTGTCTTACGTGTAGCTGTGGAGAGAGAATTAGATAATTTGTTAATGTTAGATATAATTTAAAACGTAAATAGGCCATCATCATAGTTACAAAAGGTGAAAATGATAATCGCCTTTGTGTTGATATTCGTTGTGTAAACAAGGTCTTCAAAATATATGTCTATACTTGGACTTAGGAGAGTTTGTCTGTACTTCTAATAAGCTTTAAAAATTGAGATAAAAGTTCCTCCTTGGTTTGTGAATTGGACATATTTATCCGATAAACTCTCGACTAATTGTTTCTCAGTTACTTCACATTCGTTATTTCTCTCATTCCTTGAATTTGTTTGAACTGGCTGTCTTTCAGCACATCACCTTTGCATGTACAGGTGTTCAACATTCCTTCTAGTTATTTATCTTCCTTTTTTCTAATAATGATTTATTTTCAGATAATTTTATTTCAAAACCTTTATAGCGTTAGTACTGAATTTTATTTCCAGTGGCCTCTTTACATTCTTGCTAACTAGTTAGAATTTCTTCCTGTTTATACAGATGATTCTAAAACGGACATTCATGTGATTGTCGCATTGGGCGTATTTAAAAATATACCTTTTTACGAGTTTTCCCCTTTTTACTGCAAAGTCAGTAGCTATTTTCCAGCCTGTTCGTTTTATCTTATTACACCAATTATCACAAAAAATCGCAAGTTTTCCAATTCCAACAGTTCTTTCCACTTTAAAGTATCCACAGTACAATCTTTATTCTTCTCCTATAATACTTTAAATCAGTAACCATATTGCACTATTACAGAGTCCTCGTTCCTTATCTCCTGGTTTATCCATTGTTTTTAAACATTGCATTGATGTTTAGTCTATTATTAGGATAGTACATAAAAAATACTGGATAGCTAATTGAAAGAACACCTATAATGTTACATAATCTAATAAACCGCTTCAGTTAGGTCTTCTCCATTTATCCTGGTTTCACAATATACAAATTAATGTTAGTCTACTTCGCAGTTTTATTATCGCCTTATATAGATTACATTCTCATAATGTTGGCTGCTTTGACAACAAGGATCTATGTATAATATTATTAATACATCACGAAAGTAATATTGGAGATCAATTATCAAGGTTATTGAACACCCATCCAAATTTGAAGACTGTCTGCATGAAAAAATTTGAGTGATTCTAGTAGCTGCTCAATTGTGTGAAATTATGCGAAATACGAAAAAGGTTCAAGAGCTGTCAGAAATAATTGAAAATTTGTTAAAACCAAAAGTTCCAACTGAGAAGTAATTTCGTTATATACCGGATGATCTATAGCAAGATTTGGTAGTTGATTTTAAACTTATCAAATGAGAAACATTTATGTGTTTTTGTGGAATAGTATAGTCATTTTATAGAGGTAAAAGTATTAAAAAAAAAAGTAATGTAAGTTGTTATAATTAGGTGTCCCAGCTTGAAAAAAACTTTGAGAAAAGTTACTTTAGTAAATATACCAACACCAGTTTCAGCGAGACATAGGTCTATTTGGCATAATGATTATGTTTTTTTTTTTTTAAAAAAAGGATAATAATATGAAAGGGGTTATGCTAAGTGGCAACAATTAAAGTGTATGACCGTAAATGTTATTTTAAGAGGGACTTAAGGGGGAATAGTATTGTTGTCACATGTGGAATTAATAAAGTTCTTGAAATTACTAGTTAATGTTTATTGTTGAAATAAGTTAATAAAAGTTACAGTCTTACTAAATTGTTTGGTGCATCTTGCTGATTTTATTAATATTTTTCCTTCTACAATGACATCAACAATTTGTGTTAGACATCTATAATTATTTAACAACTTCTTAATTCTTTATTTTGTCGGCCCATATAATCTTTTTCGTCACATCCAACGTCAAAACATCAATTTCCTCAATTTTTTAAAATCTATTAGCTTTCTGAGGTAATATGCTTCAAATATTTTAATTTTTTCTTTAATTCTTCATCAATATTTTTTGTGTCAATGAATCTTTTCTGTTTTATTAAAGATAATTTCATTATTCCTATCCTTTCTTTAATATCTTGTGAAATCTATCTGCTGTAATATATTGTGTAAATATTTTTACTTTTTAATTTATTTGATTATTTCTCCATTTATTTTCATGTTTATTTTTATATCAACTTCTTTTTTATTACAGCTTAATAACTATTGTATTTTTATTGTACATATTTAATGTTTGATTCATTTTATTTAGAAAGTGGCTTAAATCTTTGTACATTGTATTATGGAATATGTTTATTTTTATTTCACCTGCAGTAATATCAATATTACGTTCTTCTTTTCATTTTTTTATTTTTGCTGTAAATAAATTAAATAAGTTAGTTATCATCTTTGTGTATAAAATCTGAGGAGATCACAATTTTTTGATAGATTTGTTTTCTTAACTCATATACTTAATTTTTAGTGTGTTTTCTATTGATTCTAGTAATTCACTATTGATATTCAAATAAACACCGTTTACTTGATATAAGGTACAAACGTCATTTTATGAGCGTTTGTTTCCGCATTATTATATTTCAATTCAAATAAGAATATTTTATATCACATTTAATGCAAATTTAAAATATGAAATTTATTATAACAAATAAATTTCAATAATTTACATTAAAATACTTCACAATCTGTATTAAAATTAAATTATTTACTTCGCACTGACTTATGTGTATACATTTAAAGTCTATAAATTTGTTACGTTAGCAAGGTTTAGCTTGTTGGCTTGTTCAGTTTGTCCGTTAATTACTTTGTTTCTTGCAGTGAAAAGCCAGTGTTTTGAGTAGTGTATATGTGTAGTATCGATATAACTAAAGGTAAATATTAAAGTACGTCAAATAATTATGTGGTTTGTATTTATGTCGTAATTCGCGGTTTTATTCCAAAATGTACGCTTTATGTGTTGCCCTTAGTAAACAGCAAAGATGAATTTGGTCAGTTATTCCAGATTTCTCACAAAATAAAAGTGAAATTAAATAATTTTAGCATATGAATGTATATTCCAGATTTAAAATGTTGTATATTTATTGGTTTGTAATGTATTATAACGACTGTTAATGATTGTATAAATTACAATCTTGTAACTGTTGAATTAATTTTAATCAAGAACCGATATCCTAATTTTTGTTTGCACGAATGTATTTGATCACTTTGAATTTTGGAGGAATTTACGCTGTTTATTGTTTTCTCTTTAAACAGAATAATTATGTATGATTAACAAGATTCATTTAACAGGGTAGGTATTAGTTTTTTAGGTAAAACTATCGTCCGAATCGTATTTTATATGATAATTATTTTTTACGATCGTATCTTAAAATATCATTGTTTCATAAATATGGAATTATTCGCTATTTTTACATATTGCAGAATATCTGCGACACTTAATGTTGAGAATTTCGGCTACAATATATAGATATGTGTTACTTTTAAAATAACGAATTACGGTATTGTGTGTCGAAATTTTGAAATTAATAAACTGCATTTTAATAGCATTGATAAACTAATCGTTAAGTATCATTTTTGCAATAAATCCTGAATTTTAAATTTATAAATATTCATAAATTGACGTTTTTACAAAGTATAATAAAGTAAATATGATGTGAACTCGAATAAAACTGAAAATCGTTCATAAATTAGCCGTAGATTTGTAATTGACGGATTTATGTTTTTCATTTCATTTGATTAGAGGTACACATCGAAACTTGTATAATTATATCGTTTTAGATTCTAGTTGATCTTTTTTATTCCTTCAAAACCTCTTTGTTAAAAACGAGTGATTAGTCTTAACTGTAATTTTAAAAGAAAAATCTTGCTATTTAATAAAAAATCATTCGGGAGTACTAAATTAACCGCTGTCAAAACTGTGATGATAAAAAATGAAAAATAACTAAATGTAAACAAAAAAATATGCCTAGTATTATGGAAGAAAAATTAACATAGAAATGTGTCTGTAGCAAAGCATGGAATATTTCAAAACAAAAAATTTAACATCTCTTCGGTTAAAATGTGAAAACGTCGAACTTCAACCGGTTTTAAATTTTTTTAATGCTTTTTAAAATCTCTATTATTCGACCGTTCGTGTTATCACTTATTATTTATTTAACTAATTTATCGAATTCAATATAAATTTTTCTTCCTACAAATATGCTGTTAATGCAGAATATTCGATTTTTTTAAATTTAAAAATTGTTCAATTATACATACATACATATATATATTATTTCATGCAGGAGGCTTATGTTGAGATGAGAAGTCAAAGCAATTCTGACCTGGATGTAGAGCAACGCAATGTCGACGAAGATAGCGCGGAAGAATTTATCGTCGAAGAGATCGTAGGTAAACGATATAATAATAAAACGAAACAGTTCGAATATTTACTAAAATGGGAAGGTTATCCGCCGGAGCAAAATACCTGGGAACCGTACGCTAATTTGATGTCGTGTCGTTATTTAATACAGGAATACGAGAAGAAGTTACACAATAGACATTTAAGAAAGATTAACGGCGTATTAGTAGAAAAGTCGTCGGACGAAAATACGAAAGAAATCGAAGATGACGTCGATCATAATCGGTCAACTACTAATAAAGCTCCGATTAAATCGCTTATAACTCTAGACGGTTCTGTCATATCGTCCGATTCTCCGGAATGGGTTAATCACGTTAAAAAGGATTCTAACAAACGAGGGCACGTCTCGCCAAATGAAGTTGCCGAAAATGTTAAAACCGAAACGGAATCACGCGCGAACGAAGTACGATGTTCGAATACGATTAATTCTTCGGATAATACATCTTCATTAATTTCCGATTCTGTTTCCGCCAAGGGTGAACTGGACGGTGTTGTTAAAACCGTCATCGAGAACGGCGTTGTTAATGATGATAATTCTTCATCTTGTTCCGTTCGAATTAGTCCGCTTGCACCTCCGAAGAAAAGAATATTCGATCCGTCGATTTTAATCGAATCGACTAGTAAAATAATTCCCGAAGTTTCTTCTTCGTCGCTCGTATCGACGTCGTCTTCGAACGTCGAGATAAATTCCGACTTAGAATTATCGTCGTCTACTATTATTTCGTCTAGCGAACGATTAACGAAATCGACCGATTTAGAATCGATACCGCCGATATGTAATAAAGACGATGACGAATCCAGCGATTTAAATAACGTTATTTATTCGGATAATAACGAACCGGTCGAAATCGACTCGGAGAAATTATTACTGGAAAACGGTTATACGAGCGGTATATTTAGAAAACGTAATCGCCGATCGAAATCGGAAAATTTTAACGACGAACCGGTTCTATTGTTTAAACTTTTAACGCCGGAAAATCGTATAAAAGCGAAATCGTCTCATTTAATACGATTAGGTTCCGGCATTTATACGTTCGATCGTAAAAACGCGATGAATTACGTTAATTCGGAACCGAACGTTACTCGTTTCGGTAAAATTTTAGTGGAATTATTACAGACTAAGAAAAAAGTGTTGATCATTCCGAAAGAGGATAATATTTGTTCGTCGAATATAAAACCGTCGGTCGATTTATCGGCCATATTTAAACGACCGGAAAAAATGTTCGCGTCCGGTACGATAATAAAAAAACAAACGGCTGTTTCTTTAGGTATTTATCCGAATGTGTCCGAATCGTCCGGTGCTAATTTAACGTCGTCCGGGTCGCGTATAAAACCGTCCGTTCAAAGAGAGGAAACGTCGGGACTGCTATTAGGTACTATTAAACCGAAATCGTATTTAGAAAACGATAATAAATTAAACAGACAAATTGTAAAATCCAATTTAACGACAACTACTATTTCTTCCGGTATCGATCCTACTACTACTATTACTACTAATATTGGTAATAGTAATAAGATCGATACCGGAAATAAGACTATTTTTAAACGTATTTCCGATTCATCGGTAAACGCGTCCGCAATTACGCCGTCGTCACCGGTAGAACGGAAAATTTCTAAAACTACTACGGCAAATTCGTCGCTTCGGAAACTGTTGGGTACAATTAATCCCGGTGGTCGACGAACCGATTCGTCTACTATCGATGTGAACGACGTGCTGAAACATGAAGATGCTACTAAAGAAATTTCCGAATTCGAATTTTACAACGACGAATATATTCGTATGGAATGCGATTTTACCGGCGAAGTAAACGTAGAACCGTTTGTAAGTCCGACATCGGACACGATAATTTTAGATCCGTTAACCGGAGTGAAATTAATCGAAGACGAATACGAAATACGAGCTTTATCGTCGAATAATGACGAACGATCGTTTAGGGCACCTCTACGCGTTGCCCCGATAAGTGGCGAAGTTATGACTACGAGAATTAAAGGTCTGGAAGTTGTGTTAAAAGCTAAATCTTTAAGCGAACACGATAATTGTAGTATTCAAATAAACTTCGAACAATCGGAAATCGGCTATCCGGTATTAAACGATGACGGATCGCCGGTAGTGTTACATCAAGTCGATCCGAATAACGACAAATCGGGAGCTGTGGATATGTCGTCGTTAACTTACACCGATACTACTAATATTATGAACGAAAATTTAGTCATCAGCAACGAAGACGGTCTCGTTTATCAAGTTGAAAATTCTAAACCGGAAGGAGACGCGATATTCGTTTCGCCCGACGAAGAACCGCAAACTGTTTATTTAATGTCAGACGGTAGTAAAGTTGTTCGACGAATGAGAATCGACGGTCAACCTATATTCACGCTAGACGACGTTTTTAATAATTCTTTAGTGCAAATCAACGTTAACGAAAGAACCGTATTACCGGACGGATCGGAAATAATTATCGGACTAGATGAAGCCGGTTACGCGGTTCATGTAAATTCGCCCCCTGGTACGTCATCCGATTTGATAAATGATTCTAACGCCGGCGAAGCTGTTGTAGTATCGGAAACGCTACAAGAAAGTGAATCGGCGGCAGCGACACTTGTTGCAAATGATCAGCAACAAGAGGTCGTTGCTACTTTGCTAGAAACTCTAGATACACCGAATCCGGACGGTTCGAGGAGGGTAGTTTTATTAATGCCCGACGGTAATTTAATGATGACCGAGGTGGATGAAGAACAGTTTGCAGCGTTAGAGCTTCAAAAATAAAGACGACTTTACATATTCTCGATACAGATTCTATACTGTCAAATGCACACTAGTGCGCGGTGATTGATAAATAATATATAGTTAAGTACGAGCAATTCCTGTAATTAAATATAACAACAAGACCCTTAAAAAATATTTGTTTTTACAAATATTAAATACCGATTTTTATATATATATATATATGTATGTATGTATTTCTGTTATTATTAAACGCAAAATAATCAGGTTTATGCATTATTTGAATGTGTGCTTAAAGAGGTCCATTTTCGATCTCATAAACTTTCGTTATTTAATGGTACGTTTTGTGTTGATTTTTTTACGATTTTTAAAACGATTAATTACAATTTAAAAAAAAGCCTATGGCAGATTTAATTTGGAAAACGAATGTAAATTTGAATATTGCATTCTCTTCTCGAGTGCAATTTTACCAACAAATTTAATTATACTTTGTTGGGAGATTAACGAATTAACCAGTGCTTATTGATATGAAATTCAGTACAATTAATTAGTAATAACGGGAATTAAATTTTAGATAAAACGATGTAAATGGTTTGGCATTCTATCGTTAAATTTTAGAAACGTTTGCTTGATAATATATATATATATATATATATATATATATATATATATATATATATATATATATATATATATATATATATATATATATATATATATATATATATTTATATATATATATATATATATATATATACGTGTTTGCAGAAGTAATTAGATCGAAATTGAACACAAAGCGTTTGGGAAAACACGATTTTTTACATGTTATTTTATTCTATACATGCCATCGTTCAATGCACACGTATTTTATTATCATACGCAGAAATTGATTTTGTATTGAAAAAGTCAGCAATATTTATTAGTAATAAAATATCACAATTATAACTAAGTTAACTTTAAAAATAAAAAGATACATCTAGTGAATAGTATTCTAAATTATACAATTGAATCGTTTTAAGGAAAAATTAATTATATTATTACAGATTAATTTAGTATTGTACAACACGTTTTATTGTATTTTATTGTATTTATATAGGTATTTTTAATTATAATAATTATTGTGTAAGTATTTTTATTAGTACGTATAATAATATCGAATAATATTTTTGTTGCACATTATTTTGTGATTGTAGTTTATATTATTGCTTTCTGAAATTAGAGTTATACATAATGAAATTTTTAAGCCATTTTTTTTTTCAAGCGGCCGTTTTATGAATGTAAATATTCAATGATTACATTCTAATTAATATTGTTAATTAGTGTGGTGTATGTAACAAACAGAACATTTTACTGATTTAGCGGTTATTGAAAAACATGTAATATTCTAAAAGAAATTATTACTCCTTTTCAATTATTAAATTACCTTTATTTTTGGAATAGTTATTTTATAAACTACAATAAACCTTCTTGATTTTCAATCCTTTCTGTATGATCTAAAATATTTAAACAAATATTTTTATTAACTTTTTTATTGTGATTCTTAATCTATTGCCCAATTTCTTAAAAAGAGAATTCACGTTTTGAATATCTGAGATGAGATACATTTTTTATATGAAGTACATATCGTTCCGTTTAAAGAAGAAACTTGTAATTTATTATTAATAATGGATATAAACGAATGAAATTTAGGCACTATTAAAAAAGTAAATTCAGTTATATATACGTGTATATTTGAATAAAATTGATGAAGTTATATTTTTAACCAAATTTGAAAATATTAATGACTGCGGAGAATATTAATAATTATAAATAAATTATCGTGACATTGTGATAGATATTATCGCTCAAAGTTATCGTAATATCGCGGTCGGAAAATATAGTTACACATATTGCATATAATTAACAAATCCTTAGATATAATTTTGATCGATACCTATTGAAAACAAGAATTAACAATTTGGCTAATAAAATATGAGTTAATGTCGTAATATTTTTTGAACAGACACCCGTTTCAACTTAATGAATATAATCTTTTCTTTTTTAACGTATTTTTTATCTTATCAACGACACGATGAATTTATTACATTTAGAACGCACTTTCCTAAAAATGAATTAATACCTAAGTACGACATATATATACAACGATAGTAGAAAATACTGAATAGAGATTGAAAATACCGAGAAAAAAGATGGTGAAAAACCATTCATCAAATGCGTGTTTAAATAAAAATGTCCGAATTGATCACCCTTTCAATTCTGAACTATGTCCCGTCGTGTTATTAGCTTTAGGTACATAACGCTTTTGGGAAACAATAACTTAATGCAACGTTTACTGCCAAACAAAATATCACGTTGAATGTTAATCGAGGTTGACAGAGGACTTACTCCGCTGCGGCAAGAAAGCATATTACTACACAGGTTCCAGTAAATGATGATTTTTCTCTATCATCCTTTTTTACTTTAACTGGGGATATTAATTTAAGTTACATTTTTAATATTATTAAAACTATAATTAGTCGTTTAAAGAATATTAGAGATGTTTTTACTATGCTACAAGTTATATTTGAAACAATAGTCGAGTCGGCGTAACAACAGCGCTAGTTTACGATTAGTTGCTTGGAATTGTAATTCTTTAATTTCCAAATGCAGTGAACTCTATCATTTTATGTGTAACAATCAAATTGATATAGTAGCGTTGTCAGAAACTAAGCAGAATAAGGACTACGAAATTAAATTTCTCGGTTATTATGTATTTAGATCTGACGGGAATCGTAGAACAAGTGGAGTTGCACTACTGGTGAAACAATATTTAAAAGTTGAAGTTCTTCCCAGGTCAAACTTGTACTGTATGCAAATTGTCGGTATTAACATTTACATTCATAATCATCATCATCATAATAATGCTAGCGATAGTAAGAATATTACTAATACTATTACTAATTGTATTAAACATAATTACATTAGTATTTTTGCCATTTACAGACCTCCTCAGCGTGCGTACAAATTTGGTGAGGATATGAAGTATCTAATGGTTCCAATTATCCGACAGACAAAGTTCGATCTACAATCGATAAATATATTAAAGCTGTCACATCTTTTAATAAAACAATTTTTGTCACTCCGAAAGATATTTATGTTACTACTATTAAATCAATTAAAACTATACATTCTGTAGGACAAATAAACACACTGATATGGCACACTGCTAAAGTATTTGATACTACATGGCACGCGGGCATTTTATACAAAATGATTAGATGTAAACTTCCTTCTTATTTAATTAAATTAATTAGTAGTTATTTACGCAATAGAAATTTTTATGTAACTGTTGGTGATTCAGTCTCGTCAATTAAAACGTTAGAGGGATGTTCCTCGAGGAAGTGTGTTGGGACTGTTTCTTTTCACATTATACTTATATGATTTTCAAAGTGCCGAATGCACAAGTGACACTCTATGCAGACGAGATGCGAATATTTTTTATAGTGCATTTAGATCAGCTACTATCCGGAACAGACTTCAAATCCGGATATCACGTATTCTCAGATATTATAATTGCTAAATCAGTATTAATCTATCGAAAGCCGAAGAAATTTCTTTAAAATTGCAAAATAATCTGATAGCGTCGGGAAACAGCATAAACTGGTCAGATCAGATTCGGTATTTAGGCGTTGTTTTTGACAACAAACTTAATTTCCTTAAACATATTAACTATATTAATACAAAGGCGAATAAATCTGTTCCATATATCACGCGTTTAATAGAAAATCATTCCTTAATACACACAATAACTTACGCTTTTCCTGTTTGGTGTTTGATATCGAACGTTGGTTATAATAAATTGCAGCTGATTCAGGGGAGGCGCCTTAGGTGCCTACTAAATGGTCCCTGTTAGAATAGACTATATGCATAATATTTTGGAATTACCTCGTGTTAAAGGAATACATTCTTGACATATCGCCTAAATTTTTCGATGGTTGCCCCGTATAGATGATAAGTTTATCACGTTAATAGGTCATTACGATTGCAGGAAGTTAATGGCTATGTATAGAAAATATAAGCATAGACGTATTAAACATAATTTATTGTAATGAGTTATTCGCTTATTAATATTGTTCAAATTATTAGTGTGACGTTATATTAATTATTTTCATTTAATTGTTAATTTAAATGTTATATAATATTATGGTTGCTTTGTTTGTTTGCGGGTGTTTTCCTTTAAGGCGAGTTCCGGTATACGATATATCTATAAATTATGTTCAATGACTATATTTTAATTATTTAATAAACGATTTATTTATTTATTTACCGTTGTTTACGTATACATATCTTTTCGATCATTAGTTCTCTAATATGAATCAAATATGCAAGTATATTTTCATAACATTACAGTGGTCTTCGCTCGGGGTATATTTTGCATCAGTTCTGTAAAGTGACAAAGCAAATCAATTTTATACTCACTATTTAACAACTTATGCCTTACCTTTGCCGGGAGTGATCAGGATAACCATGTGTAAATGGTAGGTGGTTTGTTCGCCATTACGAATGTGCTCCGTGTGATTCACATGCAGCTTTGATATATGTAGTATTTATTCCGGAATATATTTAGTAATGGCATTTAAACCAAGTTTTATAAATTTCATATCTGTAATAGTAAAAATGAAGAATCTTATGTAAATCAAATTTCAATGATTGTAACCAGGTCCTGTATTTTGAAAAAATACAATCCGGCAAAAGTATTTACACTGCATGACATGCTGTATCTTTATCTTGCATAATTTAATCGATTGTGATTTTAATGATGTGCAACTAATATAAATGTTAGTAGCAAGGTTTTAAAATTTACTTGTTTAATTACTTATCTGTTTTGTTTCCTGTGTTTTTTTTTTAAACTTCAGTGCGGGTGTAGTTAAAAAAAACTGTGTATCTAGTAGTCCTGCAAGTATGCTAATTTTCAGAATGGTGACAAGATGTAAACATCGTTGCATCAACCATCAATTTACGTGTAAATAAAAGTGTATAAAGTGCAAAAAATGAATTTATTATACATATTATACATTTATCGTCTGATATATTTTTATTATATGTAATAATAATTTTAAAAATTATACAATTCAGTATAATTAAATTCCGGAAGGAGATCATGTCGCTCAAGTATAAATTGGACGTTAGAAAAGATGTATTGTTGCTAACGCGTGTTGTACGAACCTATATGGTTCTTTCTGTCAAAAATAATTACGCTGGGAAAGAAGTAAATTTTGTATGTTTTGCGTAACTCATATATAAAATCATTCAGTAGAATTTTGAGAGCATAAGGTGCACCCTGAAATATTGACAAGTCTAAATCTATAAAAATATAAAATTGAAACTTTCCATGATCTGAGCATCTGTGAGTTGTAAAAATTAATTTTCATATTTTTAATTTTGAGTCTGGATAAGGTATCTATCAATAAGTTTTTCTGTCTGTGCTGTCCATACCCCACCTTTGTAAAATATTAACAAGTAGATTATGGACCGATTTTTTAAATGGAATCAATAAAGTTGAATAATCTTATTATATTTTTTATGGACCTAACTTCACCAACTAATCATTGCCCTCCAATTAGATATAAGTCTAACAGCAGAATACCACGCAGGCTGTTGATGTTGGAAAAATTCTATACAGTAAAGAAATCTTCAACAAGGATTTTCTTCGCTATTTATTTATACGATTAAGAATTCAGAGATTGACATAGGTCCCAGCATCATAATCATACAATGCCTGTAATATAAGACCTTTATAAAATATGAGCCGTTCCCTGCAATTCTAGGTATTTGGTAAATTCTGACTACTTTATGAAATAGCTTATCGCATCCGCATGTGGGGCAAAATGACATTATCATCTGAGATTATACCTAGGTATTTTAGCTACTGGTATGAGATATTTGGGAATTAGAGATGAGAGCAAGCAATGTTAGCTACGATCACCAAAAAAGAGTAATTACTACGAAATCTATAAAGTTAAACCAACTTCACCAATAACAGCTTCCAGAAATTTGGATATAATTTGAAAAATAGATAATTGTTACGAGTAATGAAAATCAAGTATAATTCATCTGCTTTTGAGATTAACTAACATTTGCCATTGAAACTATTCCAGAATTCCTCGGTCTGTTGTAGACTACTGAATACAGTAGATTTCACAGGATAAGTCCTTAAAACAGATACCTTAGGAACACTACACGTAGTCCTTTCAAAATGGTATATTAATTACGATAGTCACAAGGAAGTGGTATGGTAAAATATAAAATACTTTAATGACGATTCGCTAATGTCCTAATATATATTTTATATTTAAAGTAATAAGCGTACTATGTATTTGAAAAAAAAAATTAACTTCCATCATATAAAAAAATTAACTTCCATCATATAATTCTTTGGATGAAATGTTAGGAATTAATAACCACCTTCAAATTCATTAGCGTTTTCGAATATATGAGTTAACAGTTGTTACTGCAAGTTTTCAAGATCATAGAGCAAATGCTGCAAAGTTTTTTCGATTTGCTTTTTACAGAGGAATATAATTTCTAAACATTTTAGTTTTGATACCTTTTTTAATGGTGATTATTATTTAGATTTTTATAGGAGATAGTTTATTCGATTTTTATTGGTTCATGCTTTTGCTAAGAATTACGGTCTGTGTACTTGTAATTTATTAAATATATTTGTGAGTTAAATTATTTTATGAAGGGATACAAATTGTTAAGTATATTGTAATTTACTCTGAGTTTGGATACAAATGTCATAACGCAGCGTATTATTTTTTTTAAGCTATCACATTCTTGAACTGATGCGACTAATCTAAAATATAATTACTTGTTGCTTATCGTATTAAACAAATAATAGACATTTATACTGAAAAGCTCGACTTGAGTTATGGATACATATTTCATTAATATTTCAACTTCGAGTATTTTGAACACATCTGTGTAACGAAAGATTAATGTTTAAGATGGTTGTTAACGATTGCTATTGTTTAATATTGATGTGGGAGTGCTATTAGTGTAATATTGTACGTAGATTAGTTATTTTCTTATGATTTATTTTATTTTACTTTAGTTGTTTTTGATACGTTTTATTTTTATTTTTAATATTGCTTAATAGCCGAAAAGCTTTTTAACATATTTAATTTAATAATTTTAACTACTTTTTTGTTTATATATAGATATTGTTTAGTAGAAACTTTCGTGTGACCACAGTATGATGTGTTAAAAAATAATTGTCGGTAACGATAATAATGGTTAGTTAAAATAAGAAAATATTTTATTTTAAATATGTTTTTGAGAATTGTTACCATACAATCGAAGAAATAAAATTTAAACTAATAAATATTTTTCGGGAAGTTTTATCTGTGCATACTTGAGCGAGTTTGAAGTCGGTTTCGACTTATTCGGACCAATGTAAACATGCGTCATTTTTTTAATATTTCGGTTGCTTGGCTACAAGTTTAATTTGTTTAAGTGTAAAACGGTTATTTCTGAGTTACTATATCATTTTATATACGAATATAGCGCATATGCCTATCTGAACGTAAAAGCACATATACTTGACGAAATTTAGAAATAAATACTAGTAAGTATAAGTTAATAATTTTTATAATTCATCTTTATTTAACTATGTAAAATTTAATGTTTTCAGTTAATCATTTAATTTTTACTAAATCAATAATTATGTGACATTCGTGTATGTGGTTCTATTTCGTTGTTAATGTTAAAATTATTTATCGTAATTAAGTATAAGCATGAAAAACTAGTTATAATTCCAGATACTAATATAATTTATTTGCACATCTAATATACATATTAGTTAAGCCATAATCGGTAAATATATAATTTGATAATCTCGTTCATAGTATATTTAATTTTATTTGCAATTAATTTATTGCAGGAAATTGAAGAAATGGGACGATACGCAACTGTCGCTGTATGCGTGTTGAATCAGTGGGCATTAGATTTTCATGGAAATCTACAACGTATATTACAAAGTATAAAAGAAGCCAAAGAACAAGGAGCCACTTACAGAACAGGTCCCGAATTGGAAATTACCGGTTACAGTTGTGAAGATCATTTTTTGGAGGGTGATACTCTTTTGCACTCGTGGGAAGTTTTGTTGGAAATATTGATAAGTCCCATATCAAAAGATATATTGGTGGACGTCGGAATGCCCATAATGCATAAAAATATTACCTATAATTGTCGTGTGGTATTTTTAAACAAGAAAATCTTACTAATAAGACCTAAACTTGTAGTATGTGATACTGGAAATTACCGAGAAACTCGATGGTTTTCGCCGTGGAGAAGACTGCGCGAAGTAGAAGATTATTATTTACCTCGTATGATACATACGTATACAGGACAACTTACCGTTCCATTTGGGGATGGTGTAATATCTACCTTAGATACGGCTATTGGTTACGAAATCTGCGAAGAACTGTGGTCGCCGGAGAGTACACACATTTCTTTGTGCTTGGATGGTGTTGAAATTATTGTTAACAGTTCTGGTTCGTACACTGAACTTCGTAAGACAGATACCATGTTAAATTTGGTCAAATCAGCTACATTTAAAACGGGCGGTTGTTACTTATATAGTAATCTACGTGGCGGCGATGGCGGCAGAATTTATTTCTATGGTAGTTCTTGCATATCTTTAAATGGTGCTATTTTAAATCGTAGCGAACAGTTTTCCTTGTTAGATGTCGAAGTGATTTGTGCTGTAGTGGATCTGGAAGATATACGTTCTTACCGTAATAATATACGCTCACGCGGTGTCCAAGCTTCTTTTTCCACACTGAAATATCCTAGAATATTTGTTCCGGAATATTCTCTTTCTTCTGGTGTGTTATTGTGCAGGAAGGTTAGCACGGAATATGGTTCGATAAAATGCATTACACCCGAGGAAGAAATATTGTTAGGGCCGGCATGTTGGTTGTGGGATTATTTAAGACGTTCCGGACAAGGTGGTTATTTCCTAGCATTGAGCGGTGGGATCGATTCATCATCTGTCGCCTGTATTGTGTTTTCTATGTGCCATCTCATAGTGAACGCTTGTTCATCCGGTAATGAAAGTGTTCTTCAGAGTATCAGAAAGATAGTTTGTGACAATGCGTACACACCTTGTGATCCAAAAGATCTGTGTAAAAGGTTGTTTGTCACTTGTTATATGGGTACTGAGAATTCTTCCAAACGAACCAGACGTCGTGCCGAAGTTCTTGCTAAACAAATCGGTAGTTACCATTGCGGTATAACCATAGATACTGCTGTCTCCGCGATAATGGCTATTTTTACTACTATCACTGGTAAGGTACCTCGGTTTTCTATTCATGGCGGTTCTGCTCGTGAATCGTTGGCTTTGCAGAATATTCAAGCTCGACTACGTATGGTTCTGTCGTACTTATTTGCGCAGTTAATGCTGTGGGTTCAGGGACGTCCTGGCGGACTTTTAGTGTTAGGAACCGGAAATGTCGACGAAGCTCTTCGTGGTTATATGACTAAATATGATTGTTCTAGTGCCGATGTTAATCCTATAGGGAGTATATCGAAACTAGACTTAAAACGGTTTCTGTCATATGCGCAAGTTCATTTTAATTTGAGCATTTTGGAAGAGATTATAGGAGCCGTACCCACTGCTGAATTAGAACCATTGACCACTGATGGGCAGATTTCACAAACTGATGAACAAGATATGGGTATGACTTACGAGGAGCTAAATGTGTATGGAAAATTACGGAAACAATGTTGCGGTCCGTATTCCATGTTTTGCAAATTACTTTCTTTATGGGACGAACAAAGCCCGGAAGAAATTTCGGAAAAGGTGAAACATTTTTTTCGTTGTTACGCCATTAATCGTCATAAGATGACTGTTTTGACGCCAGCTTATCATGCGGAATTTTATAGTCCCGACGATAATCGTTACGATCATCGTCCTTTTTTGTATAACGTAACATGGAAATGGCAGTTCAACGCTATAAATGAAAAAGTTCAACAAGTATCTGTTCAAAGTATACAGATGTCGAAAGACGTTACTGGACGCGAGAAAGAAGCTGATGTGAAACGTTCCGCGAAGATGAATACAAAATTAAAATATTTCGGTGCGGATGTTCCTTCATCTACTCGAAGCGATAGTAGTAACGCTGTTCTCGTTAGTTCGGATGATTGTAAAGATGATGGCATTTCTCGTATAGATATAAGCTCTAAAATGATTTTCGTTCAGTAATTTACTTTTAATTTAAATTTTTTGATATTACCTTCACGATTAAAATTTTAGGTAAAATTAAAACACGGATGTGTAATGTTCGCAATTAAATTTCATAAAAGTTTAACATTTAACAATGTTGGAATTTATTTGTTATAGATAAAAAAATGTTATTTAATAAAGATTTTGTTAATTTTAATCTTTATAATTTTGCAAAATTTTAATTTTGTTAAATTGGTCGATAAGAATAAAGTTATTTGATTCGTAAACGATTTAATGTGAGATCGAAAAGTGGTATAAGTAATCTACAATGCACGTGCACAATAAATCGTATAAATCAAATTAGAACACGAAAACTGTTGTAACTTTTAACGAATACGCTTACATGTTTAACTGCTTCATTATACATTTATGTATGTAATTCGTAGTAAGTTCAAATAATTAATTCCTGCGATTGCTAACAACTGCGATTATATTTCAAACATGCGCATAATTACAATAATGAGTATATATGCGTATGGTGTGTGTAAAAACTTTTGAGATATATTACGAATGAATAAAGAACACGAATATACTTATTTTGAGTAATTTCTGTGCGAAAAAGCAGTATAATCATAATTAAATGCTTTAGGAATGTTATAAAATGCGTACATTTGACTGTGATGATCGTGAAACGTTGTTGCAGAAAACAATTAGGCAGATCGACGACACGGCTTAGAATTACGGTTAGAGTACACTGAGCTGATGATCATAATGTTTGATGCGTGTTCAAGAAATCACTGGTTATAATATTTTCTTAGAAGTAAATGAATATATATATATATATATATATATATATATATATATATATATATATATATATAATGTGTCTGTGGGTGTAAACAAATGAAGTAATTTAACATATTTATATATTGAAGTATAATAGAAAAAAATGTTTTTCAAGACCTGTGCCCCGCTTATAGTGTCCACTTGAAATATTTTAATTTTATAATAAATATATGCTGTAATTAAAACGTGCAGACTTTTACATATCATTATTAAAAACAAAGTATATTCAACAGTTATTCTATTATACATCTTTCATATACTTATTTTTAATGTTAGGAAAATTTGTGATAATTTACTCGTTGATTTCATATGTTTAAATTATGTTAATTTCTAAATATAGCTTGAAAATTACGTTTGGAAAATCGTATCGATGAAATCTAAAATTGGTAATTGATCAAAACTATTTTCAAATTTTACTTATTATCGCTGGTTGTATAATAATTATGTTACTATTGTTATTGTTGCAGTAAATTTCATTTGCTGTGTGGTATGTTGCTTGCGATTTCGATAATGCTTAATATAAACGTGTATGTATGGTTTATACTTATGACATATTTCAGTTAGCAGGGACCGTTTATAGAAAGAACTGTCGATGTTAGTTCCATCAGTTGAAATGACTTGTAGCATATAAACAGACTCGATGTTGAAAGGTTAGCTCAGTAAATCGGCCCTCTTAATTAATGGAAAATAAACATGTCTAATAATCGCAATATTACACGATTGGTGTTCATTAGGGTATGCTATAATTTTTAAATAATGATTATTTTAAAAATAATTATGCTGTATAAATAGAATTTTAATTTGTGGAAACTTTAACACGTCTTCACGTTTGTTTTGTCGTTTAAATATAAAGGAAAAAGTACTATAAATTCGGTTATGCATTGTACACACTATGTGAATATAAATTTTAGATTTTCACGTTTATTTTAATACTTTCGCATTGCTTCTCCGGATGTGGAAATTGTAATCGACATTTGAAGTGTTTTTTTTTTATGAGTAAACTTTACCGAGATTTAAAATTACGTATAGAGTTTTAGCACGCACATTTTGTTTTTTAACGTTATGCAACGAAAGATTACGGTCGGTTTCCTGTTTTTAAAAATTTAACGTTATTGCGACGACGATCATCGTCATTCTCGAAAACGTCTTATCAATTTTGTAATGTAAATATTAAAATATCGGTTACCGCGAGTCGAGTCTGTTATCATTTTAAGTGTAAATAATTCGTTAATAAATTCAGCGAGCTGACGATTAAGTTGCGTTAATATCGTATATATCAATTTGGATTAACTCGGTAAGTTTTACTCGACGAAATATAAACTGATTTCACATTTTTAATACTTTAAATTTTAATACTTTAAATTTTAATACACGTAATTCTAGTCGATGGTTAAAATTGTTTTTGAATGAGGGGGCGTATATTACTTAAGATACACGACGCTCTTATCGGGTGCGTTATTTCGTATTGAGACATGTTTTAACCCCCCTTTTAATCGCACGTTATTGCATTTTAACATAAAATTATGTATAAATTTTAGTGAATTTCGAAATAGAGGAAGCGCCATAATGAAACATTTTTTTATACGTGTATAAAATAGATATATGTAAAATTTGGTGAAATACATAATAGAAATAAAAATTACGAAATACCATATACATTAAAATTAACAAAATTCCTTAATTCGATTCTTCTATTCTTTGCAAAAATATCTATATCATAAAAGGATGGTCGTTTCCTAATGTTTTGATAGTAATCCTTTTTCAACACTAAGAACAGTTAACGAAGATAATCGCTTCCGACCTTGTATATTTCTTAAGTATATTTTTATTTGTTTCAATGCTGAGAACGTTCTTTCTGCATATGAAGTGGTTGCTGGAATTGTGGTTATTAAATTAGAAAGCTTGTACACTTCAGGAAAAACCTGTTAAATTTGAAGCACATTCAGCACAATCTCATGGCTGAATCTTTATATATACCAGAAAGTTCACTTTTCAAACTTGCAAAATCGAAAAAGTTCCCATAATTCAGTTTTAAATTTAAAAAGTATTCGTTCGGAAAGATTTTTTGAAAATTTAAAAAATCTGTTGTATTTAAGAATTTCAGTTTCTGTTATACCATTAAATCTATTAGACATATTAGTTACAATGACGTCGATAATTTATATGACAGCTTTCTGTCTTTCAATGTTTACTATAGTTCTCTTTGTGGATTTTGAAAAAAAAGTAGCAAAACTGGAAAGAGAAATAAACAAGATTTTACACGTTTTTGTGTACCTAAGGACTGGGAAAGAATTAAGTTAAACTTATGAGCATAACAGTGAACGAAAATGGTTCGAGGATACTTATTTTTAATTTGTGATTGAAGACCGTTATGCTCACCAACCATCACTGCTGCGCGATCATAAGTTTGAGTAATTAATTTTTTTAAATTTTCAGAAAGTTTTTCAGCTAAATACTGAGCACTTTCATTACACTCTGAAAATGTAAAAATCTTTATTCGACGTTACCAGTCTTTGTTACGTAGTACAGTTGATAATTAAGATTTTGTAACATCTGTTTTGTCATTCATTATAACTGATACAAACAATGAATTTGATAGTTCAATTTTTATTTCATTTATCGACTCGGTAATACATCTTTTAATTTATTTATATGTTAATCTACGATTACTCTGTTCCATCTGTCTTGTCATATATTTAAAATTAATAAATAAAAAATGTGGTGTTAATGCTTTACGATTCATTATTTTAGTCTTTTAAATACGTGTTAGTCATGTGTGTATGCGAAAACTGCGTTTTAGCATTTATTGTATTACAATTTTTATTGACGTTTTGATGGGAAACTACGCGTTTATGAGGAATTCAACGATATTTTAAAAACATTACTAGTGTAAAAATTCTATAAATAAAAAATTATAATTATTTTCTTTATAAACTGTTTTTTACGTTTTCCAAATGATTATTTTCGTTGGTATGCATTTCGCAGTTGCGCGAAGTTTTTTTTAGATACATGAAAGAAGTAAAACCGCTACGCAACTAGATTACAAAGTTAACATAATTTTATTAAAAATATTCAATTTATTAAGTATTTTGTACATAAAACGGACGTAACATTCGTAGCTTAGTATCAATAAAGCCCAAGAAATTAAATTGCAAAGTTAACACCCGGCGTTGGTCGCATTATGAGATTTTTTCTCACACTAAATAATTTTATGCCTATATGTTGGGAACCACTAAAGTATATTAGTTGTGGTATCCAGTACCTCTCGACTTAACCTTCCTGATCATGGTGCCAAAACAGTTTTATGATCAGTGCATTGTGTAACGTTATAGAAGTCGTTTATTCCGCGCGGATTATAAATGTGAGAATTTATCCCACTATGCGACCAACGGTGTAACTTAATTTTAAGGTAACGTGAGCATAATTCTCACGATGCGACCATCCGTGTGACTCTGTTCTGTGAGATTTTTTCTCATGATGCGCCAAAGTGATGTATAAAGTATTTTTGTATTTTTGAATGTGAAAATCAACATTTATAATTGATTTTTAGAACTTTTGTTTTTTTAGTTTTGCATACTTTTAGTATTAACTATTTATTTAAATTTCACTAATTTTTGCTCGTATATTTCATAATTATTATTTTATTTGAAAAAGATCAGTTTTTTTTGTTTGGTGAATTGTGCTTATAAAATATGGGTGATTACGAAATAGAACAGCGCAGAATCGCAGAAATGGTAGAGGAAGTTTTAAATGAAACGATATCGGATGATGATGAATTGATTGTTAGCGAACATGATACGGAATCAGATTTTAGCGATGATATGAATGATCAACTTTATCCCGTTCAATCCCAGCCAGAGTTGAACAGTTACTACGATTCAAATTACACTGGACGCGATGGCATTACACAATGGAACCGAAATCCTCCACCCAGGAATGTTCGTAGAGGGTATCATAACATTTTAAGAATTTCTAGTGCAAGTCGATCTATAAAAGATGCAAAAACAGCACTTGATGTATGGAGTGAGTTCCTTCCAGACATATTATTGGAAAAAATTGTTAAGTATACAAATATTTATTTAAAATATTTACGTGAAAATTACAGTAGGGAACGTGATGTTCTTGATACTAACATTACTGAACTTAAAGCTTTATTTGGATTGTTATACATATCTGGAGCTATAAAAATGAATCACACAAATTTGTCAGATTTATTTAAAGATAGCCTGCTAGTTCCACCAATATTCAGACTAGTAATACCAGAAAAACGGTTTTATTTGCTCCTAAGAGCTCTTCGCTTTGATGATCTAAATACTAGATTAGAGAGAAAAAACTTGGACAAATTTACGCATATCAGAGAAATATTTGAAGGAATAGTAGAAAATTTCAAAAAGAACTATCAACTTGGTGAAAATGTCACAATAGATGAAATGTTGGCAGGTTTTCGGGGGAAATGTCCTTTTAGAGTCTACATTCCCTCGAAACCAGCAAAATATGGCATAAAAGTATTTGCCATGTGCGATGCAAAATCGTTTTATACTTCAAATATGGAGGTTTATACAGGACAACAACCACAAGGCCTATACAGAGTTGATAATAGCCCTGCAGCGGTTGTGAAACGGCTAATTACACCAATAGCAAATTCTGGTCGAAATGTAACATTTGATAATTGGTTCACCAGTATACCATTAATAACGGAACTAAAATACAATTATATGTTATCTGCTGTGGGCACATTGAGAAAAAATAAACGGGAGATACCGCCAATCTTTCTTAACTCAAAAATAAGAGCAGTTAACTCTTCCATGTTTGGTTTTAGTAACTGTGGAACTTTGGTTTCATATGTGCCCAAAAAAAATAAAAATGTGTTACTGCTTTCATCATTGCACGATGACGATGCAATCGATATATCGACGGAATATTTACCTGAAATTGTAGTGCACTACAATAAAACGAAAACAGGTGTGGACATGACGGATGAAATGGTCAGTTTATATAGCACAGCTAGAATAACGTGCAGATGGCCACTGCGAATTTTTTTTCTGTTGCTGGATCTGATAGGTATTAACACATACGCCATAGTAAAAGACTGGCCAGAAACAACATTAATACGACGCGAATTACTAAAAGATATTGGACAAACTTTATGTAAAGAGCAACTGATTTTAAGAACAAAAATTCCACAAACACCATTCACAATAAAACAAGACATAATGAAATTTTTGAATATAACCAAAGATGAAGAAAACGACAACGCATCAATAAATTCATCTAGTAAAGTATGTTACCGTTGCCCCAGACGGAGCAATAGATACAGTAATACGAAGTGCACAAAATGCAACAAACTGATTTGCAAAATGCATTGTGTTCCATATTGCAGTCAGTGTTCAGAAAATATTTCATAAATTTTAATGTAATTCTGTTTTGAATATTTTGGGTATAATTTTATTTAGATATGTATCGATCTTTATTTATCTAAATATATTAATTTTTGCATGATGTACTTTTATGTTTATACATATATAAATACATTAGAAGATATGTAGTAAAAAAAATTTTTGCAAAAAAATGAAACGTCATTGGTCGCATGATGAGAATTTCTCTCATGTGAGATTTTTCCTCACGTGAGAGAAATTCTCATATGCGACCAACTGTGTCTCATTTTTTCATGCGACCAACGCCGGGTTAACATGATTATAAAATAAATATTAAATTATTCATTTGCTCGAGGAAAACGGCGAAAAAAAACGTGCACATACGTGAAGTAATAATTTTTATAAGGACAATTGTTTTTGATTAGTTGATAGAACGTACACTCGATGGATGAAAACAATAGTTTTTCCTTTGTCAGGGAGACAATCTCGACGTCTAATTTAATAATTTAAATAGATTTTAATAGTTGAGATGTTGTATAAAACGAGACGGTAACTTTATATACATGCTCGAGTAAAAAACATATGTATGTATGTATATGGATTAACATAGGAATACAGCGGTAAAAGTAAGTTTTATAAAATACAGGTATTAGGGAAATAAAAAGATTTAAGAAACGACGAGTAAAGATTTTCAATTACACGCAGTAGAATGGAATTTTATAACTATATTGTTGTGTGTAGTTAATAAGTATAATTCCTTATAATTCAAAATTGATTTGTACGTAATTTATGATGCTACTACTTTAATATGTGTTTTATTTACAAATATAGTGTAATTTTTACAGTGAAAAAATGTTTGTTTTGAAAAAAACACACTTGGTATCAGTATGTTGCGTTAGTGGTTTATTGTGTATTATAACGTCAATTTCGTTGGGAATTGCTTGGACGTATTGGTCGCCTGTCTTGGGTAGTTGCTCTCAGGTCAATTGCGGTTGCATTCTATACGGTAGCTCCTTGGTAACGATATTTATCGGCGGGGATATTACGTTCTGTCAATTGGTAACGTTTTGTCCTTTACTGCCGGCATTAATCGTTTTCGGAGTAGCGATATATTATGCGTATCAAATACGGACTGAAAAATCAAATCGATTGTCAAGGCGTAGTGAATATCAAAATATGTGCGTTAATTCAAGGAGCAGGTAAAGTACAAATGTATAATTTTTTATACACCGTCGTAACAAATAAATACATTTCGCTCATTGAATCTTCTTAATTGTATTGTCTAATATAATTATCAATCCATATTTTTGTTTAGACCAAATGAAAAGCAATATCCATGTTCTTTTATTATACTGGTCATTATAATCCTAATTACATTGGTTATCGAAGCATCTTTCATACTAGAAGGATATACATGGACGTGTAAAGAATATAAAAAACACGTCATTCGTTATCTTAATGTAAGTACGTTCTTTTTTGTCTATTTTAATGTTAATGATTGTTAAGGGAAATAAAATTAAAAAGTTCAAATTAATGTATTTATCGAAATTATGTCATTTATATCGGCGAGAAAATTGTTAATAACGATTTACCTCAGTTAATTTTTCTAGATGCTATGTCATCATTGAATATCACGTTGCTAGAACGTTCTTTTAACCTTTCAGATGAACATACGAATCATTATGGTAAAGTTCATACTTTTGTAAAATGTGTTTATATCCTTGTCAAAAAAGTGTTGTTTGGTCACTTCCGGGTCAGTGTCTGGATACTTTATTTGACTCATTCACATCGTGTGGTCTTAATCTATTGTTTGTATTACAATGTTAATTTTTCTCTATTTCTATGCAGTTGTGACAATTTTGGAGTATACTACATCGTAGTTTATCATAGTATTCCTTGACGTAATTTTCACACCTTTAATTAGCTTGAGAAAATATGCAGAGTTCTATACATAGGATATCAGTTTTTTAACTACTAGTTTTTGGAGATTTCACTACATAACGTTTTAATATCCACTTTTGAACAACTAACAATGAAGTATAAAGTTGTAAATATAAAATATAAAATGGGTCACGTACATTGTGTAGCGGGAACACCACCAAAAGAGTATAAAGAGTAAAAGAAAAACAAAACATTAAATATTTCGAAAAATAAAAAGAGAAACATGCGACTACAAAAAAAAATTATTCTTAATTACTAATGATAAATGTTAATATTATAACTCAAGTTTAAACTGTTAAAATGTATTGTTCGGTTCTTCAGTGTTATATAAATACTGTAGGAAAAATATGAAACTACAGCGAATGTTAGTTAATAAATAAGTTTATTAAAATTTATTACGGCATTATATGTTTAAGTCTATGTTTATATTTGATAATAGACAATCTAGATGAGCATGTTGTTTTGATATGAATACTTATTAAAAATGTCAGTCAATAGTTTTAGAACAAAATGTCTAACGTAGGGCAGGTCGGTAGCTTTATGCATGCTGTTATTTTTAGCAGGTATGTGTAGAATACACTTGAGACATCTATTTTGAATGACTTATAAGGGATTATCTTGTTGTTAATGTTAAGGAAGAACTTATGATTAAGTAGAGAATACAAGGAATAAAAGACATTATTTGTTTTGATTGCAACATAATTGACATGCTTAGTGAAAGTCAGTCTATTGTCGAAGATCACACCAACATAACGAACCTTATCACGCCATTCTCATCTATTTCCGTCTAATGTTAGATTATCAGGTAGTGCTGGTCTCATACGGATGAAGAATATATATTCAGTTTTAATTGAGTTTATGCTAATTTACAAATTATTGTAATTTTTATTCCGAGCTGTAGTCTGTTTTGGATCGTGCTAGGTTTGTGGGAGCCGTAGAATATTGCAACGTCGTGAGTAAAAGACTCCAACTTGCGTATTAGGTTGGTTCCGGAAATCGTATAGACACAGTGTAAATAAAAGTCCGTTAATCTTAAAACTTAGTCTGGAAGAAAATTAATAGTATCAATAGAAAACCACCCCAACACCATTTTCCTGTATCCTTATAGATAACAAACTCATACATGACATAGACTCAATCTCCTCCGCATTTGCACGCTTTTTGATCACTCAGGCTACTGATCATCGCGCCTACACTTGTGAAAGGAGCAGTAGTAATTTAGATTTTAACTTTTCTTCTTCAGACGATGAACCCTATAATAGTCTTATCACAATTAGTGAACTTAAACGCGCAATCCATAATATGAAATCATCATCACCAGGCCCAGATGGAGTCCATATCTTGATGCTCCAAAGAGCTTCAAATACTGCAATCAACCTTCTGTTAAATACATTTAATAGCATATGGACATCTCACTCTTTTCCAAAAATCTGGAAAATTGCTGATATTGTACCGATTTTGAAGCCTAACAAAAATCCTCTGCTGATTAATAATTACCGCCTCATCTCATTAACATCTGTTATTTGTAAAATTTTTGGAAGAATTGTTAACAACCGTCTCCTCTGGGTTCTCGAGTCAGTCTAGACAACTATTAACCAACGTTCAGTGCGGATTCAGACCTGGAAGTTCTTCAGTCGACCAACTCATGTTCCTAAAGAATTATATACAAAGTTCCTTCATTAATAAACACCACGTTTTAGCCGTCTTCTTTGATTTGGTAAAGGCCTTCGACCGGATTTTTGTGCATATGTAAATATTTAATGCGTAAGAGTGATTTTGATTAATTATAATTTGTATTACGTAATATATCGGGCTATTAAGAAATTACGTGTTAAAATATAATATGTTCATGTGTTCAAAAATAATACACAGTTTTTCTTATAGTATATAATTTAAATTTCATTATAATAAAAGATACTTTATATATTTATTTCATATTTGATTTTAAAAGTATGCAGTAAGTTTCAATAATTCATTCGAACATATTTGTTCAAATTTATGGATATCTAAATCAAAATCATATACATCACCGGCTAAGTACATAATTAAACGTTAGCGACTATAAAAAATCTTATAAATAAAACACATTCATCGTCCATGAATCCTAAAACTTCCGCAGTTCACTTTTGTCGAATACGAAACTGCCAACATAGACTTAATGTTTACTTGAATGGCATCCGCATTAAATCTTCAAACGTCGTTAAATATCTTGGGATAATTTTTGATAACAAGTTAACTTGGAAACCTCATGTAGTGCATATTAAATCGGAATGCACTTCCAGACTTAACATTATCAAAATGCTCTCACACTCAACATCTGGATCAGATCGTTCAACTCTGTCAAAAATATACCATGTTGTTATAAAACCTAAAATTGACTATGGCGTCGAAATCTACAGTTCCGCTAGTAAAAAGGTCCTTTCACCCCTTAACACAATCCATCACATAGCAATCCGACTGACCATCGGTGCGTTCCCAACGACTCCAGTTTGCAGCATCATATGCGAAGCTGGAGAACTCCCTCTTGATCTACATAGGTAGCTTTCTCTACTTCTCTCCTTCATTCACTTCTCCTCAAATCCTGACCTTCCTTCCCACTCCTCAACCTTTGGCTTCAAATCTTCCCCCTCAATTCTTACTTTTGCTAAACAAATAGAAAATATCCTGTCCTCTCTTCAAATCTACCTTCCCCCAGTTTTTCCTTCCTCCCTTAACATCATTCCTCCTTGGAGTGAGCACACTATTCCAATAGACCTCAGTCTCACTAAATTTTCAAAGAATCATACTCCTAAACATGTAGTAAAAGCAGCTTACCTAGAAATGATCTCACGGTACCCATCTCATAGCTTATACTTCACCGATGGCTCTAAAAACAAAACTGGAGTAGGAGGCGCTTTCGTTTCCTTCCAGGACTCTATAGTTCGTTTTTCCACTCCATCCCATTACTCAATACTATCGGCTGAATTATATGCCATCAAAATGGCGATAATGAATATTTCAAACATTGTCGTTGATCAGTCGTTCTTAATATGCACGGACTCTCTTGTATCATTACAATGCCTTAGTGATCTTCATGATCCTAAATTACACCCCCTAGCTAAAGAAATTGGTCATTTAATTATAACTTCTAGTAAACATGTAGTTCTCACATGGATTCCATCGCATGTTGATATACAAGGAAATGATCAAGCGGATAGTGCAGCAAGAGAAGGCACATTGTTTCAACCATTCCCGCTCCTGCCTACACCAATGAAAGATCTCCAGACTTACATAAAATCCTCAGTGCGTAAATCATGGAACCTCCAGTGGTCTGCACTTCCACTCACCAACAAACTGCGGTCAGTTCGAGATACAACATGCCTCCGGATTCCATCTCACTCAGCAAACAGAAAAGATGATGTTGTACTTGCTCGTCTGCGCCTAGGTCATACTAATATCTGACACAGCTATATCCTACAAAATCTTCCTCCTCCTCTATGTTCAACCTGTAATGTCTTCATTACCGTCGACCACATTCTCCATGAATGTGTGCAAGTCAAACCCCAACGTTCTATCCTCGACAAACCGCTCAGGCTCCTAAACATTCTTTCCTACACGTAAGATGCTTCCAATAGTTTATTAAATTTTCTTAAATACTCCAATTTATATAATCTAATTTAACAATCCGTGCTTTCAATTTATTCTTTCAACAGTCTACTTACAGGTAGGTAAAAGTGGCCTTGTGTAACAATCGCTGAACAAGCTTTATGAGACCACACAGTGGTACTTAAGATACATAAAAAGATCCATTGCCTAAGTAACTGCTAATTAAATGAATTAAGTTGGTTGGATTTTGTATATTATAATTTTATATAGGATATTCGCATATCATGTTATATCGAATGCTTTCGTAACGTAAAATAGTACCATGCAGTTTGCTTGTTTAAATTTAAATTGTGGGTAACAGAATTAGCTGTCCTGCATATTTGTTGAGTCAGATTGATTATTTAATTAAACTGTAGGAATTAAAATTGAAAAAAAGTTTCAAAGTTTGAAAATAAGTATGATTATATAAAAGCACTTTGGGAGACGTTAATTTATTCAGTAAAGTTTATTCTTTACGATAATAACAGCCATTGCCACCGAGATCTCGGTGGCAACGTAACAGCACGAAAACTCGATTCATTTTTGGTTTAAAATTAAAAAATGAACGATAAGAAATTAAAAGTTCATAAAAATTAAATTTGGAATAGAGTTTTATAAGTATGTATGTTACGAAGGACGAATATACGCAAACTTTTAAATGTTTCTTTGATCATCTTTTTAAAAAGGTGGAATCAAATTGAGATCATTCTGAGGTGCAAGAAGAACTGAATGTTTTCATATTCGGATGTCTAGGAATACAGATGAATTTGAATTATAGTTGAGACGAGATTAAATTGTAGGAATTTAAAGCATTCAAAATAAATGGTAAAAAAATGTCTAAATTTAACTAATTAAACACGTAAGTTTCTTTAATGTATTCGTATACTATACAAATTATTTATTATACACGATACTAAAATAGTGAAGTGAAGGATTATAAATATGAGAAGAACAAAAATACAAAATCAAAACTGTATGTAAGTTACTAAGTTGTCAAATGTTTATGAAAAAAAAGGAAAGAATTAACTGCGAAAACGATGTAATTCTTTTAACAAGAGAAACAATTATGTTAATAAAATAATACCATGTTTTTAGGCAACTGGCGATTTAGCAACGGTTGTAGACGATCGTTTACCTTGTAGTGTCATGTTCGACTTTTTGGATTATTTACAACCGGATATTTTGATTCGTCGACCCGGTATTCGCAGTACATATCACCGTACGAATAGAATTAATACGGCTGCTATATTACAAACCGGTTTGATTACGTCTTGGACAAATGTCATAATGTGGAGTTTGGTTATTATTTTTATTGGTATTGGCAAATTACGAGGAGTGAAATTATAAGTAATTTCATTTTGCATCTGATGTGTAAGAAACATGATTTTTATTATACATGATTTTTATTATATATAATAACTAGTACGATGCGGAAAGCTGTTTATAATTTTAACGTTTTTGAACTAATAATATCAGATCTTTGCTTATGTTAATCATTTTTTACCATTAATTAAAACGTGTTACATCATGTATCTATTCATTTATATACAAGGGTAAAGTTTTAGGTCTTATTTTCGTATCATCGACGTGCTCCGTGATCCGAAGTTTGATCATAATACTTATTGATTATTATTATGCGAAATATTAAATTATAGATTGACACACTTAGCTGTAATTGCTTTATAAATTATTTTCGTATCGACTTGGTATAATATATATTAAAAAAGAAATAACCGCCGGAGTTAAATAACCAACTACTTTATTTGTGTGATAAATTATCAGAAATGTCAGTGTGGTATTCGAAATAAAGTACATAACGTATTTTATGAACTTGCCCATCTGTAATCGAGTGTTATATGAACGCTGAGATGCAGCGCGTTCAATAAATGTGATTAAAGGAAATACTTCAAGGTAATTTGATTAAGAAAATGCGAATTAAGTGTCTGTGTAAGTTATATATTGTCTTAAATATATACTAATATATAAAACTGCAGTGTTTGTCTGTGATTTGCGAATATATTCATTATAATCACTTCATTGAGCTATTTTTATCATAAACATAAAACGTTTTTTTTTTTAATTTTTGTCTGTCTGTCTATTCCGATTTAACTCAAAAACTATTAAGCAATAATTATGAAATTCGCACAGCTTATAGCCTGTATTATCGGATTCGTTCTAAGCTTTGTTTCACATTGATATTACAAATAGGACAGAAATTACAACAATTTAAAGTTTTAAAAAGTAGATGACAGCGATATCTCTGTCAAATCGTTTAAAATTTAACAGTCTTCTAAAATCGGGAAACAAAATAGCTCTTAGCGGGTAAACCAACTGTAAAAACGTCGCATCATCCGTACGTTCTGGATTTTTTTCTTTCGCGAAGTAAAAGAAAGAGACAGCGATGTTTCTATCAAAGACCATCTGTAAAGTATGTCATCATCAACCCTTTCTGGAATAGTTTCGTTCGTGTAATAAAAGAAAGAGACAGTGATATTGTATTAAAAAAATTACACAGGCGAAGCCGTGATATATATAAATTAAATACATTAAATATATTAAATATAACGAGAAACTCGGCGGTCAGTTGATAAAATAAAATTGCACACAGGTGATATAAAAGAAGTGATAAATTCGTACATTTAGACATAGTTTTTACAACATCGAGAGAAAAAATAGGCCAAAATCTTGTCAGGGAAATAACACATGGTTGTGTCGCGTATATAAATTAAAGCCTATACTAAAAAACGAGATTAGAAAAAAAAATAGATGAAAATTATTTAATCAATGTATAATGCCAGAAATGACATAAACCACAGAAACGTGGCTACTTACTAAAGAATTAGTGAGGAAATTAAGGAAAACCGAAAGAAAAGTGGAGCGCGCATTATTAGTCATTAGACTTCAGGACAAAACAAAATCCGAAACGATTAGAAAAAAAAAACAATGTTCGAAGGAAATGGCAAAAGAATAGTGATGAACAAGTGGTCATGAGCCGGACATGAAAGACAAGACCTGACGATATGGAAATCGTACGATGAGAAAAAAAATCAAACACGGCCAAACAGAAAATGGATGGATGACATTATTTTAATAGCAGGAAAACAGGATAGAGAAGGTGCAAAATATTAATGGAGGCTTACTATCAAATAGGCAAAGAATAATAAGAAAAAAAAAATATTAGTACTTGGAAGATTTGTAAAACCGAATAGTTTTGCTATAAATTTCATTTTATGGGATAAAAAATTGGTGTTTATTCTTCTAAAATGCCCTTTTACTGCGAATGTGGTATTAAATCCGCAAGGCGGTGTTCTCTGAAGATAACTTTTTTCTCACATAAAATATTAAATTGATTGGATCTAATATAAAAATTGGTTTCAATTAAAATTATGATTATTTAAAATATGTCACATATAGTGCATATTATTCATTGTGTATTTAAAAATTTGATAAATCATAAATTTTCAACATTGGTTTTTATACTTGCAATTGAAAGGAAAATTGTATATTTTATTAAACTTTTTTATGTATACTTGCTTGCACTTTACAGTATTTTCGTTGATTTTAGCAGTAATCTAGAAATTATATGATGATCAAGATTGCAAACTTTTGTAGGGACTATCTGAAATTCTTGTTAAAGTTATTTAACGTAATATTGTCACAATATTTTAATAAATTGATGATAGCATAGTGATTTCAAAACTGAATTGTCAACCATTATCACAGTGACACTAAAATACGCAATTTTAAACAATTTTGTCTATAATGTAATTAATTGTGTAGGCAATATTTTCAGAGTATGTTTGGTAGTATAAATTGAAACAGTATGTTTGTATTTATTAACATTCAAAAATTAAGGAATTCATGATTGTACTACTGATACTCAAACATGTAATCACTTGAAAAATACAAAATTTTTAAATGTATTATTATACTTTTTAACTTTGATTTAAATAAATACTCAGTAAATATCATACATGGCTTTGTTATTGAATAAAATAAACTAACTTTGATCTAATTTCACATTTTGCTTATAATTTGTAAATATCTATTAAGATAATCACGTTTACAAGTTACTATAATCAATAAAACGTAAACCCTTGAACTTAAAAATTTAATACAGTACAAAAATAATAGAACTAAAGTAGTAAAAAAACTAGAGTAGTAACGTGTTTAGGTGAAAAGAATAAATGTAGTGTGTGACTAGACTTTGAACAATTTACCTAACGCCACTCCGGTTGTGCAATACTTTTGTTTTTGTTTGTTATTATATTATGAATGTTATTATTATGTATTATATGCATTCTAATAAATGTCTAATTAAAACACTACAGTCAGTGCACGATTTTCCAAGACTAACGAACTCGGAATTATAACAATAATGTTTTCGCTTGTAGAAGAAAGTTGTTTTATACGTTTTGAACAGTTGGATTCGTACGTAATTAAATAGCTCAGACTATATATCTTATATCACTTCGTAAACCGAAATGAAAAGATATCGACTGAAAATTACTCTTCCAAATTTAATTAGCCTTATTTGTGTAATTGGTTTTATTTTAATAATAGTTGGTTTTTATCAATTACGCTGTTTAGAAAAGTGCGATCGCGAAGTTACTTTGGGTATTACACGTTCTTTAAATGATACACATCGTACAAATCTCGTATTTGTTGTGTATGGGCATAATGTTAGTATATTTTTAACATTAAATCAATTATATTTTGGTGTAACTTTCTTATTTTTAAAGCAGTTTTCATTAGAGTTAATAATTGTCATATTTTTTATTTTATTTTACACTTCATATTGTTCAAATGCTTTATAGGTTGAAACAGGATATTTAAAACATGTTTTTGAAGTATTTAATGCTTTTGGATATGAAAGAGGTGCGATACACACAGGGGAATGGAATGTTTTATGGGCTCATGATTATCCTTTTCAGAAACTGTTTGCAATGTTAAAAGTATTAAAAAAACATCAAAAGGTATTCGTTTATTTGTTGACAATACATATTTAACTTGAAATTATATTAGTTTTATTTATCTACATGAAATGTGCGCATTATGAACGTTGGAATGTAAAAATGTGGGAGATATGACAATTCGGTCCTCAAGTCCATGATTAATTAAATTTTGAACAAAAGTCACATTTCAATAGTAATGGCCAGTAGTAAAATTAAATTTTTTTCGAAAAAATGGCAATTTTCAAAATACGTATTAAATATTAATTAGATAACAAAACCTGAAATATTGTAAAACAATATATAATTAGATATATCTGAAATACTTTAATATATAATTAGATAACAAATTTGAAAATTTTATGAATATAGGATACACATAGCAACACTGAGTAACATTTCCTTAGTTTTTTAGGAAAACAGTGAAATATATTGAAATTTAGAATAAAATTCTTTCTGTAATTTTATGTCATTCAACAAGTGTATATTACATATTTAAAAGTTGAACTGCGATTATTATTATAAAAAAATAAGTGCTTTTGCTTGGGGACTGAATCTTTACGTTAGCTGAAATGGGAACACACAGTTAGAATATGTAGCTCTTAACTGTTTACAAATTCGACTTATTTCTTCCAAATTATTGAAGAGAAAATGTTATTTTTTAAAAAAAAAAACAAATTTAAATCTATCGAACAACTATTTTAAGTTCGTCTGATGCATCAGTTGTGTATTTTAAATAGTACACGAATGTTTACTTCCTTGTGTAATGTTGCAGGTAAATCATTTTCCTGGCACCGGTTTCATTACAAATAAGATGGATTTAGCAACAACTGATATACGTTACATTCCTAAAGCGTTTAAAATGCCGACTCAGAAAAATGAATTTCTTAATCATGTAAATATTTGTTAACGATGAAATTATTTTATTATTAATTAAATTTAATTCAATTATATGAAACGATGAAGCTGATTTAAAAAAATATTTTACTTGCGACATGTTAAATATTATATCACATAATTGCAGGTTTCCAAAAATTCCGGGAAAATATTTATTCAAAAAAGTAATAATCACAGAGGAATTCAAGTTAAAGATCTTGAAGCACTTGACCTGGATGCGAGTGATGTATTTCTTCAGGAATTTATTTCTAATCCTTTGTTAATAGATGGTTATAAATTTGATATCGGCGTGTACACGATTATTACATCCGTAGAACCATTACGTGTATATATTTATAATGGCGATGTTATTTTTAGGTTAGAATTATTTATTCTTACATTATTATATGTATATTTATTATAAACACATGTTAAAAGCAGCGTGTAATGCTTATTTCACTGCGAAGCAGCATTGCATATTTAACAAAATATCAAGGGGGTCAAGTTGTAATATACTGAAATAAACAATTTAAAGGACTCTCGTCTAGAAAAAACAAACATGATGTTTTGTTGGTATTTTTAAAAATTTCATTATATATATGTGCGTAGGTGATAAATTGTAATAATTTTTTAAACCTCAAGTATTTATTACAAATCCAAGTTCATTTATATCCCAATAATCTTGGAATATTAAAATTACCGGGCATTGACTATTTTGATATTTAGGCATCATTTTAAAAAAAAATGTTATAAATACTGGACCTAATAATGATAACTGATGCAATAGGTTATTAATTTTTATTTTCCTTTTCACATAGACGTACTTTAAAATTTAGAGATTTAGTTACCAGATATAAGGTTAATTCGTGTAGCTTTGCGTTGATATTCATTTGAAACATCTCAGATTTGAATAAACCAATAAATATGCGTTTTTAATGATCTATGGAATATTTGTTTTTGAGTTCCAAAATTTACACTATATTAACATGTTTAAAATTACTGATTGACTATATTAATGTATTCTTGTTCAGCATTACTTATAATGAATAATATTTGTGTTGTGAAATGTATCTTTTTTTTTTTATAGATGATATACAATTGGATATGGTATTTCGCATGAAAGAAATATGCATGATATTTTTTGTTTTAGCTCGTAAAAATTCATTGACCTATGTGCACTAAAATAAAAAATAGTTACATCAGTGTAACTGTTTTAACTGAAGTGTGGTGGGGAAGGTAGTTATAATAATAACTTATTTGTTGTTTCGTATATAATAACGAATACTTAATTGTTTACGCATGATGCTGATTTGACTCGGAGTAGGTCGCTGAATTAACGTCAAATTTCGGCTGTAGTTTGCAAAAATTTTGTGATACTTCAATGTACATATTATATAATTTTACATTATGTTATTATTATGCTCAATTATATGTAGAGATTTTTGATTTTATACTAAAAATGATCTTTTTAATTAAATAACAGTTTAAAAATATTTTTCATTATTTTTACAAGTGTTATTTGTCTTATAATGGTAAAAGTAACTCATATTTAGTTTATTGTTATTTTTATTTTGATCAGTATACCTAAATTAATATCGCAGGTTTTGTACTGAAAAATATTTTCCTTTCAATAAGGAAAACGTGAAAAAATACGTAATTTCCGATGATTATCGTCCAATTTGGGAAGTTCCTTCTTTGAAAAAATTTGTGATTGATCAGGGATTTTCTATGAAAAATTCGGTTAACGAATATCTGAGACAAAGCGGTTAGTAATCACTGTTTCATTTTAAGGATGGTTTATTATTTTTGAAATACGTATTTCAGTTAATCTATATCCCTTTTTTCCTAATTATAAATTGTGTGATAAATTATTTTTATATGGTTTGTTTACATATGTCAACCGACTTCGTTCTATTATTAAGTTTGGTACATAGTTTATTTGACAAATGGAATAATTTTTAGTAATTAAATTAATTTTTAAATATTCCTTTAATTAAGCATAAATTGACAGATCTCCAGGTGAGGGAAAATTGCCTATTTGCAAGTAATTAGTGTATTTGAACATATTTGTTACTTTTGTGCATTGTCATGTATTATATTATAAGTTTATTTTTTGTTACAGATCGTAATCCTGAAAAAATTTGGCGTGAAATAGAGAATGCCATACGGATTATTTGTTTAAAAAAAGAGCCAAACATCGTAAAATCTCTGCAAAGGTACCAATCAAAACGAAATTTTTTTGAAATGATGCGATTTGATTTTGCAGTTGATGACGATTTAAACGTTTTTATTATGGAGGTAATTATAAATATGGTTTTAGCATTCGAAACAATCGATTTAGTCCAAGTCGTTTAAGAATCAGTTCATGTTTTTTCTTCTTTATTTCTAATTCTACCTTGTTTAATAAAAAAAATATTTGAAAAAAAAAACCGTTTTAATAAATTATTCTATCGTATGTTTTAATAATAAATATAAAATTAATATTGTTAATAATAACGATAAGCATAAACTCCCACACCTGTTATCCTTCGGGATCCGCTCGTTAAAAATTTTAATACGTTTAAACAGCGGTTTAAAGAATAACGCAAAAATAAAAATTAATCTTCATTTTTTATATATTAGCAGTATTAATGATTTTGATGTTTTATTATCTATTTTATCAACATTATAAGCATACGTCAAAGTAAAGGAAACCAATTAAGATGGTTCTGGAATGTCTTTTTCCAAATATTTACAATGCTAAAATGAACATTGTACAAATCATAAAAATTGTAGATATTAAGCAATTTAGTAAAAGAATAATGATTTGTTATTATTTTATTTCAAATTAATATTTTACACTTTATTTCATTTATAGTGTATCACTCTCATTTACAATACTCTGTAATATAAAATAATATAACACCTACTTGTACACTCACATTTTCGCGGGCTGTGCTCCAGTTTCACTCCCAATTATCGAATGTATACATACATGCACTTATAACTCATACACGATAATATTAATACTAAAATTTAAGTGTACTAGATGCATAAATGTGAGAATTATCTGTATATAATACATATATACATGTATATCCCACGTACATACATATGCTAGTTGCACGTGTGAACAATTGAACGCTTACGCATTATTGCATAAAAAGTTCATACAAACATACTCATACATACATCCATACGCGCAGAAATATATTCCGCCTATACGTATAATTTTATTTAATGTTAAAAAGTTAGTAACGTTAAAATTTCTTGTGTAGTACAAAGCGAGTAATTTAAATTGTAGAGCAGTGCATTCGTCTTCTATGTTAAATTTATTTTTATTGTATACTCGTATGTGGTCCCGAGATAGGACATACAAATAGCACATGGTCAGCAGTTGATTACCTTTTTATTGTAGTATAATTTCAAGATTCCATTAAAAAGTATGTTCTAGAATAGTAGGTCTAGAACATCTCCCTGTAGACAACTGTAGACAACCCATATTTTGTTTCTTTATCTATAGTCTTCCTGTTACTTATATAATGGTAAAATTTCCAATTGTGAAAATCTGTAGATAGTTAAACAGCTCTTAGATTACAAAAATTAAAAAAATACAATATATATTACATTTATCCTGACATTCCAAAAATTTCTATAACAGATGCAATACTAATCCACGTATTTCTGTCAGAGTTATAGCAAACTATAACTATGAATCATTACCATTAAAATATAAAAAATATAAACAGGGAACACTGAAGCGTAATTTGCTTTATTAGACACTTTATATTAATTTTATTAAAAGCTTTCACGTTGATTTATGCTATCTACAATTGTATTAGTAACGATTTACTATTATACTACTTATTTATATTGATGTGTACGTGTATAATGATGCATATATATAATGGATTGTATGGCTTTATTAGTTGGGTTTTTGTTACTTTTTTAACTCATATGTAATGTACTTTAATTAATTGGCAACTTAAAATTTATGGTTAATAATCTTATTTATATTTCTGGAATGCGAGGTAACTACTCCGTACGGAAACTTAATCTTCTCTTATCTATATGTATTTAATTATTTGATTTATATATATAAATATACGTGTTCTTGTTTTATTATAGGCGAATATGTCTCCTAACCTGTCATCTGCACATTTTCCTCCGAACCGGCTTTTATATACACAAGTATTGTTTAATTTGTTTTCACTTGTTGGATTGAATAGTCCCTTCGTGTGAGTATCAGTTCTCTTATCGTTTACATTTTTAGAAAAAAGAAAAAAAAGGAATACGTTTTATAGATTGTAATAAGTTATGATTTCTATACATTACGTCGAATTTTATCAGACGTGTATATGATGTAGTTTAATCCGTGCGTTAGACAATGTATATTTGAGTAATAAGAGAAAATTGTATTCGAAATCGAAAATATTTAAAGTATTCGCTAACATATACTTTTTATTTATTATAATAGGAGGGACAAAAGTGCGGAAGATATGGAAGTGTCTTTGAAGAATTTGATGGTGTTTCCAGAATTATGTTCTAAGGAGTCTTGTAATTCGTGTTTTTCTCCAGAGTGCAGTTTATGTTTAAATTGCTTAACCGATGTCAGTATAAATTATCTGAAGGATGCTTATAAGGAGCATAATAGACGACAAGATTGTAAACGGATTTTTCCTCCGACTATCGTAAGTTTATTTACTACGTTATGGTGGTTTTCTAATTATTAATTTGCACGGTCATACACTTATTATTCTTTTAAAAATCTTATCTTATTAAACGAGCAATTCACATATATATCTGATATGTCAAAACCGGCTCCAACGACTTGGTTGAAATTTTGTACATACGTAATTAAAAATGGTCTGTATGGAAATTACGAATTTTAAAATTTTTGGCCTCTACCCTGAACACATCCCAATAAAATTTTGGAAATTTCAATTTTTCCGTCGTCTTTTTCTTGGTACTTATTTAAATGTACGCTGAAAATTTCAGCTCGATCGAATTAATCGTTCGAATGTTATAGGATTATAAATTTGCTGTTTGTTGTTTATGTGTTGGTAAATATAATTAAAATTTTATATCTCGGTACCGTTTCGATTAGTGTATCATATCTTCCGGAAATATTTATTAATCTATGACAGCATAATTTTAAAGACAAAATCCGATCAAAAAATTCCAAAATTCATTTCAAAAAAACCCCCCCCCAAAAAACATTGAGAGTTGTCTTTTGATATTTAAAAAGGAAATTTTTGGTTATAACTCCGGAAACTTACAAAATGATATCGATTAAAATAATTATGTGTGCACGTTTTTTAATAGTACGTGATTCTTATCTAAATATATTCGAGGAAACATTATTTAACAAAATAAAATATCAAGCAAAAGCTCTCGGTCGCTCAGGCACTATATGTATTTAATAGCATATTTCGTGTTTTTTTGGGCGTATATATATATATATATAGTGTGTGTCTGTGTAATAAAATAATGAGTGTTTCAAAATAATGAACACGCGTGCACATTTTATTTTAACTAATTACGATTATTTTTATATAATTTTTGTAGAAACAGCTATTCCTTTCTTTTCTTAAATCTTATAACTTGTATGATTTAATTTGAGTGCATGTTGTCGTTATTGTGCACAAGATACGATATTGATTAAAAAAATATCTGTGCCTCGGTGTACAGGGAAGTGAAGCTTAAATGCGCTCTCCCAAAATTCGCTGCGGAGTATTTTTCCAATAGAGTGTAAGATATAAAAAATAAAATCGATAATAAAATTCCTATATTATTATTATTTTATTAATAAAATTAATTTTTTGGTAATTTATGAATCATTATTATTATTATTCAAATCTTCGTCACACATACATCCTTTGTTCAGTGAAGATTCGAACGAAATAGTGGATAGCCACTAGAAAAAATATGAAAACGCCGAGTGTGGTAGCTGGTACATACATGTACGTTATATAATGGAGGGAGTGAATGGAAAGCTGAGTATGTGTATACAAGAGTAAGCGTACAAGCTTACATGCATAAAATATTATTTCATAATTTTTGTATGTGTTTGTACATATGTATGTAAACTGAATATACACGTATATGAATACAGCATGTGGGAAAGAGTGGAGGAGCCCGACTACACCCTGATAATAGGCCTGCCTATGTGTATAAGCAGTTGGCTCACTCGTGTTATGGGTTAACTTCCCATATATAATGCGCCAATAGAAGTTTCACTTCGAGAAGAAAGTCAAAAACATTTACTAAAGACATGTCTATTCTGATTTTAAACTGTCGGATTTATATAATAAAGTGCCATCATATAAAATTAAGTTAGGATTATTTTCATAATTGGCGAAGAAAAATACTTCAAAGATCGATGAAAATGTATAATGTTGCATAATTTTTTAAAATAATTTTTGTTATTTCTAAATAATGTTACAAATGTGTATGTAAAAAAAGAAAAAGTTGAAATTATTTCCTCGTTTTATAGATGCCATCTAGTATTAACAATACTGACTATACCGAATATACTCCGGAAAATCAAATGATGATAAATTGGTTTAAGGGAAAATGTCTTCTTGATTTCAGTTGGTGTTGAAAATATAAATCGCGGAATAATTTTTATCAGTTACTTTATAAGGTAAACAATGAAATTATTAGTTATTATTCTGTTAATTTGTATCGTTCGTTTTGTTACTGTTGCGAAAATAAATACTTTTTATTAAACATTATTTGTTTTTTTTTCAATGCGTGTGTACAAATGAAAATAGGCAATAAAAGTGATTCCAAGGTTTTGTATTTTGTTCGAAATATTTGTTAGTGTACCAATTTCATTTCGTGTTGCGTGTATGTGGTTTCTATTGTGTTTTCATTTATGTAAAACAGCTGTAACTGCGTATGACTGGTATAACAGATGACAATTGATATACCTATCTAATTATGCTACGCGGAATGAAGTATACAGTGAGTTTTTTTATTTTATTTTTATTTTTATTTTTATTTTTATTTTAGTTCGCTTGTAAATTTGTTTAAAAATTACCGATGTACAATATGTTTTCACCGCATTATTGCAATAATAATACAACCATACGGTTACTGATGAAATTATTCATTCGTTCGAACGTATAAATTTACTTAATGAGTAGTTTATTTCTCAAACTTGAATTAATACTATTCAGATAAACAAATAATTCCTTATTTTATTGAGTTATTTAATTGAAATATGTATCCAGTGCGTCGTTTAAATATTTTCTTTATTTTCGTTTGCGTAAGTATTTAGTTTTACGCGTACATACATATAATACACAGTCATTAATGCGCGTGTGACATATTAAAACATTTTGGATTGATTCGTGTACAATTATAATGTAACATCTTTAGTGTAATTATTGTAATAATTTTGAACCAATATTAGTATACTTCCGAGTGATGTAATTTTGAAAATATAATATTTAATTTTTGTTTTATGTATGTTTAATGTGTAATATTAGCGATATACATCTGATTGTAGTTGTACAGTTACCAGATTTTTCTTTTTTTTTAGCTATAACAAGAAAGTGGAAAGTTACTTTGTTCGGTTTTTAGACGACACAGCTATTGAAAATTCGTCGATTTTATTATTTTTAATTGTTATATTAATAACCGAAAGAAATAATTTCGTAAATTTTGACACTAGTTATTTGTATACAGCGATCGTACTTTTGTATCGTCTAATGTACCTGCGTTATAAATAATATACAGTTGTGTTACTGAATTAGGTGTTGATGTTAACATTGCTTTTTTACGTTATAAAACTTGCAATTTCAAACGACTCTAAGACGTGGATATTGCTGGTAGCCGGTTCAAAATTCTATATGAATTATAGACATCAGGTAAGCATAATAGTTTAAAACAACGCAATTTTGTGTTAACTTTTGAAGAAGGATTTGAAAAACGATGATAATAAATAGTACGAACTAATTTTTTTGTTAGTAATTCAACTTGTTTATTTATCGATAACACGTATTCGACTATTGACAGTTGTAAAAAATTTATACAGGATTTTTCAGTTTTAACTGATGAACATCCCCTAACGAATATGTTGTTAAAAGTTGTAGGAATGCTAATAAAATACCCAGTTAAAACGAGTGTTTTATTGCGGCGGTAGAACGGTCGATGAAATTTAGGTTTAAAGTTAGAAAGATGTTGATAAAAAGCATAACGCTAAAAGTTTAACTCGATCTGTAAATATGTTATTCGTTGAAATTATTATCTTTTCTAAAACGACCAGTTCCAACATTTATAAATTTGTTTTAGGAATAATTTTTAAGTTAATATAGATAAAGTTCTAGGATACGTTTAATGTCTTTAAAAAGGCTGATGTTTGTCATGCTTATCGGCTGTTTCGAAATAATGGTATACCATCGGAAAGAATTATCGTGATGATGTATGACGATATTGTACGTTCTTCATTGTAAGTATGATTACCTTGTGTACATTTTTTCGACGTAAATTTAACATCTTATTGCGGCGGAAAAATTTAATTATTCGCAAAATAACATTGATATAATCATATATATATATATATATATATATATATATGTGATAATTATCAGATATCATATTTTGTCATTAGGTAAATCTTAACAACTGTATGATTGGTAATTTACATATCGAGGCAATCGCTAATGAAAATCAAAAATTATAAATAGAAAACTTTATCTCTGACATTATCTTATTCGAGGAAACTACTTAATTTTGAGCAGATATTTACGATATTACTATAATTTTAAATTTAAAATCTTCCAATTAAAACTCATTCTCGATTTTTATTACTTTAATATTATTATTGTGCCTATGGATATAAAGTAAAATACCGAGCTTTGTAACAAAAATATTGGTTTACATTTAGTGATTCGCCAATAATATGTAACGTTCTACTCAGGTTTATAACTATTTTTATCTTGTGTGTGTGTGTTGTAGGGAGAAAAACATATTCTTAAATTGCTTATGATTTCTGATGAATATTCTGATTATCCACTTTTTAAATGAGATAAAATATGGTCGCTTTTTATATTACGCAAAATGATAAAATGTATTCTTGAATATTGCGATACATATAATATATTTATATATACCAAATTTATTAATACAAGATGTTAAGTTTCGCGAATTATAGTTCAACTGTGTTATTTACATGAGACATTTTGGCAAATCAACGTGTATTCGTGAAGTCTTTATTATCTGTCACGATATTGACGAGACTATTAGCGCGGGTTTGTTCTCTAATACTATCGTCGACAGACTGATTTTTATTATAATGAAATGAATAACATTAGTTATCAACTACTTGAGCACTACTATTGCTCTCTATATTCCCACTCTACAATAAAATATAATCCGCTCATATATATATATATATATATATATATATATATATATATATATATATATATATATATATACGCTTTTACTCACACACACTTGCATAGGTACAAATAAATCAATTACAGTTTATTTTAAAAATGTTAATTTGAAAGGCGCTTTTTAAAAATAACACTATGTTGTGTTAATGTTTTGAAAAAAATTAATCCAATTACCTATATTTATCTTTTCCGATATAGTTTAAAATTTTTTAATAAGAAACAATGAGCTTTAAAACCAAATATCATATGAATCTTGTAAGCTTCAACGAGAATCGTGAGATAATCCAATCTAGCTAGTCTTAGAGAAATTATGTGGTGACTTTATGAAATTTGTCGTTAAGGTTTTTTGGTTATTAAGAATTTGGATTAATTGTAGTTATGATAGGAGGTACGAGCTATCAAAATTATCATATTCATCGAAGATCTGTTTTTTGATACTAAGAACATGTTCTTGCTCGCTACGTGCGAATTTATGCGTTTACTATTGCTATATTAGTAAACAACAAAAACATATTTAGATAAGAATAGAATATACGTAATATAAAAAAATTGCGTACAAATTAAAAATTAAGTGGAACTAAAGTTATACAAAATTATAATAAATACAATTTCCCGGTAAAAATAGAAAGAAAATGGTCTAAAAAGAATCACCGAGCCACATTTTATACGTTTAAATATAAAATCAAACGCATTGAATAAGTTTTATTTCAATCTTCTGCGTTCATATTTAGTATATATTATTTTTAATCGTTCGAAACCGAAATAGTCTATTGTCTTAATATATTTTACTTTGCAATGAACAGTTCAATAATCATTGATTAGAAATTTTTAATATTAATCTTCGAGAAATGGTTGATCAGTTGACGCGTGTACGACTGAAATTTGTGGTGTAACGTTTTACTTTTAATGTAAACTGGGTACGTCTGTTCTGTATGGTTCGTAAGTGATGTTAAATATATACGACCTTATTGTGCATACTATGACAGATCGTATAGCGTTTTCTAAACAGTTTGTGTATTATTTGAACTAAGAAAGTATGGATAAAGTACAAAAAGTTGCATCGTTTTTGTTAATTGTTCCCATTAATGCATTTTATACGGCTAGGGAAGTTGAATTGGCAAACAGACGACAAATTATTTTTATCCGTTATTGTAACATTACAGGATATGTACGGGTAAAAATAACACATTTTATCGGGTCTATTATCCATATAGAAAAAAAAGCACAACACGCAATCTGAAGATACGTTTTACATTTGGTTGGTATGAACGGTTAGATTATACGGTGTTATTTGCGAGCATAGCAACAATAGCGTTGGAATATGTCGATTAGATGCTTTCACTGAGAGTTTCCTCAATATTATATTTGAAACATTTCATCGCAATCAGGCTAATTATTATGAATTTATGAAAGGGTGGTATGCACATAAATATTATCGAAAGTGTTGTTTAATCCTGGATTTAACATTATAATGAGGTATTTAATTCTGCATTGCTGGCTTATGTATAATATAATAGTAATTAGTTAAAAACTACTTTTTTATTATTTATTTCGGGAAATAGAAGTTATATGAAAGAGCGGTTGAAGTATGGTGCACTGTTTATTATAACATCCCGGTCTCGCCTGCAATTATGGTATATAACTTTTTTCTTATAAGTTTCTCTGAAAGAAGAAGAAGAAAATTTATTTTACAAAAAAAGAGACTAAAATTTCTTAAGATAAATATTGTATTTTTCAAAAAAAAAATACAAATTTCTTAACCAATTTTTTTTTTACACCGCTCCAGTCAGAATAAACTGACGACTATCGGTGAAGCTAATAAGTTCGTAACAAATTAACTTATATCTAATACTCTGAATGGAGCGAGCAGAACAGATAAACATGAACGATCTATAGAAAGAAAGAGAAAGAAGGGACAGTGAAAATATATACAGTGGTTTCAGAGAAAAATCAAAGAACTAATAAAATAATTATTTCAATGAATCGCTGGAACTGCCGTTATAGCGTAAGGTTATCCAATTCTAAGAAAGTCTGTGGTCCAAAGCATTTCAAGCCTTATCGGATTACCAGGCAGCGATGGCTGTTGCATACTAGAAATATTGCGGTTGGAGCTGGTACGCAGCTCGTTAAAAAAATTGTTATATCGTCTGACGTGATAATCGTGTACATATTCAATGCAGAGATCATCGTGAATGGTACGATTTGATACAAAGAACGAAGCGTCGACCATCTGGCGAAGAATCTTGGATTGCAGCTGCTGAGATAGCTTTACAGAGGACTTTCTGTTAATTATTCTGCGCAGAAATTTCATTCTATTTTAACTGGTGGGCAAGGCTTTATGTTCAGTGAAAACGTTACCTGTTGACTCTTTTTCATGTTGATTTTAATTCCTCACTGCGTAGCCCATACAGCTATTTTATCTACATGTTCTTGCATAAGAGCATTGTGAACGATCATTATGTGCCGTTAGGTTACATTCATCAGCGTACGTCGTCAGTACGGAGGTAGTACTGGAATGTCCACTGGTATACAGTAAATAGAGTAGAGATCCAAGTATACTTCCTTGCGGAACCGAAGTTCTGACATCATACTTTTTAATGTATTTTTAAAAACCCATTGGATATGTTAAATTAACGCATGACTGTACAACTTAATTATGAATGTACCGTTTGCCTTATTTTTCGCTCATAATGCGTTGCTGTGTCGTTTTGTTTATGTATATTTTGAAAATAACAATTATTTCAACTTTATCCTCGTTAGAGTGCGCAATAATGTCGTTGCAGTGGGATCTTCTAATAGGGTGCAAGTTAGTTCTTGAGAAAAATTTTGTTTATTTTCCATAGCCTATTGTTTGTTTCTGGTATATTTTTCAGAAACAAGTAGTGAAGATTTTTTCTAACAATAATCGTTTTTTAACTGCTCTATTTAAAATATTGTACATCTTTTTAAATTTTCTCGAGTTTTCATTGCGAAACTTTTGATGATTTTTTCTGAAATAATTTTTAATTTTAATTATTTTTGACGTCCATATTAAACCACGAAATTATTATTTTTAGCCGGCGTTAATGGAGCTAACACACTAGCGTTTAGAATAATCAAATTAAAATGATATATTTTTTTGCAAAGAAAATTGTGGAGAAATTATTAGATATTGTAAGTTCATGCTGTATGGTTGATATTTTTCCAATTTACTTTAGAGTAGTTAGAAAATTTTTTTGCCTCCGGGATATTTTAAAATGGTTTGCTTTATTAAGACACAGATCACCCAGGTAGAAATTTAGCTCATTAGGGATTTAAAAGTTTAAAATTGAAGATGATTTTTTCCTATTCCTATTGAAGCAACGGTAGACTGCGAAGACAATAAATGATTCGTCACCTATGAAAACTGTAGGTAGTTTCTAAGTACGGTTATGGGGTAGTTTATGAAGTGAGAACTGTTTGTGGAATATTTGAACTTGTAGTAGACTAATATTTTCTGCATCCGTTGCTTATGGAATTGTTTATTCTTTATTATATAACAATTTGTGACATGTGCTCTGAATATATGTGATTTGGTCAGCATTTAAAGTTATGAACCAGTGTTTAATAATTATGCGAAACATGACTGAATTTGGCATTAAAAGAAAATGAAAGAGCAAATTATTTTGTTTGTAATGTTAAAAGTTATTAGCGAATGAAATAAATGTTTAATGTTCGTCACGTCCGGACGAGTGATGTTTAAAAAATAAATGGAAAGCTTATAATATTTTTTTACATAAATTGAGCAACAGATTCAACGTTGCTATCAATCCATTTATTTTCACAGGAAATTCGATTGCATTCAAATAAACCAGCAATTCTTTTGAAGCATTTTTTTTATCGCTGAAAATAATGAATAAATAGTACAAGATAGTACATTTATGTTTATTGAGTTTTCTTTACTTTAGTGTATGTGCTTGGCTATGGGTTCTAAAGTCATCCTGTAGGTCCAAGTCTAGCCGTTTAAACCCTTCTTTGGCATGCTGGATAAGACCCTTCAGCTAGTTTCAGCTTCCTCTCTTCTTGGATATTTTTAAGCTAGTGGTCAATAGTCTGGAATATTTTATGCCTCCACAGCTTCAGCATTTGGCCTATTCATCCATGGCTAGTACTTGTAAGATTCAGCCAAGTAGCAGGCTAAAGTCATGTGGTGTAGTATTAGGGTGTCCAATAAGTTTGTTGTGATCAAAGTTACTCATATTCCTCACTCCTTTTGTCATGAGTCTGTTGGATTAAAATTTTTCTGACGAGAGTTTTTGCTGTTACATGCGGTGTTTTCTTTGGTCTCAATTTTTGAACACATTGAAATCTTGATAAATTGAGTGAGTTTTTCAATCATATTTTCCCAATTCTTTCTTGCCGCTTCTTCTGATATATGGAGAGGTTATGTTGGTTAAGACTAGAAGCCAGTAATTTGGTGTCGATTTTACTGTTCCTGCATAGTTGTATTTAGCTCCATGTCCACCTCCTTTACATGTTTGCAGTTGATCTACAATGGGAATACATATTTGGCTATTGTGTATGATGGCGCCATAACTGTTATACAGAAAATGATTGCATTTGCATCCCAAGTTGCGCATACAAATTTGTGGAGGATGGCATTTCAAGTTCTAATATTTGCTGTAGTTCTGGTATTTGATAGTGCTATAGAGAGTTCATCTAAGTACTTTATTATCATCAATGTTTATATTAAGCTTTATTTTAGATAACTGGTTGTTAAGGTATTAGAAAGACATTAGTTTTTTGTTCTTGTTAAGGATAAGCAGTCATTTTTTAAAGTATTTCATTATCTGCTTCAGATTTTTTCTTAGTTTGCTTTCTGTGGTGTTTAGCATGCGATGTTGAACTGCCCATTTCATTTGAATAAATGAATTTTTTCACTACTATTTTGGTAGGTCGGAGATGTAGAGATTTAAAATGATTGATGATAGGACTACTGATCCCTGATGGAGATCATTATTCAGTTTTCTCCTATTTTCCATCAACGATGGCTTTCAAAGTTCTTCTAATTATCATGTTGTCCAACAGTCTATAATTTTTAGGTTTTGGCACTACTTCCAAGGAGTTTGTTAGGAGTCCTGTTTTCTATATCGTTCATATGCATAAAGGAAGTCGATAAATTCTACTGTAATTTTTTTATTCTCTTGATAACTGCCCTCAATGTGTATAACAAGGGCGTTTGATCAACACACCGTCTTCCTTTCTGAAAACTTACTTGTTCAATTGGTATTTTCTGATCTAATATACTTTCAATATTTTAATCTATCACACTTTAAAGTATCTTTTAAACACATTTAAACCCAAAAAAGGCTCCGGGATACGATTTAATTACACTAAAAGTAATAAAGAAATTACCGAGCTAACGTTTACATACAACGCAATTATTAGAACCGGATACTTTCCGATACAATGGAAATTCGCCATTATCATACTTATTCAGAAACCTGGAAAACCTCCTGAAGATGTAACTTCGTAGAGGCCAATAAATCTACTTCCGGTCTTATCGAAGTTATTTGAAAAATTATTATTAAACGGATTAAAAATTTCGTTAGCTGAAAATAAAATCGTACCGAACTACCAATTCGGATTCAGGAAACAACATAATAGAACAAATACACAGAGTCGTCGATGTAATAAATCGAAGTTTCGAGGAAAAGAAATACTGCTCGGCAGTATTTCTAGACATCGAAAAGGCGTTCGACAGAGTGTGGCACAATGGGTTGCTATTCAAAATAAAGCAACGATTACCCTACCAATATTACATATTAATTAAGTCTTACCTTGACGAAAGATTTTTTAAAATAAATGTTAATGGTTCATACTCGAGCATTCGATCGATTAACTCAGGGGTACCACAAGGCAGCGTGCTGGGACCTACGCTGTATCACATATACACCTACGACTTCCCACTCAATACAAACACAACAACAGCAATGTTTGCTGACGATACCGCGACACTATCCACCCACTGCGATGTGGCATCGGCATCGAAACAGTTACAAGATCATTTAAACGACTTGAAAAAATGGTATAAATCCTGGAAAATTACAATCAATGAACAAAAGTGCACACAAATTATATTTACGCTGAACGTTTTTAAAAATAGGGAAATAGCCGAATAGCCTTAAAAGTAAGCTGTATAATCAATATGTGATCCCAGTCTTGACATACGGAGCTGAAACATGGAACCTTACCAAAGGGACAGCTAGAAGTATTAGGAAACCCAAACGGCTCTTGAGGTGGAATCAAGCTCAAAGATCGCAAGACGGTCACATGGATTAGAGAACAGACGAAATTAGTAGACGTAGTGGAGCGGATCGCAAGGCTAAAATGGAAATGGGCCGGACATTTGGCAAGGTAAAAGGATGAAAGATGGACTAAACGGATATTACAGTGGTGGCCAATGGGCAGACAAAGTCTGCGAGAGAGACCTATGGCTAGGTGGCGAGATGATATTGTTAAATATAGGAGTCGTTGGAAAAGTTTGAGAACTGCCTACACCCAGCAGTGGGTTGATATAGGCACATCGTGATATCGTGAGGTTTCGTCTAAATTTAATTATTCCTTCTTACATAATTCAAATTTGGTTTGTGAAATTGTTAAGTTTATTATTAATATATCAAGTTTGCGTATTATTTTGATATATTTCTTGTTCTACTGAAAATTCAAAATCAAATTACGAGTATTACAAAAGTATGTAACAATATTTATTTCTGTTAAATAAGTTTAATACTTCTCTCGGATAAAATTTTTTTAGTAGTGCGATGATTTTTTATTTTCACATTTTTTTATAAGTTTATAGCATCCTATTTTTATTTTAAAAAAGTGCAGTATTTGTTTGTGTCTATAAAGTTAATTAAGTATATGTATATATTTTTATTCTAAATTGAATATATTTAGTATAAATTGAAATTGATACAACAATAAAAGAAAAATGAAATTCTGAAATAAAATATAAGATGTCAATGAAATTAATAAATATTTCATAGAAAACATATGTAAAAATAGATTATATTTATATAGTAACGTGATGAAATAGCTTATATTTATCGGTGGTGAGATTATTATGTTTAATTGTAAGGACTTCAAGGACGAAATTTTAAAAGTGCTCCAAAACATTATATGACCATGAGGAAATTAAGTGGCAATATTGTATTTAGTTCTAAGATCTTTATACTTAATACATATGTAAGTTATGTGGTCCACAGTTTCAGTATATTGTTCAAAGGAAAAACATTGGAGTTAGTTACTTTAGTTTATGCAAACTATGCAACAAAGGCATATTTTTATGTATGTATATGTGTATATATGTACACACATATAGAGTGTATGTGTATATAGTTTTTGTATAACATCTACGAAATTATCTTGATAGGAATTTAACACGCGGTAATATTACAAATTCACCTGACGGCCCTGATGTATACGATGGCATGGAAATCAATTTTAAAGGCAATGTAAGTTTTATTTATTCACTTTTTTTCAGTAATTTAGTTGGTATTTGATTGTGGAATTTTGTTAACATAATGCTAAATCATTTTATTTATGTTTTTTCTATTAAATGAGTTCGTCTGAACGAATAAGTAATTGCCGAAGTTATTGTGTAATATTTTTATTTATTTATGTTCTTAATAATTTCATTAACCATTTAAATAAGATACTTTCTATATTTACAGGATGTAAATTTAGATAATTTTGTCAATGTCTTAATGGGTAATGATGTGGCAGTTCAAAATATATCTACTAGTCGTGTTATCGAAAGGTATGTGGTCACATTATCTCAAATAATAAGAAATTTTTGACATTTTTTAAAAATAAAAAAAAACAACAACGCAAATTTAATACGAATGTAGTGATTGCATATTTTGATTTTTAAAATAACATAAATTTATCTATTGAACGCAGTGCCACACTTAAGTTCAACTTTGTTCAATGTGGCACCTTTTTCACCCTGTAGTAATAATTATTATAGGAAAATTATTTACAAATATTGAAAATATTTTATTATAAGCTCTAATTATTTAGGTGTAATAATACATTTCCTCAAATTAAGGAGTAAATCATAGCGGAACGATTTGTTTCAACAATTTTTGTTTCGATAGATAACAATGCAACGGTATTAATAGATGAGCGCTTAAAGACGAAAATACCAATACGACCAGGAATCGGGTAAGAATGTGCAATGTCACCGCTCTTGTTTAATTTATACGCGGAGACAATTTTTTATGAAGCTCTAGATGAATGCGGTGCAGGAATAAAAATTGCGTGTAAACGAATTCCAGTGACACTTTTTGCCGACGATACCGCGCTGCTGGCCAAAAATATGGAAAACTGCACAGACTGTTGAACAGTATAAATATAACGAAATTCACGATAGTTTCGAGCCAATCATGTCGAAATATAAAACTATTTCTCGGTGAAATAGAATTCGAAGGGACAAATATATAAAATATCTAGGTAGCTGTATAAAAACAAATATAAAACACGAACTCGCATCGAAATGGCTAGACATATATTCGTGAAATTGAAAAATGTTCTTTGCGATTGAAAATTAAACTTGTAGACTAAAAAGAAATTGTTGCGATGTTATGTGTGGTCAGTTCTTCTATATGGACGGGATATATGGACGTTGAAATTTCGTCCTTTGAAATGCGGTGTTACCGAACAATTTAGAAAATCCCGTGGACGAAGAAGATTAAAAATGAAGAAGTGTTAAAACTGTTGAGAACTAATCGAATATTAATGACTATAATAAAAAGAACGTACGATAAATTTCTTCGTACATCTTATGAGAAATAAAGGATATAAACTCTCACAGCCCATAATAATGGAAATAATTGAAGGAAGAAAAAACTGGAGAGAAGTAAAATCACTTGGCTGGGAAACATAAAAAAAAAAAAAAAATTGACCGGAATACAGAGAGTATCGGATTATTCAAAATAGCAAGAGACCGAGGCTTATTTTATCAAACAGTAGAATCAATGTATAGCAATTAAGCAAAATACCAGAATTGGGTGGCACAAGAAGAATAAGAAGATAATAGTGCTAGTGTATTGAGTCTATGCCACCGTAATTGCACGCAAAAGTTTTTCCACACTTTTTTTAGGATAGAACAATTTGTAACTGGAACATTAAAATAAATGCGTGAAGCGATGATTAGAATTATATTTGATCGAGAGCGAACGCCTTCGTTAGTTTCTAATAATCGCTTGACTAGATGATGTAAGTGAATTATTTATCTGGTTGCAGTTTTCGAATTTTTCTGCGACGAGCGTTATAAATACAGTAGAACTTCTTTTATCCGTCACCCTCGGGATCGTATGACTGATAGCTGAATAGACGGATAACAGAAATTCCATTGCAAATTACATATATGGCACTATACCACATTGTAAATCATATAGGAAAATTTTTTAAAAAAAATATGTTTAATTGGATAACATTTAGAGTATTGTATTTTTATTTAGAAATGTAGTATAACATAGTACAATTACCGAGAAAAACTGTCTCATGTTAATTCAGACCGATCGACGCAGTTTGTTAACATTGCTTCCGAAATTGCTGAGTTTTGGTTGCATTTTGATTCTTCATCGTCGTCAATTTCATCCTTTTTTGGACTGCTGAATATTAGGTACAATATCTTCATCAGTCAAAATTTCAAAACCTGTTTACTTCTTCAGTAAGCAAACCGTTATTGCAAAACTTCATGATTTCCTCAACACTTTGTTTCGCTAGTGGGTAGTGCATGTTCAAGCCATAGTTTATTCGATCCATTCTATAGGTTTAACATTCGACCGGTGCATTGACAATATTAACATTTGCGCCCTTAATGTTATAATTTTACAAAAATTTTTAATTGTTGTTGTACCGTTAGATGACAGCAAACATTCAATGAAACTCCTTCTGTACCGACAAGCTGCTGCTACAGTGACGGATAAAAAAGTGACGGTTAAAAGAAGTTTTATCGTATAATGATTCTAGTCGTCAAATAATAATTTAGTCTTTTCCTCGTATTAAGTAAAATTGTTTATCTCCCATGTAACGGAGAATAAAAACTAGAGAATTATAAGTTGGACAATGGGAGATAAATAGATGATTCTCGAAATATTTTACTCGAGCCATTAAAACGATGTAACATTACATTCTAAACAATAACTGAAATTGCGCTTTCTTAATACTTTAATCGTTTTTGCAGTCTAACAGCTTCAGATCAGGTGTTTACTTTTTGATATCGAAATACGAATGTACGTTAGTTATTTTTATTACAATAATAATAAGAAAATGAAATATAAATTACGGTCGATTTTTAAATTACTGCTGTCTGAAAGATAAATAATAGTGCTGACGATTACAGCGAACATAATATACTAATTGTTGTTAATTTAATGATGTTCATCAAATTGCGTTCGTGTACATAACATGTACTACATTCATATATATATATATATATATATATATATATATATATATATATATATATATATATATATATATGGTTTATATAGGTGTATGTAATTTTAGTTTATAATATGTTTTTAGTGCAAGTTTATTTCAAAACGAATATAGTTAATTTTATTTTATTATAAATTGTTAGTGGTCCTAATGATAATATTTTCATTAATTTTGTTGATCACGGCGGTCCCGGGTTTTTGAGTTTTCCTGATGATTTGTTACACGCGATTGATTTCTATAAACTTGTATCTCGTATGGTCGAGCAAAAGAAGTTTTCGAAGGTAAGTTACTAAAAACGAAATATTCATATCGGTGTGTAGTGGTATGGTCTCGCTTTGCAATAATTAATTTATATTCTAACTTTTTTGTTTTTTCAAATATTATATTCGTTTATAATATCGAGTTATAATCGACAAACACGTTGCCATATAATTTTTCTCGAACAAATTAAATATCTATTTAAAAAGTTCATAAGCCATTAGGCGATTTCATAAGTTAGGTTTCTTAATTACAGTAAGTAGGACAATATTTTATTTCAGATTCTGCCGTGGTTCCCCACACTCACGTAGGCATGTTATTTCTATCATTTTCCATTTCTATATAATATACGCACATCTACATTTCTACATTTCCTTGTCCTAAATCGATAAAAAATTCTTCGCTGTTTTCGAGGTACTTCTCTATTTCTGGTATCTCCTAAGTGGGATCCTTCATTAACTACACGTTTTCGATGTTATTACTATTTTCAGATGTGACGTTATCTATTAGTTCCATAATCGGTGGTGTCACTTGGAGTGGGTATGTTTTGAGTTTCCTTGATCTTACGACTTTCGTAGATAATACATGTTTTACAAATAAATGATTATAATTCATCAGGAAGATACGACGAATTGTATGATGATGGAGTCCGAAAGGCGATAATTATTTTTTTTTTTGCGTGTACTTATTATCTCAAGGAAATTGTGACGACTTCAAAACATTTTCGTTCCACAACATTTATGTATATATATATATATATATATATATATATATATATATATATATATATATATATATATAATATAATCGTACAAGCCAAAAAATTGGAAATAATTGGCATAGTAAATATTTAAAAAGCAATGATCGAACGTTAATCGTAAAAATGTTTTAGTAAAATACTTGGTGGTACGTACGTTTAATCTAAAAATAAAATAAAAAAACTTGGATACCGTATCACAATATATATTTTATATTTAATTAAAACACTATATTAGTTTCACTGGTTACAGTATTAGGGGAGAATAGGGGAATACTGGTCAGTGGGTAATGCCGGTCATGTAAATATCACACGTATTTATTAACATAGGATACCCAATAGGTGTTGCTAGTCCAGCAAATAATCCAAAAATTATTATTGGCGTCATAGTGTGCTTGTCTTTTGTGTAGCGAGTTAATGTTTGTAACACGTGTTTTGAAGTAATTTTTTCTGTAACTAAAATGAGTTCCAGATGTTTCATTTTTCATCATATTCAAGAGTTGTTTCATTGCAGTGAAGGTAACTTTAATTTATATAAATTAATCATTACGTAAATAAAAATTCATAAAACAACAAATCTTCTTCTGTTTCTCCTCAACCCTTAGGTTGGTGGGAAGTTACATTAAATGAATCCTGTTGCCGGCCATATTCTTTATTTCCTGATATCTCCTCCCTTTTCCAACATCATCCGTATAATTTTTCCATTCCTCTTCCCGGTCTTCCTTGCATCATTCCTTCAATTATATTTGTGATCCATCTTGAATGTCTTAGTCCAATCATTCTATTTCTTCTAGTATTTATTTCCGTAATAATATTTCTATTTTCTTTCGCTATTTTTAGCACTTGTTCATTTGTGATTTTCTCCGTCCAGTTTATTCTTAACATTCTTCTCCAACACCGTTTCTCGAAGGCTTCCATTTTTTTAATATATACGCTTTAGACATGGTCCAAATTTCCGCTCCATATAGAGCAACGCTCTAGACAAATGTCTTAATAAAATGCTTTCTAGTTTGCAGCGAGATGTTTCTGGATGTCAGTAAGCTTTTCTTACTTATGAAAGCATTCGTTGCTTGGGTTATTCTTGCCCTTATGTCTATTTCATTTCTTCCATCTGTTGTTATGATACTCCCCAAGTATGTAAATTGTTTACTCAATTTTTAATTTAATTTATTTTTTAGACAATTTTAAACATTTATTCAATAAGAATTTTTTACAATAGTTTTATATGACACATCACATTATTACATATCAGAAAATTATTAAAATAATTTGATAAAATATATTTGTACGAGTTTTATTGGAATCTAAATTTTCTCAATTATTAAGCACGAAGTGTTTAACTTTAATGTAATAGATATCTAGAAATTATAAAAGGACATCAGAACGCGATGTCAAAAATGAAATATCCATAAGAAAAGTAGCCAAGAGTCGCAATTTACCACCCAGTACATTTCAGGAAACGCTGAAAAATATGAAAATGAGTCGCGTCATATGGGAAGAAAATCTGTTTTCACCAAGGAATCTGACATAGCTGTACATTTAATGTAACTGACAAAAATGTTTTATGGTTTAACTCCATTGCAATTAAGAAAAATTGTTTTTGAGTATATGGTAATTTTAAAAATTCCATATAGATTTGATAAAACTAGGAAATTAATAAAGATGGGTTAGAATGTTTTTTGAAACGAAACACGAATATTTTAATTCGTAAGCTAGAATCGACGAATTTAGATGGATTAATAGGATTCAATAAGGATGAGGTTGTTAAACGATTTTTTATAACCTTGAACAGGTTATGGACAAATTCAAATTTAGTCTGAACGAAGTATGTAATATGGACGAAACTGGCAAAAGCACAATTCACGAAATGAACAAAATTTTAGCCTACAATGGACAGAAAGCAACTGTGTCCTCAGGAGAAAGGGGACAAACAACTACAGTTATTTGCGGATTTAATGTATCTTGCGGATATATCCCTACTGTATTTATTTAGGCAAGGCACAGCGAATGACCCAGTCTTTTGAAGTAAATGGACCGTGAAATGCATTGTACGTTTATTCGAAAAATGGATGGACCAATTCAGTGGCTTCATTATTTTAAAAAATATTATTTTCTTTATGTAGCGGAACCAGTTTTGTTCATTATTGATAACCATGGTAGCCACATAATCAAGGAAGCATATGAGTTTTTCAATGAGAACTATAATTTTATTGTTATTGCCGCCTCATTCATCGCATTGTTTGCAGCATGTTTTTTTACGGACCATTAAAAAAAAGCTCGCAACAAACAACGTGATCTGTATATGAAGTCGCATGCAAATGAAAAGATTACGGTGTACAAGATAGCTGAATTGTTTATAAAGCATATATTCAATTTGCGACAATTGCTAAAGGCATAAGTGAATTTTTTCTACAGGAATATATCCAATGAATCCGAATATTTTTTCAGATGAAGATTTTCCACTGGAAAGAGAGACTGCAATTATGCAATCACCATTAATAAATAAAGTTTCATCAAATACCCTTCATGATATCACACCTTTACCAATTTTAACAAAATCAGGATCTAAAAGAATGCATTCAAAAGTTACAGTAACCCCAAAGAAAGCTGAGTTAGATGAGAAAAGAATAAAGTAATAAATCCGTTTACAGAATACACTGAAGAATAAAAAAAAAAGAAAGCAGTGACAAACCAAAGAAGTGGTTATTTCAATCATCTGATTCAGAGATAGATTCTCCAGATGATGATGAATTGTGTCAAAAATCTGGAGAAAGTGAATTAATGGAAACATGATAGTGAAACAAATTATGTTAACACAGCGTCAAAGAAATTTTCATTGGAATTAAAACCAGAAAATATAAGTGTCGGCGATTATACTATAGTGAAAGTTTCGAATGAAAAAATAAATAAGAATACTTGAGGTGCATGAAAGTCCAACTCTTGTGCGATGTTGAATGTTTACGTATTCCCTCCGATTGAAGATAACAGTTTTATAATTGGTCTAAGGGAAATTTATTAAATTTCAAAAACGAAGATATGGTAGAATTAAGCTCAATTAACGTTTTCAATATTTACTCATTGCATCTGTCTCATTTAATTATATCATGTTGAATAAGTTATAAGAGCGATTATTTTCTGTGAAATATTCATAAGGAAATTTTGTTACGGTGATTTGGACATTTAATATAACATATGTGCGTATTAAAAAATAATTGAAAACAAGTTTTTACTTTGTTGACAAATTTATTGTAGTTTAAAAAATATTATCCTACTTAATGACCGCCATTTCCCGAAGTAGGGGGGGTAAAACCGGTCGATGACCATTTTAATTTATTTTTAAAATATTTTGGAATAATTATTTACACCGAGAGAACAGAGCTGCCCTTAAGTAACGTAATTATTTAAGATATATAATTAGAATATCAGGCAGATGCGTTTACTATAAACATATTTTATGACAATTTCGTTTTAGGTGACCGCCATTCCCCCGTTCCCCCCGTATAAGGACGCGTATTGCTGTAACCGATGAAACTAGCAGAATTAAATATTTATATCGTGAAACGGTATAAAAGTATTTTTATTTTATTTAATTTTTAAATTCAAATAGAATTTGTTAACGTGAATTAAAAAAACAAAAAACTAGACTTTATCACTGTTTTGTCGTTACTTATTATTTGTGCGACAAATAAGTATCGTCTACTTATTTATTTCTGTACATACATTTGTTAGTTAATAGTTTCTAATTTATTTATTAATCGTAAAACGAATTTTAGTTAATATAAATAACCGGGCTCCGAGTTTATGTTCATTCTCCGATTTTGTTTTTACAGATGATATTGTTTATAGAAGCTAGTTTCGGCGGATCCATGTTCGAACATGTTTTTCAAAATTATGATAATGGTAATATTTAATTATTATTTCGTAAATACAAATCTGACGAATAGAAATATTTCATAATTTAAGACTTATTCGTATTAAATTTAAACCGAAATTCGAAATATTATTCGACAATTATTCATTGTAATTGCTTGTTTTTTATTTTACTTTATTCGGCATGTACATTACAATCGATTTTTCTATAATGTATAATCAGGAAATGAGTAAAATTTATCAAAGATTTTTTTTTTTTTTTTTAACGCTTAAAGATGCGTGCAATCTGTTCGGTTGAATAATAAGCAGCACTGATCTGTTTAAAAGCTATAACGGGACACTTCCCAACGGTCGTATCCCTTAATTTATCTTAGTATTATTCTACAATATAATATAATATATGATATATAATATATATAAACTAGTTGATCGCTACGGTCGATTTCCCAATTCGATCTGACTGTGTCTCTTCAGTCGTTGGAATTGCACGCCGTTACGTAGAACATTGACTGCTAGTGGATTGATGTGGGTTTGAAGTCGATACAAGTATCTTTCAGCGCAGCTTTTGACTACCTCTTTAACAGACGGTATACGGAGATCCTTGTGTATGTCGTCATTGCGGACATACCATGGCACTGACACGATATTCCGCAATACTTGAGATTGAAATTTTTGTACTATGTCTAAATTAGAGTTGCTCGTTGTACCCCAAATCTGGATACCATATGACTAGATTGGCTTCAAGACTGTTTTATATAGTAATACTTTATTTTCATACGACAGTGTTGAATATTTTCCCATCAGCCAATAAATATTTCGATATGTAATGCTGAGCTGTTTACGTTTAGCAATAACATGATTTTTCCAGGTAAGCCGTTTATCAAGGTGTAATCCAAGATATTTTACGTTACACGATTCGGAAATTGTTTGCCCATTTAACTTAATCGGTAAATTTTTGCTTTTATTTAAAGTAAATAAAACTTGCTTGCATTTTGATTCGTTAATATTGAATTTCCACAGTCTAAACTACTTTTCTACGTGTAGTAGATGGTTTTGAAGTTGTTCGGCCGCTAAATTATTATCACGATGAGTCGAGAGAATAGCGGTGTCATCGAAAAAAGAAAAAAAACCTAACGTGAAGTGAAAGACTAAATTATTGAAGTAAAACAAAAAAAAAACATATTTTTTCGTAAAAATATGTCGTTAAAACAATTTTGACATTATTGCAGTCTATATTATGTCCGCTAGTGATCGTAAAGAACCTTCAAACGCTTGTTATTACGATGTTGCTCGGGATACTTATTTGGCTGATACATTTTCGATAAGCTGGATGAAAAATCTAGAACGGGTATGTAAGCCGTAATTTTTATAAATCGATTTGAATTTATCACCTCTTTTACAGTTGACAGCAGGTTTATATGTTTTTTTTACGGCGAAAACCGCAAATCTTTAATCGTTAGATAAGAGAAGATTAATTGTAATTACGCTTATACTCGCTAAGTAAGATAAAACCGAAGTTCAGAGGTAACTTTCGGAATGAAGAAAACACCGTACCATTTCCAATCACAATATCCTCTATACGGTACATAAATTTTCAACGTATATATTTTCATAATAAGGAATACTTCATATTAAATGTTTCAATTCTATAAATATTTTTCTATATAACGCATTAAAAATTATCTAGTTATCTAAGTAATATTATGTTCATATTTTCACCCGTCTGTCACATTTTCTTTATTTATTTCATGAACCCAAATGTATAATTTTGTGTAAACAATCGGTAATGCGTGACTAAAAAGGTTAATAACTCTCAACTCCTGATCTTCCCGATAATGCAGCGTCTCACCTCAACTACCAAATAACTCCTTATTCAAATTTGCTTGTCCACAATAAAATTACAAACATCCTACATAATCTTGACGTCAACCTGCCTCTCCTCCGCAAAACCAATCAAATGCCTATTATTCCTTCGATACCTATCCCCATAATCTTTGACACATCTCTCCTAAACTCCCTCTTATTATCTCAATCCGCTATCCAGGACTCCATGACGTATTACTTTAAACAGATTCTCTTAGTTCAGTTAGAAGCATACAGAATAGACACGAACATCAGCATACGTTTGCGAAAACTATATTAGAAAAATCGTTTACTTATAAGGGACAAATTGTAGTCGCGTGGATACCCGAACATTGCAATATTGGTGCAAACAACAAAGCTATAGCGGCAGCGGATTCATGTAAGGATGACGATTGACGCCTACGAGATTCGAGCATTGAACGTTAGATCGTATCTCAACCGATTCGACTAATGGGGGAAGACTTAAATACGATATTCCATCCTTTATGTGCTTTATACCGCGACTGTATTAGGCGACACATCGTGTGACAAAGTGTATGAAACATTTTTCTGCATGTATATTTGTGTGTGTGTGTGTATTTATGTATGCGCGTATATTATTGTTTCGTATACTGTTTTAATAATTCATCATACATTTTCTATTGGTACTATTATTTATTTATGTATGTTAGCTATAATCGCATAACCGACAGTTTTTATAATATTTAACTCTACACATTTTCGAAGTTGGTATTTATTCTGATTCTGTTGAAAATTTTCAAGTATACTTAACGTAATCTTTCTGGAGATGTGTAAAAATCATAGTTCACACAGCATATTCGAATTATCTGAAGGCACAAAGCTAGACGAGCGTTTTGATATCATATATATGATTTCTACTAACAGTTCGTTTTGATCGTTACCGAGTCCAAGATAGAATGGAGTTCGTATCGAACGTGTAGAACAATGGCAATTATTTCCAAATCTACATATGAAGATTGCAAAACTGCGTGCGTACGTGTGTTTTTGCGTGAGAATGGCTGTTCTAAACGTGTATGTTATAAAAGAATTGGAGATACTTTATTAAAAATATTTATTATAGATTATATTTGTTACCTCGAGTAGTTTTACGATATGAATGAATTACGGCTAAACGTGGACGATTCGAAGTGTAAATGTTATTTTTGTGATCTACACCATGAGTTTCGAATGTTAAAAAATCGAATTATAAAAGTAGAAGTAATTTTTAAAATGTAAACGTATAAAAATGACGTTGTAAATTATTTTATGTATTTTTATTTTGCGCCTGAATTTGCCGCAATTTTTTTTATTAGGATATTTCAGATAAGCTATCATTTCATAATTTATATCAAAAAGTTAGATCAGAAAACGATTACAGTCATGTTCAGGTGTATGGAGATCTGAATGTAGGATCTACGAAATTATCGGAATTCTTCAACTTCCATCAATCGACAATCAATTATCATACTTATATTAAACCGAAAGTAAGTTATAATAATATAGTTTCTTGTAAACAAACTTTTCTAGATTTTATTACCAGCTTGTACGGTTGTTGTTTAAAATAATTGATAAAACGTGTAAAATAATTAAAAAATATTAGTTGCCTTATTATTCGTTAAAGTTCTTTACAATTTCGTTGTATTCACGACTATGTATATTTTAGTATATTATATGCTCTTTTGCTTTCTACTTTATTCAATTAGCGATGACGTCTGCTTTTTGTTTGTTGCTTTTCGCCCGATTCCCCAAGTTGCCACGTAGAGGCTGATGGGATTTCATCGGTCTTTTTATTTTGCCGCGTATTTTCCAAAGGCTGTATTCATTATCTTTAGTAGGCGATAATTTTCGAATGTGATCTTTAATCGTTTTAAATGTTGAATATATTGGAGAGTAGTGATTTTGTTAATCGTAAACCAAAAAAAAAATATAACACCGTTTAATCACAAAAGCTTCGCAATAAAAAAACTTTTAGTGATTGTGTTATATTTTGTTTGGTTTATATTTAATCGTTTTGTTTTTTAATTCTATCAATAGAATTATTACTTTTTTTTTTTTTTGGTTTGCTTATTTAGCTCTTTTTTGTCCGGCCTGTTTCGTTGTTCCTCGTTCTCGTTTTTTCTGCAACAGCCAGTTGTATATATTTTAGATAATTGTTGATACTATGTCGATCTGTATTAGATAAAATAGGAGCAGAGTTTACTGGTTCAATTTGAATTGCAGTACACTTCCGCTTATCCGAAATAATTCTGGAATTTCCGGATAAGCGAAAATTCGAATAAAAAAGGAGTACATATTTTGTTGTTGTTGAATTCTCGGTAGAAAATGATTTTTCTTTTAATTTTAATAAAAAGTGCAAAGGAAAACCATTTAATTTCTTTACAAAATAGAAAATAAAAACGAACAAAAAACAAAAATTACGAAAATTTTTTTGGCTACGTAGGTTAGGTACATGTAAATACATACAGTTATTTTCTAAAAAAAAATGATTCAATACAAGTTTGTTTTACAACAACTCTTTTCTTCGAGACTACACACTCGTTTGGATAATACGGATTTTGTTCGGATAATCGAAAAATCCGGATAATATGGAACATTTTTTTTTTAGTTCGGATAAGCGGAAGTCTATTGTAGTTCTGTTGGGTGTCTGATTGAGGAATCTATTTCATTTGATGTTTATTTTTTCATTTAATAGCTGCCTATGCCAATCCCGGTCGGTGGATTTATTGCGAATTAACGTGTTACGAGTGATTGTGATGATGCGCTGATAGTGACACTTGAATGATCAGAGTGCAAGTCGTAGTCTGATTGATTAAAACTCTCATTTGCGATGTTACAATTAATCACGTTTGCCTTTTTTTTAAAAGCAATTTCACGCACGAAATATCGTACGAGTATGTTGAAAAATATAGACACTGGTGTCTATCCGGTGATGTATTACCTTTTCAGAAACTTCTAAAGTTGATATCGGTATAGCTTGCGTACGAGCATAATTTTTCTTTATTCTTCGATTGTTCCGAAGGTCGTGATTATAAAAATCGGCGAATAATACGATTAGTTTAGTTTTAATGTTTCATCAATTCTCTGTTAATTTTATCTATATAAATTTTCATTAATTTTTACTAGATTATTTCATCGCGCGTTCGATCTTTTTATTTTTAATATATATTTAAAAGATAAAAAAAAAACCCCACACTATAACTTCAATGTTGAATAAAAGGATGTTATTTTAATATTTTGTAGCCTTAGTTAAAAGATCGTTCTTGTAACTGTGTATTTAATAAACATTAAATGTTAAACTTACGAATTCTAGCACATAATTAATATTTACTAAGAATTTTTCGGAGGACATTTATAACGAAAAACACATTAATATATTTTAATGTTATACGTCGATATTTAATCGAATTAATTATCAGCAGTTGTTCTTATTATTATTACTATAGGATGTAGTTGCAAATCCGTCTGTTCCCGTAGCATTGATTGAACAGAAACTCCAATTAGCGACTGATATGAATTTAAAGAGTAAATTAAAAGACAAGATGAAATCTCTATTTCAGGTAATATATTAATTTTTCAATCGAAATATTATTTTATCGTATTTATTTTGTAATAAGTCTGAATGAATAAAATAGTGGAAAATTTAATTCTATATTAAGATCAATTTTATGTATTCGTAACATTCGGGACCTATGTATTTATATTGTAACAATTTATTCAGATAAATATTTTCAGAAGAGAATGACGTACAACATTTAAGTTAATGTAGTGTCGTTCGCAGACAAACGACTACCTAAAATAATATCAGCTATTTGCTCTCTCTCTCTCTCTCTCTCTCTCTCTATATATATATATATATATATATATATATATATATATATATATATATATATATATAATATTATATTCGTGTGTAGTTATATATGTGTCTAAGCGTTATCTTCATTCTCATTTATTCATATACTTTGGATAATTACGTAATTTCGTAAATTGTTTTTGGGTTTTATTATTTATAATTATTCTTTTTCTTAATTTTGGTATATATTACAGTTTCTGTACATACGCCTGCAGTGATCTAGAGACAACAGCGGTGACACAATCAGCATAAATAATTGCGTGTAAACATGTATACTTTGCAACATTAAATAAAAACCCAATTACATGCATGTAATCCGTCTTACAAAGAAATTTGATATTACAATAGAATGGCATATAGTTAGGCCATAATGAGAATCCGAAGTATCTGGAAGTTGTTTTTTTGATCGGCCCTTTAATTTCAAAAAGCGTAGCGAGGTCACGAAAACGAAGATGACAATTACAAACATCATCAGAGTAACATCAAAATTTTCTCCGAACTACGCTATTCAGTCAGTGATTTGGTTGCCTGGTTTGGTATGCAAAGAAAGTACGATACTTGTATTGTCTGAAATCAAAATTTCGACGGTATATCAGCTAAATAGCATGGCGAAATTTAAGAAGTGGATGACTGCCAAGAAGGATACATGGCAGGTTGAACATTACGGACTACGCCCACTTTACGGTTATAGAGAACGTCATGAATAACATAACTTCCTCAGAATCACGAAGAAAGTACGATACTTGTATTGTCTGAAATCAAAGTTTATTATCGACGGTATATCAGCTAAGTAGCATAACCCCGCGAAATTTAAGAAGTAGACGGCTGGGAACGATCACCTAGAAGGGCGAAGAAATTGCATAGATAAAAATGTAGCGGAAAGATTATTAACTAGCGCACACACAAGCTAAAACCTACGGAAGTCACTAAATGGAATTAGAAATGGCGTGGCAAGAACGGAAGCAAATTAGGTTAAATAGGAGGAGGTCGAAAATGATTAATATCAATGTGATGAGGTGTTGACATATATTTTGGACCTTTCAACTCGGCTAATCTATATATTGAGTTACGACTATACTATATAAAAAAAAAAAAAAAACGGATGATGAAAATAAATATATTATCGCGTGGAAGGCAATGACGAAACATCATATGCGCGCTAGTAATAATATAGTACACTACAAAAACACGCTGGACTGCATTGTGTCGTGACGATAAAGCGATTACAATCAATTTTCCCGGTTGTGTGTGACGACAGATCGTCTTGTACGCTACTTACACTATATAACAAATTATATGTGTAAGTAGTCGCCTATCTTCGATACGGAGACGGTACTTAATGAATAAATGAAAAATAAAAAAAAAAACAACAAAATATAAAATAAATATCGATTAATTAACTTTAGTTTACTTTTATTCGAGATGGATCAATATTTTATAGTAATAGGACTCACTTGATGACCTATGAACGAAGTTAAATTTATTAATTTGTCTAGACATATATTATGTGAATTCTGTCGATCGGTAATCGTTCTTTTTGTAATGATTGCAATTTTATGTTTTAAAAGTGTTCAATGTCGGCAGCAAGAAAATGAACGTAATGTCAAATTATTTCAAAAATAAAAATAAAACAATTATTAATCTAGACAATTATCGATATTAATTCGTTATTCGCTTATATAACGATAATTAAATATTGAAAAATGATAACAGTTTAAAAAGGGAAATTTTAATAACGACTTTAATCATTTAAAACTTAAACAGTGATCGATTAGTGTACCGATCAGGTTGGTCTGTGACGAAAATGATTAAAAATGAAGAAAATATAACACGTCCATTGAAATTCATCTTATACGGTAAATCCATACGATTTCTGGCATTTCAATCGCCTGAGATCCTCCGAATGCGATAATTTTGCTGTTACGATTATTTCCTCTAATGCAAATCTAGCGATTTTCTCAATATATACGCTGCTATAGCTTCGCGCGTTCGAATCTGTAAGCTGCAGTTTTGGCGCGAAGACACCTATGTTTTTATATAGTCTCACAATTATTCGGTGTAAAAGACAAAAATGATTCAACACAAGAGTCTGCGCTTTTACTTATCAATACGACGAATTCTTATCCTTATTTTTGTATATATCGTTTAAAATTGTCTAATGAAAATTACGCGTTGAAATATTATCCTCGTGTAAATTACATTAGTAATAGAATTAAGTCAACACCCCCGGTTAAGTCCATCTTGTTTTGCTCGAGTGATTATTTTTAATCATCATTGCAGAGGCGTTCTGAGGTGGATCAGATGATGCAACGAATTGTTTATCTCGTAGTTGAAGATGGCGACCCCGTTCAAGTGGATATAATCCAAAATAGTAATCTTCCTGTTACAAAATCTAATATGCATTGCGTACGAAAGACGGTAGATACGTTTTCAACTCATTGTTTCAACATAAATTTGGTAAATAATTCTTTTAAATTATTATTGTTATCGCATACACGAATGAATTGGTGCTCTACCTAGTTTGTTGGGAGAAATTAAAATTTCTCTTAAATTTATACTATCATAACGTCAAATTTTAAACTATGTATGTTAGCATAGTTATAACTATTGCAAAATATCTGAAAACGTGTATATTCATGTTGGTTACATAAGAATTTATTTTTCCTTTTTGCCGGTTGAAAATTAATGCTTTAATGAGAATATTCTTATAATATTTTACGTAAAATTATGGTATTCGCCAAGTACCATCCAGTGTTAGAAATTACTGACTGGCGATAAATGAAAATATCAAAATTCGTGTTGCTTTTTCGATACGTGTGATAAATGAGAATGTCATTTATTTCGAAGTAACTTCCTTTTGTTGATTTTCGTTTCTTTTTCCCGATTATCACGACATTTGTTGTGTTACTTCTATTTATACTTTTATGCAGTTACTTTCGCACGCTTATTATAATCGTCGATTCAGAATTCTATCTTAACTGTCTCGTGATAAAATTCATACATACACAATAATAATAGTGATTGCACTGTTTTCGATTTTTAACTCGGATAATACTACTCGATTCATTCGAACTACCGAATCAATATTATTGATCAATCAGAAAATAGGTATAGCCTTTTTTTTATCACAATCGAAATATCTCTAAGTTGTTCCGCATACCGTATGAAAGCTGATCATTTTTTATGAAAATGTATGTCATGTACGAGGCTGTTTTTTCATTAGATTATATAGAAAAAAAACCCCTATCTAATATTCATTGACTCCTCGAGTGCTCTTTTACAGCCGGTTAGATTTCCGGAATTTACAATGTGTATATTCTCAATGTAACAATGGGTTTGGCAATTTCACAAGCGTGGAACTCGGATGAAATTTAAATGGGTTTCTACCCACTTACCTAGAAATGAGATAGCGGATGCGGTTACTCGATCGGAGGTAACTCCGGCCATCGAGGAGTATGTTAATTTATAATGGGTAAGTTAATACCGAAGCTTAAGGAAGCGTATTACCGTTCTTTTCAATCATATTTCGAATGCGAAAGCTTGTTGAAAAGTAAAAAAATATGCTACTATTCAATAGCCAATTAAAAAAAAAAAAAAAAAACATATTGATTAAACCTGAGGATATAAACCAAGTCATCGTGCCAAATTAGGGATTATCAGAAGTGGAGTATGTGAGGTGTGTAATATTGAAGATAATATCGAACATCAGATTTGGTCCTGCCCTAAATACAAAAATAGAGATAGCTTTCTGTTTGAACTTCTATTGACAATACGCTACCAATACAACTTGAAGAACTACCTCCTTGAATGCGCGTTAATTATACAATTTCATTCAGGCCAATAATATAAATTTATAATCCGAAAACTTAAACTGGCCAAATAGTGAAAAATGAACAAATAAATTGCGGGGAAGTTTAGATTAATCTAGAATATTCCACACAATTTTATCATTTAAGCGAAATCGTGCGTTTTGTAGAAATCTATGAAGTACAACTATATAAAACTCCCGGTTATTTCGAACAGTTGACTTATATTCGTGTACCCGGTACAATACTTTTTTTCTGCATACGGTTTTAATTGTTTTATAATTACGGTCAACGATTTCGCTCGAATAGAATATTGACGCTATCATCTCGTGGTTATGACATTTTATTGTTTTTTTTTATACATAGGTATAACGCAATAGTAGCGTAACATTAGTTCCGCAGTACATATTTCGTAACATACATTTTGAGTAATATAAATTACTATTGTTCTAATTGAATCGTTTGCTCTCGCAGTTTTTCTAGTACAGGTTTTTTGACCTTGTCTGTTTTGTTATTCTAGTTCTTAACTCCACACGGCCTTGATACTTTTATCCGCACCGCCTAATAGCTTTACATATTGTTGTATCATACTTAAGTAATTTTTGTTATATCGATTACCACGCCATTGGCTGATTTCCGTATAATTTTTTGTACTTTTTGTAAGGAATTATTTACCATTGCTTATGTAAATCCTAAGTTCGTAATTCGACACGTGTTTTATATTAATGAAAATTTTTCGTTTATTCACTGCCTATTATAACTGTAACGTTTCATCTAGTATTCGATGTTTTTTTATTTATTTAGATTTGTATTTCTTTTTATTCGAGATAGAATATAAATGCTCTAATTTTTTGTAATATTTTATTTATAATAATTTTTGTGGTGTATTTTGTGATTTACAGTATCTCGTGATTAGGAATTATAAATTTTATGAGCGCATTTTCGTATTCTTAGTTGTGTATCTTATCAGTTTTATGAAATTTCATGTTATTTGATTGCGATAGGTAGTAAGCGATTTCAATCTGCGTACTGGTGATTTTTAAATTCCTTAAAACGCGATGTTAGTTTTATTCGTAAACATTTATTTTAATATTTTTATTTTTTTAAATGCATTCTAGATATACAACATTTATTTAGTATTTCAAGTTTTCGCATACTTTTGTAAATTGTCTCCTATACATTTGTGTTTAATTTTCATTTTGAAATTAATAAAAATATGAAATATGTTTTATTATTATTATTTTTTAAAATTACCCGTGCGTTTGTTGAAATTATTTATTTACAAACACATGTTATATTAGTCATTCAAGGTATTTAATTATTCTTCATGAAGAATAATTAAATACCTTGAATGACTAATATAACGTGTGTTTGTACAGTTCATAAAATTATATAATCCGATGAATTCATTTTTAATTGTTCGTGTAGCTTTTTTTTTATAAATGTTTTTTTTGTTGTTGTTGATTCTTAGAACGAATATACAAGGAGCGTCGCGTTTATGCTTGTAAATATGTGCAGCGTCCATTTTACTAATCTAGAGGATATCACTGGAGCAATACGAAGTGCTTGCTCGGGTATTGTAGTAGGATCAGACAGAATCGTTAGATAAGTCTTATTATTTTATTTATCGTGTTAGTTTATTATTTCAATTCCATACATTCTGAATGTATATAATTTATGTGATGTAATCTTAATGAATTACCGGAATATATACACGTATGGGAAGCGTAATAGTAAACTAAATATGTTAACTACAATTATTATTTAGCACTAAAATAAAATAATTTAAGGAAATATCTTTTTTTTCACACTTGTTCATTTCATTGGCATAATTTATGAAATTATTAAATAGCGCGATCACATGTATTTGTTGTGGTATATAATATCGAAGCCATTATGGTCTGTCAAAAAAAAAACATTTGTGTCTCGCAGTGGCGTAGCCAGACTTGGTTGAAGAGTGGAGTTCGAACAAAACTAAATTATAACAGTAAACCCGAGTTAAATTGAACTTTTTAAGTAAATAACCAAAACTCAAGTAGGTTCAAGCCCTAAGCCAGGGGTCTCCAAACTTTCCAGCCTTAGGGCCATACTGATTACTCCAGTAAGTTCTGAGGGCCAAAACCATATTATCATTGTTGCCGGTCGTAAAAAGTGAAATAGTCCACTGATGGAAAAAAAAGTCCGAAAAAGTACGCAACGTTTAAAAAAGGCTGTAAATCGGACCAAAGTCCGCAAAACGGCAACACTGCATATTATTAATTTTCCTGTCATTATCTGTAATTTATTAGTCCTAGAGTACGAGCCATGAGGAGCAGCGTGACACGACATCTGGTGGACACAAGCGGAAATAGGTAGTACCTTCTATCGCTAACTGCTAACAGATGGTGCTAATAGCACATTCAGAATAATCTCGTTGGTTCGAGAATGTTCTGGTGTATTCCACTCACTTCTACATGGCAGTAATTGGAATATATAAGAAGGCTAGGGGCGCAACCACAAGTCAGTTCCTACGACACTGTTGTGAAATAAAATAGTGCGTACCTCCTTAAAACGTGTTTGTGCGTGTTTAAGTTTACTTTGTAACAGTATTTTGATTTGAATTATTGCTTTTGTGTGTGATTTAGTAGTATGGAAAAGAAGCGAAAAATCGATAGTGAATGCAGAAAATTCAAAGATCAGTGGAACATTCAGTATTTCGTAATTGAGTCCAGTAATAAGGCGCTATATTTGATTTGCAATGAAAGCATAGCCGTTCTCAAAGAATATAACATCAAACGTCATTATGAAACAAAACATTTTCAAAATTACTCAAAATATACAGGAAGTTTGCGGACAGAAAAATTCGAAGCTATGAAGTGCGGATTGAAATCGCAGCAATGTTCATTTACAAAACTCAAAACTGAACAAGAGGCTGCAACTCGTGCCAGATTTCGTGTTGCTCTTGAAATTGTAAAAAGTGGAAAACCATTCACCGATGGAGAAATGATCAAAGAATGCATAATTGCAGTAGCCGAAGAAATGTGCCCTGAAAAGGTAAGTTTATTAAAAACTGTCAATATGTCAGCAAACACTGTGGCTTGAAGGGTAGAAAACATCGCTGAAAATATATCCTCTCAACTGTTCGACAAAAATGGACACGTTGAGTAGTTTTCTTTGGCCTTGGATGAGTCAACGGATGTGTCAGATACTGCTCAGGTGTTAATTTATATTCGAGGAGTAGATAAAAGCTATGAAGTGCATGAAGAACTTCTTGATATGTATAGTATTCATGGCACAACTACTGGTACAGATATTTTTAAAGGAGTTGAAATGGCCAAAAAGAACCTTCGATGGAAAAACTTGAAATGTATTACAACTGATGGAGGCAAAAACATGAGTGGGGAAGATAATGGAGTGGTCGCTCTTGTGTCAAAGGCTGTAGAAAATGACTTACCTTATCATACTACCGTACGTTGACTTAGTTGTGGGAAAGTCCTTCAGCGCTTTTTTGAACTTCAAGCAGTGATCGAGATTTTTTTGAATGAAAAACATCGCCCTCTTACTGAATTACAAACAACTCATGGCTGTGGAAATTAGCATTCTATGTTGATTTGACAAAAAATGTGAACGAACTGAATTTGAGATTGCAAGGAGAAAACCAGCATCTTCCTGATTTATACACTAATATCAAATCATTCCGGCAGAAATTGATACTGTTTCAATCACAACTACGAAGTAAATGTTTTTCACATTTTAAAACATGTGAAATATTCAGCCACACCACTGAGACTGAGTTTCCTATCGATTTTGCAATCGAAACTTTGAGTGCTTTGAAAATAAATCTTGATACTCGTTTCTCGGACTTTGATGCCATTGCGAATCAAATTAAGATTTTTCAGAATCCTTTTGATACTGGCATTGAAACCCTAGCCCCGGAACTTCAAATGGAAATGATTGATCTACAATGCAGTGATATAATTAAGAACAAATATCAAAACTCATATTTGTTGGAATTTTATAAGAGTCTTCCACTGACACAATTTGATAATTTGCATAAATTTGCCCGTGGGCTGTTTTCTGTTTTTGGTACTACTTATTTGTGTGAGAAGACCTTCTCCAAAATGAAGTACACAAAAAATGTTTACAGATCTAAATTAACTGATGAGCATCTTAAATCTCTTTTAATAATTGGTACAAGTAACATTAGTCCACAACTACAAACTATTGTCAATGGAAAATCTCAATTACATAAATTTCATTAGTATTTCATATGTCATTATGCTTGTTATAAGTTATGTTTTTATTTAATAAATGTATAAAATGTTGGTTGGATTCATTTCAATAATTTGTTAGTTATTATATACTGAAGTTAAATTTTCTGCATATTATACATGTCTTTACTCATTACAATTCTGTGTTTCTTTATCCAACTTATCACAAAAACAATAACAATAAGCCTACAACAATGTTATGAGTAGTTAGCCCATGACCATATCAATGTAGATGTCATATTAATAATTATTCAACATAAAATTAGAATATTTCAGTAAACTAAATTTAATTTTCTATAAAAAATATGTTCTCTAAAAGGAGTTTTCAAGTATGCTAGCTCTCCGCGGGCCGGACAAAATCTGTCCGCGGGCCGGATGTGGCCCTCGGGCCGTAGTTTGGAGACCCCAGCCCTAAGCAATTCATCTTACCGGAGTTATTTTTATACTTATTAGACGTCGAATATGTAATTCTATTAGAAGCAATAGACGGCAGAAATATTGTCACTGGAACACACTAATAGTATGTTATCGACGACAGAAGGAGATGGTTACAAAGTACAATAATTTCCGTGAAAAAAAACCTCGATAAATAATGATTTTATATTTTTTGAAGGAATAATACATACTTAACTAAATTTAAAATTTTAAATCTATTCTTCGTGTTTTTCTACAAAATTCTTCTAGTACCGTCTATATTACAAAACTATTTATTTACTTAAAAAACAACGAAATTTAAATAAAAAAATGAAAAAAAAAATAGTTTTAACAAATGTAAAACTGCATTTAACGAGTATATAATTTCTTATTATCATATTGATTCCAGGGGGGGTCAGACCCCCAAAACGACCCCCGGCTACGCCACTGGTGCCTCGAGGCCCAGGGAAGAAGTGAAACTTAAATATGTCTTTCCAAAAAGACGTTTATTTAATAAACTCACGATTTCGTACAAATTTCGCAAAGAAAAGGAACGTACTGTACTTAATGCTTAACTTAACCTGGCGATGACTCGAATGTTAGTCGTACGCGCATGCGCAAGAGAAAGAATACGAACTCGCAAATAATTATTAAACACACACACACATATATATATATATATATATATATATATATATATATATATAATTATTGTTATTAAATATAAACATCATAATAATAAAGATAAAGTAACCTACTCGATAGCTTATGGGTACCTGTAGTGGTTAGGTTAGGTGAACACAGAAGAAGAAGAAGATGATGATGTATATACATATAACTTGAGATACATAGTAGTTGAATAAGCCAGAAGTACATTAATAAAAACGAGGAACCTTTAAAATTGGAACTAAGAATGAGACTTCTGAAATGTTATATCTTCTTCATATGTTGGATACTAAATTCAACGTTGGAAACAGAGATCAACGCATTTGAGATGTATTATTACCGCCGGATGCTGAAAATACCATGGGTACAAAAAAAGTCAAGAACGTCGAAGTGCTTAATAAATTGGGAAAAAACTGTGAAATTACGAAAACTATTGAAAGAAGACAATTGCAATACTTGGACATATTATGAGAAGAACAAAATATACTGCACAAAAAATGTTACTTGAGGGTAAAATTAATGGGAAAAGTTCGAGGGGAAGACCTCAAACATTGTGGATTAACAACCATCTTGAAGTGGTTCCGATGTTGATCATTAGAACTTTTCCGATCGGCCGCTGATAGGAATTGCTTTCGACTGTGGATTGCCAACCTTCGAAATGGAGACGGCGGATAAAGAAGAATATGCACATATATATACACATATATATATATATATATATATATATATATATATATATATATATATATATATTGGTAATTTATATTTAGTTATTTTTTATCATATAGCGAATATATGGATAGTTACGTTTCAGTAAGATTATAATTTATTTAACTTCTTACGTAAATCAAAAGTGCAAAGAACAGTTCCGCGTAATATCTCTCAAATCACGAAAATTTACTAGTCTACAGGTCCGTTTATTTGTACTAATGACTAATTATTTCGCTATACAGTGATAATGCATGTTAAAAAAAAATAGCCGGGCAATGGCCTTATCAACAGTACGCAATAGAGTAGAAATTTCGGTAATTAGAGTCTAATTTCCGTTACGTTTATTGCGAGAAAATAATGAAGACGTTTATAAATCGATAATTTCATATTTAAGAAACTTCCGAAAACTCTAATTTAAATTATCATTGTACTAGTATACGACTATTACTGATTAACAAAAGTGCGATTATTATTACTATTATTTTTTTATTTTAAAAAAAGTCAATATATCATGCTCGGAATTAAAAGAAGAGTTATTATTGCGCTATAATCGAGATTCTGAATAACCTAAATTGAAGGGAACGGTGAGATAATTTCCGGCATTATTTCTAAGTGTACCGTGAATATTATTTCGATAATGATAAAACTTCGGCTACTTTTTTGATAGCGTGGGCGAAGAAATACGTTAACCTATTTAAACTTAAAGTTTAGCCGAATATTACTTAGATCTTAGAATAAGTACTTATATAGGATACTTTCGTTTATTTAAAATTAACGCGACCAGATTTCGATGATGATGATCCATTTACGTGCCTTATACTGCTACGAGGCCACAGACACGGACACGGAAGCTATAGTTGTTGAAATATGCCGGTTTCACGTAGGAACGGCTACTGTTGGACCGGCTGCAAAAATCGTTGCAATGCTGATGGAAGACCATATCGAATACGTTCAGCCTTGTACGTTTGTCAGTGCAGCAGAAGGTGTTCTATTGTTAATTTAACATTGCTGCAGGAACAAATCGGTCGTGACTCTCTTCTGATCAAGTGACTATGAGTGAGAGTCGTATGTCCTAGCAATATACGACCAATCACTATTTCTTCATGATGTCGTGTCAACGAAGGAGGAGATCGCCATAAATCGGTATCAGGTTTGAATGAACGTAATTTGTTTGTAGTTGGTGTTGATAACTACAATATATTCCATTTTGCGCGAAGTTGTTCGTTTATTATGCTGCGGATATCTTTTTGATCTGTTGGAAGATCGGGAGTAGGCCGCATATAAGCCGCCTTTCTGTGTCTGTCAAATCGTTCCCAGAAATACCAGTGTGACAAGGAAAGCTTTCCCAAGTCTTTCTCGCTGTATACAAGCTCATGATTCACGATTACTTATTCGTGTGTGACTCAACTAACCTCCATGACGTTCCATCCTCCGAACACGCGCCCCTTTCCTGAGCTCGAGACCTTTCGGTTACACACGTGTGTACTTCGAGAGAGGATGCTAGAGTGCGTAATAACAGTGAAAATAAAGACAAAACGCGACAAACATCTTAACGGAAACAATTGAAATGTCGAAGCGAATAAACAATTTGAAAAAAAAATAATGTCAACTTAATTTTGATTATAAATACAGAAGAGATGTGAGCTTTAATTAAAACATTAAAGAGATGAAAACTTAACCAGAACCCTTATTACGACTTAATTAGAAACTAGTACGAAAACTAATCGAAGGTGAAATAGAAAGTAAACGATGCAGGAGAGAAGACCTAGAGGAAAACGTACATCGAACAAATAATAAAGGATACAGAAGTAATCATTCAATTATACAAATTTAACACTAACAAACAGAACTTTAATAAATATCAAATCTATCAATCTACGTATTGAAGATAAGAATTGGAGAGGTTAAAGATAACAACGTATGATTTTTAAATATTATCGATAAATACCTAGATTAATCCTGCTGAAACATATACAGAGAATGATGAACTATAGATAAGTAATTTTGAACGTATTAATTAGGAAATATAAATAAAAACTTGAGATATTACGTCATCTTCCGTAGATGAATGTAACGGCGAAGAATTAAAATTCACGACTCGTTCTATATAAACAATATTTAACGACGCAAAAGCTATTCTCTACTTCGACTGTTCCTACAGCTAATTAAAACTTTCATTCAATCATCGTCGTTAATAATATGAATGTTTTTCTGTATGAGGATAGTATAGATGCGTACGCAATCGATAAGTAAAAGATGGTCACCTATAAATGTATTCTGTTGGTAGAAACTCTAAGCAGTCTGTCATCGCCACCCGACCCGCTTTCAGCAATCATCAGCATCAGTAATTATAAGCGCAAAAATCAGCATCCAGTGGCCGAGGAAATAATCGGCATCCTATCTACGGGTCTTTCCCCTCAACCATTATTTATATGGACTCCTTAAAAACTGCTGCATAAACCTGGTAAAGGCATCGTATCAAAGCGAGTATTGCCGCTATAAGTCGAAATCTCATTTCAAAATGCGAAAACGTCTGTTTCATATTGGTCAGCTCCTGATCAGCGTCGGTTTGCTACGTTAGGAGCTACTATTTCATAGAAGTAATAGAAGAAGAAAAATTCGAATTAAACCGCGAGGAAAACAAGGAGAAACCAACCTGGCTACTAGTGCCCAGGTTATCACAATGCGGAGAACCCAAAAAATCATGGTTCCAAGTCCAATGCAGCCCTTCAGTGGGCGTGCTAATATATACCACCGTCTGCTGCAACTGTGAATGATCATAAAATGGATCAAACTGATAAAATCGGCATCTGGATTGTAAGATCATTATATGGAACATTTCAAAATGCATTTCCTGAAATGAAACGTTAGGAAATCGGTACCGTAAGAATATGTGAACATAAGTGCTCAGGAGGAGGCAAAAATCAACAAAACGATGGAACTTTTTATATTATTTACGATCTCTCGGTACGAGTTCGCGTATTGTAGTTTACTACTCGTGTTCGTATTTGTGTTTATTTTATTTTATTCGGTCGTTGCGGAGGCAGGCTTAGGCTTATACAGTTCCTTGTGTGTAACAGAAATTATCGACTACACATATAGTCGATAAATGTCTAAAGCTGGAGCTGCGGGCAGGGGAGAATCGTCCCTTGCCCCCCAAGTAAGCACCGTCGGTCGTGGCGGTGGTAATACACATCGTAATATCAATGTTAAAAACGGTGGTAGTAATAATAATGTTATCCATAGCAATAATGGGAATAGGTTCAACAATAGTAGTTTTAATGATACTGATAGTGATAGTAGCAATAATAACAATGATAATAGTCGTAATAATAAAATTGATGGTAATAATAGCGTGGGTATTAGTAGTAGTAGTGGTAGTGGTATTAATGGTAATAAGCATAATAATCGGTGTAACATTAGAGATAAGAAATCGAATCTTAATATTTCTAACGAGTCTATTGTAACAGATGTCGGTTCCGACGAAATTATTTCGATAAATAATATTCGCGTAGAACCGAATTCTGAAATTGTTAAAGATACTTTATGTAATATTAACATAAATCCTCGAGTACAAGTTACGATATCCCCTACATCAATTAATATTTTTTCGAACGATTTTCAGGGACCAATTATAGTTTTGATAGAAGGAATAAATAATAATATTGGCAACCTTCATCCTATGTCGTTGGCCAAATTAATTCATAATAAAATTACGGGTCTTAAAGGTATGACAAGGAGTGGTCGTAACCAAGTCAGACTAATATTTAATTCCGTGGTTCATGCTAATATGTTTCTCCTTGCAGAGGGTATCCACAAAGAGCTTAACATACATTGTTTTATCCCTCAAACGTTACTCTTTCGTTTTGGCATTGTAAGGGACGTTCCGATCGACCTTACAATCGAGGAACTCACCGCATCCTGTACTGCAAGTGTTAAAATAGATCACATACGTAGACTCAATAAACGAAATCAGGATGGTTCCTTTTCTCCTATTCCACTTATTGAAATAAAGTTCTGCGGAAATTTATTACCCGATTGTGTTCATTTTTTCGATTATTATTCATGTAAAGTAGAACCTAGCATTAGGAGACCAAAAATGTGTAACAATTGCCTTAGATTCGGCCATATTAGTAAACTTTGCCGTAGCAAAACTATTTACGGGTTTTGCTCTGGTAGTCATAAATCATCGGATTGCCAAATTAATCGTGAAACCTCGTCATCAGCTCTGTTTTGTTCTAGATGTAGGGGTAACCACTCCGCTTTCGATCGCGGCTGTCCAGTTTATCAGGAACAACTCAAGCTACAGAAAGTTATGGCAGTAGAAAATGTTTCGTTCTCTGAAGCTAAGTTGATTTGTAAGGGGGCTGTGGTCACTCCTACATTTTCATTTGCTGAAGTGACAAATAACAAAAATTTCCCAGAGTTGCGTACAAGGACCAGTTCCTTTAAACGTAGAAGAAATAGCAGTGGCTCAGGTTCTTCCAGTCGCCACTACAATCATGGTAAGAGTAGTAGTAGTAATAATAATAATAATATCAGTAATTATAATGGTAATAGTAATAGTAATAATAATAGGAATAGGAAAAATAACAAGAATATTGTTGATAGAAGTCAAATTTGGGGTAATCATTATTACTCTAATTTAGCCTTAAACGTTAAGTCAAGATCAGTGTATCCACCAGAAGGGGATGACGCTGTTATCTCATTATCCGAGCCTATAATTAATAATGTATCCTTGTCTTCAAATCCTAAAGTTCCTCAACCTATTGATAACCAAAATAAATCATCTTTCGTTCTAACCCATCCTCCTTCCGATCTCTTGGTGCCCGCACTTTTGTCCACACTACAAAAATTCCAGATTCCTCATTTGGAGAATAAGCTCGAATCTATAATTCAAATGCTTCGTTCTCCTTAGACATGTGTGTAAATATGTGTATAAGTATGTACGTGTATATGTATGCATGGGTATCTCTGTGTGTATGTGTATGTTTGCGTGATTATAAATATGTATACGTACGCTTACGTGTATATAATCTTTCTTTCGCTGGTCAGCCATATTTTGCTCCGTTATCTCTTAATCAGTATAATAATTTGCATATGCGAAAAGACCTATCCCTTATAACTACGGATGGTCGAGCATACAATTATGCGAATAGACCTATTCCTGTCATTCAGGGACGGTCGAGCATAAAATGAAACTTAATATTTTACAGTGGAACTGTCGCAGTGTGAAAAATAACTGTGACAGCCTTGATAGATTAATTGATGAATACGAAGCTGACGTAGTGTTATTATCGGAGACATGGCTTGAACCCATTGAACAATTCGAGTATAAAAATTTTACTACTTATAGAAACGATAGACAGGATGGATATGGTGGCGTGGCAATTTTAGTGCGGGACCACATCACGTCCTTTCCTATTCCTTGCAGTTTATCGCAGGATAGCTCGAATTTCATACAATTGATAGGCACCAAGATTAATATAAATTCGTCTTTTTATATTCATATTTATTGTATATATGTTAAACCTTCCTCTCGTCCAAATATTTCTATTTTCTCAGATATTTTTAATTCATTATCGGTGGCGACTGGAATGCGAATAATGTAGCCTGAGGTAGTTCCACAAATAATTATTTAGGGAACGTGTTGTATGAAGCCTTTTTGAATGTTGACTGCTGCATCTTGAACGATGGCAGTCCAACTCATTTTGGTAGGCCCGGAACTGTTGCCAACCCGTTAGATTTGACATTTTGCTCGCCTACATTTGGTCTAATAGCTAGCTGGAAAATTATCCCAGACACTTCAGGGAGTGACCACTGCCCCATATTAATAGAAATAGGTATAAATGAGGTACAGGATAGTTACAGATTTTTTGATCAGTCCTTAGGAAAAAGGTGGAACTATATTCGTACGAATTGGCAATGGTTTTCTGCTCAGCTTCAGAAACATGATTTAAATATATGCAATGAGACTGACCCTAGGATCCAGTTCCAGTTGTTATATGAAGCTATCAGCGAAGCCCTATCAAAATCGTCACCAACTATAAAGGAGCGTGAATATAAGAAAACAAGGAAAAGTAACTCAAGCCTTTGGTGGTCAGTTTCCTGCCATCGCGCAGCTTGTGATAGAAGGAGAGCTTTTTTACAATATAAGGAAAATAGTTCTGTTGAAAATTATCTGCACTGGAGGAAAATTAATGCTTTAGCTAAGCGGGAATTTAAACTTACAAAAAAGAAGAAGTGGCAACAGTTTTGCATGCAATTCAATCGACAAACATCTATCTCTAAGGTATGGGAATTATCTAAATCGTTCAGGAGTTCTTCTTATAATAAAGTTAGACAGTTGTCAGAGGACAATTTTTATTCATTTGTTGAGTCACTGGCTCCACCTCATGTACCTGAACTAGAAGAAGTTATAATACCTGAAAGTAGCCCCTCAGATCACTTTTTAGATGCTCCTTTTACTGAAAAGGAGGTAGCTTACATTTTATCAACGAAGGATTCAACATAGCCAGGATACGATGGTGTTTCTTTCGAAGTATTAAAAAAGCTGCCGGAAAATTTTTTTACTATCTTCGTTCATATTTTAAATAAAGTTTGGCAAACTAAATCGATTCCAAGTTCTTGGATGATTTTTGTTATCGTCCCTGTGCCTAAGAAAAATGGATCACTTAGACCAATTGCATTAGCCTCTTGTTTTAGAAAAATTTGTGAATCTGTTATAGCTTCGCGTCTCAACTGGTGGTTAGAGCATAATGAAATCCTTCCAACTAATATGTATGGTTTTCGAAATAACACCAGTACATTGGACTGCGTGGGTGATTTAGTTGGTAATATATATAACAGTCTCATTAATAAAGAATACAATATTACTGTTTTCCTCGATATAATGAACGCCTTTAACAACGTACATTTGCCCACTTTACAGCAGAAACTGTTGTCCCTAGGCATTCCAGAGCATTGCTGCCACTTCATTAGTAGACTATTTTCGCAACGCCACATTTTAATAAGTTCATCGTCCACCAGATACCATCGAGTGGTATATAGGGGAATTCCTCAGGGTTCTTCCCTCAGTCCGTTGCTTTTTAATTTATATATTTCAGAACTGGCACACGTGCCTTTGTATTCCAAAACTCTGCTTTATGCCGATGACATTGCGGTATTTAGTTCCAATACATCATTTTCCGACGCCGTATGTAATATTAATATGGATATTGATTTAATTGAACGAGTTCTTTATAAGTTGGGGTTAACTCTAAGTCCCCTGAAAAGTGCGGCAGTGGTTTTTACATACAGACATGTCACAGTCAATAACTTCTCTATCACAGCAGAAAATGGAGTTATTCCCTTTTGTAAGTCAATACGGTATTTGGGTATTACGTTGGATACGCGTTTAACATGGAGGCCACATATTGAACATCTTATAAAAACTATTAACCGCGCCGTTAACATTCTACGTAATTTATACAATACTCGTTGGGGTGGTGATCCTTTCATACTGTTGACTCTTTATAAGTCGCTAATTCGTTCTAAAATGGAGTATGGTTGTGTTTTTTATGGATCTGCAGCTGAATCATTGTTAAATAAGCTTGATCGTGTGCAAAATGAGTGTGTGAGGCTCTGTATTGGTGCAGTTAGAAGTACTCCGATACCGGCATTGTTGGCAGAGTGTAAGATTCCTCCGTTACAGCTGAGACGGAGTTATTTAGCATTAAAGCTCTTGATCGGTAGAATGTACATAGATCGCTTTCCGCTATACAATTTATTCTACCACATTTATTCCAACTGGCGGTTTTCAAACAGCAAAATGCCTCTGCTGGCTTCGGTTTTACCTAGGTTGGATGAATTTCAGGTGCAGACTATGCGAATTCATATACCCATCCAATTTATGTTACCTTATTCATACAATTTTGCCAATAAAATAACATTTTTCTTTCCAGAGAACTACGTCCATTTGCCTCCCCCACTGATCCGGGCTACATTTAATAATATTATCGCTGAAAATTTTCCTACGCATATCCTTGTTTATACAGATGGATCGAAGTCATCTCAGGGAACTGGTGCAGCAGTTTATATCCCTTCTCTTAATATTAGCAGTGCATACAAATTATCTGATCTCTGTTCCTCATTTACAGCTGAGTGTGTGGCAGTATTTCTTTCTTTGTCGTCCTTAATTGATGCGAATCTTCCAGGTAATTATCTCGTTGTTACCGACTCACAGAGTATTTTAAAGGCTATTGAATGTAAAGGGAAGGTGTCAGATTCATTGATTTCAGCCATCTTGTTGAAACTTAATCAGCTGGAAAACCTCAGTATATTTGTGTCATTCTTGTGGGTACCGGGACATCGAGGAGTCCCCGACAATGAAATGGTAGATGCAATAGCTAAAAGGGGTTCTTCTAGTGGTGTTTTATTCTCTTCAGTTTCTTCTCGTGACGTCATTCACTTTACACAGTCTGTTCATAAAAAGCTCTGGGATCAGACATATATGGAGTGCATACAGCGGTCGCCTCTTACTGCGTATTATCAGCTGCAGCGGTCTCTCCCTAGGTTCCCATGGTTCTACGTTTTCAAAAACATCAAGCGGAGAGGAATTGTGCTTATCAGCAGATTGCGGTTTGGGCATTGCTTGTTGCCTGACCGCCTGTTCGTTATGCAGCTTAGAGATAATCCGTATTGTCCTCTACATGCTGGTCGTGTAGTCTGCAACCCTGATCACGTGTTCTTCGAATGTCCTTCATTAACAGCATTACGTTCTGAACTGTATCTCAAATTACTTTACGCATCTCGTGGTGGTCCTCCTTATAATGTAATGTCCCTTCTGCATGTTGAGAATCTAGATTTATTCCCGGACATAGCGACTTTTCTCGAGAAGTTGTTCGAGTTCATAAGAATATGAGTTAGTGATTATTACGGCTCCACGTTGGGTAAGCTGTAAAGGCATCCCCATTAAAAAAAAAAAAAAAAAAAAAAAAAAAAAAATACGACGACCAGAATCCCCAGCCTAGAAATGGAACCCTCTGGAGGGACTAGTGCTGTTATGAAACTGTCGCGTATATCACCATATTCAATGTTGATCTATATCGAGCAGCTATTAATGTGTCATGTAAGCTCATATAGATTAATGATTTTAAATGATCAACCCAGCGTAACTTTTTGTCTTCCTTTAGTTCTCTTTCAATTCATTTTTCCTGTAATTATCTGCCGTGGTATGGAATTTATGTCTCGTGCCATGTGTCCAAAAAGTTTGTTGAAGACATAGTCATTCGTTTTATGGTCCATCCATGATGTTTTTGACATTTTCTATATGCTCAGCTTACAAATCCGTTTATTCTATCAATTTGTTCAGAAGTGAGGAATCATGTTTCACATATCTAAGTGTGATGTTGTATCTTTCCAAATGTTTGTCAATCTGATTGCAGCACTTGGCGCTAAAGTTAGTCTGCTGCGCTTTATGTCCGGTAGACAATTTACACTATTAGTTAATATTGACCCAACGACATCAAGTCCATATAGTTTATTATGCTTTATCTTGTGATTTCTATCTACTATAATAATTTTAGTCTTTAATCGATTTACAGATAGTCGGTAGTTTTTACATTGATCTTCGAGTTTTTCAATGAAGTTCACTACATTTCCTTTGAAGCAACTTGCTCATAACATATAATTATATTATTAAGGGTATAAGGTGTTTAGGTGATCCCATGTATCAAGGTTTTATAAAAGTCTATAAAAGATATATACATCGTCACATTAAATTCCCGGGCGTTTTCTATTGTACTGATTATCTGTTCTCTAATATCCTCCCCCCTGGAGGTACTTTATACCTTCAGGGACCGGAGCTCTAACCGGTATGGAACGCGTACACAGGTGGCGGATAGTGGAACGGCCTACAGATATGTAGGTTTGCTGCGAATAAGACATTAGTCAAATAAGCAGTCGCGGACCAAGTGCGGCTACTGGTGGAAAGCCTCAAGCAGATGATTCCAGTAGTGACAGGGTAAGAGACACGAGGATGCAGATGGTCAGCTTGAGGAACTGACCATAAAAGTCTGCATAAATCTTATGACTGTCTCTCTCTCTCGGTGGATTAAGGTCGCCCTAAAAACCTTACAACACTGTTACCTCCTCAGTAACAAACCGCTGCCTTGCGGTTCGGGTTTTTATCCAAAGGCTAAGGGAGTAAACCCTAACAGAAAATCATGTGGAAGGCAAAGGGAAACCACCACATTATTATTTTCCCTAGTAATCATGGTGCTGGCCAGCAGCGGCATCATTACTCTTTCAAGGCTGATGAAGAATGACTTCATCTAAGGCTTATATTCACAGGCGATATTACTTATTTATTCCCCAGGCTGTGGAACTGCGATCAGGCAGACAATGGGAAACCAGCTGATTATTTACCCGCGAGGATATTATGAAATGGTCAATTATGCGAATGTTATGCCATGCGATCCAACTGGAAATCGGCACTGTGTTGGGTCCAGGCCAATCAGTGTCAAATGGGCTATTGGGCATGATGATGTGGACAACCAGGCATCTCATGCGAAATGGGCTACTGGTAAAATAACAATCACAAATTGAACATAAGACGACAGATAATGATAGGTACATGGAATGTTATAGGACTTAATCAGCCGGGAAAACTGCGCATCGTGGAGAATGAACTCGTTAGAGAAGGCATCCGGATTTATGGCTTGGCTGAAACACACTGGAAGGATGCGGAGCATTTCAATACTGAAATAAACATGATTTGCGGTTCTGGTTTGGATAATTCTTCACATTGTGGTGTCGCTTTTTTCATCAGCAAGGACATGACAAAATATGTTAAGGAGTATGAAACCATAAGCGACCGAATAATTAAAATGACGCTTAACTGCAAGCCAACGAATTGCTATATTATACAGTATACATGTCAACTTGTGACTCGAATGATGAAGAAATATTTAAATTTATCGAGAACTTGGAGCAATACTGAGGAAAATACCAAGTAAGAATATAGTGGTCATAATGGGAGATTTCAACGCGAAGATAGGTTCCACTGAAAACGACGTTAATATCAGAAGGAATGTCGGTAAATTTGGATTGGGTGACAGAAACGAAAGAGGCGAAATGCTTCTGCAGTTTGCTATTGAGAATGATTTGCCGATAAGCAAGATCATGTTCAAACATCCCAAAAGGCGGCTATCAACGTGGACCACACTAGGAGGAGCTCATAAAAATCAAATTGATTATGTGTTAATCCGATCCAGGTGGAGAACCTCTATAAGCAATGTGGTAGCAAGACCTGGAGCTGAATGTTGATCAGACCACAAACTTGTTAAAGCATTTGTTAAATTAAAATTACATGTTACAAAAACAGGAAATACACCTGACAGACAATCAACTAGCTATGTTAAAGAATTACAAAGAATCATAAAAACAACGAAACTACCAGATACCGAAAATATAGATGCTGACGAAATCTGGCAAGTAACAAAGAATTTGATATAGGCAGCTACCAGAAACAGTACAAAAGAAGAACCAACTAGAAGAAAGCACTGGCTGTCTGACGAAACACTAAAATTGTTAGAAGAAAGAAGAGAAATTAAAAGAATTAAACTGGAACTACGAGAACAAAGAATGAAGGAAATTAATAAGACAACCAAAGTATCATGCAGGAGAGACAAGTCGGATCATATTAATAAGTTATGTACAGAAATTCAAAAACATGCAGAACATAATGAAGCCAATGATCTATATAAAAAATTAAAATCACTTACAAGGGACTTTAAACTAAGAAAGCAAATGCAGAATGATGGGAGACAGTAAACGACCCTATTTTGATTTGCTGAAGCGTGGAAAGAATACTGCAAAGCGATATTTACAGATAAGGACATGGTCAGCATTAGAACAAACGATACCAGCGATAATATAAATGTAGAACCATCAATATTAAGAACAGAAGTACGCAGAGCAGCCGAAAAAATAAAAAACGGCAAAGCTGCAGGACTAGATAACATCACACTTGAAACAATAAAAGCCATGGGAGAATGCGGAATCGACATTATGCATAAATTGTGTTGTAAAATATGGGGAACTGGGAAATGGCCGGACGACTGATGCCTTACATCACTCATACCGATACACAAAAAAGGATCCACATTACAATGTAGCAATTACATACTGATTGCACTAATATCCCATGCTAGTAAAGTCATGCTGTCAATCATAAACGATAGACCGAAGACATTCCTGCTAAAAGACATCTCCCCGGAGCAACTACGATTTATGGTCAGGCAAGAGTACAAGAGAACTGATAATAATAGCGAAACAGTTAATAGAAAAAGTTCGAGAATATAACATAACATCGTATATGTCCTTCATAGACTTCTATAAAGCATTTGATTCTATTAACTGGGAGAAATTATGATTCATATTACAGGAGATGGGAACCCCAGAACATCTCATATATTTAATAAAGGAATTGTACCAAAAAAATTCGGCAGTCGTGCGTGTAAACAACATAAGAACTACTAACTTCAAGTTGGGAAAGGATGTTAGAAAAGGATGTCTGTTGTCACCTTTATTGTTTAACATCTACACAGAATATATTATACGGCAACTAGTGAACAATTGAGATGATGGTATTTCAGTGGGCGGTAAAAAAATTAATAATTTGCGCTACGCTGACGATATTGTCATTATAAGTAGCTCGGAGGATAATATGTCAAAATTTATGCAGAATCTTGAACATGGATGCAGAGAATAGGAACAAAACAAAAGTCATGATAATAGATAAAAATGGTAATGGCAAACGGAAGAAAGTATGTGGATTGGATGTTGTGGAAAATTTCACGTATCTTGGCTCAATATTGACAAATAACGGTAGCTGCTTACCGAATATAAAGAGGAGATTAATATTAGCACGTAGTGCGACAAAAACATTATCTCCGATTTGGAAAGATACGGCATTATCTATAAACACAAAGCTTAAACTGTTAGACTGTCTGGTGTTTTCAATTGCTACTTATGCGTACGAGATTTGGTCCCTCACTGTAGACTGCTCTAATAGAATAGACGGGTTCGAAAGTTGGGCCTACAGGAGGTTACTAAGAATATCGTGGATGGACCGGAAAACTAACGAATTCCAAAAACTAAACATACATATACGGCTGTCATGTAGAATAAAGAAGAGATTCTTGAAGTTTTTCGGACACATAGGGAGAGATACGGACTCTCTGTAAAATCTGATAATTACCGGGAAAGTATGCGGGAAGAGGAAAAGTGGAAGACCGCGGATGCGTTGGGTTGACCAGGTAAAATCATTAACTGGATTAAAGCCACATGAAGCATTGTTGGCTGCTCAAGACAGATCAGATTGGAGAAGAAAAGCATATGCGGCGGTCTCATAATATTACTACACCCTTCCGAGGGTCCAAAGGAAGAAGAAGGATACCCTTACCTGGCGTGAATCCTATTTACTCTGGAGAGATTTCTTTTAGTCAGAATGATTTTAATCTACTATTTATAATTAGGAGTATAATTTTACTGGCGTGAGACACCAATGCGATCAGTCTGTAGTTATTGCATGCAATACGGATTTTTCGTTATATATTGAAATGATTGAAGTAAGTCACCAGTAATTTTCCTGTTATCCATACTATGCAGCATAATTTATACAAGATATTAATTCCAACTTCACCCATGGACTTTATGATCTCGACTATAATGCCATCTGGTCTTGCAGTTATGCCTGTTTTTATAATTACAATATTACGATATGCCTATATCAACCTACTGTTGGGTGTGGGTATCCTCCAAACTTTTCCAACAACTCCTATCTTGTGCGACTCATCTAATTTATTCCTGTCTATTTAACATCATAGGCCATAGACTCCCTAGCAGACGCCAGCCGCCAATTGATCATCACTATAATATTCACTTAGTACATCTTTCATCCTCATGTCTTGCCAAATGTCTGGGTCATTTCAATTTCAGCCTGGCGATCTGCTCCATTGCGTCTACCAATGTCGTCTGTTCCCTAATCCAATGTAACTGTCTTGCGATCTTTGAACTTGATTCCAAGGATAATCCCCTTGTGAGCCGTTTGGGTTTTCATAATTCTTCTAGTTGTCTCTTTAGTAAGGCTTCATGCTTCAGCTTCGTCAAGACTGGGGTTACACATTGATTATACAGGTACTACAACTTTATTGGCTTATCGGAAGAAACTCACAGCTGGACGTAGGACACAAATGCCTACTGTATTGGCAGATGGTAAAACCATAGTTATACGTGACAAACTTATATTACGACATGCCCGTTAGTGAACTGCTGGACAAATATATATTATTTATATAGTTCACACTTTTATTTTATAATTATTCTGTAGGTGTATCTGTACATAGTGTTTTGCTGTTGTGTACGTCGTAATATTATATATATATATATATATATATATATATATATATGTATAGTGGCACCCAGCGGCGAAGCGTAGTTTATTACAATTTGTTTCCGGTAGACCTTTCACTTATACACACACACATTTACAAAATTAACGCGAATATTATATTTTATATCGAAAACAAATAATTTGTATTCGTATCCGCCTATTATGATGAGGTAACGCGTCCTGGTCTAACAAATGAAATTGTCAATATTATATGTCGATTAAATTAAAGAAATTATATATGAAAATTGGCTGTGAAATAATTTAAAATTAGTAATAACAAAATACATTTTTGGCATTTATTTGTATCGAAGTTCAATTCGACGATTTTTCTCTAAAAATAAATCTATCATGTAATCATAAAATGCAGATTTTTCTTGTAAACTCTGTATAGACATCTTTCAATTGAATAGTTACATTGGTAGTGCGCATGCGCTGTATCTGTTTACGATACACCGACAGGAAACAGTCAATTCTTAATCATTGGCGTAGATTTTCATGGGTAGTGAACATGATAGCCGTATATACACGTAACGATGTATACGTCTACTCAAACACATACAACAGGTATCGTTTCCGAAATTGAAACCGGTACAAAACTCGCCAGAGTTGATTTAACCAATCTTTCACAACGAAGACTAACAGCGCATCTTCCGTAATGATTTGAGAAAAACTCTTCGACAAAAGATTCATTACCTGGTATAGAAAAATTATTATCCTCGTTTCGTTTTATGAATTTTAAAAAGAAAAACTTGTAACTATTTCATACTCCATTTTTCTCGTGTTTCCGCCGGAAACACCGGCAACGTGGCGGATTCGCCACTGTCTGGCCCCCCACTCCGTATAACATAATGTACGCGCTCATTTACATCGCATATAAATAAGTGGCTTGAGTGGTAGCTCATTTTGTACATAAAAATAAAACGTACAATAGCTAGTCACGATGTTCGGCAACGATCAATACTACGATGTATATGTATAAGCTGAAACGATTAAAGGCACGCTCTGGTATTCCGATGTTTCGGCGTTATGGTCAGTGTCGCATGTAAAATTTATGTCATTTTGTCGAATTCGTTAAATATAACAACTGACTAACATAATCGTCAATAATATAAATTATGTACTATACCTTTCGTTCTGCTTATGCTCTCGCGGCAATTACCATATAAGTTGGTCATCTTGATTTTCGCACTGTCATCGATATCGCATGTATACAAACCGGGTTTATACGACGCAAAGGGACAACGATTACATAGTATCGAATAAGATGATTGGAAAATTATACAAGTTTAATATACCCGCGATATTCTGTTTTTCGGATTATTCTGAAGCATTTGATATCATCGTTAGGAACGAAAATTATGAAAAATACTGATGGCGATAATCACTCGGACCACTTCATCAGAAATTTATATTTGAAGAATACGACTTACGTAAAAGTGGAATCAGACTTATTTGATAGTTTCCATGTAGAACAAGCAGTTCGACAAGGCTACGTACTCTCCCTACTAGTCTTTAACGTATATATATAGTGAGCGGTTAATGAGAAATCTTACCGAAAATTGGAATGAAGGTATATCGATTACCGGGGGAAAAATTACAAATCCAAGATACGCTGATGATACGGTGCTCTTTGCCAATACTGAAGAAGAAATGAATGAATTTTTCTGAACTGAATCAATCATTGTTATTAGACGTAGGCCTCTACTTAATCACTTCGTTCGAGTCAAAAACAATTACCTCGATTGGAAGGAAAATGTAAGATATTTAGGCATAACTATGGATAGACGACTTACATTTACGAGGGGCATATTAATGATTGTGTAAATAGAACGATGCGCAAATTGGGTTGTCTATTTCCAATATTTAACAAAAAGTCTGCGTTATCGGCGCAAAACAAATTCCTCATTTACAAAAAAGTTATTCTACCAAAATTATCGTATGGGAGCCCGGTCTGGAGCTATGCTAGCAACAGCGGTATAAATCAGATGCAAAGACTACAAAATCATTGTTTAAGAATTATCTTGAATAAACCAAGATTTACTAAAATTAAATCTATGCATGATATTTTAACGTTTCCTTACATACAGGAAATCATTTGCAGCTCATCTGATAATGTAGTAATACATTCGATAGGAGATTACGACTACTAGTCTGTGCGACACAGATATAAGAGGTACAAGCACAGACGTATAAAACATCTCTGTTTATAGTAAGCCGGCTATCGAATTCTAGTAACAGCAAATAGACTAAGATATTTTTAAGATATTATATTGTGATAAAGTTATAATTTTATTCTAATATATTGGAACAGGTTTTTTATACAAATTTTTCTTGTAAATTATACATTTGATATTTATAAGAGCCTATCATATAAGCTTTTCTATTTTTTTGTTTGCCTGGGAAGAATTTTTGTTTTATATTTCGGTACGGGTAAATTGTTCATTTTTAAAATTTAATATGCTTATGTAACTTAATAATAAGAAATACAGTGCTTCTTCTTCTTAAATGAATTTTTAAATAGAGCGAAAACAATTAGCGCACAAGTAAACTTAAGAATGATCTAAATGTCCCTCGATGGTGATTGACATCCAAGAGCTCTCAATAGTCTTCAATTCAATAACGGGCATAGAACGCAGGGAAGAAGTAATATTACCTTGGAGTACTCCGAACAAATAAAGGAGAATGCGAAGATGAAACAAAGAGAAGACTGAAAAAC